>OX463244.1:105253158-106453158 GCA_949820135.1 Sylvilagus floridanus
AAGATCCAGGGGATGGTCTGAGGAGTATATAGAAGGGGTGGATGTGTGTGTGAGAGCAAAAATGGTACACGCTCGGAAGCTTTACTGTTACCTGTGGGGATGTCAGAGATGTTGGTAACATCTGGAATGTGTTGCTTATTCGTCCTGGGTGAGATTCCTTTACCCACTAAATGTGCACTACCTGACTGCGTCCCTACAACAGCCCGGGGAGGTAGACTCTGCTGCTGGCCCTATTTGCAAGTGAAGAAATTGAGACTTTAAGAAAATGAATGATTTGCTTGCCATTTTACAACTGATCAGTAGCTGCCCCAGAGTTTGTATGTCTATGTATCTAGCTTGGAAGCAAAAACTCTCATACCCCTGGGCACCTGGAGGAAACTTCTAGTTGCAGATTTGTGACTGAGTCTGGTAGGAGTTTGGTCATGCCACTGCTCCTGCGGCCAAGATCGGATCTTCCCCAGGAGGAGCTGGGAGGTTTTCACCTATGCTTCTTCCCATCCAGTCCAGTGCTTCCCCTTCAGGTTGCCTTGTTGGTTGGTTTCTAAGGCACATAGGATATAGAAGAGTACCAGGTACCTCCTATCCTAATAAAATTTGCTGACTCTAGAGCTAGTCCATCTCATTTTGATCAGAATATTTCCCACTAACAGAAATGAAAGTGTGTTCCATACTATGCCATTCTGTAGGAACGTTGTCACTTTGTAGCTTCTTCAAAGGGATAGTTCCTGGAAGGGTGGCTGAGATTGTTTATTCAGTAGGTTCCTAAGCACCATCTGTTTTACTGACTGTTCTGGATGCTGTCAGCTTGTTCCTATAGAGCCACAGTCAGCATTGCGATAACATAATAGTATACATATAGAAACACACAGCAATAGATCTTTCTCTACTGTTATAGGAATATTGCACACTTAATGGTTCTAATTAATACCATTTTAACAACCCATGTCAATGTTAACAAGGACTATGTTGATATTGCTAACATAATAAGTGACAAATAATAAAGTATTGGCTCTGATTTATAGTAAGAGCATAGGCCTAAAGCCTATAGATGTGACATTAAGAGACTTTCATATATTACATGAATTTGATTCCTCTTAAAATGTTTTTATTTCATTTTTGGTTTATCTTTGAAGGACTTTTTAAATTATGCTTTTGGTTTTTTTGTTTTTTGTTTTTGTTTTTTTTTTTGGTAAGCAAAATTTGCTTACTTGAAAGGCAGAGTTAGAGGGAGAGACAGAGAGGTTTTAGATCCACTGATTCACTCTCCAAGTGGCTGCAATAGCTGAGGCTGGGCCAGGCTGCAGCCAGTAGCTTCTTCCAGGTCTCCCATGTAGGGGACAGGGACCCAGCACTAATGTCATCTTCCGTTGCTTTCTAGTTCCATTAGCAGGGAGCTAGATTAGAAGTGGAGCAGCTGGGACTCAAGCAGACACTCAGATATGAGATGCCTGCAGGCAACGGCTTAACCCACTGTGCTACTACATTGGCCTCCAATTTTTGCCTCCTATTAGCTTTGTAGGTTTGGGCAGTTTACATGATCTCTGTCTCAGTTGCTTCATCTTAAAATGGAGGTGATACTAACATTCCTTATAAGTTGTTTTGTCAATTAAAAGAAATAATACATGTGAAATACTTAGAACAAAGATGTTCTTCTAAATGATTGAGGCTGTGTTTGCCATAATAGTCCTCCCCCTCCTCATTATTGCTGCTGTTAAAGATGGTAAGTGCATTTAACAGTTGCCTTGAATAGCTCAGGCAAAGCCATGAGCAAGCTGTCAGACCATTTTGAGAGCCATTAAAACAGCAATATTGGAAGTGGATGCCAGTAGCCAGAGCTGGCAAGGACATGGCATTTGTGACAGTCAGCTTCTAGTTTTGAGAGGGAAAATGACCGTTCCTGTGAGGCTACTTAGGAGATCTGTTAGAAGAAATCCTAAACTTACAAACTCTCTAATCTAGCAGTTCTGCCTCTAGAAACAATTTAATGAACATCCAAACTGTATGCAGTGATATTTATGGAAGATATTATCATAAGCTAAATGACAAAAAGCAAGCCACAGACCCTGTGTGTAGGAGACTTAAAATTAGATGTCTCGATAGATACCATCAGTTGAGTTTCTTTTGTGGTTTATTTAAATCCAGGGATAAGAGGGTTACATCTACTTTCAATACTTGTTTAGGGTGGGCACTTGGCCTACTGTTGGAATGCTTACATCTCCTATCAGAGTGCCTGGGTTCAATTCTCTTTGCCAACTCTGAATTTCAGTTTCCTGCTAGTGCAGACCTTGGCAGGCAGCTGTGGTGGCTCAAGCAATTGGGCTCTTGACACTGACATAGGAGACCTGGATTGAGTTCCTGGTTTCTGGCTTTGGCACCCAGCCTGTTGCTGGCATTTGAGAGCAGACTAGCAGATGGGAGTATGCACTCAAATTTTTTGCTTACATTTTGTATTTTTCTTTTGCTGTTTGTACATGGCTTTGTCCATTTATGGCTACATATAAACTTTTCATGCAAATACTGAGAACTATGATACTCTGCTAGAAGCTTGTTTCAACAGGAGGATTGTGTCCTAATGCCTTCCTCATCAACATGCCTCAAGTGTACAATAGGCTCCCATCAAGAATAGTTCCCAGGACTCTGTCCTGGGAAATATACTTAAACTCATCTTCCACCCTGAAATTTTGATACTACCCCAAAAGGCGTGACCCTATACCCTCTACCATCCCATGTCCATTGAGAATCACAGATATGGAACAGAGGTTTTTGTCACAAGCATATGTTCTTTTGAAGGTCAAGTGGGTTTTATGCAGAAAGGCCTCCTATGAATTAGTTAATACGGTTCTGTTGATTCTGAATACACAGCTTGGGCAGAGCCAGCCCCTGTCATTGGAGGCTACTGCTGTTGCATTTAATGGTTTCCTTGGCAGACCGTTCTTTCTTTCCTATTTGCTCTTCCTGCAAATTGGATTTACCTGCAGGCATTATGGCAATTTAAAGGATTGTGATGAGAAAGGCTAAAAACATGACATTCAGACGAGTGTGTCTTGTTTTTGTGCGTATGTGTGTTTTTAAACAAGTATCTGTTAATACTAGTCTTTTGGCCTAAAATTCTGAGTGCTTCCGTTGGTTGATGGCAGTCAACTTCATTCTAATGCCCGTGAAATACATGCAGAAATTCATCTTTACGTGAGCATGCAAAGGTTGCTCTTCTTTCTTGACAAGTAACGTGCAGAATGTAGCAATGAAAATACAAGTGCTAGATTCTTCCTGTCATCTGAAAGGTCAGGAGAATTACAATGTAAGGACGAATCCTTGCGTGACTGGATAGTGGAGACAGATCTTAGCTGCTCCTTTTACACTTCCCAAATGAGCAAGCATTGCACACCATATCTTGGGGCATGTTGTGTCCATTTCCATCAGGTGAGCAGCCTCCAACTTTGAAACTGGTTCTTCTATAAAGATCAATTTGACTGTAGGTAATATTTTCCTAGAAAAATCAGTGTTACAAATTGGGGACCATTAAATAGCCAGAGAGTAAATGTGTTAATTTTGTGGGCTGTTTTTGCAACTACTCAACTCTATTGTTACAGCAAAAAGCAATCCTAGACAATGGGTGCAACTGTGTTCCAATAAAACTTTATTTAAAAAACAATCAGTAACCATATTGAGTTTGTCAATCTCTGCTATAAACCATAATTTTTCTTGAGCAGCCCATAGAAACTTACTTAACTGGTAAGTTGCCGATACATTGTATACTTAGAATATTATTTTACCATCTATTAATTTTTAAATTACATTAGGACATGTCTAAATGCAACAGATTTATCATTAATTAACATTTCCCGGGTGTGTTCCCTACAAGCTGCTACTACTTTTGTGTTTTAGCTCTTTGTTCTGGATATTGTCTTCAAATCTCAGTGTAATAGGTTTCTATTGTTGTTTCCTGATTGATTAGTTTTAGACACCTGTTGACATTCTGCTGCGATAGATGGTTGAAAATTTAATTCCCTGATATCCTCACATGCCCATTCCTTGCAATAAAATGGTATTATTATGTTTTTTTCCTACTGATTACTGAAATAAACATTGATAATAAGCTTACTACTTAAGCTTAGAACTTGATGAGTTTGATAAATATTTTAATAGACATGTATCTTAGATTCTCTACTTTGTAAACTTAGGCTTTTTCTTCTACCTCTTTTCACTATTGTATGAGAAGAGTCACGATAACACATTTTATTCTGGAACAGCATATAAGTCTTTAGTGCATTGTGGAAGGATTGATTCTAAAAATAGAATTTCAATAAATAATATGTGCAACATACTATTTACAGTGGAGTTAATGATCACTGTACTTCATTTTCATGTTTGTGTAGCTTTCTATTGTAATTTCCAAATTTCATTCTCTTTCTGCCTTCTTGGTTCTTAAATGACAACCTTAGTTTTTGACTCTTCCACACTCCTAACTCGTGCCCTTGTCTCCAGGCCTTCCTTCCCAGGTCCCTACATCTTCTGGCTGCCTGGATCTGCAGCTCACCTGTCATTTGGGAAATTTCCTCTTTCTGACCCACTGATTCTCAAAAACCACCCTACCTTCATTCTACAGCCACTCCCTCATTTTGGTTGTACCTATATTCAATTATCTTCCTAAGAAAGGATATAGGGCATGAACTTTCTTAAGTCTTTGAATGTCTGAAAATGCTTACATTCTGTTCTCATACCGGATTGATGAATAGGATGACTATAGACTTCCAGGATGAAACTTTTTTCCCGGAGGCTGCATTGTTAGGAGTGTGGAGGGTAAAGCGGTGGGAATGGGGTAGAAGGCCAGAGTCACTTTGCAGGAAGAGCTGTGTTTGTTATCAGTCTTCCAGGCCTGCTCTTGCAGTTCTGATGCCATTCTGCTTCCTGTTCCTTCACAGAGGACTAGTTTTTCTCTTTTTAGATGGGAGCACATTTTGTGGTGACTTCAAAATTTAAGATCGCATCATGACCTTGAGATATGAATATCTTTCCTAATTTATGCTCCCATTAATTTTCAACTTTGAAGATAAATTTCAATTACCAGAACTTTTTTCTAGCTTACGAATTTTTCCTTTTTTTTTTTCAGAGCATTTTCTTGTTGTATAGATGTAATATTTTCTTGGCTCTTTTGAGAATTCTTTGAAATTCTTTTCTATTGCTTATCTGATTTGTATCTCCTCTAGGACTGTTTATCTTGTTTATGCTCTTTCTTGTGGGCAGTTTTCCTCCTCTGTCATATTTTGTAACCCATGATTGTCCATTCATAGTTAAAAATGAGGCTGTTAACCAGCTGCTTTGTGACTCTCTGTAGAAATTGTGTCATGATAATTGAATGGGTTGCATCCTGAATGTGGCATCATTTTCTTTAAGGTTTTTAATTTTCTTTAATAAAGAGTCCTCCAACTTTTTATTTTTGGAGAGGGTATCTGGGCAGAGAGAGATGATCAGGTGACACAATAGATGGGGGCATGCGATGGGGTCACTGGTTGGTTGCTCCTGAATTTGGATCATTTCTCTTCCCTGCCCTGTCTCTCCTGCTAGCCCCTCTCTTTCTAGGAATCTCACGTGCTGCCTAGTTCAAGGCCAGATAGGTCCAATGTGGTGGAATGAGAAGGCCATGCCAAGATGGCCGCTGGCAATCGAGCATCAGTTACTCAGGAATGGCTTTGAAACCCACCTGGCAATGAAGCCTGCCTGGCAACAGGCTGTGATTGGTTGGGGCATAGACCGCCCCTTGACTGGATTGGCTGGTCTTGACTATATAAGCAGTTGTACTAACTGAAAGAAACGAGTCTGTAGGCTGCTTGCCTCAAGCCTGCTTTCACCCGACTCCCAGGGTCTGTGTGGCGACTCTGCGCCTCTTGCCCCCACCATGCTCCTCCTCTCAGAAACAAATCCACTGCAACCTTGTTGAGAAATCAACTGCAATAGTCCTGCCTATGGATTTCCACGTTTTAGGCTCCTTTTCCCTTGCCATTAATTGCTACCCTTCTGTCTTCTCTTTGACTTCAAGAGAAAGATTTCTTTGGACCTCCTCAGAGCCCCTTCCATGTTGGGCTTATTTAAAAAAAAAAAATATGTTGAGTTGATGTCATTTTCAGTCTCTTAACTCTCACTTTATTATGGTCAATGGAGAGAGAAGATTACCTTGTGCAGTTAACTTAGAGTGAAACATTATTTTTGTGCCTATATTTTGAATTATTAGACTACATTTTATTTTGGTGTCCATTTTCCAACCTTGCATGGGTTTGCCTGCCAACTTAACCTTCATCTATATGAGAAATAATTGAAATTCAGGATGCTTGGGTCATATTTCCACCCTACATTTTACAACATTCTCCCTATTCCTGTTTATGTGATGCTTGGTGGAGACTTAGGGCATGGAGAGGGTAGCTCCCTGGTCATTAAGTGGCCAAGAGCTGTAAGTGGCTTTGGAAATGAGTTCGTGTCCTTTTGGAAGATCTCGGAATTAAAAAGTTATTTGTAGACTTCTGTTTTCTCAAAGTTAGCGTTTTCCAAGCCATCTCTCAGCTGCAGAAGCAGTCAGACCTGAGATTCCCATGTCGCAGCCCCTCTGGAGTCTTGGGGGTGGCGTTTCACATGGAAGTTGATGCTCCTTCTGATTTCAGGAGCCCATTCCTTTGTGTGTGAGTGTGGATTGCTCATTTCTCATCTGCATCCCTGTTCTTAAAGTAGCGCCATCCTGCATGCCCTGCTCAGTGCCTGTGGGTTTTCCTGGAAACTTACCCAGCCTAGCCTTCAGAAACCAGGACCATATTTGCAGTTAGGAAAGAGTATCTGTTGGGGACCTGGGCCAATGTGTGATAATGCTCAGTTAGCCAGGACACTTCCTGGGATAGGAGAGTCTCTGAGCACTGAATATGCTATATGAAACCAAGTACAACAGGAAATGGGTGCATGGTTAAAAGGGAGATGGCAGTTTTCAAACCAAAGTATTCCTAATCGTGTTGACCGTAAGCTTATCCCCGTCTTGTGATCTAGCACTCAGATATTAGAACGCCCCTGTCTCCTGTCTGCCCCAACAGACAGCTTTCTGTGGCAGTCCTGGCCTTATTAGTCCCACCTTAACAGTGGGCACCTAAACTCATATGTGGACTTGGAAGAGGGACCTTCAGACTTCTAAGTAAGGACTAATCCTAATGAAAATCTCAAAGAGTGTCTGGAAAATGCCTTTTCCCATGTATTTCCATGCACATTCTACATTGTTCTGCCAACAATAAGGTGGCGCAGGGTGGGATGTTGTGGGTAGCTTAGCTGTGGGTCCCCATCACTACTCTTTATTTCACTGATTAGCTAGTACTATAGGCAAGACAGGTTAGGAAAATAGCTTTATAGAGTGCAAATATAACAATGTTGTCATTGTAACAATTATATAGAATTTAATATAGTACAAATATGATTATATAATTTCAATAGTGTGTAGACTGGGACATGCTTAAATTTGAGTAGACTCCATTTATTACTACTTTCTCACAATTACATTAGAAATATAAACTGGATTTTTCATAAGGTGGCACCATCCAAAATACGACCTTTAAATTCTTTGAGACTTCTATCACATGAAAATGATACAGATAGTTAAGATGTGAATTATTGCTTGATTTGTTTTTAGCTGTCACTCAGTATGAGTAGCTGTCCATGTGCACAAGTATCAATGTGAGTTAATTGTAAGGAACACTTTATGTGATCAGCAGAGCATGGGTCATCACTTTGAGTCCCTTGACCTTCTCAGAATCTTTGCTAATTTCTACTTCTCATTATCGAGTAGTCAACTTGAAAACAAAATAATAACAATAAAAAACTCTTTATGAATGTACAAACTGCCAATCAAAATGAACAGAATGTGTTATGTAATAATTGCTTCTCGATGCTTCTTTACCATTTGCCTGGAAACTGCAAGGTTTTTCCAGAGATCCATGATCCCCAATAGGGACCCCAGGTCTTGCCAAATATACTAGTTACCTCTAGCTACTAAAACAAATGCTCAAACTAATGAATACTTAGTTGGACCATAAATGGTAATTTATTTTTTTTCCTAGTATAAGGCCCCAAACAGGTATGTTTTATAGCTTCTCATGGGACAGATTTCCTTCAGTGACTCAGGAACCAGAACTTCCATCTTGTGCCTCTGCCATCTTTAAAAAACATCTTGCAATACTTGTCATCATTAAGATAGAGGAAAAGAAAAAAATATGGTGGGGTAGAGGAAACCAGATTGGTAGGATGTTATTGGCTGAGCTTGGAAGTGTCACACATTTCTTCTGTTCGCATTTGATTTGCCAGAGATACGTGTCCATGTCTTCCAACAAGGACGTAGGGTGCTGCAGGCTGGCAACGTTTTAAGTTTTAGACCACCTAGTGCTGCCTCTTGGTCTCATCAAGTCTGTGTGTTTTCAGGCTGCACAGAGCAAAGTAGATGGCTTTGAAGGCTTTGGTATTAATTCACAGCTGGCTCCCACCTCAAACTTCCTCTTCCTTTGGAATTTAGGTATGTGTGGTATAAATGTAGGCTGTCTTCCGTAATAAAAATAGAACTTCATAATACCATCAAAGGTTGTGCTAAAAGAGAATCCGTTGCTGGTGTGGGCCCTCTGATAATTGCTGGCAGTCCTTCACTGGCCTTGGACTGCTGTGGGTAGCTGGGTTTTCTGAAGTCTGTTTCGACCACCTTGAGCTGATTGTTTGCATCTCTTTGCAGCTAGAGTTTCTTGACAGGGTATGGGCCATGGTGATTGTGTCTACACCACAGGCACTAGCAACAGGGGTGTTTTCCCCAGAAAACCCCTGTTACCATTTACCATCACCCCACTGGATAGTTATCACCCATTGACTCCTGGTTTGAGGCAGAGCTGGAATGGAGAAAGGATACTTTACCAAAGAGTGAAAGACCAACAGGGAACAAAATTGAAAAATATAAACTCAGGGTATAAAGCAAGGAAATTGTCCGAGTTTCCCCCTCTTTAGCCTGGGAAGAACTATTTCAGGGACTGCCCATCCTGGCTCCCTGGCTGTCACCACATGCAGTGGCTATCTGGAGGAACTCCTTAGCAACTCATCCCTGGAGAGATCTAACTCAAAACTGAGATGTGGAAATCTCTTTGACACCTGCTGAAGGCCTGGCTTCTGGGTTCTAGATTTTTCCAGAGAGCGACACTGCAATTACCTTCTCTGTTAGCAAATGTCTTGGTACCTACACCTCGCCCTACGGGCACTGGCAGTAGGACTTCAGCAGTGTCAACCCCAGTCCTGCCTCAGCAGGGAGAGATGGGAGAAAGTCAAGTACAGACCTTGAGGTGTGTTGCCATGGTAACCAGAGCGATGCAAAGGGAACTAGATGATCCTTTCCTTCTTGGTGTTCTCGTGTGGTGTTCCTACTGTCACCAGGCAGTAGCTGTGATCCTGTGAGCCCCCCTTTTTTCCATCTAATTTCCCAAACTTCCCACAGAGAAATAATTCAATTAAATTTAACAAATGTTTTTGGATGCCTGTTACGGGCAGGATGCTTTAGGGCTTATGCAGAGATACCTTGAGGCTTATATTTGAACAGCGAGGTATAGGCAAATATCTTAAATCTGACAATGAAACCTAATTGAAACTTAATTAAAATAAATTTAAATTTGTTGGTAAACAGATGTGAGTCCTGGCATCCAGGTTGTTGATTAAATTTTTGTCAGCTCAGTTTAAAAAATGATGTACAGTAATTATGGAGGCCTGCTCTAGGCACTTCCATATAAGGTGTGTCTTGAGACCAGATATAAGGTTGAGATTAATTTTGCAATGTATATCATGGTAACTTTTTCTCCACATCCTTGCCAGAAAAGAACTTTTATGGGGGAGATGGCATTGGGATCTGATCTTGACAAATGAATAAGATTTTACAGGTAAGCATGGCTGCGGGTTCAGATTCAGCCCAGGCTCAGAAATGGGAGATGCAAGGTATCTGGAGGGGGCTGTAGGCAGGTCATGGCAAATGGTGCTGAAAAGATCAGTCAGGATCTTGTGAAGGCATCTAAGTGGCAAGAAAGTGAGCTTGAACTTGGTATTGCTGACCCTGGTGTGGAGCCAATAATTATTTTCTTTTTTTGATAAGAATATGCAGACTGAGTCTTAGATGATTCAGACAACAATGTAAGGGGGTAAAGAAGGCAGGTAGATGCTGTGAATCATGCCCAAGTAGGAAAGGTGGGATTTGGAAGGCGAACTGTTAGAAGATGTGAGGACGGAGGCTTTGAATCCAGGCATGAGTTACCCTTAGCAGAGGTGAGAACTGAAATTCTCCCCTATCAGTGAGCCTCTACTGTGTACCAGGCACTAGGTTCAAAACCATGCAGGCTTAGCGAGAAACAGTCTCTGAATTCAGCTTAATACCAGACAGAAGGATGAACAGAGGCACATTGTGTTAAGGGCATTTGCAGGGTTCAGCTGTGGGTTATAATAACAGGAAGGACGCCCATCACTTGAAATCTGCCCATTCTGTGAGAGATTCTGTCATCACTCTTTTCCATCTCTTCACTCATTCAACCTTCCCAGCATCTTTTTGAAGCAGGAACCTTTATTATCCCTATTATGTAGATAAACTGAGGCACTGGATGTGAGGCCAGTGCCCCAGGACCACCCACCTAGGCAGTACCAGCAATGAGATTCAAACCAGAATCCAAGCTATAACCACTCCACTTGTCAGGAGCCAGTTGGGGCATGTTTTATGGAGTGACTATTTTACAATGAGACAGAAATGGTATTTTGACCATACTTGCCCCGCCCCCAGTTGATGGTGTTGCGATGGTTCTGTTTTGAGTGGTATCACGGAATTAAAGCTGTCCAAGGAAATTCAATATGAAGGCGGGGGAACATTGTGTGATGTATGTCGGCTGAAGTACTAAACACTCCAATATTACATCAATATACAATTTGTATGGTTACAAATATTATTGGCATAAATAATTCATGCTGGTGCTTTGTATTCACTTGATTAGCAGCGTCTTTGTCGTTTTTATCAGTCATGATGCCATTGCAATCTTGTGCATTGTGCGTGAAGAATACTCGGGGAAATGTTTCAACTGTGTCTGGATGGTATAATGTATTTATTCATTTAGTCAGATGAAATGAAATAGTGTTTAATATGCATGTCCGCATTACACTAGATACTCTCTAAATAAATTACAGACAGTATTACTCCCTTTCATTGTGACAAAAATTATAGTTTGCTGTTTTTTCCCCAAGGAGCCCAAATGCAGCCATTTTGTACTTTTAATTACAATTTTTTGAGGTTTTTCAGAGGCGTTTTGAATACTCCTGAGCATTTTTGTATTGAGACCTCAATCTGAAAACGTTGCTGACTTGAGTGAGCCATATCGAATGAGAGTTGAACTACTTGGGAACGTAGCGTGGACAGGCTCCTGTTCATGGGGCAACGTGCTTGTGGAGGCTCTGGGTTGCCATGACCTAGCCACCACGCCTTTATGTTTGCATCTCTCTGAGTAGCAGATGTTGTGGCTATGGATGCCCTTCTGAGAGCAGCGGATAGAGCTTAACCCCCACAGTGTGTTTTTGCCCTTCCTTTTGTCCTCTTTTCTTACTTCTGGGAGCTGAGACCTCGAGCCTGTGCAATGTCTCCCTTGTAGCACGTCACCCAGGTCTTAGGTCTTTAACTTCCCCTCCCCTCATTGCACCCCCAAACCCCAGTTCTTTCCGCAGCTGGTCTCTGCTGGAAGTGCGATCCCATGGGGTGACGGAAGTGGTTCATGCTCAGGTTTAGATGAGTGTTTTCAAGGGAACCAGGCTAGATGGGTAGTGGTGCTGTTCGGGACCATTATCAGGGAAAAGACTTCAGTTCAGGACTGGACTGAATTCAGAATAAAAGGGGGAACAGCGGGGATTCAGAGCCAAGGAGTCGCGAGGGAGGTCAGTGGATAGAAAATGACCACTGGAGTAGGGCGAGTCTTGCTAACTGGCTTAGCAGGATTCCCCCTGGAGGCACCTAGGGTGATTACATATTACCTGGCATTAGTTACGGGTGGCCAGAAATCGAGTGTGGGGGATTCTTAACAATTTGGAAGGGCTCTTGCTAAAATTGGGTGATGCAGAGACCAACATGGAAATCCAGCAGTCAAGGTCTGCTTAGGGGGAGGATTCGGAGGAACCTGGCTTGAGTTGGGTCAAGACTCTGTCACTGGCAAGAATAATATTGGATTTCAAGAGTGGAGCAGGGCCTCTATTTTAAATGAGCAGCAAATCCACTCCAATTCAGGCTCGAGTTTGAGACAGTCTCCTGGGAGGTTTCCTTTGGTGGAATGGTGCTGTAGTGCCGTAGAAGGGTTGGGTTGCCATGGAAACCATGCTGGGTTTCTTCCAATGATGAGGGAGAGGGGACAGGCGGTCGGTGTCTTTGCATACTGCTCATCTCTGGTACAGGGCCTGGCATAAAGAGTGAGAACTCCATAAACTCAGCGAATGAATGAATGTCACAGGGAAAACACGCAGTGAGGCTGGGCAGTTTTGCTCTATTCCTTTTTACATATCAGGTTAAAAATTTCTTTAGTTTTCACTATAGAGAAACGTCTAAGTGTTATCTTCATTGAATTATACTCCTTACATCATAATATACCCTTCTTGCCTCATTTTGTGATCTTTGTCGTGATTTCCACATTATGATATTGGCATATCCAACTCCTGCTTTCAAGAAAACTTTGCATCTATAAAGAAGCAAATATGGAAAGAAGTTAAAAATTGTTAAATCTGTATGTGCTCATTAAACTCTCCTTTGTGCTTTCCTGTATTTTTTGAAATATCTTGTTGAAAAGATAAAGTAATTATCCTTTATTTTTCCTGCCCAGTCTAAGGTTATGCCCACAAGATAATTGCCACTTCTTTACTCATGGAGGGCCTTGGATTTTATAAATGATGAAATATTACTGGTAGAATAACTCCCATATGTGTATATCATCTCTAGAATTGGAAACATGAGGACAAGGCCCATTGTTGTCACTGGAGCATGTTGTCGCACAGTGAATTGCCACACTCGTGTCCATCTCCCATCACTGAAACATTGGATTATGAACCAGTGGCCAATGGTGAGAGCAGTGGGTTAGGTGGGGGAGTGTCTGCGTTCTGAGTAAGTTGTCTGCAGCTCTCAATGCTGCTTTTCTAAGCTGGGTATCCTCCCTTACTGGGATGTGGTTCGTTTGTGGAAGAGGTTGGCTCCAGCTTATGCTCGGAACCTGCTGAGCCAGGCGTTCTTTGGATTTGTTTTGAACAAAGCCAGGTGAGGTCAGCAGCCCCTGCCTGCCCTAGCAACCTTGGCTGGGTTTCTGGGAACCTTCTGCCTCTTAGATAGATGTCAGTTCTATATTTAGCACTTCTCACATCGTGACTCATGTCAGCTACATTGGGCAAATACTGCTATCACACTAAGATGGTTTGATCAAAAACGTCAATTTATACACTGAATTTTATATACATATATATATTTACTATTCCATAAAAATGTATAGTTAGGTGCATCCCAGTAGAACATGGATTCCTTTGTGAGCTTATCGCTAGAAAAAAATCTAGTGAAGCTGAAAATGCCATTTGTCTTATCTACACTTCTTTATATAAGAGAGCTATTTTATACAGGCAGCTGAGAGTGAAATGTTTTTGGATTGTACATTGGCCAGGCTGTTCATAACAGACTTGGAGTGAGGGTAGTCAAATGTAATAGTCATCTGCTTTGGAGAACAGAAGGAAGCCAGTTGAACGAAAGCTGGACTGATTTTTCAATTTGGCCAACATTGGCTTCTGTTTTCTCAAGAATGACCAGAGAAACGAAGTGTTTTCAGGGCACCCTGCAGTTTCCTAAGGTTTGTTTTTCCAAATTTCTGTTTGGTTCCCTTTGTGTAAAATGTCCTCTTTTTCTGCTGAGGCACAGGTTTTCCAATGGAAGCATCCAGATTTCACAACTCGGTTGGATTAGATGTTTGGCAAATCTCACAGAAGGCTGGTGAAGCCAGGGCTGCATTCTAATCAGCAGGATGACATCGTGATGGGGACTGAGACCCTGAAATAGGCACTTCAAAGACAGAGGGACCCAGCCGTGCTCAGGGGACAGAGCCTGGGGGGCATGCTAAGGCACCCTCCTCCCTACTGTGGGAGAAGATGAAAGGAAACGAAGAAGAGGCGATGCCTCCTCAAACTTTTTTTTTTTTTTTTAACTCTAAGTGTTAGACCCTGATGTAGGCTTTTTTTGCATTTAAAAAAAAAAAGCCCACTCAGAGCCCTTTATGTCCTGAGCAGTTACCCATCTCTTGGAAGGCTGCTGAAGCAAGGATTCCTGGAAATTTTGGTAGCTTATGGTATCTTTGTATTTCACCTGCTAAGGTGTGTGTTGAGGATCCCAGATCAACAGTGATCTCAACTGTGGAGTTAGGGGCCCTTCCTTTCCTGCGCTCTCCTCTCCTTTCTCCCACCCTCTCTCCATCCTCTCCTTCTTCTAGCTTGTTCTTTGCTCTCTCCTCTTCCGTTTTCTTCCAACCCTGCCAGCTGTCTGGGCTCAGGCCTCCTTTTCCTTTGCCATCTCCTGACTCTATACTGTATCTGGTGGTCTTCTGAGCCCAGACGTTTGGCTGAATTTGAGCTGCCAGGAAAGGTTGGGTGCCTCCCGGGGGCCCCAGGAGCTGCAGGTAACTCAACAGGCTGCTGTAGATTCTTACCTAGTGATTCTTGCCCTTCTTATGACTTTGCAAAGGAAATGGTTCCTATTTGGAGCAGGTACTAGTGACTAAGGCCAGAAACTTTGATTAAATATTGGCATATGATGTCATTGGTATGAAAATGATATGAGTTGCCTTTTTTTTTTGCAACCTTTAACCCTTCTTACACATGTATTTGTTAGAAGCATCTGCTTGAATTGAAAATGTAAACACTTAAAAGTTAAAACACTAATGGGTGGCCTTCATCCACCAATTGTTTTTGCCCTTCCACTTGTTTTGAAATTTGTGTCTCCCAGAGTGAATGCAGGTCCTGAGACTGCACAGTTTGTGAAATACTTGTTATTCATTAAAGGCAAAAGAGTCAAGTTGCACTGAGAAAGGTCTTCTAGCCTCTGTTTTTTCTGAAAAGAAGTCCATGTAGATCTTCAAAATGAGCATCCATGCATCCTTATTTTAATTTGAAAGTCAGTGCTATGGGAGGTGCTGGGAGAGGTCTTTCATTCATTGGTTGACTCCCCAGGAGGCCGCAATGGCTAGGACTGAGCCAGGCCAAAGCCAGGAGCTGCTTCTGGGTCTCCCATGTGGGTGCAGGGGCCAAAACACTTGGGACATCTTCTGCTTTTCCCCAGTCATTAGCAGGATCAGGAGTGGAGTGGCTAGGATTTAATGGTGCCTATATGGATGTTGGCGTCAGGTGGCTTTATGCACTAAGCCATAGTACCGGCACCTCCATGCCTCTTTTTAAGCTGAACATTATCTGCTAAAAATCATATCCAAACTGGTCCATGTCACGATTCCTGTAGATTTTCTTCCATCATTTGAAATATTTTCAGTTTTTGATTCTTTAAGTGGCAGGCAGCTGTGCCAGTTTTCTTGTATTTTTGACTTTTGATGGCTTTTTCTTATGAAAATATACTTCATGTGCCATATTCAACTTCTTAATGCCGATGTGTGGAGCATACCTGAGCTCATGTCCGTGTTCTGAGGTCACGTGAGAAATGGCAGTAGAACTGGAACTTTCTCCAAGAAGGACTTAGCAGGCCCCATTGTTTGGTAACGTGCCATGCCAAGCACTTGTTTCCCTGGCTTTGGGGCACTTGTGGTCAAGGGGTCTGATAATGTGAGGGAGACTGTTCTTGGGAGTTGGTTGTCTATCAGGCCTCACTCAACAGTCTCTGGAGGGGTCCCCACACCATCACCCGAAAAGCAGCTCCCTTTTCTCATAGCGGGGGATGCACTTGGGGAACATTGTGCAACATGGTCACCAGCATCCTCTGTGACTGTGGCCTATGGCCTTTGTGTTAAGGAAATTATCCTTCCAATACAATTGTACTTTAAGCTCAGCTTGTTCTTTGTACAGTTGTCCCTTGGTATCCAGAGAGGATTGGTTCCAGGAGCCCTGAAAATAGCCCAGATCTGCAGATGTTTGAGCCCTAATATAAAACAGGGTAGCATTTGCATAGAACTCGCACACACCTTCCTGCACACTCTAAATCATCTCTAGATTACTTACAATACCTAATGCAGAGCCAGTGTTATATGACGCGTCATTATACTGTATTTAGGGAATAATAAAGAAGGAAGTCTGTGCATGTTTGGTAGTTTTAATTTTTAAAACTTCTTAAATAAAGATTTACTTACATGAAAGGCAGAGTTACAGAGAGACAGATATATAAGTCTTCCATCCTCTGGTTTACTCCCCAAATGACCACAATGGCCGGAGCTGGGCCCTATCAGAAGCCAGGAGCTTCTTCTGGGTCTCCCATGTGGGTGCAGGGACCATCTTGGGCCATCTTCTACTGATTTCCCAGGCCATAGCAGAGAGCTGGATCAGAAGTGAAGCAGCCAGGACTTGAACTGGCACCCATATGGATGCTGGCACTGCTGGCAGCGGCTTTACGCACTATGCCACAGTGCCATCCATGAGATGTAATTTTTTTTAATAACACTTTTATTTAAATAATATAAATTTCCAAAATACAGCTTATAGATTACAATGGCTTCCCCCCATAACTTCCCTCCCACCCACAACCCTCCCCTTTCCCACTCCCTCTCCTCTTGCATTCACATCAAGATTCCTTTTCAATTATCTTTATATACAGAAGATCAGTTTAGTATATATTAAGTAAAGATTTCAACAGTTTGCCCTCACATAGCAACACAAAGTGAAAAATACTGTTGGAGTACTAGTTATAGTATTAATTTACAATGTACAGCACATTAAGGACAGAGATCCTACATGATTAAATTGATTAATTTTCTATGCAATTTCCAACTTTTTTCATTTTTAATGATTGTTTTTTCATTTTTTATAATGCTTTTATTTAAAGAATATAAATTTCCAAAATACAGCTTGTAGATTATAATGGCTTCCCCCCCATAACTTCCCTCCCACCCGCAACCCTCCCCTTTCCCACTCCCTCTCCCCTTGCTTCACATCAAGATTCATTTTCGATTCTCTTTATATACAGAAGATCAGTTTACTATATATTAAGTAAAGATTTCAACAGTTTGCCCTCACATAGCAACACAAAGTGAAAAATACTGTTGGAGTACTAGTTATAGTATTAATTCACAATGTATAGCACATTAAGGACAGAGATCCTACATGATATATTTTTTTAAATTGATTAATTTTCTACGCAATTTCCAATTTAACACCAAGGTTTTTTTTTCATTTTTAATTATCTATATACAGAAGATTGATTCAGTATATACTAAGTAAAGATTTCATCAGTTTGCACCCACACAGAAACACAAAGTGTAAAATACTGTTTCAGTGCTAGTTATAGCATTACTTCACATTGGACAACACATTAAGGACAGATCCCACATGAGACGTAAGTACACAGTGACTCCTGAAGTTGATTTAACAATTTGACACTCTTGTTTATGGCATCAGTAATCTCCCTAGGCTCTAGTCATGAGTTGCCGAGGCTATGGAAGCCTTTAGGGTTCGCCGACTTCAATCTTATTCCGACAGGGTCATAGTCAAAGTGGAGGTTCTCTCCTCCCTTCAGAGAAAGGTACCTCCTTCTTTGATGGCCCCATTCGTTCCACTGGGATCTCACTCACAGAGATCTTTCATTTAGGTCTTTTTTTATTCAGAGTGTCTTGGCTTTCCATGCCTAGAATATTCTCATGGGCTCTTGAGCCAGATCTGAATGCCTTAAGGGCTGATTCTGAAGCCAGAGTGCTATTTAGGACATCTGCCATTCTATGAGTCTGCTGTGTATCTTGCTTCCCATGTTGGATCATTCTCTCCCTTTTTGATTCTATCAGTTAGTATTAGCAGACACTAGTCTTGTTTGTGTCATCCCTTTGACTCTTAGACCTATCAGTGTGATCAATTGTGAACTGAAATTGATCACTTGGACTAGTGAGATGGCCTTGGTACATGCCACCTTGATGGGATTGTATTGGAATTCCCTGGCACAATTCTAACTCCATCATTTGGGGCCGTTCTGATTGAGCATGTCCCAAATTGTACATCTCCTCCCTCTCTTATTCCCACTCTTACATTTCACAGGGATCACTTTTCAGTTAAAATTTAAACACCTAAGAATAATTGTTTGTTAATTACAGATTTCAACCAATAGTACTAGAATAAAAAAAAACTAAAATGGATAAAGTATTACATTGTACAACAACAGTCAGCACAAGAGCTGATCAAGTTACTGTTTCTCATAATGTCCATTTCACTTCACTAATTGGTGCTCAATTAGTTGTCACCGATCAGGGAGAACATATGATATTTGTCCCTTTGGGACTGGCTTAATTCACTCAGAATGATGTTTTCCAGATTCCTCCATCTTGTTGCAAATGACCGGATTTCATTGTTTTTGACTGCTGTATAGTATTCTATAGAGTACATGTCCCATAATTTCTTTATCCAAATGTATGCTTTGAATTCCCTGTGATCTTTTGCTGTGAGGTTCCCTTCGTTTACCTTCTTTCATGTTGATGGCCGTGTTTCTGTGTTTCTGTGTGTAACACATCTTTAAGTATCTTTTGCAGGGCTGGACAAGTGGCAACAAATTCTTTCAATTTCTGTTTGCAATGAAAGGTCTTTATTTTACTTTCATTCACAAATGAGAGCTTTGCAGGATATAATATTCTGGGCTGGCAGTTTTTCTCTCTTAGTACCAGGGCTATGTCTCGCCATTCCCTTCTAGCTTGTAGGGTTTCTGATGAGAAGTCTGCTGTGCGTCTAATTGGAGATCCTCTGAGTGTAATTTGACGTTTCTCTCTTGCACATTTTAGGATCTTTTCTTTCTGTTTCACTGTGGTGAGTTTAATTACAACGTGTCGTGGTGAGGACCTCTTTTGGTCATGTTTACTAGGGGTTCTATGAGCTTCCTGTACTAGGATGTCTCTGTCCTTCTCCAAAACTGGGAAATTTTCTGCTATTATCTCACTAAAAAGGCATTCTAATCCTTTCTCCCTCTCCATGCCTTCAGGAACTCCTAGAACTCGAATGTTGGGTTTTTTAATAGTATCCTGTAGATTCCCAACAATATTTTTTAGATTTCTAATTTCCTCTTCTTGTCTTTGGTTTGACTGTATAGTTTCCTGTGCTCTGTCTTCTAAGTCCGATATTCTCTCTTCTGCCTCACCCATTCTGTTTGTAAGGCTCTCTAATGTGTTTTTCATTTGATCTATTGAATTCTTCACTTCATTATGATTTCTCGTCACTATCACAGTTTCATGTTCTACTAGTTGTTTCATTTCAGCTTGATTTCTCCTTAATATTTCATTTTCACGAGAGAGATTTTCTACCTTGTCCATTAAGGATTTCTGTAGTTCAAGAATTTGTTTTTGAGTACTTCTTAGTGTTCTTATCAATTTTTTGAGATCTGCCTCTTGCATTTCTTCTATCTCATCATCTTCGTAATCTTGAATTGGGGTGTCTTTTTCATTTGGGGATGCCATAGTGTCTTCCTTGTTCTTATTACCTCGGTTTTTGCATTTGTTGTTTGGCATATTGGTTTCTTCACTGTGGTGTTTTTTTTCTTGTTATATTATGACTCTAGATTAAGTGGACTGTCTGCTTTTGATGGAGCCTTAGAGGCTTGAGATGGGTGTGGCCTGAGAGCTCTGTTTGGTTCCTCAGGATTGAGGGTGTGTCAAAGGAGACACTCCCAGGTTAGGCGTGGTAAATCTCTCTGTTCCCTTTTGAACCAAAAAAAAGTTAAGTAATTCCACGCAGCTGAATGGAATTGGGGGTGGTTAGCAGGCGAATGATATACCCACAGGAGCCAGAGATCGGAAGCTCTTTCCCAAGGACCACAGAGGGAATCTTTGCAGCCCTTAGTGTGGGCTTAGATTCTCCTGTAGTCTCCCACTGGGCTGCCAAGGCTACTGAACTGTAGCATCTCTGGAGAGTACTCACATGAATTCGTGATTTCCATGAGTTCTCTCCCCCACCGTCTCTTTTTTCACAGTCTCAGTTCATTAGCACCACACATTCATTAGGTTCTAATCTCCTGTTATTTCACCCCTCCCACCCAGAGTCAGGTTTTTCTGCTAGGCTCGGGGCCGGTGCCGACCCGAGGTCGCCCTGCTTATGACGTATTCCAAAATGGCGCCTACTCTTTGTCTTGCTCACCTTTGAGAGGTGAGCGGAGAGAGACAAACTCATGTCCGTATGGGTCACTTTTTTTTTTTTCCCCTCTCTCTCTCTCTCTCTTCTAGTTAGCCTGGTGAACTTTTCCCTGCAGGGTTTCAAGCGTTGTTCGCTCTAGGCTCCCTTTTTCGCTTCCCTGCTGATATCTCGGGCTATTGAGGTTTGGCTCAACGTCGTGTGCCAGCGCTGGTGTGTTGAATCTGTTGCTGGTGTCCCAAACTGCGGGCTTCCACACTCTCCACGCAGGTCCACTGTGAATCTTCAGTTCCGGAAGGGTTTTCTCTGCTATTTCTTCCCCTACTCTTCCTTGAACCTGCAGTATCTCCACTTTTATTAAACTGTCTCTCCCCAGACTATCGGTGTGCTTCCTTCCTATTCCGCCATCTTGCCGCTCTCGAGATGTAATTTTTTAAAAAGTTTTCGATCTGTGGTTGTAGCTGAGCTTTGTTAAATGGCAGAAGCAGAACCCATGGATACAGAGCGTTGGCTCGCTAAGCATAGTCTCTGGAGGAGGTGAAGGAACCGAGGGTGGGGCCTTGGAAATGGGAGGCTGGGGATCTTCTTTTCTTTTTTTTTCTTTTTTTTTTTTTTACAGGCAGAGTGGACAGTGAGAGAGAGAGAGAAAGGTCTTCCTTTTGCCGTTGGTTCACCCTCCAATGGCCGCCGCGGTCGGCGCACTGCGGCCGGCGCACCGCGCTCGTCCGATGGCAGGATCCAGGAGCCAGGTGCTTTTCCTGGTCTCCCATGGGGTGCAGGGCCCAAGCACCTGGGCCATCCTCCACTGCACTCCTGGGCCACAGCAGAGGGCTGGCCTGGAAGAGGGGCAACCGGGACAGAATCCAGTGCCCCGACCGGGACTAGAACCTGGTCTGCCGGCGCCGCAAGGCGGAGGATTAGCCTGTTGAGCCACGGCGCCGGCCGGATCTTCTTTTCTTAAAATTTATTTTTTATTTATTTGAAAGATAGTTACAGAGAGACAGAGAGAGAGAGAGGTCTTCCATCTGCTGGTTCACTCCCCAGATGTCTAAGATAGCTGGAGTTGAGCTGATCCGCAGTCAAGAGCTTCTTCCAGGTCTCCCACACAGGTGCAGTGGCCCAAGGACTTGGGCCATCTTCCACTGCTTTCCCAGGCCATAGAATAGAGCTGGATCGGAAGTGGAGCAGCCAGGACTAGAACCGGTGCTCATGTAGGATGCCGGCGCTTCAGGCCAGGGCTTTAACCCACTGTACCACAGCACCAGCCCCATCTCCTTTTCTTTTTGATAGTGTTTCCAAGTACCAGCTAAAGCTCACAGACTCCTTAGTGTGGCCCCAGTTTCTGCCTCGTTAGCCTCTCAGCTCCTTGCCTGGTACCGTGTTGACCCTTACTGAAGCATTTGTGTCTCCCTCGTGTACTATGCCTGCTCCCACCCCACCCTCTTCGATTCTCGGCCTAGCGTGGCCTCCAGCACGAAGCCCTCCTTGGATCACCTGCTGCAGCTCCTGTTACCTCACCTCAGGACTCGCTCAGGCTGTCTTCTCATGGTGGGAATTGTCGGAAATACTGTGATACCTTCTCTCTCCTTGTGACCTTCATGGCTTTGTTCACTCTGGAGGACAGCAACTGTGCATTTTCTATGCCATTATGTGTAAACAGGCCTTGCCTGCCAAAGAGTAAGTGCTCCACAAATACTTGGGAGTGGATGAAGGAAAAGTTAATGTTATTGGAATTATTTTGAAATCCTTAAGACTTGAAAGCCCTCTTGCTGCTTTTGATTTCAGAGGTCTTCCCCTGTTAGCAGAGGCACAGTTAGTATAAACCTCATGCTTATCCCAGCAAATGCCCTTCCTCAACCTCATTGGATGATTGATTCCTTCCAGAAGTTAAGTGTGAAAGCATCTAGAAGTATCTAGGCATAGAAATCCTAGTTCATATCCTGCTGTGAGCAGGCACCACTAACCTCCTCCCCACCACACACACACACACACACACACACACAAGTCTCTTGTCAACCAGCAGTTTTATAGTCAACACTGGCTCTCTGACCTACAGTGGGATTAAAGTG
This sequence comes from Sylvilagus floridanus, assembly GCA_949820135.1. Classification (NCBI taxonomy): domain Eukaryota; kingdom Metazoa; phylum Chordata; class Mammalia; order Lagomorpha; family Leporidae; genus Sylvilagus; species Sylvilagus floridanus. Next base: position 105,275,562 of record OX463244.1, read on the forward strand.
TGCCTCAGTGAGTCTCTTATGCTGTTTGAGCTGGAAAGTAGCTTAAAGTAGATGTGTCCCCACTCGAGTTACTCACAGGGTTGGGGATGGTATGGTGACTTTTCAAGGTGACAGAAGTTATCTGCTAGCCTTTTTTTTAAAGATTTATTTATTTGAAAGAGTTAGAGATCTTCCATCTGCTGGTTCACTCCCCAAATGACTGAAATGGCTGGAATTAAGTTGATCCAACTGAATCAGGAGCCAGGAACTTCTGTATCTCCCATACAGATGCAGGGGACCAAAGACTTGGGCCATCTTCCACTGCTTTCCCAGGCCATAGCAGAGAGCTGGATTGGAAGTGGAGCAGCTGGGACTAGAATCGGTGCCCATGTGGGATGCCGGCACTGCAGGCCAGGGCTCTCACCCTCTGTGCCACAGTGCTGGCCCTGTTAGCTTGTCTTGAGACTGCCTTACCAGGACCTGCGGTGTGGCTGGCTGAGCTCCATGAGTCAGATGCAGGTGTGATAATGCCTAGCACCGTGCAAGGGGCTGTCTCTATGGTATCTTTTTTTCTTTTAATTCACAAGGAAGCTCTCCTAAAAGGCCTCTGGCAGGTTTTACCTCCTCTTTTATCGGATAGAATGAGCTCCATCTGCACTTAAGCCAGTTGCCCGCAAGAGGGTTGAGATTGTCGGGGTAGGTCAGGATTAATAACAGAGCTGAGAATGGCATCATTTCATGGAAGGATGGATACTAGAATAAAGCTGAGGTTCCCTTTTTGAGAAAGGAGGGAATAATTATTGGAAGGCAATTGACTGTCTTGTAGCAAATGAACTTGAATTCCATTGCATTATTGTTTAATGCTCTTTTTAAAAAATTTATTTGAAAGGCAAAGTGATAGAGAAGGGGGTAGGGGTCAGGGAAAGAGTTTCAGTTTGCTGGTTCTCTCCCTAAATGGCCACAATGACTGGGGTTGTTCCTGGCCAAAGATGGAGCTCAGAGCTCCATCTAGGTCTCCCATGTAGGTGATGGGGGATCAAGTACTTGGGCTATCCTCTGCTGTCTTCCCAGGCATATAAGCAGGGAGCTGGATTGGAAGCAGAGCAGCTGTGACAAGAACTGGCACTGTAATAGGGGATGCTTGTGTTGTAGGCGAAAGCTTAGCTGTGCCATAACACTGACCCCAGTGTATAATGCTTACAATAGTACTTTTTTTTAAGTATTACTTGAGAGAGACACAGAAAAAGGTCCCTTTCACTGGTTCACTCCCCAAATAATTGCTATGGACAGGGCTGGGACAACCCCAAGCAGGCAGCTCAATCTGGATTGCCCACATGGGTGGCAGTGACCAAGTACTGGAGCCATCACTTGCTGCCTCCCAGGGTGCATGTTTGCAGGAAACTGGAACCAGGAACAGAGCCAGGACTTGAACTCTGAAACTCCAATTCAGGTTTGGCCATTTGAGGCAGCATCGTAATCAGTAAGCCACACACACACCACCATGGTGCTCTAATCCTGAAGCTTTGCAAGTGTGGCTTACCTTGGGGAACCAAGGGAAGTGACACTCGGGTTAGGAGTGGGTGGCATCCATTCTCGTCTGTTTGTTATTTCCTGAACGCCTGAGAGCAGTTGCTTCCAGTCATTGATCTTTCATCTCCCGGAGTATTTTTAGGAGTTGTGTAGAAGTTTTTCTTATTTATGGGCTCTAGGGGGCAAGTAGGTAAATTGAGATGTGAAACACCAGCTTTTGTTCTTGCTGTCAATGTCCAGATGAAAGTGATGGAGAATGACATTCAGGTTCTTTCCAGAGAGGAGGTAGGATGGGGCAGGGCATGGTGGGAGGGGCACTGAGGGAAGAGGCCAAAGCTAAATCTGGTTGTTTTACTAAAAGGTCAGTGAAATCAAACAGCAACAGACAGTTTTTCTAAATGGGACTACGGAAAGGTAAGCCTCTAGGTCAGTCTGTTCTTGTTGTGGGAAGGTTAATTGACGAAGTCACTTAAAGTACCTTAGAAAGCTCAGTGGGGGCCGATGCTGAAGCTCAATAGGCATATCCTCCGCCTGTGAAGCTGGCACACCAGGTTCTAGTCCCGGTTGCTCCTCTTCCAGTCCAGCTCTCTGCTGTGGCCCAGAAGTGCAGTGGAGGATGGCCCAGGTCCTTGGGCCCTGCACTCCATGGGAGATCAGGAGGAAGCACCTGGCTCCTGGCTTCGGATCAGCACAGCAGCCAGCCGTAGTGGCCACTTGGGGGGTGAACCAACGGAAAAAGGAAGACCTTTCTCTCTCTCACTGTCTAACCCTGCCTGTGAAAAAAAAAAAAACAAACTCAGTGGGGGAACAGAGCTTGCCTTTTCCCAGGGACCCCCAGAGTGATCCATCACTGCCCCCCCAATTCAGGTTAGGATTGAAAAGCTGTGTATGGCAGGACTCGTATCTGACTCGCATTGCTTGTGCAACCTGACATCTTGTTTCCCAGGAATTGGCCCAAGTGTCACTCTTCCAAGAGGTTTTTTCTACCCAAACCAATCTGCAGTTCTGTGACTCCTTCACCCAGACCATCATGCCTTCATATTTTGAGTCCTGTTTTATTTTCTGGATGTAAACTATGCAAATGTCCTTTATTTGTATACTCATTTAAATCTCATTAGAAGATCAGTGTTATCTGCCTCACCCACTGCTGTAGCCCAACACCTAGAACAATGAGTGGTAGAATAGGTGCTCAATTGTTGAAGGAGCCACACTTTATACAAATGAGACAAGAAATTAATAGAGATTTCTCTACACTTGGAAATGTGACATGGCCACGTTCCTTGATTTTAGGATATTTACTTATCTGTTCATCCAATGATTTTAAGCAATTTTTATTGATTTTACAACACAATGCTTGTACCTTCTAGTTCACTCTACAAATACCTGCAACAGCTGGGGCTGAATCACTCTGAAGTTGGCAGCCAGGGACTCGGTCCAGGTCTCCCATGTCAGTGGCAGGAACCCAATTGCTTGAGCTATCCCTGTTGCCTCCCAGGGTAGGCATTAGCAGAAAGTTGGAGTGAGGAACTGGAGCTAGGAATCTAACTCTGAGAGGGGAAGGGATATGAGTATTTTAACAACTAAATGCTCACTCCCAACAAACATGCTTTTGATTAAATACCAGGAATTATCATTGGTTCTGGAGATCTACTAGAAAGTAGGTTGACATTTAGTAGGGGGACAGACAAGTAAATAAGTAAGTGTGAAGATACCATGATTAAAATTGTCCTGCTAAGGAAAGGAAGAAATGTCAAAGTCTTGTACACAGGAAGTGATGATTGGGCTGAATTGTTGGGGGTGGGGAGATATGGCTGTTTAGCAGTCAAAAAAAAAATAATAAGTGGCAGAGGTCCAGAGGAAGCAATCCTGGAAGGGAAATAAGCATGAGCAGAGGTGTGAGATGTGCCGTATCATGGAATGGAGGGAGACATGCTGTGGTCACAATTGGCCAGCAAGTGGCCTTGGAAAGGTGAAGGGTATGTGTGTGTGCTACCAAAGCTGAGACTGGAAACCAGGAAAAGACACCTTGGAGAGAGCTTTGTCAAAATCCTTAGGGTCAAATACATTTCTGTGTAGAGTAACAAGAGCTATTAAGAAACTTTAGACAGTGTTCTATCAGTGTTGTTTTGGAGACATCATTAATGAAAATATGCTGGGTAGATGAGAGCAGAGCTGGCTTGATTCATGACTTCTCTCACACAGTCCTGTGTTGATTTATGGGCCATCATCCATCTGGTAGGAGGTTTCCAGTGGCAGCTGTCCACTTCTTTAGTGCCTTTGATGAAGACATTGGGGTCCTAAGTAAGGAATTTATAAATGACACTGAAATGGTAGAGATCACTAATCTATGGGTTGACAGCATCAAAATGATCTTCATGGTGTGGAAGAAAAATGAAGCAAGGTGACATTATGTAAGGAAAGATAACACGCCGAAACCCACTGAGCAAGCCACATACAGGAGAAAGGCAGCAACTCTCCTGATTGCCTGTGCAATCCAGCTCAGGGGAAGGCTGCCTCTGTCCAGCACTAAGGTTGACTTTGGGTCCAAACCGTTGCAGGAATATCGACCACGTGTGGTAGTACTTTCCGTGGTGGGAAATGCATGAAATGAAGAACCTTGACTCTTGCAATGTACAAGTAATAGCTATAGAAACTTGGAGTAATTTTCTCAGAAAGAGATCTTATCTGAAACATGAGAGAAATCTTGAAGTGTTTGAATGGCTGTCGGGAGGAAGAGCTTCGAGAAGAGTTGGGATGGCTCGGTGAGGCCATAGAAATGCATCAAGTGTCTGCTTGTGTCTGGTGTTCTGCTTTAGAGATGGGTGAGAATTGTCCTCTCGTGTTAAGGGACCCTATAACTATGTGGTGGTTGTTGGGGATATCAGTGAATTTCCTAGTGCCAAGGAAGGAGGTAAATGGGGATGAGAGAGGACAAACACTGGGACCACATTATATGTCTCATTATGTCACAGTGAAAGATAATCCCAAATGCCTCATATTCCACTCTCATAAATTAAGATTCCTTTGAGTGTCTACTTTTGAGTGGAGTCTCACTCAATGCGGGTACTGGCAATGGGTCGAGGGACTCAGCATTGGGAAGCAGTGTTCTGTGGCTCCATAGTGCCATCCTATAATTAACACTTGTGGTATCTTCGGGTGACATTCCATGTTGAGTGGGAAATGCAACTATTAGTGACTTCTTCATCCTCTTATTGTTAAATAGCCCCTGATTGAGACTCTGTAGTTGGAAATGATGCTGGAGGAAACAATTATTTGTGATGTAAGACCTTACCAGTGTTTGTTGCAGAGATGGAATTCTATTTTGGTATTTGAGAGAATTTCAGAAAGGTCTAGATAATGCTTATTGTGAAAAGAAAACATGGATTCCAGAAGTTTTTTTTCACCAAAATAAGCATCATTTAGTTCTATTTTCCATGAACTTTTTGATTCTCTTGTATCTCTAGTCTTATATTATGCATAAGAGATGATGTGGAAAGCTCTGGTAGTTTGCTGCTTTGTGCAGGGGTTTGTATCAGTGTTGGATGTCACCAATATGGGTATGCTTGTTTACACATACAAGGTGAGAAAATGAAGGATTAGTTTACTCTGGATTAATTGGGTCACAAGAATAATATGTGTTTTTTGCCTGGGATAACATGCTGCCTTCGCTACATCTAAAATCAACTAACCAACCAAAAAGCTACCGTTAGGCAAAATTGCCACAATTAGAAACAACTGTGGGGGGCATTGGTAGAGTTGGTAATCATTGTGTACTTATACAACAGTTAGCTAACTTCTATAACATCTCCCCAAAATGGCCATATCACTATCCTGAGCCCATTCTGTGTCTATACATTTCGCGAATGCAGAATCCTTAAGAAATACATATAGTCATATAGATAGGATCAAGTGTTAAAGTGATCATATAAATAGGACTAAGTGTTTGGTAATAATAATAGAATTAAAAGAGTGAATGTGCCAACATGGGAAGCAGTCCATACACCAGACTCATAGAATGATGACCACCTCAAGTAGCACTCTGACCTCAGAATCATTCCTTAAGGCATTCTGGTCTGGCTGAAAAGCCCAGGGGAGCATTTCAGGCATGGAAAGCCAAGACACTGTTGCAAAAAAAAAATGTTCTATATGAAGGGTCTCTGTGGGTGAGACACTAGTGGAAAGAAGCGGCCACCAAAGAAGGATGCACTTTTCTCTGAAGGGAGGAGAGAACTTCCACTTTGCTTATGGCCTTATCCAAATACTGAAGAAGTTTGTGGATCCAAAAGACTTCCATAGCCTAGGCAGCTCATGTCAAGAGCCTCACGTGATTACTGATATCATACATAAGAGTGTTAATTGTTAAATAAGCAACAGGAGTCACTGTGTACTAACTTCCCATGCGGGACCTCTGACCTCAAAGGGTTATATTATGAGACTTAATAGTAGAACTTGTTCTCAAAGAATTATTTCGTTTTAGTGTATTAAGTGGAGGATAGTCTTATGTCTCATAAGTTATAGTTATGCCCAAGTGTTTGCAAATATACCATTCTTGGATTCTTTAAAGATAATTAGGTTTCTTAAAAGTTAAATTACCTTCAAGATACAATGACTTTGAATGGACCTTATCCGGTCTGTTGAGGAACAGTTTTTATTTATTTTTCTTCATACAAAGTGTTGAACTCTTTACCTAGAATAGTTAATCTTCTGTGTATAAAATTAAATGAAATTCAGATCTGGCTAAAAAGCCCATGAGAGCATTTCAGGCATGGAAAGTCAAGACACTGTGGCAAAAAAATGGCCTACATGAAAGATCTCTGAGTGAGTCCCAGTGGAAAGATCGGGCCATCAAAAAAGGAGGTACCTTTCTCTAAAGGGAGGAGAGAACTTCCACTTTAATTATGGCCCTGTCTAAATAATGATGGATTCAAAAGGCTTCCATAGCCTTGGCAGTTCATGACAAGAGCCTCGGGTGATCACTGATGTCATAATTAAGAGTGTCAATTGTCAAATCAAAAACGGGAGTCACTGTGCACTGGCTCCCCATGTAGGATTTCTGTCCTTAATGAGTTGTACTATGAAAATTAACAGTAAAATTTATCTTCAAACAGTACTTTATACTTTGTGTGTCTGTGTGGGTGCAAACTGTTGAAATCATTACTTAGTATAGAGTTGATCTTCTGTATACAAAGATAATTAAAAGTGAATCTTAGTGAAGAATGGGATGGGAGGGGAAGTAGGAGGTGGGATGGGAGTGGGGTTTGGATGGTGGGTATGGGCGAAAAACCACTATATTCCAAAAGCTGTACCGAGGAAATTTATTAAATAAAAGCTTTCTATAAATAAATCACAATAAATTTTTAAAAATATGGAAAATAAATGAAAAGAGATCTTGGTAAAAAAATAAGACTGGGAACAGGAGAAGGAAGAGGAGTAAGAGTGTGGGGGCGGGGCGGGTATGGTGGGAAGAATTACTGAGTTCCTAAAGTTGTATTTGTGAAATGCATGCAAATAAATAGTCACATTAAAAAATAACATGGAAATCTCTGCCATATCCAAATACCAAGCAAATCCTATTAGTTCATGTCTATGCTTTGCCTTAAACATCAGTCCATAATATATCAACTCTTGCATTCTTGTTTTAAAAGAGATCCTAAATAGAGAAAAAAGATTTTATATATATATATGTGTGTGTGTGTGTGTGTTTTATTTATATGAGAAAGGGAGATGAGATGAGGATCTGAGGCTTGCAGTGGTGTAATGTCCCAGGGCCACAGGGCTTAGTAACTGGCAGACGAGGGATTTAACCCAAATCTGGGACTTCAGAGTCTTTTTTTAAAAAAATTTCCAATGAAGAGAGTTTTAGGGATGTAACTATGAAGATAGACAGCACAGATGGACCTATTCGGGATTCTTGGGGATTTTAATGTTAGTGAAAAGAGCAGAATTATATTCTAGAATTTCATAATTACCTACTTCTGTTCTTTGAATTAGCATCCTTTTATTTATTTGACAGATAGAAAGTGAAAGAGACAGAGAGAAAGGTCTTCCTTCCGTTGGTTCACTCCCCAAATGGCCACTACGGCTGGCGCTGCGCTGTTCCGAAGCCAGGAGCCAGGTGCTTCTCCTGGTCTCCCATGCGGGTGCAGGGCCCAAGCACTTGGGCCATCCTCCACTGCTCTCCTGGACCACAGCAGAGAGCTGGCCTGGAAGAGGAGCAACGGGGACTAGAACTGGCGCTGCAGGCGGAGGATCAACCAAGTGAGCCAGGCCCGAATTAGCATCCTTTTAAAGAGATAAATAGATGAGTACACTAGTTCTTCCTTCCATATCTGAGGTTTTCCCTTTTGTGGTTTGTTACCTGTGGTCAGTCACAGCCCAAAAAGATTTAGTGGAAGTTATAGTGTTTGTCCTAGTTGTTTTATTTTAGTATTTGTTATTGCTGCTGATCTCTTACTGTGCCTAATTAATAAGCTGAATGTGTGTAAAGGAAAAACCACAGTACATATAAGGTTTGGCGCTATCTTTGGTTTCAGGCATCCATTGGGGCTCTTGAAACATACGGCTGTGGATACAGTGGGGACCACTGTAGACAGACTGACTACCTAGATGGCAGGCCCATGGATGGGTTGATGTTGAGATGACTAAAGGAGAGTTGTCCATATTAGCATTTTTGGAATGTGAGGATAAGGATAAAATTATATATGCTAACAGCCAAGCTTTGCCACTATCATTGTTTCTCTTAAGCACTGGGTGAAAGGAAGTTTGTGAAAAGGCTTCAACTATTTTGCACAGCCTGCATTCTTCTGTGGGGCTGTGTAATGAAGACATGTTTACTTAAGTCCCCTCCCTGATCCTCTGTGTAATATGGGAGGCTGAAGAGCATGCTGATCATCTCCATGCAATTTTCCTTCAAAATGGTGGCATTGAGGACAGTGGTGGTAACTATGGTGGCATTGAGGACAGTGGTGGTAACTGATTCCCGATTCTTGGTTAAGTCGCACAACAATCCACAGGAAAGACTTGCCTTCCCTTCGGCCAGTCAGCGGGCTACATGAAGACTTACCAGTGACTGCCAAGACCCCAGCTCTGATGCTTGGGGCTCCACTTGCTCTTCCACACCACAGTGTGGAAAGGGACAGTGTCTTCACTGCTCTGTCGTCACACTTTACACTGTGCCCTGCAAATGGTGGGCTTTGGTGGAGGAAGAAAAAGCAGACAAAATCTTATATGCTTTTAAATCTATTACTAGTGGTCCTAGATTTTTATTACAGACCTAATGTAAAATAAGCCCTTAGTCTGGGAAAAGATGAAAATTAAAATCTAGTTGTCTGTAGAGAACTTATTCACAGTAACGTCTTCGAACAGTTGACTTTGGAAAAACGAATCCATTTGACTCAAAGGAATTTTGTAAAGGATTTTAGCCATGAAAGGAAAGGAAAGTTCTATTGAGCTTTTAAATGGGCTGTGTGAGCCCATTTGTGTAAACGCTCAAGTGTCTTAGGTTTTAATGAATCTAACTGAAAATTTAGCTAAAAACAACTCATTGGAAACCAGATGGTGCAGTCACCATTGTGAGCAGAGCTCAACTCTCGTGTTTTCTGCAGTACATATCGACTTGGCGCCACAGAGTTCATAGACAGCACAAAGGTGCCGTTAATTCTGGGAATCTGGTCTCCCAGCCACTCTCCTTGCACGTCCTGGCCAAATCCACACACTTGGGAAATGAATCTCCTCTTGGGAATGAATGTTTTCAGTAAAGTGTGTGTGTGTGTGTGTGTGTGTGTGTGTGTGTGTGCGCGCGCGCGCGCTTTGAGCAGGAAAGCTAAAGAAAGAGCCGTTCAGTGACACTGGTGACAGCGTAGTAGGACAGCCTTTACTTGGGACCACTGCAGCAAGGTCTTGTAGTGGGGAGAGTTGAGCACAACTCCTAGTACAGCTTGGGTAAGTGACCAAGGAGGGCATCAGTGAAAGGAAACTAATAGGAAACACCAAGGTTAAGGGAGATTCTGGGGGCTGACGCTGTGGCACAAGTGGGTTAATGCCCTGGCCTGAAGTGCTAGCATCCCATATGGCCGCCAGTTCGAGTCCTGACTGCTCCACTTCCTGTCCAGCTCTCTGCTATGGCCTGGGAAAGCAGTAGAAGATGACCCAAGTCCTTGGGCCCCTGCACCTGCGTGGGAGACCCAGAGGAGGCTCCTGGCTTTGGATCGGCACAGCTATGGCCACTGTGGCCATTTGGGGAGTGAAACATCAGATGGAAGACTTCTCTCTCTTTCTCTCTTTCTCTCTCTACCTCTCTCTACCTCTCCCTACCTCTCTCTCTGCCTCTCCTCTTTGTGTATAACTGACTTTCAAGTAAATAAATAAATATTTAAAAAATATATTTATAAAAAAGGGAGATTCTGGCCAAACTGACCCAGCAGGATTCTTGCTGAAGACAGGCCAGCAGGATCAGATAATACCTGGGGGGTTGGGGATGATGGAGAATGAGGAGGGTGATCAGACATTGAGGATGGGAGTTCTGGCTAACATGACTTATTAGTAGTTCTTTAGTTAAACCTGGGTTTTACAAAGAAGTACACAGATGGGTCTAGGAAAAGGTTCAAAAGACTAACTGAAGTTTGACCAAGCAAAGAGTCCTTGTCACAACCTCTTACATGGCATGAGACAGCCAAGCTCCACTCTGCACAGTAACACCTCGAGGGCTCGAGTTAATGAGGGCAAGAAGCAAGATGTAAGGTCCATCAAGAGTGCGAGGCAATTCCTGACTTGACTGCATCTCTCCAGGGCCCTGGGTGAGGGGCAGGGCAATGAAACCATGCCAGAGATCTGAGCTACAAGGATTCCACGCTGTTACAAGGAGAGCCTGGCTCGCCGCTATGAAGGCCAGTCTTTGTCCGTTGCAGATACCAGTTTCCAGTTTTCCCTTAATTTCTGTGGTTCTTGACATTCAGCCATCAAGCCAGGAAATTGGTTCTCCTCTAATTATCTGGTAATCTGGTGGGTCTTGGGTACTTGGGCATTTCTGGCACATGTGTGAAGCAACCTGTAAGGCGCAAGAGGTCTTGTTGCTCTCCTCACTGTCTGAGGCCCAGCACATCTTCAGTGCTCTTGGCTGGACTCCTGCGAAGGTTCAGCTTCTAGACTACCAGGAAGGGTTGGTTATTGACAGCCACTCATTGCTTCTTAATCTTAACACTTGAGTCCTGTCCCATCAGTCATGGGATAGGCCCCTACTGGTGCCCTCTGAGAAACCAGTATGGCTGCCTCATGATTAAATGCTAGGTTGAATGCTAGGTCTGCTAAAATCTGGTGTCAGCACTCCGCCTGGATGTAAGGCCTGGGCCTAGAGATTATCCCCCACACATTTATTAAGCACCCACTGTGTACCAGGTACATACACATATGCATGAGTATAGACACACACACACACACACACGCACACAGACACATACACATACATCCTAATATAAAACACATGGCCACTGATTTGGGGAGACATAGCTATGCATATGATAATCACAAACAATCATTACAACACATTGCAAGGCTGACAGACCCATGGACATTTACAGGGAGAAATAAAAAATGATTGTGTGTGTGTGTGAAAGAGGTACGTGGGGAGCTCCTCTGAGCAGTCCAATAAACAGGGCAATTAGTTGCTGAAAGTGTAATGAGATAACCATCATTGACTTTTCACAGCTGATACTTCACCAGGACGCTAAACCCCACTCCCATAGTTTCGGAGAGGTTCAGGTGCACAGAAAGGCAAATCGTGGGAACCAGCCTGAACGGGCCAAGGGGGACAGGTCCGGGCCTGGTCTCCTGGAAGAGACTCAGAGGAGCCCTAAATTGGGCCTGACTTGGAAGAGCTTCCCTTTTATCTGTGGTAAATTGGAACTTGGCTGACCCTCACCAGAAGGTGTCAGGGCGTGGCTGTGGTTCTGGCAGCCTGTGTGGTCACTGTGGGTAGTTGTTAGGAGTAGTTGCTGGGACCCTGTTGGCTCTTGTTTCTTTTGACTGACAGGGGCATTGGAAATAGGTGAGGGGAATTGGAAAACAGCTAGAGGCAGAAGCAAATGAGTCATCCTGTTGGCTCTTAAGCCGTTATTACTTGCATCTTTTCGGAGTGTTGATTCAGGTCGGTAGGGAAATCATTAGTTGGAGAGTGTGGCTCTTTAAGGGCTCCTGATTTATTGATGCTGAAGGCTCTTAGGAATGTGCACTTGCTTTGTTCTGTTCCTTCACAGTGGTGGGAGCTCCAGATAAAATATTAATCGTGAAGTTTCTTTATCATTTCCAGTTCCACAGATATTCGGGATTAAGGCCGTCAACCTGGGCACAGCTGTAGTTTACTGCCCACGTGTCTGCCCAGCAATGACACGTGTGCTTTTCATTTCACTGCCATTATTTCTCATGGGTTCCCAGGGCATCAGTCACCACTGTGGTAGAGAAATGGAGACGAGGAGAAAAGCTCCATTCTGTGTGCACGAGATGGTATGTTTGTCTGCAGTGGCGAGTGGCGGTCTCTGGATGCAGGACCAGACGTGGGTCTGTGACTGGTGTCCCAAGAATGAGAGTCATCTGCAAGGAACCCAGACCCCCAACCAGCAGTTGGCATTGCCGAAGTGTTTGGAGAAGTTGAGTGGCACCCAGCACGTATGGAATACCATCCCCCTTGCCATGTAACACAGTCAGAATCTGGGCTGGGTGGAGTGGTAGGGATGCCTGCCCTCCTGAATGTCACATCAAGTACTGCTTAGTTTATGGCAACGGGGAGCAGGGTATTAATTCCCTGAGAGGAGGTGTCCCACCAGCTGGTCTCCCAGGCCCTTCGTTGTCAGAGGGAACCCTGGCTGGCTTTGTGAGGGGCATGGGTACTCACCTGGCATGCTTACCAAGAGGCCAGAGCACAAGGATGGAGTGTTGTGATGAGCATAAATAAGATTTGGCAGAGCCATAGAGGTGGTGATTGTGTCACAAGCATCTGCTTTGTGTTGCACACGGACTTCTCCCACACGGCCATGTTCGGAAGAGGAGACTGAGACCAACCATGGTTGTGGTGTCAGACACCTACCTGGCTGATGGGGGAGCTGGCATTTGGATTCCTGCGATGCTAAGTAGATCTACCTGCTGTCATCATCTAAACCTAGACTTGTGGGGAGAATGAATGCCCCTCTAGAACTGCACCTGCCCTGGTCTTTCCAGCAGGGCCCCTTGATTCTGCCAACACCCCAGGACCTCAGCAGGGCCCCACAGCCTGCCTTGAAGTGCAGACAGCGCAAGCTGCCTCCTTTCCAACTCGATGCTTCCTGTGGCAGCCATCCTGTGTAGTCCCTGGCCACGTCAGCTCTGCTCTAGAGCTACACTGTTCCTGATGGGCTCTGTCCAGCTTTAAAGGAATGGGAAAAGGTTGTTAAGACCTGGCAAAGGAGATGAGTCTATCTTGTTCTGGGTGCCTTTACAGCAAGCTGAAAACAGACTCGCATTCTCATTCCTGGGAAGTGTAGGGGATTCTCTCCACAAGGAGGAGGCCAAAGTTATTGTTGTGTGTTCAGTGAACATCTAGTTTGTTTTGTTTCCTGGCCTGGGGCTCCAGTTGTCTTCCCAACTAGGCTGCTTCCCAAAACCCCCCTGGAGTCACCTCGATGCCCAGTCATCAGGTGGGGACAACTCAGAGCCGTTCCTTCCCACCGGGGATGATGAATGAGTTTTCTCTTAGGTCAGTAGCAAGTCAAGCAGATGAGCCCTTGGCTGTTCACCCTCTCTGAAGTTCTGCCTGACCCTGGAGCTTGGAGGAAATGGGCCGGAGGAGAAGAGACTATTTCCTGAAGTGTCATTCAAGGAGTGCCCCAGGATTCTTCACGCCCAGTCCTTCGTCCTTCGTGCCTGTGGCTTGGTTTCTTTGCGTGTTCATGAAAGACTGTAGGGGGAGAGAGTTCACCCAAACATCCCACGTGCTCGAGAAGATAGTCTCCCCCATTGGGCAACCTGTATTTCCCAGCCAAGGTTTCTGCCTCTCCCAACTCTGCCACATAGGCTAATCTCTTTATAGATCTTCCTTCTCCTTATTTTCATTCTCTGCTGCTATGTCAGTCGGCCCTGGGCCTTGCGATCTATAGAATCATTTGTGGAACTTCTGGCAGCATGAGAATTTCTGATAGTTTGATTTCTGTTCTCATGCATAGTGAAGTAGACTTTGGAGGCAAAGAAAATAGTAGAGGAAGAAAGCAGGACTTGAGAGCTCCAAAACAACAGCCATGCTCAAATGAGGCAAGGCAATGAGGCAGTGGATTCTTTCTCTGTCTGCCTTATTCGGAGTTACCTTTTCCTTCTTTGCGCTCTGCATGGCAAAGTTGTAAATGGCTGTCTAATTGGATGCCCAGAGTACTTCGTTGTGTGATTCTACCTACTCCTTTCTGCGATTGCAGAGAACTGTCTTCCTTGTAGCCCCTCCTGGAAAACTGGATCCTGGCCCACCCCTCACCACCACCATTACCCATTCCCACTCTGACTAGGAACCCAAGAAGATGGGCTGATTTCAAAACCACAGAGCCTTAGAAAGTACAGACTCTTGTATTTACTGTTTTGAACGTCCTTCCAGTAGAAGAATCCCGACACCTGAGCAGTAGCACACCAAAAAGTGGAAGCAGATGCTGCAAAAAATGCACAGAGAAATGGAATGAAAGATACTTATTTTAGTGGCAAATATTTTGAAATCTGTTTTTTCATAAAATACATTTTTGCAGTTTATTTATTTAAAGGCAGAGTGATGGAAAGATGGAGGGAGAGACACACAAAGATCTTCCATTCATTGGATTGATCTCCAAATGCCTGCTATGGCCAGGACTACCCCCTCCAAAGCCAGGAGCGTGGAACTCCATCTGGGTCTCCCATGTGGTAGCAAGGGCCCAAGAACTTGGGTCATCATGTGCTGCTGTCTCAGGTGTAATAGCAGGGACTCCAACCAGTGCTGATATGGGATGCCAGGTGCTGCATGCTGTGCCACCATGCCTGTCCATAGAATGCGTTTGTAGTATACTTTTCAGACCTGTTGTGTGCATGGATTGCAAAATGTTTTGGTACCAAAATAAATTTACCCTTAATTCTATTTCCTTTGGACCTTTTGCAGTACTCTGGTAGGAGCCATGACACCAAAGAATGCACCACAAAATTGGTGCCTGCAGTGCAAAACATTTCTTGATCCATGATCAGACACCTTGCTTTATTCATCTTGTCTCCTGCCCAGACAACTTTGTACTTCTTTCTGCTGCTTTTGAAGGGACAGTGTAGTGCATAAGTATGTAGGTTACCTGCAAAGACCTTTTCTAGAAGTTGGCCTCTGCAGGATGTTTTAAAATCCATTGAAGAGCAGGTGTGACATCTATGTAGTGAATAGAAAAATAGCTAAAGCTCACATCTGGGGCTTGCAAAACAGGGCACTTTCAGAATGATTTGTAGCTCTGTTCTGAACGCCTCTCAGCTCTAGCTAATTTGTGGAGCATCACTGGTGGCCAGACAGCATTTGTCACCCAGACAGCTTTAGAAAAATCTGCAGTTTGCTCATGGGGAGCAAGGGGCAGATCGTGAGGAATCTCTTTGGTTTATTTGAACTCGGGTTTTTCCTAACCCAAAGTGATGATTGATGGTTTCTTTGCCCATATCAGGTTTTGTTGGCCAGATGTTTCTTTCAAGAGCTTTGCTTCTTTATTTTCTAAATTAGTTCAGCATCAAATAAAACAAATGGTAACCTCAAAATCCCTCACAATCCAGTAGAAAAGGATATGGTTTTGAACCAAAATGCGATAATGAGGCTGGGATGGGATGGCAACTCCAAGTTCTAAATCATTTGGAGATACGTTGAAAACGGCTTTCTTGTTTTGAATCTTTAGATTAACCACGTTGTCTTTCGAAACACCGAATCCCTTTTTTATTTGGCTTCTCAGAACACAATTCCCAAATCCATTATCATACTCCAAATGAGAGCAGATTTATCTTGCTTATTTGAAAACAGTGAAAAGGCGGATGATGGTTTCTGCAAATGACTTTTCTGCATTTATATTTTGCGTAGCACTTCTTTCTGATTAAGTAAGCTTAACAGGATGTTCTGTTGTGTTGCCTGCCCACAAACTTTTTCACACAGTGATGAATAAATAAAACTTGTAAATCAAGATTTGCATTTAGTCTGTAAATATTAGTTGTAAATGGATGAGTGGAAACACAAGGAGTCTTCAGAGTATTCATGGAAAATGTGGTTATGGAAAAACTATGCATGGATTTTAGATTTTTTTTTATATGAAAATAACCTTACCTTTTCAATCCCATTTCCACAGACTTCTTGAAGTACCTGCATGTGTGTTCTCTGGCATCTGGAAATCTTTTTTGTGTAATGGTAATTTGATCAGTAATAATATCATTGTCCCCAAACCTTTCGGTTGAAAACAGGCATATGGTGCAACAGTTAATTCACCTTCTGGAACACCCACGTCCACTATTAGAGTGCCTTCCTTCTAATGCGCACCCTGGGAGATAGGAAGTGATAGCTCAAGTGTGTGAGCCCTTATCACCGGTGTGGGGCACCCAGGTTGAGGTACAGGTTCCTGGCTTCTGTATCGCCCAGCCCTGGCTGTTGTAGGCATTTTGGAAGTTAAGCAATGGATGGAAGATCTCTGTCTCTCTGAATTTCTCTGCCTTTCAAATAAAATGAAAATATTTTTTGAAAGAAAAACTTATCAGACTAGGAATTCCAACACAGTGCAAACAAATCTGGATAATATTATATTTGCTTTGATGATATATACTCAGAAACTAGATTCACAGTTGCAGGTAAGAGATCTTGATTTACATATGAGCCTTTGTAGCTTGCATGGTGATGAGTGAGCAAATGTTGAAACCCTGAGAACTGAGTGTCCAGTAGCATAGGTGAAGCCTGAAATCCTACAAATAAGTTCAGCTTCCTTGCATCTTGTGGTGGCCTGATGAGGAAGAGTTTGGAGTGGTCCTTGGGGTCAGAAGAATTCAAGTTGGTTGATCTTCCTAAGAACATTTTAGCATTTTTTTTCCTGCCTTTATGAGCTATGGGAAGTCTTTGTTAGGTTGTCCTGTAAGTTCTAGAGGTGACTATCATTTTCTTGCTGAAATGAACATGTCCTTATGAAAGGGGAAAACGAAATGGAGGTCATAGTCATTTGCACTTAGGCATGAATTGGATTTAAGACCAGGTAGTTTATAACACTGAAATGCAAACAGGAGTTTAGCTGGCTGGTTGTCTGAGCCATGCCCAGAAAACCACCCCAAAAAGATAATACCCAACTCTGGCAGCTGTATGTTTCCATTTAAACTCTGGAAGTCCAGCTAGTCACATTGCTTGTTCTAGTGACTTCTCAAGAGGTACTAATGTGTACAATAAAGACATTTCCTCCTGTTTTCCAATCTTCAAAGACTAATTTTAACTTAATTTTATCAGCTTTGTTTAGGGAAAAGATGGACAGATTTGGTTGCTGAAGTTCCTTTGGGTCAGGCTGGTAGAGAAGGTGATATGTTGGTTACTTGAGTTTACCCAAGGGCTACTGGTTCTGGCAGCCTAAACTACTTCTTAGCTGTGACATTGCAGAGAATTTTGTATCTTCAAATAATTCTTGAAATCAGCTCTTAGAATGCAGATTAACTCAGCTGTTTCATCTCCAGCTGCAAGTGAGTTGTTGAGGTGAGAGCGGAGCTAATGGAGGCCTCATCACAGCTTTTGCTTGTAGCTGGATTTCCCATGCCAACCAAACCTGCGGGTGGACGAAGGGAGCCAGAACGAGGTGCTTGAAATCGTAGGCCATCCCCCACTTTACTTGGGCTGCCAGAGGCACCCATTTGAAGTTGTGTTATGATATTCCTACCTATTCTACTCATTTCTCAAAATTGGGTAAGAGTAACTTATTTTTGTCCACTATGAATTCTGAAATACCTGAAATGCCCCTTTATGCTCCACCCCACTTACATTTTCTGAAATGCCCATTTTTTTTTTTTCTGTGTTGGCAAAATCCTAGCTCCTGATCTTCATGTCCTTCAGATCTAGATGGTGTCACAGGGACCTACTACTCTTCCCCATTGCATCGTCCCTGTCCCTTTATTGCTTTTTGATGAGACCTGGGTGAGTGAGTCTTTGCCTGATAAAGAGAACTAACCAGGCTGCTTTCTTCCATCAGCAGTATGTCATAAATGTCAAAGAAGCAATTGTACGCAATGATGTAAAATATTGCTCTATTGTTCTCACCAGCAGGCCACATGCTTGTTCTAATATTTGTATGCATGCTACCTGTCTTGAATTATCAGAAGAAAGTTTCTTAGTGCCTTAAAATGGAAATTTAGGACCTGTTCAGGTATGGTGTTGTGCACAAAGTGCCAGTTCCTTTGGTGACTGTGTCACATCCTCTCGCACCCTCTAATTTTAATTATACCTGCCTGCAGATGAATATGTAGATATGTTAATTTCCCACCCTGATCTTTCTGGTTTCTTAGTTTTTGTGTTCAGGACACTTATCTAGATTTGTGCTTTAAAATGTAATTTATGGCTTACTTTGTAGCTACTATATGCCCAACACTAGGCTGAGACAGCTGCTGAGCACAGGAAGTGTAGTGGCATTCTCTCTCCCACAGACTGCCTGTGGTACAGATGTGCAAGGTACGTCAGAATGCTCATGGAAAATGGAACCGAAAGATAGGTTTATTATGGTGCAAAAAATTTAAACCCTTGCAATTTTCCCACAATTTGCATTTTCATGATCTTTTTGAAGACTTTCATAGGCATGTGTTTCAGATTTTTTGCACCAAAAGAAAACTTGTACTTCCAGTTTCCATGAGCTCCTGTAGTATCCACATAGTTATGAAGGAATAAAAAAAAACAAGAGAACACACACACACATCAGAATTTGTGTGAATGAACGTCCTTTCCTTAAAAGTGGGGAATTGCACCTATAGGTATTTCTTGTAAATATAATTTTCCTACATAGTTGGCAACTACCTTCTTTTGGTACAAAACAAAACTACAGCATTGCTTTGTGGACTCTTATTTTGAATTTCCAACACTGTTATCCAATATGATTTTTCTTCTTCCTTTCCAGTATAGAATGATGGTAATTGCAAAAAAACAAATCAAACATACTCTCTGACAAAGATGGGCCCTAAGTCTTTTATAATATGAAAAGAATGTGATAAAGCCAATTTCAAAAAATGATTTAAATGTCAATAGCGTTAGTGTCTAGAGATAAAATCTATTTTGAGTGCTAGTCTTTGTAATTAAATAAAATCAAATTGTGTGTGTGTGAGAGAGAGAGAGGGAGAGAGTGTAACAGATTTATTTGTGAATGATACATACAGAAATAGATTGATTTATGTTCTTGGTGATCTAGGCCTCAGTTCAGTTAAGTGTCAAACCCCATGGGTTTGACAGGAGCATCTGCAGGAGCCTCACAGTGTCCTTCCTGGGCTGGACAAAAGCATCCCAAGACCATGGCAAGCTGGGTATAACTATCACAGCATTACCTATTTCTCAGGTCTGGCCCTAGCTGTCCGCTCATGCCATCCCCAGTCAATCTCTAAACTTGTTCAAATGTTGTCTTGAGCCCCTACTGCCTCCAGGGTCCAGCCTCATTCTCAAACATACCAAACAAATCCTGGTACTCTCAAAGTCCTCTTTGAATGGACTACTCACTTTGTCTGACCTCGGCGAGTTCCCGCACGCGTGTCCTGGTCTCTGCATGGTGGTCTAGATCTCCCCAGACTCTTCATGGTTTCTGGCTTGTGCTTTAGTTTAGTCTCATCCCCAAGAAGCTGTTACCCACCTTTAAACCTCCTGGCGGCTGATGTAAACGGAAGCTATCATTTTGGGGGTTGCAGTGGTGTTCTTGGGTCTAGATGAGCTTTGTACATTCTTTGATCACAGGTACTTTCAGATACACCATAATATGTTCAGTTCATAACCATTTGTTACCCGGTACCTTTGAACAGCCAATACCATGTTTGACAATGATCTTGGCACCATCTTTTCATGAGTGCCACAGCAGAGATGGTAAGAAAAAAAAAATCTCTGCCACAGGAGTCAGAAATCCCAAATGAAGAGTCCTAATGGAAATTGAATGAAATTTTGGAGTGTTATACATTTTCCAAAACTTGTACATGCTGCTAGGTTAGTTCTTTAGGTATCATTTCTGGTTTTACTGATAGAATCTGAGACTCGGATTTGCATGATCTGTGTATGGACATAAAGCTCGTAGGTGATGGAGCCTGGTGCGGAACTGAGGGCCCCTGACAGCTGGTGTGGCAGGAGTTGGAGTCCTTGCATTCCTCTGAGGTAGTGCATGGCCCAGAGGAGTAGAGTGGGAGGGGTTAATTTTGGTGGGTGTGATGGTCTCTAACAGCCCTTAGAGTCTTTGTGTCTAGTCTTTCAAGTTCACCAGGTCTGGGCACAGGAGTTTGATACAAAGGTATAATTCTAATTTCTTGCAATCCCTGCCCTTCAGCACCATGCCAGGGTTTGGGTTCTGTCTTAGGATTTCTAAGGTGCTACAGCTGTGTACCCAGCCTCACTTCTGTGAAGGAGCTGCCTCGGCCATCAGCTCCAGTGTCCCTGGAGCCCAAGAGCAGTTGGTCTCCCAAGGTCTGCCCACAGGAGTGTTACAGGGTGCTGATGCTACTTCCTGAACACGTGACGTCCCAGCTGGAGCGGAAGTTGGCTGCCATTTGAATGGGGAAGTAACAAGGGCAGAACCACCTGGGCAAGGCCAGCTCTGTGACTTTGTGGCTGTGCCTAGTTCTCCTCCTGGGTACGTGCCTACCTCACATGGGTGAAGTGATGAGATCCAACAGGAACCTGTGCCGGATCTTAGCTTACCAAATACATACTCAGTCAAATCCGTCAAGCTGTTGGCCGCTAGGTCAGTGAGAAGCCAGAGTCATGAGGATGGATGTTGGGTCTTGGAGGTTTGGGTGGGCCCCAGCTCACAGAGGAGACCCTGCCTTCCTCAGGAGCAGGTCAGATCAAGAGCAATGAAGTAACTGTGTGAGACTGGGGGAAGAATCTGCTTTTCTACAGACTCCTTATTAATAGATAGTAAAGGGCCACCATCACTATTGTCATAGGTAGCAAACTTGACATTTTTTTATTTGCCTTTTTGCAGTATGTTTCAAGGTGGGGTTATGCTGATGTGCCTCTACACCTATAGTGTCCTAAGGGCTGCCCAAGACAGGGTTAGCAGTAGGCAGCCCATTGGGCACCCATCCTGTCCCCATAGATCAGCAGCAGCTACTCTGTCTTGTCTGATAATGGTAATAAAGACCCAGGGTGACTCTTAATAAAAAAAAAAATTGATGGCTTGATTTACATTTGAATGAATTGGATATTCACATCTGGGTGCATGTCTACACATATCTGGGTTGAAAAATGTGTAGTCTAAGCTTTCTTCATCTTCCTAAATTATTCTGCTGCAGCCTTGTATTTGATAGATGGAGAGATGCAGTAGAGAAATAATGATGGAGATGCCACTTCATGCTGTATTTGTTTTATGAGATAAAATGTTTCTTAATGATTTCTGTTGCCATGTTAGATAGCTAGTTACTTTTAATGCTTCTGTAATAAAATACTATGCAAAGATACATTTTAACAGAATTTTGAAAGCTTCTACACTATAGGTAATAACCAGAATACTGGGAATAAAATTGTCACTTTCAATTGCATTGTAAGTCAGATTTATAGCTAGCTCTCATTTATGACTTGGCCCTCAAATGAAAGCAAAATCACCATTTTATTATTTCTTATTCGAAGGTTGGAAGAAAAGATACTAAATGATAAGATTTGATATGAAAAGATCATAAGACTTGGCAGCAGAGTTTGGACTGAAACCTTAGTTTTGCCACCAGCTAGCTGTGACTTTGAGCAAGTCAGCTAATCTTCGACTTTTTTTTTTTTTTTTTTGGTCCATCCTGGAGCATTGATGCTATGGTTGGATTGCTATTACCTGGAATGACTCCTCACTCCTGTAACCTCACACTCTGGACTTAGCATGACCCAGGTCTGTTCTGCCTTTAAGATCTTTTATTTGCAACATCCCGATCTCAGACTGCAGCCTTTGATTCTTGTAGTTTATATACCTTCGTCACCCACACACCTGCTCTTTGATGGTGAATAAGCCCTCTGGTCTTTTGTCACTTCAGGTCCCTATGAAACTTTAATAACTTGTCTTTTCTTCCTTGGGCCCACGATTCCTTGATCCAATCGGTTTTAGCCCACATGCTACATGGCTTTGCCCTTTGTTCTTCCACAATATCTACCTTACAGACCCCTTACCTAAGATCAGTCTAGCCCGTTGATTTCCTTTTGTGCATTTGGGCTGCACAACTCAACTCAGCACTCCTTAATCTACTTTCTGTATCCACTCAGCTATTCCTTCCATTTCCTGAAAGTTACCCCAAAACTTCACATGTTCTGAGAAATCCCTTCCTTCATTGCTGTCCATGGGTGACCTTCTTCTATGCCTTGTAGAAATGAGGAGGCATTGGACAGTATTCCACACTGAACAGACACCTCTCTATCTCTCTCCACCAGCTCACCTCTCCCACGTGCAAGGAGTCCCTCTTCCCTTCTGTTCCTGGTGTCTCCTCCCAGGCTCCCCTAGTGCTTCTCTCCTCTCAACATTCAGACCTCTGCAGCGAGAACTCAGTACCAGTTCTCTTTCCAGAACAAGCACTTTTGTTCCACCCTTGTTTCCACCCACTTCTCCCTTCTCTCTTTACAATCTGTCTTCTGTTCTCATGTTGGACTCTATGACCCCAGGGGCCAGATTGAATGAGTCCCTTCCAGTCCTTCTGCCAATGCCTCCCCATTATTTGTATTCCCCTTTCTGTAGTTTCTGGAAAATTCTAGAAGTAAGCAATTGGTAATCTTTAAGTAATTTGTATTAGAGTGTGTTGTCCTAATTGTTCAGTTTTTATTAATTTTTGTTGTGAATCTTTCAGTGCCTGATTTCTAAAACTAGTTATAGGCCTGTGTGTTTAGGTAGAAAAGCGTAGTAAGTATAGGATTTGGTTCTAATCACCATTTCAGGCCTGCACTGGAGGTCTTGGAACATGTCCCCTGCAGATGAGGGGAGATGATGGTATTTCAGTTGGGTCTCCTATAGCATCTGCCCTGACCACACTCTCCTTTCCTAATCCCTCTTTCTGCTTGATTTTCAGTGGCTTTGCTACTTTTCCCTTTGCCAGCCTTCATGTCCTGTGGCTCCTTTTGTCTTCATAACTGTAGCATGACCCCTGAGCCTTGTGGGCAGCAGGCAGCCCAGTGGAGAGGGCCATCTGTCTAGATGTCTGTCGGACCCATGGAAGGCGCATGTGTCCTAAAGTGAAGCTATCTCCTCCCCACTTCCTGTTATTTTTTATTTCTCCCTGAATTGTATGTCTGAACAAATGGTACCTTCTCTTAGCCACCTAGATTACACACCCAACAAACATCTTCCTAGAGTTACCTGTTTTCTGACAGCCCATCCACAGTTTGAGATACCAAGTGGTTTAGTAGTCTCCAAATCTTCATGGCAGGTGGCTAACCTGTAGCCCTGGGAGGCAGTGGGTGTGGAAGTGGGGATGGATGAGGGGATGGTGACTAGACAATCTTTCTGGAGTCCAGTCTGTCCCTCGACTCCCTCTAATGCCATGCTCCTTAGCATGATGCAGGAAGCTCTTCACTGTGGGGGTCAGGTCTGCTTCTCCATCCTTGGTTCCTGCTGTTGGCTCCACCTTGTGAGGTCAGGGCCCTGCAGAGATCCAGATCTTTCCTGATGCACTCACTGGAGCCCAACATGTGGACCCTTTCACTCAGTGCCTTGAAGCTCCCTCTCCATCTTCTGAGCACTTCTGGTCACTGAGGACACATGAAATTCTCACTTTCTACCATTCCTGTCCCGCCCAGTCTGAACTGGCTACTCCAGCTCGGAGTCCTCTGTCCATCCTAATGTCCATGTTGCAAGCTGTGAATTCATGTCTGAAGAACTGCTTGAGAAATCACAGCCGAAAACTCTAGATCTTGAGTGAGGAACTAGTGCTAGAAAGACTACACTGTAAGTAAACTTCTGAAAATATTTCCAATCAGATGAATGTCCAGGGAAATTTTTTGTTACTAAAATGAAGCAATAAAGGAAAAAACATAGAAAGTTAAATGGACATCAATGAGATGCTACCTATGTGTAACAATGGATATTTTGGACAAGTCGGCATCTTTGTGCCTTCGTTTCCAGATCTGTAAAGTGAAGAAAATATTAACAGCTATTTCAGTTTTCCATGATGAGTTAACATGTAAAATACTCAGAAGGGGCCCTGACACATAGGAACTACTACTAATTTTTATTAGCTGATTGCTGCAGTTTATTTACAACATCCCTTTTTTCATGAGTTGACTAGAATCTTCTTTAAAAGCATGTTGAACATACTTTTTTTTAGCTTAGTCTCTACCCAAGTGTTCAGCGAGGTCTTTTCATTATACATAGTTGTTGAATCATCTCCGTTTCCACTGTACCTTTTTATTTAACTTGGAAAGAACTTGGAGATGGTGTTTATCTAAGTTCAGCTCAGGGAATTCGGTGGAACAATCTAATCTGGCTGCATTGACCTCTCTCTATTCATTCTTTGTCCTACTACCTGAAGTTACACAATCCAAGTTTTTCTCCTGTGTTTCTGAGGTGGCTTTCTCCAAACTTTTGCTTTGGTTCCTCTTCTACTCCTCACTCTCACTCTCTTTTTCTTACTGTTTCCAACGTGAGTTGGTGTCCACTTACTTAAAATATTCATAATATCAAAAATGGTTAATGAAAGATAGCCATGACTGTAAGTTCCAGAAGAGCAAGAATTAAGATTTTATTCGCATTTATTCTGGCATTCAGAATTTGGAAGGAATCCTTGGACAGCAGACAGTTAATCAGAAACAAGTCAGATGATCTACAGAATAGAAATGCATAAATCATGAAAATCACTACACAAATCTTTAAAATCAAGTCTGTTTCTCTTCTACCTTGCATCACTATAGCACCTTCATCATATCAAAACCGAGAATCTAACTTTGCTTTTCTGAAAATTTCTTAAAAGAATGTCTCAACTTTCCTAGATAATTCTTTCTCTATATTTGTGATGGTGATTAAAGAGTAAGTTTAAATTTTTAAATTATGGTTTGAATCTATTTTTTTTTCCATTTTCTATATTGTGTTTTTTTTAATTTAGTAAATATAAATTTCCAAAGTACAGTTAATGGATTACAATAGCTTCCCCCCCCCAATTTCCCTCCCACTCGCACCCGAATCTATCAATTCCAGCAATTTAATGTCTATTTTCCTGTTTTTCCTTCAATATATTCCT
This sequence comes from Sylvilagus floridanus, assembly GCA_949820135.1. NCBI lineage: Eukaryota > Metazoa > Chordata > Mammalia > Lagomorpha > Leporidae > Sylvilagus > Sylvilagus floridanus. The sequence goes on from OX463244.1 coordinate 105,300,453, forward strand.
GAGGCAGTAATAACATCATTATATTTACCAAATATCTCTGTTTAGTAAACTATTTCAACTCCCTCTCCTGATATCCTTGAAATTCTCTAATGAATTGTGAAGTTTGGGTTCATTACATCCTGAGAAAAGCACAGTGTTGAAGAGTCAAGTGCAGAGTCTTCATCTTGTAGGCCTCCGGGCCTTCCAGGGTTAGCTCCTGGACACACAATGGAAGTAGAAGTTCAGCCTCCAGGAACTGCTGTCCCCTTTTACAAAAAGGCAACTTCCATGCCCAAATCATTTCCAATAATACCATCTGAGAGTAATCCAAAAAGTTTGTGGGAAATGGAATTAAAAGTAAGTTTATTTAGATGCCAAAACATTTGAAATCCATGCATAGGTTTTTCAAAATATGCATTTTTCTGTGAACTTCTTGAAGACCACTTATAGTTCCAGAGAATGTCTTATTAGAGTATTGGCAATCTACAAAGAAATTGTTCATAAATAATTATTAGTATGCCTGAATGCCAAATAGGTAGTACTGTTTTTACTAAGTTTTTTTTTTATTTTTATTTTTTTAAGGCAGAGATGGAGAGATAAAAGGAGACAGAGGTCTTCCACCCACTGGCTCACTCTCCAAATGGCCCCAGTGGTCAAGGCTGGCCCAGGCTGAAGGCAGGAGCTAAGAGCATCATCTGGGCCTCCCACCTGGGTGCAGGGACCCAAGGACCTGAACCATTTCCCACTGCTTTTCCAGGCACATTAGCAGGACGATGGATTAGAAGTGGAGCAGCCGGGACTTGAACCGGCACCCATGTGGGATGCCGACACTGCAGGCGGAAGTTTAGCCTTCTATGCCTTAGCACCAGCCGTTTTTACTAAATTTTAACAAGTCTTATTGCTTCCTTGTTCCTAATCCCATGGTAATTTCAGGTCTTTCTTTGTAAATCTAGACCAGCTCCTATTATAGATACAGGGGGGAAAACCACAGTATGGTATCACCATCTCACAATTGAACTGATGTTTTTAGTAAGTGAAGTGGGTCAAATATATGTCAATTGATGGAATACAATAATGAGGTTCATTTCCATATGAGCTTTGTAATTTAGAGGCCAGTAGATTAAACTTCAAAATGCAAAGTATGAGAACTTTCTCAGTAGTAGCTTCACCTGATGCTGTGGAAGAGACAGTATATGACCAGACCGAAGAACGATTTTTGTGCTGCTCATATGAACTGGAATGTAGGAAGTCCCTCTTTTGGCTATCGTCTATTAAGCTCTTTGAGACCAAAAATATCCTATAGGATAAATATGTACATCTGAGAAGTATTAGAATGGTGACTATTTGAGGAAAAAGAGTATCTTTGTTGAGAATGGTATAACACAAAGTTTAAATTTTATCATGACCATAAAAAACACAGCTTGTCCTTAAAATCTCCATCTTTTTTGATTGTTGCCTGCAATTCAATTTTTGAAAAATCTTATAAAGCACATTAGGAAGAAATATAGTGGATCTGATAACAATGGTTCTTTCTCAACGAGATAATATAATAAGGTAGATTTCTTTCTTGCTGTTTTTCTTTGAGGTCACCATGATGTCTCATAAAGAACTCACATAATAGGGATTTTTAAAAAATAGTAGAGGTCCCACCTGCTGATTCACTCCCCAGATGCCCACAACTTTGAGTCAGGAACACAATCCAGGTCTCCCACATTGAACCAGGAACCCAGTGCCTGAACCATCACCGCTGCCTGCCTGGGCCCAAATAAACAGACAGCTGTAATCATGAGCAGAGCTGCTAAGCACTCCAGTATGGGATATTGGTGTCCAACCAGAGACTTAACTGCTGCCTCACGTGTATACCCCAGAAAGCAGTGGCAAATGGCCCAAGTGCATGGGCCCCTGTACCTGCATGGGAGACCCAAAAGAAGCTCCTGGCTTTGGACTGGCCCAGCTCCAGCCGTTGTAGCCATTTGGGAAGTAAACCAGTGGATGGAAGACCTTTCTGTCTCTCCCTTTCTCTGTAACTCTACCTCTTATATAAATAATAAAACGTTAAAAAATGCTTTTTCTGTTTAGGTATACTCCCAAGATTTTCTTTTTCATGGTACCACAATAAGATGCCATAGTTTGATGTTAGTTGTGATTGATTTTGAGAAAGCATCTAAAATTGAAACAGGAAAAGATAAAGGAAGGTTTATAAAAAAGTGTTTTTAGGAGTAAAAACTATTAAAATGAAATTAAACTTCTTGCAGAAGAAATCTAAATAATTTTAGGAATAGTTTTAGGCTTATGATTTAGACCCTCAGATATGAATTGAATATAATGGGTGCTCAGTAAGTAGTCTGTGAGTTCCAACTTGATTGACAGGACTGCCAGCAGGTTGTCAAACTCCAGGAGGTGCCACTCATGTAGAAAAGACAGTCGTGTAATAGTGTGGCTTGTGACTGGGCTAAGAAAGTGGGTTTTCCTTTCAATTCACTGAAAGTATTATGTTCACTTAATGTGAAATTAATATTTTCTTCCTAAGATCTTTCTTGGTAAAATTTGACCACATTCCAAATTGCACTGAAATCCATTTCCATCTGTAGAAATGATGCCCTTTTTGCAAAGGTTGTTGTTGTTGACTGGCATTTTCCTTCACAGTGTAGTAGTGTGCTGCCTGTATGTGGTATGTTGTGAATTCCCTGGCAGGAGGTGCCAGGACTAGTTAGACAGCCCCATTGGATGCTGCAAAACTGGAATGTGGGCTCCATACAGTGAGTTTCAAGAACTCATTCTCTCTGCTGGCCGCCCTGTTTGCATTGCAGCGCTATAGGAAACACAGGCATAGCAAGTACTTCTGTTTTCCTTTTTTATAAAAGCCACAGAAAAGTTGAGTAGATTTGCCTAAAACTTGAAAACTGATCAAATTCTGAATATAGGATATGTATTTTTGCTCCTTCAGCTCTACTACATATGTTATCTTCCAAAGCTTTTTCATGCCTTCTGAATTTGTTCTCTAAAATGTATTTGTAAGAACATTTTTAAAAATGTATAAGTAGAAATATGAGTAATGGGTTTAATACAAGTAATCCAATCTTTTAAAGTATAATTGGTGTAATTGCTACAATTTTTCAGTATTCAAGTCCATAAAGTGTTGAGTATTCATCAGCGGTTAATAGATCAATGTATTATTTCTGGTGTTCAATTACTATCACGTAAGAGTTTATTACATCTAAGCAGATTTTCTGGTTAGAAGTTCTAGGATATCATGGGTTCTATTTGAATAATTAGAGACCCACAGTTGAGTTATGTTGCTGAAATAAGCACCATTTTTATTGTTTCTCCTGAAGACAGATGCCACCAGTGAAATACACCACTGATATTGTGAACACAAGATTGCTGGGTCAAATGCTAAGGAAAATGCAGATTTGACCTTATGAATTGTAAGCAAGCACCTAAGGCCCAGAGTGATCGACATCTGGTCCTGGTAAAGGGGCTGAAATTAGACTCGATATTTTCAAGTAAGATTCCATTAGAGGGGGTTCTGTTTTTTCTTTTTCTTTTCTTTTTTTGAAAGATTGATTTTATTTGAATGGCAGAGTTAGAGAGGTCTTTCATCTGCTGGTTCACTCCCCAGATGGCTGCAACAGCCATCAGAGCTGAGCTGATTTGAAGCCAGGAGCCAGGAGTTTCTTCTGGGTGCAGGGGCCCAAGGACTTGAGCCATCTTCTACTGTTTTCCCAGGCCACAGCAGATAGCTGGATTGGAAGTGGAGCCCGCATGGGATGCTGGCACTGCAGGCGGCGGCTTTACCATTATGCCACGGCGCCAGCTGTCTGTTTTTGACTCTTTGGCCATATGTACCCCCACCCATTCCACAATTAGGGCTGAAGAAGAGGAGGAAGGAAAGGTAATTCTTCATGCTTCTGTGCAATCAGCCCTTAGCTGATTGAGGTCTGGAAGATTTGGGCAAAGCTGCTAACTCTGGCTCTTCACCTTTGTTTCAAGGAAAGGTTATCTTTGGCTTGTGAAGCACAGCTTCATCCTTAATTGCTACCTATAAGGTTGATGTGTTGGCTGCTGCTAGCAGACATACAATTGGGAAATGCAATCACCTCTACTTTTATACTGTAGCTTTTTAATATCCATGTTGCTAATATTTAAGTAAAAACAATCACACAAATCTTCCTGCATGTAATCTATTTTGTTTACCAAACACTTGTGTTTATAGCTCTGCCCTTTGTGCTTTGGAAAATATTTAGGATAATGATTCAGAAAAGGAAAATAGGGAAGGGGAGGGGAAGACAGAGCCCAGTCGGGTGACTGACAGGTACCACACGCAGGTACATAGGAGGAATCGTTTGCTGCTCGGCAGCCCAGCAAGATGATGATTGTTCACGATAATTTAGGACTGACTTGGTAAAGATGTAGAGGAGAGGAGTTTGAAAGTTCCCAACACAAAGGAATAATAAATGTTTAAGAAGATGGAAACTAATTACACCCTGATTTGATCATTACACATTGAACATGAATTAAATTCCACTGTATCTCCTAAATAGAAACAATTAGGTCAAAAAAGAGGGCTACAGTACCTTCCGATTTCATTTACTTATACTCAAGGCCACCATGAGAAGACAATAGGATCTGCAAAGAAACTTGCTTGTTTCGGCCTCGGATTTCTGATAACATCCTGTGTTCTATTAGAGTTGTCGTGCCCTTGAGTAGGAAAAGCTGTGGGTTTGTTAAAAAGGGAACAGAAGGAGTGTAGATGTAGAGCTCACTGCCACATCACATTTTGTTTAAGATTTATTAATTTATGTGAAAGGCAGAGTTAGATTTTCCATCTGCTGGTTCACTCCCCAGATGCCCACAACACCCAGGGCTGGGCCAGGGGGAAGCCAAGAGCCTCTTCCAGGTCTCCCACATGGGTGCAGGGGCCCAAGCACTTGGGCCATCTTCCTCCTGCTTTCCCAGGCACATTAGCAGGGAGCTGGATCAGAAGTGAGACAGCCAAGACTCAAACCACCGTCCATATGGGATGCCAGCACCACAGATGGCAGCTCAGCCAGCTATGCCACAGTGCCAGCCCCCATGGTGCATCTTGTTTGCGTGTCCACCTGTGGGCTATGACAGATGGAGCAGTAAACAAGACAACTTCCATCCTAGAGCAGGAAATGCCGGGTACAGATGACAAGTACCTAAAGCGGGGAAGGAGCAGAGCAAGAGGGTATTGAAGTTTTAGGTGCGGTGGAGGAATCAAGCCCGGTAGAAGGAAGGGCAGTGGACAGGCCCTGGGGCACACAGGAGAGGGAGCAGGACCGTGGACCTGGGCTGTGTCAAGAACGAGGCGGTAGGAATAGCAGAAGAGACCAGAAATAGAACCTCATAGTAACATTCAGCCACTGCAGTATCTTTAGCATCTGCCCAGGCGCCCCACCAAGTGCTTCCACACGTATTAAACTTCCCCATAGCCTAGAGAGGGACTTATCTGTCGTGAATGGAGGGAAATTGTAGAGCAAAAGTAACTGCAGACCCAACGCATCTCCACCTCCCAGAGCCTTTTCTCCTCTCTCGGGGCTCACCATGCTCATGCCGCAGTTGGTGGGTCATCTCCTACCCGGGGTGCAACTGCTGCTCCGGAAGACGAGATAGTCCGGGGCGTCAGCAAGATGCTCTCCTTGCCCTCCCAGCATCCTTGCTGCATCACCCCACGCCGGAGGCATGAGTGGTGATCCATGGAGGGAGGAAGTTCACTGGGGTCAGGGAAGCCTCACCCGCCTGGAGAGGACGCTCCCTGGCAAGCCCCAGGCTGATGGCAGCTAAGTATAGCCGCACATCCAGGCTCTGCCAGCTGGTCAGCTGCCCTCCCATCCAGGCCTGCCCAGAGCCTGAGAGCCTTTCTCAGGATGTCGTCATTTTCCACCCTCCTCCCTCCCCTAAGACCTCAGCATGAGTGTTTGTTCTTGGAGGGGAGGGACAGGTCGGTGAGGCCCCTGAATACCTCTCCCCCCACCCCCAGCAACCAGCTTCCCAGGCCGGATGTGTTTGCTGGCAAACTGCTGTGGTCTGCGGTGGGCCTTGCTTCGAGAGATTCCCAACACAGAAGAGCCATCCTTTGTTTACAGAGCAATTCTCGGTTCTCTGATGTCCTTGGTGTCCCCTCCGCCTCCCACCCAAAGAGCAGCATGTAGGTCTTGGCTCAGATCGGAACAGTCACTGATGCTGACAGGCAAGACTTGTCTGTCGGGAGCTGAGACAGACTTGGGCTGCTGTTGCAGGTGGAACCATTCACACGTCAACATCACTTATTCCCTAACGGCCAAAGCTCCCTATCTGAATGTTATCCTTTGATCATCTCCAAGAAATTTGAGGCCTTTAATCCTTAAAGTAGCTAAAAGATGGTGAGTGGCTATCAAAGAAATAGGATAATGTTGTTCATCTTTTCCAAAAAAGACAGAATTTTACTCTCCTTATTTCTTGGAAATAGATCTTTTTCGGCCATTCCTATATCTCTGCAATGAAGAACTTATGTTATTCTCTTATAATTGATGGCTATACTTTAAGCTTAAAGGTTCACTATTATTTATATTTTCATTGAACAAAACAATGTATTCCTGCATCAAGCTGCCCAGCGTTAAAAACCAACTTTGAGAAGGAAAGAATGCACATACTAGTTCTGAACATTTATCAAGAAGATCTAAATATTGTTGGAAAGTGAAAAATAGGACCTTTTCCCAAAAGTAATATAATTAGCAAAAAAATGTACCTCTGTCATTAGACATTGTATGCATGCATTGAAATGTCACATTCTCTTCATAAACTGCACAATTATGTGTCAACTCATAAAGGTTTAGAGGGAAAAAATTCTCTTTGACCAGATGTCATAAATCCAACTTCAGTTAGTCCTACTACGAATATGCTACTTACTAAGACAGTGAAGACCTCTTAATCCAGATAATAGTCTGATGGAAAGTGCTCTCAGGCCATTGCGCAGGAGAGTCTAAGGAGCACAGGTGTTTTGAATCTGAGCAGCGTTCCCTTCATCAGAGAGGGTTCATTTGTAAAATTCTAAGCAAAGAACAAAATATCACCTCAATGAGCCCTGCCTGTTTCTAAAAGCAAGGCCTCATCTTTTGATCTTTTAGCAAATTAGTACCTAGTGGGGAAACTGACATCTCATAGAATTTGACATCCACTAGGCACCTGTTAAGTGCAGGATTCTTTTAAAATGGGGTTCCCCACCCTGGCCCGACTGACATGTGAGGGCCAATGATTCCTAGCTGGGGGAAGCTCTGGTAGCATCTCTGGGCCATACCCACTAGGTCGCAGCAGTGGCAGGTGTACCAGTCATAAATCCTAACCACAGACATCTGCAGGCTTGGTCAGAAGTCCCTGGGAGACACGGCTGTGCTGTTGAAAAGCATCCCGTAAAGGGTGGGAGGCAGAGAGTTGCGTACCTTTCAAATTGGGGGTAAAACATCTACTTTTTGAATCCCCTCCCTGTCCTTCCATGTATGTAATGCAGATATAACACGCATGCACGCATACACAGACACACACGTTCTTCCCAAGGAGACATCTGGTAGGGAGCGCTGGCTGTTGTCTTTTTTTCTAACGTGGGAATCATTTTGACTCTAGTAAATTGCTCACTCAATCTCGTCTGTCGCCCGCGTTCCTGCTCAGATACAACTAAAGCCTATTGAAATTGATTTTTGTGTCAGCAACAGAGCAGAGATTCAGTAAGAACATGAAAGCTTCCCTTTCATTACTGTCTCTTTCTCCCCCTTGTACCTTGAGCTTTGGTGGGCCCTAATTATATTCCAGCGCGCTCTCCGCCGACGTTCCTTTTGTTTTAATGAACACTGCTGGAGGTTTGAGGACGCTGTGGGGAGGTTTATTCATCCACAGCCCCAGGAAGGAGGCGAGTGGGTCCCCACAGCTGTTCTCGGCCCAGGAACCGGAGCCAGGAGCGCTGGGGGCCTTGCTCTTTCTGAACAGCACTCACGCACGGGTGTCGCTCGTGCTGCTACCGCGCAGTGCCGTGCTGCGGCTCCTGCGGCCCCGGGGGCGGCCTGGCTTTCTCTGAAGCCATACATCTTCCTCTTTTATTATTCCTACCCGTGCCTGTGATGCTTTGTGGTCCAGAGCCAGCCCGAGGTCAGCCAGGCATTGTGTGGGCAAGGCAGAGGTGCCCGCTAAACTAGCCCGCGGACAGGGAGCGTGGACGGGAAATCTTTGAAAATGAGTGAGGATCTCCAGGAACCCAGGGGTCCTACTTCTCCAGTTAGTGCCCTGTCTCGGGGCAAGAGGAGGCTGGAGAGGGGGCTGCGACCGGCGGCCTCCGAGGCCTTGGTGTTCACTTGGGGCTCTCTTCTCTTCCCGGACCCCCACCCCTGGAGTTCAGGGAGGTTATGCAGTGTGGAATGCCAATTCCTGCTCCCGTCTCCAGGGTCCCTGTCGGGTGACCTGCTCCTACTCGCTGGGTTAACACTAGGGAAAGGAAAGAGGACGGAGCCTGATGGAGACGGACGCCGCCTGGGCTCCTGCGGCTTTTGCCTCCGGCGGTAGTGATACGCACGGGCGGTTGAGAGACCCCTTTATCCTTAGGAGAAAAGCTTTGCGGCCCACCCTCGGGGTTTCTCCCATGTCAAGCCCCTGCTCGATGGCTGTAGAACCTGTTCCTTGGGATCTGGGGCAGTTTAGAAGCTTCAGGAGGCCCGGCCCAAGCAGCTGTCCGGAGCAAGGTCAGAGGGCTGAGCAGCCATTGGGCAGTTTCTGCTGTTCAGGAACTTTCTATGGCCCTAGGGCAGTGCACCTCTGGGCCCAAAGGCATCGGGGCCTCAAGGAACTTGGGAGAGAGCCCTTGGCTCCCAGGGGGTCTACCAGGCCATTGTGGCTGTTACAGGCTGCGTCACACCGTCCTTCACAGCAACACGGAAGAGGACAGTGGATGTTTGTGTCTTAGTGTTGGCTCTACATCTGGGTTTTGGAACCTGCTCCTCGGACTCTTAGATCTCATGGAATATTAAAATTCACCCGGTCACCTGTTGCAAAAACACAACAGCCATTGGGAACCACTCTAATGTTAACTTTTAAGTTTCTAAAAATTAAGGACATTTTGTTAAGGCGCGTATTAGTATCCAAAAATTCTTACAAGTGAAGAATCCTTAAGTTGAATACCTCATTTCCGAAAGAATTCACTGCAGAGTCCATTTCTCGTGTTCCCACAGCTGGGTGCAGTTGCAGGGCTTCTAATGTCTGTCTGTGCCCGTGTGCCGCCCTGCCTCAGCAGATGGGGACAGCTCTTGTGCAGGAGGGGGTGGGGGACACCTGGGGAGGTGACACGTTTGGCTGCAGGTACATGTTTGCTCTCTGACCTCTGAACCCCATGTCCGGGCCGGGGTTTCCAGTCTCCCCAGAAATGAATGTACAAGAGCCATGGTGCTGTTGGCAGCGCCTGTGCTGTTCATTGGAGGAGAGCTACTTGCTTTTGTGCTGGTTTTCTGGGTCGAGAGGTTACCGGGAAATGCGTTCCTGGCTCGAGGCCATGGCCCAGTGACTGGTTCTGCTGCCCACTGAGCTCTCGCCACCCCGCAGCCTGTCTGCCCCATCACTGCTGTCACTTCAGCTGGGCTGCCTTCCCGGGTACAGGCTTTAGGCTCACAGCCACAGAATCTGCATACATTAACTATTGTCTGCTAAAAACTGTGACTATTGGATTTTTTTCCCCCCGTAAGCATTTATTTTGATTTATCAACTGAGCTAAGCTGGCAGCCATGAAGACTGAGACATCGTAGTCTCTAACAAAGAAAAATGCAACCTGGTCTCCTCCTCCTCCTCCCCTCTGCGCTCTCAGCAAGCCTCTGCTCTCAGTTGGCCCCTCCCTGACTAGTCTAGAAAATGCTGTCGTGTGCCATGCAGAGCAATTCGTAGTGGGTGAGGCCGAGATGGAGCGCAGATGCCGGGGAACCGTGGGTAGGACCCGGCTGATACCTTGTTTCACCCTGGCTGTGTGTCTGAGTAGCCAGCTCAGTGAATGGCGGCTTGGAGCCTTGCAGGTGTGCTGAGTAGGGCTTTCCAGCTGCTAATGAAAACCACAGGCCCGGGAGACAGAGAAGCTTGCTCCGCTTAACCTGGGGAAACCTTGGTGTGACACCGAGCCAAGGACTTGCTGTGAATGTTCCTTGATCCTAAGGGTCTTTGGAGTCTGTCCCCGCCTCCCCACCAGCACCGGGGCCTCTTCGTGAGGCCTTCCTCTCGTCCCATGGTGGAAACCAGAGCTCACCTTTGTCCCCAAGGCTGCAGCTTCGAGGCAAGGCTACAACCAGTTTCTAGCTTCTCTGTGATCTATGAAAAGGGAAATAAATTGACTTCTCTATAGAATTGAAGAGACTCATCTGCTAGATTCACCTTCCAGCATCTCACTGATGAGCAAGGTGACTGTAATTCCTGCTCGCACCCCACCCTATCTGGTCTCCTGCGCTGTGGGGCTGGATAGGAATGTGGAGGGGGAGGGAAACTGATGTGGATGTGTGGGCGGTACCAAGACCCTGAATTCAAGTCTCCCTCCCCTTGGTCCGCTACTTAGCCAGTATTTACTGAGTCCCTGCTATGTCAAGTGCCAGGGCCGACGCAGGGGGCAGATGTACCCAGTCTGGTCTCAAGTCCTGCTGACTTGGCCTCCTGAATGTCCCTCGCCGCTGGCCACCTCTCACGTCCTCTACCACTCCCATCCTCATCTGAGTAGCCGGCCTCAGGTGACGTGTACCTTTGGGGGAAGTTCCCAGATAGGGGCCTGGGTAAGAGATGTTAGGCCTCAGCCTGTAAGAGATCATCTAGGAAGTGTTCCGCTGTACTGTGGCATCAGGGACAGATGGGTGGATGAGTGGGCTGGTGGATGCCCGGATGGACGGACAGATAGACAGTACTAAAATAGTTGATTCACGAAACAGCAGCTGTACTTATTACATGTTCTATACTGACATTATTTCTGCTTGCTATATTTCCATAGTTGTCCTACAGTACATTTTGAAAAATAAATCAGGGTTGGCTGTGGTCACTGGGGTTAGCATAGGATGCTTTGGAAACACAGAGGTAGGACACTCCTTTGCAACTAGAAAATTGAGTAAGCCTTTCTCCACAAATGCAAGACTGATTGTAAGCTACGGATGAAGGAGAAGAAGCCAGTCTGCTCGCGTACGAGGGTGTGTGTGTGGGAGGATGGAAGGAAGAAGAGGTGTATCTGTGTTTCCAACAACCCTGGTTTGCTTACTGGAAACAAACGTATTTCCATGACCCCGAAATCAAGCCCTGTCTCTCCCAGGCTAGCCTCGGGCTGGCAGCGCCAAGGCTGCCCAGCTCTTCCTTAGAAGATGCCAGTGAGAACAGGGCAGGAGGAGGAGGCTATTTTACCCGAAACCATGTTTCCTCTTGTATGCGCTTTAGGAAGGCGGTGAAGAGGGGGGTAAAATACAGTAGTCATTGAGTGATTTGGATGTCACCTTGATGTTGAGTGATTTCACGTGGAACAGAATAAGCATCGTTGTTTATCTAGTGAGGTGGCAGGAAGGACAGTCCCTGGAGCAGAAAGGGGTATGTAGCTCGAGGACCAGGTTACCCCTTGCCTTCTGCCCCAAGCGACTCCATACTCTTTGCCCTCCCCATTGTGATTCATTGCTTCCTGCTCTCTGTGGACAGCTTGTCTTGATTTAAGAATATCCTCTAACTTCAGGCTTTGGGCTCTACCAGGATATCAATTTTATTTCTCTAGATTTAGCTTTTGTGACTGTTGGTTGTTTCAGTGAAAAAAAAAAAAAAGAACTTCTGGTTCTTCCTTTTATGAAGAAATGACTCAGCAGCTACAACCTCACAGCACATTGTCTCTCATTTTTGTAGAGTATTTTCTAAAACTCTTTTGTCTCCTTTTAGAAGATTTTTCTCTTCAGAATTTGATTTTTAGTCCTTGGCTGAACATGCATTTTAGATCCAAAATTAGATGGCATCTATATTTATATTCTTTCTCTTGTAAGTGGAAATAAATTAAAACTGGAAGGAATATTAAATTTTTTACTTTCAGATTCTCTTGTGATAATAACATTATCTCTCATTGCTCTGCCCAGAAATGAAGAAAGATGAATTTTAAAAAAAAGTGGAGAAAAGTTTTTAAGAATCCATTTTGCTTCATTTTTTAAAGTCTTATGTGAAGCAGTGACAAATAGTTCCAAGCTTAACTAAAAGCAAAATATCAAAGGGGTTGTTTAAAAAGTGATTATCTGGGTGAACATTTGGCCCAGGGGTGAGGATACTGGTGAGGATGAGTTATATCCCATAAGAGAATACCCGGGTTCGATTCCAGACATCAACTCTTGGCTCAGCTCATGCTAACGTAGACCCTGGGAGGCTGCAGCTGGTGACTTGGATAATTGGGTCACTGCCATCCACGTGGGAGACTTGGATGGAGTTCTTGGCTCCTGGCTTTGGCTGGTCCCAGCCCCAATGTCACGGACATTTGGCAAATAAACCAGCAGGTGGGAGCTCTCTTTTTCTCTCTGCCTGTCAAATAAATAATAAATACATTTAAAAAAAAATTAAAAAAGCATTTGTTGTGGTTTAGTGACAGGAACGTACAGCTGAGGGGCTGAAGTGAGATGGAAAAGAATGCATCCTAGGCTGAGGCTGTCTTCGGCTGTGCGATTCCGGCCTTCTCACTGAAGAGGATTGGCTTCCGCACCTCACAGCCTCTTCCAACTCCGTTTGTGTGCCATTGTGCGAAGTTGCCTCTGTAAAAGCTGCCTTCAGCACGGCTGTGCTCCTGTTTGCAATGATCTTTAGGTCAGCTGACTCCTCACCATTCCCGGAAGGTCGGCTTAATCTGGATGCTGATTGGCTTTGACATCCTCTGGTGATGTAAAAGGCAACTCCTGCTGGGCAGGTGCCTCTGTGGCCTCCCCTGCTCCGCTGTGCTTGACAGCTCAGCAGCCTTCCTGGTGCAAAGTGCGGAGAAACCTTTGGGACTGGGCTGAGGCTGCTAATTGTTCTGCAGCCAGAATCTCACACTGCCTTCCTAAGGTGCATTATTCAGTCATCTGTCAAGCCCTTCGAGAACTGTTATTTCAGCTTGCAAGTGAAATTTAAGAGGAAAAAATAGGTTATTTTTCTTTTCCAATATTACCTTCAGGGACAGTAATAGCATTATTTCAAAAAACAAAATATATATCCTGAATCCAAAAAAAATGTGGCAGACGTTTTATTTCAGACCAGTAACTGCCCAGCGCCCTGTGCTCAGAATGTAACATGTCCTGTCTCCTGTCTAGCCTTGGCTCAGCACCATGGGCTTGATCTGCTCAGCCCTAGGCTGCCGATGAAAAGAATTAGGTGTCGAGGTGTCTTTAGGACAAGTTACTCACTTAACAAAAGCTCCTTGCTTTCTTTGGAGCTAAAGATCTAGTGCAAACTTCCCTAAATGCTCTGGTGGCAGAGGTGCCTTGGGGAGGGGAGCAGACTAGACTTGGATAGCCAAGCCCCTGCCTGGACTGGGGGTGGGGAGAGGGGTGGGAGAGGGAGAGTTCTGGGTAAGCTTTTATTCAAGGAAAAGTTGTGCTGCAAATGAAGCTAGAAAGGAAGAAAAGAGAGTTGGAAATCACTGATCCTTTGAGCTCAATGCAATCATAGGAACACTTTTTGTGTTCCTTGGTAGGATAGAGGTGACTGACGGTGAGGTATCAGAACAGGTGATGCTTGGGTTGAATCTAGAGTTTACTGGGGAGTCAGGAAGGCAGGGGATAGCCCAGACCAAGAAAACACCTCCAGAAGGGCAACACAGTATGTTAGAGACCTGCAAGCAGTTTTGTTACAGAAGAAGAACAGGTGGGAGCCTAGGTATTGTGGAAGGAGAATCAGCTCATAGGGAATCCTATAAGTGCTATGCCAGAGTTAGCTTTCATGATCTCATTAAAAGAATTTCAAAGTCAGCCAGCTATGGAAGATTCAGCATTAGGTCTCCTATGTTTGTCAACAGTTCCCCTGCTCTCTCAATGCTTTAGTAGAGGAACAGATATTGTTTAAGGTATGATTTATGTTCTTTAAGCTGTTGATTGCAAAGCTATCGATTGCTTTGCAGAGCTCCTCATGATAGCACCACAGACTCTGCCAGGTCCCATATGACTCTGGAGGTCACTCAGTGTTGATCAACATGGCATCTTAGTGCAGATGGACCCCTGCGGACTGTCACTGGCTTTACAGGGCTGTAGAGCTATGTACTGTCAGTGGAGACCCAGTACCTTGAGTTTTGATCTTTCCCACCTGTCAGTATGTGGTGTGATGGTATCTCATGCTGGGCAGCACCTGCCTAGCCACTCGGTCACATCAGGGAGCGACCCTAGTCTACAGTGTGTTGTGTTGCTAAGCTCGGATGTTCAGCAAGTTAGGAGGATTGCATGCATCTTTATTCACTTCTTGGCCTTTTGGCTAAGATCAAGCATAAAAGCATTTTTGATTTACCATGTTTTTAACTTATGTTGGGTTTATTGGGAGGTAACCCCATTATAAGTCAAATGCACATCTGTGTTTTTGGTCCTGGGTGCTACCAAGCAGTAACACCGCTCTCCTCAGTCATTGTGAAAACAGTTTCCAAGTGTCCCTTGGGATGGAAGGAGTTGATAATGATGCATGCTCCTCTCTCACCTTCCAACCATTGGCCCTGGATCCCCTCATTTTATGGATGGGGAAGCTGGTGCTTCCTGTGCCCAGATAGATGTAAGGGATAGAGTCAAGAATCGGGCCTCTGGTCTTCTACCCCAGGGCTCTTTGCTCACTAATGCACCCAAAGCCTTCCCTCAATTTTATGAAAGCTGAGGTGGGTATAAGGGGCTGAGTCTGTGACTGTGTTTGATCAATGATTTAATGCCTCATTCCTTGTGCTCTTTCCTGAGGGAGGAGGAAGGAAGGAGAGCAGGATAGGGGCTGCAGGTGGGGGGGGGACGCTCCCAGAATCAGACCAAATGGGTGTTGAAAGCTGAGGGTGTGAGAAGGGAAGGGGCAAGCGCTGGACAGAAGCTAAGGGGTCAGTCAGAGGGGAGAATTAAGGCAGGAGGGGGAGAGAAGTAGCAGAGAAAGGGGAAGGATTCAGGAGCTTGAAGATTACAAAATCAGCCCAACACTGCTTTTTTTTTTTATTAACTCCAATTTAAAAAATTTAAAAAATTGGGCCCAACCAAGCTACCATGTCTTCCCCCAATTCAATCTGAATCTAAATTGCAACAAACCAATCCCTTCTTCTTAATCTCAAGTACTAAACTGATCGCGAAAGTTACCACAGCTCCTATTCTGGGCCCTGGAAATACAACAGTGAGAGATGGATCTTGCCTTCAAGAAACAGAGCCTAGTAGGGAAGACAGTATTGAATCATAAGGCAGGGCCGTAAATAATTATGGCCAGTATCAGCTGACAGCACATCAGTGCCAGGCACAGTGGTGGAGCATCTCTCATTTCAGCCTCATCTCGTTCTCACTGCTATCCTGAGAGCTGGGTATGCTTCTTGCTATTTTCAGATGAGGAAACTGAAGCTTAAAAGGTTAAGAGAGTTGCCTGAGGTCATGCAGCTGGCGGTTATGTTATACTGCCCGGTAGCAGCGCAGTAGTGGTAGATCAGATGTATTTTTTTTTTACAGGCAGAGTTGGACAGTGAGAGGGAGACAGAGAGAAAGGTCTTCCTTTTTCTGTTGGTTCACTCCCCAAATGGCTGCCACAGCCAGTGCTGCGCCGATCTGAAGCCAGGAGCCAGGTGCTTCCTCCTGGTCTCCCATGTGGGTGCAGGGGTCCAAGCACTTGGGCCATCCTCCACTGCCTTCCTGGGCCACAGCAGAGAGCTGGCCTGGAAGAGGAGCAACCGGGACAGAACCGGCGCCCCAACCGGGACTAGAACCCTGGGTGCCAGCGCCGCAGGCGGAGGATTAGCCTAGTGAGCCGCGGCACCAGCAGGACAGATATATTTTGAAAGCCATATATAAAATGCATTTGGAAGTCCTGGGTATGACTATCTTTGCTGCTCAGAGTCAGATGTGAACATTAAGTTTTCTCAAGGAGCAAGCAGAGAATCAAGGACATTAAGGTACCTTCACCTACCCAGTGTTTTCTGCAGAGAGATGTCTGTGTCTCTTCCTTCCTGGCCTAGATCCCCTTCCACGTAAATCCACCTCTCACACAAGCTGTCCCTATCGCCTTGGAGACGCAGTAGGACCACACTGCTCAGCCTGTTGCTTTTTATTTTTTTTAACAAGACACCCAATGGAAAATAAATCACAAAAATAAAGCGGTGGGAATTGTCTTACCAAACCAACCATCATTAGAAAGGGATGTTCGGGAAGGGGTGTCTGCTACAGTGGTTAAGACACCTATTAGGGTCTTGCATCCCAGATCTGAGTGTTTGGGTTCGAGTTTGACTCACTCCTGATTCCAGCTTCCAGGGCCTGTGCACCCTGGGGGGCAGCAGGTGAAGGCTGCACAGTGGGGGGAACCTGCATTGGTTTCTAGCCTCCTGGCTTTAGCCTGGCCCAGTCCTGCTGTTGTGGATGTTTGGGGAGTGAACCAGAAGACGAGATCTCAATCTCACGTGCCCTCTGCCTTTCAAATAGATAAACAAAAAATTGTACAAAGATTTTCAAAACATTTAAGGTTTCTCTGGCGTGTCTGTCTTCCCCACTGACATACTCTAACTTTGATCTGTCTAGGCACATGTATTATGTATAGTGGGAACTGAATGCTAATATTGCTCATCAGAAATAAATCCCTTTTTATTATATTTTCTTTACAGGGTCGTCATGTCAAAACCGGCCAGCTTGCAGCCATTAAGGTTATGGACGTCACAGGGGTAACGTATCTTTTTCTTACCATCTTGAAAGCTGTGTATTTGTAATAGGGAAGTTAGTGCTAGAAAAAAATGTCTTCTTCCATAAAAAATAATCTTGCTAAATGTCTAAGCCTTTTTCTCCACTTGTGCATAACATAAAGAAGCAAGAATATGCAACTGCTGAGAGGAGAATGGATAAATCATTCATTAAACTTGACACCTCTGTACTTCCTTATGTGGTTAGAGTGAATCATATGTGCCAATAATTTACATAAAACAAATATTTGCATATGAAGGCAGAACAAGGATTTTTAAGGTATTAGAAGAATAATACTGAGATTACATAGCAGAGAGATGTCTTAACGGTTTCCCAGAGGTCTACCTAACACTGCAGCAGACAAGAGGATGGCAGCTCTAAAATTCCAGGAGGGTATTAACATGAATATTTCCCCAAAACATTATGGACCAAATACACACAATAACCACAGGTCCTTGTTATAGTAGAGCAACACGAAAACAAAATTTCTGCCTGGATGATCAAAAGCAATCTGAGGAGTAGACTTCATTTGGAATGCAAAAATCTAATGCTTTCAATCCTTCCCTGGGTCTCTTTAAAATATTTTAATGCCTTTGCAAGAGTACAGGGCAAAAATCAGACTTGAAAGGATTCACTGGACATCAAAAGCATGTTAATAATTTTCTGTTATCCGGGGGATTTTTCTAAGATGCCTGTCCTCTGTACATGAAAGCTAGAAGACCAAAGTCTTCCATTCGGCCCGGAAGTGGATTACTCAGTATAAATAGATATAGAATGAATGACTTACACAAAAATATCAATAATGGGTACACAAATAAGAAAGACACCTAGTAAATCTGTATGCCAAGCTTCACTTTATACTGTTTTGGATCCAGTTTGTTAGCTTTGATAAGCATATGTTTCAATGTAATTGCCTACTATAATAGCAGTTTCACTAGTTTTTCATTTGTACCACACTTTGTACTATCTTTCCTTATTAATTATTTATCTGAATTCCTCTTATATTTTTAAATACAATTAAAATATAATTATGGTTTAAAAAGTGTTATGTTTATTACTATGTGGATAAAGAACTATTTGTGTTAAATACATTATTGGAGTTTCAGAGGTTGCAAACCAGTTCAAATATGTAATCCCAATTAGTTTGTTAGTTTACTGACCTTTTCTCCATAAGAAACTGTGCATAGGTTATCTTATAGTTTCACTTTGCCATTTGAAAGAGAAAACTCAAAATAACACAGGAATGAGCATGATAAAACTATCTTATTCTCATATTAAAGGGATCTAAGAGTCGGTAATACAGAGATTTGTGACAGTGATACGGTAAAGGATATTTTTAGCTGTCCGCCCCACTATTCTAATAAGCAGTTCAAGATGCATGTTGGATTTTCACCCATCACACTCCAGGAAGGCAAAAAAGGAAGGATATGAGCAAAAGTCGGGAGAAGGGTCTCTCACTGTGAAACCTTCTGCTTTCATACAGGATTTGTACTTGGGCTTTCATTGGCTAGCTCCAGGTGCAAGGAAAGCTGGGAAATAGTCTTTTATTCTTCCAGTGTGTCTGGTTAAGAATCTTGGAGGGTGGGTATTGGCATGGGCAATTAGCAGGGACTTACACAAAACTCAAAACCAGATAATATCAATTTCTACATAGAAACCCACTATAAAGCTCCAACACTGGAACAAATCACAATTTGTTTTGCAATTCTGCTGAACTCATACTACTTGTGTTTTCCTTGGAATGAATACAATCTCTACATAATGGGATGCACTTAGCAATTTCACAATGAATGGTTGTGGCTGGAGTCCAGGACATTGGTACTATAAGTTCAGTTCTGTTGTGTGGTTCCAGTTGAGTTCCACTGACATGACAAACATCAGTGCCTAAAGTTGTAAGTCGTTTGCACAAGGCAGGATGTGCAACATTGGTATTTTCTAGTTTCTGATTCTACTTGTGAGGCTTTACACTGTTTAGAGAACCATTCTTTCTAGACCACTTTTCTTGGAATCAAAAAGTTAGTAATTTCTTGGAGAGTCTATGTTCAGTTTAAGGAATGCCATTTAATCTTTCTAAACTAGGTTTTATTAAGGAACTAGGCCTTACAGAAACAATGACCTGAGACTATTTTCTCAATTCTTCCAAGGATAGCACAGAGTTAATGTTATCTGATATGCATAGAACAATCAGTGCATTATGTACAATGGGTGCTTTGTAGTGTTTAGGCTTAATTCTTGTGGGGAGCCCCTGCTGAGAAGGGTTGGGTGGTTTTTGTGATTTAGTCACATCATTTACTACTATTTAGCCATTGACTTTTTTTTTTTAAGGCTTATTTTATTTTATTTGAAAGAGTTACAAGAGAAAGAGAGAGAGAGAGGTCTTCCACTCAGTGGTTCACTCCCCAAATAGCTGCAATGGCTGTGATGTTGGAATTTGGCCCCCTAAAATATGTACGAAATATGACCTCTTAAAGTTCCCCGAAAGTCCCACCTGGGGTGCCACATGATATCGGACTTTGGGGTGCCATACGATATCACCATATGCTTATTAATAAATCCACAATATTAATAAGCCCATGTGGGTTCTTGCCTAATATTCAGAGAAGAATTCTGAATACCGGCATAAATGAACGAGGCAGCATGGTATATTTTAAGCTTTATTTAGTGCAAAAGATGCATAGGAGAGTGAAGGCTTTATCTAAGAGAGAGGTAGATCTGGGTTCATACCGAGCACCGGGAACCAGCCACGTGGAAAAGAAGCATAGGGTGGGTTGGCCTGAAGGCCACGTGCCCTGGAGGTTCAGGGCTGCAGCCAGCCCCCTCCTGGCAAGAGGCCAGAGAAGGAAGGGAGGGAAAAAAGGGCTGGACACATCATGCCCCAGGCTTTGAATCCACTTTTAAAGGGGAGTGGTTAATTAACCTGATTGGCCAGTGGGTGCTCAGGTGTGGCCAGGCAGGGGCATGAGGTCACACAGGGGTTTGGCAAAGGCCTGGTCTTCCAGCTCACAAACCTAATAAATTTTAGCCTGATGCCTGTCTACCTCAGCTGGAGCTAAGTTGATCCCAAGCCAGGAGCTTCTTCCTGATGTCTTACTTGGGTGCAGAGGCCCAAGGAATTGGGCCATCCTCTGCTGCTTTCCCAGGCACATTAGCAGGGAGCTGGATCGGAAGTCTAGCAGCCAGGACTTGAACCAGTACCCATCTAGGATGCTGGCCATGCAGGCTGAGACTTTAACCTGCTGTGCCACAGTGCTGGCCCAGTAACCACTGACTCTTCAAACAGGCAAAACATGGCTACCTGTGCGAAATGGGTTTCTCATTTCTATGGTTTGTATCATCCCCTCATACCACGGTCAGCATGAGAATTCCTTTGTGAAGCTCATGTGGCGTTTTTCGAAAAGAACCCGTTCCACTTTGCCTTGTTGTCTTTTGTGTATTTTGGAATGCCAAAATAGCTTCTTACCAATTATTATAATTGTGCTCATTATAGCTGCTCTGTGAAGAATTGCAATGAATTCTCAGAGGTCGTCTTTGTTAATTGTACGCTATGACCTACTGCAAAGTTACTGCAGTTTATTGTAATGAAATTGATGGAATCATAAGCTTGAAATCAATTTTTAATTATTGTTTTTGTCCTAGACCACTTCCTTTTTACAGCAAATAGCCACAGAAAGAATCGTATGTAATGCTTCCGGTTTTCGAGCCGAGATCCGTCCAGATTTGCAGACACACGCTTCAGAATGAGTGCTTAAACTCAGCCTTTGAAGTTCTTTTAGCTCCCGAAATCATTATGGAAATTTCCTCATTTCACTGCTTTCTGGGGATTTCTTCCCAGCTGGGTTTGTGTACTCTGGATGTACGTACAACCTCTAAGAGGAATTGAACTCTCTAGGGAAGAGTTTCTCACAGAGGACTGCCAGGGGCCATGGACCATCAACACCCCCGTGGGGCTCTGGGGAAATGCAGATTCCTGGGCCAGGGGCAACCTACCTTTTTCCCAAGCTCCTCAAGAGCCTCGCATAAACAAGTCAGAGGACCACTCTTCTAGGCCTTGTCGTTATTCTTCTCTGGTCAGCAAGTGTGAAAGGACCACGGTCCTTTTGTCACTATGTAAGTAATCCTGCTTTCATATGCATAAAAATCCCTGATACGAACTAGTCCCTTTGCAGTGATACCCTAAGTGAATGTGGGACTTAGTGAAATAGTAAAAATAAAAAGACCAGGTGTCTGACGACTAGTTGTGATGTCATTACTCAGGACGCTAGTGGAGGCTGAGACGGGAACTTCTGACTTGTACGAATTAAACTTGGGAAGTCACATGTTCTGCTTGGGAGTTTTGTCTGTCCTCATCTCTGATCTGTGCATTTTCCCCACCAGCTTCTCTAGGCTTGTGTTCTAATGACTCCATTACCATTAGTCCTAGCAGAAGTGCTGCTCCAAACATCAGTAGCTAGGCTAGGGTCATGGATGTGTCCCAAGTCTCTAAACTGACCCCTGAGTTTCTCCAGCCACCTCTAGGTTAGAGGCCTGCCTGGGGAATCTTAACGGGAGGGGAGGGTTGATCTGCAAAGGAGAACCTCTCACAGAAAGAGATGGGGAAGGATGCTGGTAGGCAGGAACAGAATTCTGTGACCATATCATGTCTTTATAGCGTGTGTGTCTGAAACTGATTTGCTCCTGGAGCAAAGTGCCTCTCTGGTTCTATTCCAGCCCATAATAATAATAACGGCAGCTGACATTGATGGAGTCGTGATCATGTGCCAGAACACCTTTGAAAACTTTGTCAATTTCTTTGATCCCTTTCTAGAGCCTACAAAAGAAGTTCCATTATTAGTGCTTTGTAGAGATGTGACAACTGAGCATCTTAAATATTTTGCTCAATATAACAAGGTTATTGGGGGTGGAGTGACTAATTCAGCCTCAACAACTTAATCCCCTCTGTGGAGGCCGTTCTCCTGGCCACATTACTGTGGGTCTTCAATGTGGAAGGGTGTTTGAGTGCTGAATTCAGCATGGTTCTTTTTTAATTGATTTAACAAATGTCTTCTAAACACCTGCTTTATGACAGGCACTGGAAATGAAAATGAAGAATGCTCCTTTGCCTGAAGAGGAGGTTATGATTCCACCTCCCCCTAACTATTTACAAATAAAGGTTACACATTTTTTAATGTGGTTATAAAATTCAAGATAAAGTCACTTGTGAGGTTTGGTGGGACAGTGGGGGCTGGTCCCCGCTGACCGAGGCCAGAACATTCATGGCCGTTGATACAGCGTGTGCCAGGGCTCGGAGGCTAAGAGTGTGCTCTGAGCACTGTGCAGTTTCAAGGCTGAAAAGTTCCAAGAAGGATCGATGTAAGAGGGTTCTGGACCAACCAGGCCAGGCAGTGAAGGACTTGAATATCTGGACGAGGAGTTTATGGGGTTTTCAAATTAATTTTCCCAGTAAACACTTTGTTCAAATAATCTTAGGGAGAACCCCCCCCAATGTGAAAGGGATACAGTAGGCCCCCAATTTCTCTCATCCTCACGTTCTGTGGTCTCTGTTACCTCCAGCCAATTGTGTTCTGGAGATTTAAAATGAAATTCCAGAAATAATTCCCAAGTATTAGTTTATGCACCTTCCTAAGTAGTGTGGTGAAATATCATGCTATTCCGTTTTTATTATAGTTATAATCATTCTATTTTATTATTAAACTCTGCCTCATTTTCTAGGTTATAAGTTAAACTTTATCATAGCTATGTGTGGAAAAATAGGAAAAATAGCTAGTATATGTAGGGTGTGGTACTACCTACAGTTCTGGGCATTCACTGGGGGATATGATGCTTGTATGGTAGCCCCAGCTCTTGGATAAGGACAGGACACCATATAAGGAGAGTTGCTTTGTTCACGGGGAGAATGACACTGTAAGTCCTGGTCCCTGTCCCCAAACCACCACCAGCACCAATGGTGGAGCCAGAAGTTGAGCAGGAGAGTAGCATGTTGGGATTTGCCTTCTAGAAGGACCCAGTTAAGCCCAGCCTTACTGAATTCCTGTTTGTTTCTTGCTGAATTCTGGTAGATGAAGCTTATGAGTGGTCTCCATCTCTTCAAAAACATAAGGAAGTGGTCCCTTGATAGCTGCTGGTAGAGTGGTTTGCTAAAATTGGACAGAAAGAAAAAAATCTTTTCATCTCGGTATGATTGGAAGAGTCAGGGGGACATCCTCCTCTCAGAAGGAGATGGTTTCTGGATACAGCATATAATGACAAGGCCTAAAACATCATTACCAAAGTGCGCTAACTCGTGTAATTCCTAAACCACCTTCCGTCAGGGGAGCACTGCTGTTACACTCATTTTACAAATGAGGACTTGCAAGCACAGAGAGCCTAAGTGACTTGCACAGCCCCAGACAGGACTTGGTGGGGCTGGAATTGAAATCCAGCTGGTGAGGTGCACCCACACTGCCCATAGCCATCTTCTAGGGAGAGAGATGAGGCGGCAGTATCACCTGGGCGTGGTATTCTGACTTGGATAGAGCTGGGTTCACGGCACATTCCTCTCCTTACTGACAGTGACCTTGAGCAAATTTCTTAACCATTCTGAGCCTCAGTTTTCTTTTTCCATTAGATGGGTACATAAATGTTGCCAACTTGCTGTGAGACTGAAATGGAGCATAATATCCAATACCTGATATAGGACATGTTCTCAGCGCCTAGTTTTAATGATCAGTTCTGGGACAATACAATGAACGAGTAAATGGGACAGAGAATGGGAATGAAAAGATTTCAGAGTGTGTATTGAAACTCTGTAGTTATACCTGGGCTGTTAACCTGTCCTGTGACCCAGGTCCCATGCTGCTGTTGGTTTCCTTCACCACCGGTTGGAGTTGTTTCTGGTGGCCTGGAGAGTATTCACCTGTTAAAATGGTATGCTGGAGCAAGATCCAAGTGAGGTAGAAGCTGAAGGCTCAAGTCACACAGCTCATTCATGCATGGTGAACGTGCCATGCTCTGGGGTGATAGCATTGAGCAAGACCGTCATGGGCACCGTCTTCCACAGTCTTGCTCTCCAGCAGGTGTGAAAGCCCTGAACTGTTACACAGTAGCTTAACTACACTTTGGATCAGCTAAGGATGTTCAGATTGTTAGGAGGGAAAGTACAAAGAAACTCGCCTAGCTGAGTGCCCAGTTCGTGTTCTCAGTAATGGATCCACAGCCTGAGAAGACCTCGGTTATCAGGGAAGCGGGTAGGTGAGGGGCTGTCAGATCAGGGAGCCTGGCCCTTGGGTAGGCTCAGCAGAGCCGGGAGGTTCCCCACTCCACCCCCCCTGCACCAGAGGCCCCTCTGCCTCAGAGACCATTCTGGACGTCAGGAACTTTCCTTGGGGCCTGTTAAGACAATGTCTTTAGCAGACAGAACAGCCTGATAAAGCACATGGTGTTTTTGCTCCTCAGAGAAAAGATGAACAGTTGTGTGTGTGTGTGTGTGTGTGTGTGTGTGTGTGTGTGTGCCTCCATAACACCCTCCACCTTTGAGGCTATTTCCAGCGCCTCCATTCTGTATGCTGCCCAGCCTGTAGAACTTGGAAAGCATCTAGAGTTCTAAAAATGAACCCACTGAGTGCCCACCCCACGCACACTTCAGCATCTGTCTTTGTCTTCCATGCCGACGGCACCACTTCGGGTGCCTTCTGCATGTCTGGGTCCCTGCACATGTTCACACGTGCAGGGTGTATGACCTGTCTGATGGGCTTGTCATGTATGGATGTGCATATGTTAGAAAGATGGTCAAAGGGCCAAAAATGGACACATGAACTTCTGTTTATATGTCCAAATTAATAAATATGAGCACTAGTTTGAATTTTTTTAAACTTTTGTTTATTTGAAAGAGAACAAGAACTCTCCCATCTGCTGTTTTACTCCCAGATGCCTGCAAAGGCAAGAGCTGGGCCAGGCCAAGCATTTTTGCATCCTAGTAGTTTGTGTACAGTGGTACCTTTCATTTGTGGACCTTGAAATATTTGATCACAATTATAATTGGTACTATTAGCCACCTGGTGAGATTGAGACACTTATAGATGAAGGAGTGGACTGCTTGGAATCCTTGACTGGGCTATTCAAACCCAGACTTGCAGGTGGGTGCCTCAACAGTAGACCACAGGGTCCCCTGTAGTGTACCCACCCCACTTTGCACTGGCACGGTTCTGTCCTGTGGCCTTTGCTGGGTTCTCACTTGTTGAACTCCATGGCTCTTTTGTAGCTAGACATCCTCGTGGATATTTTGACTTTCTTCTTAAATGCCTTTTTTTTCTGCTAACCAAGCCAAAAGTGGAGATATTATTGATAGCACTGTTTATAACCCCAGAAAAGATGACTCAATCTGACTTCTGGGGCTGTTACCTAAATCATAGGTCCAGGATCCCTGTCTGTGGTAGCCGCATCCCTGCTCATGTTAAAACTAGCTCCTGGCTCGCTTGAGTTTAGCTCCTCCTCTTTCGTACATAGGTTTTTGGGAGTTGAACCTCGGGGCTGTGCAGGCTTGTGTATGAGAAAGCTGCACGTGGCACTCTCATTGTCTGCTCCTGTGAGGGGCCTCTCTTCCTGCTCACCCTAATGCCAGCAGGTCAGCCTAACAGTACAGAAAAGCTCCACAACTGGTCCATCTTGTCTGGGGCATATCCTCACTATGACTCTCTCACCCTGGGCATATAGCTTTGCCTTCCTCATTCCACTGCTATAAATGTGGCTAATCCAGGTTGACTGGTAAGGTTAATGTGAAAAGTAAACATATACTTACTTACAAGCATTTGAGAGCAGTATGTAGATCATGGTGCTTATCATGTGCAGGGTCTCTTACAGACAAGCTTGCAATTTTTTTCCCCATGGCACCATCGAGTGCCCTGAGACAACATACATTACCCCCTCCAGCCACAGAGCCTTGTAAATTCCATTTCCCTGCCAGGAAAATTACTCCCTTCCTAATCACACCACATCATACTTTCTCTTTCTCACTCCCCAACTGGATACATTTCATGTGACCTTTAGAACTCAGCTCAGACTTGGATTTCTTGGGGCTAATTAGATCAGCTATTACATGCCATGGTAGTAATTTTGCATATATCTGTGTCATTCAGCTTGTATCTGTTATGCTCATTGTTGTTATTATTAGCATTTAGCAATATGCTTGGGATATAGCAGGTACTTCATAAATATGGATTTGTCGAATGAATTCATTTAGCTTGAACTAACATATATAGCAAATCCAGGTGCTGCCTGCAGAATGGCATGGCAAAGTCCAATTCATACTGCAGTGAAGATATGGGATTCAGGGACTCACTGACCCACTCTGGACTGTTGCCTTAGATCTATTAAAATATATATGTGTGTGTGTGTGTGTGTGTGTGTAGGTTATAGGTGCCTAACCTCACCTTGAGATAATTTTAGGTGATTCACAATGCTTATTTCTCATCGAATTTTTAAGAAAAATTAATATTTAATAAGCCATGGTTTTAAAAAGCAGACTTAAAACTACGTTCCATACCAACTTTGAAAACACTAGAAAATGCAGCCTCTTAAATTTGTACTGTCAGGTTACCCCATTCATTTACAGAATGTTTTCTAGTATGAAGAGCTCGCTGAAATTTCAGAGCGAGTAACTTAGGAAAGTTATTTAAATTCTCTGAGACTCACTGTCCTCATTTGTAATATGGCATCATTGAGAACGCCTACTTCATAGGGCTGGTTTGAATAATACAGTGCACACTCAGCCCCTGGTACATAGTGAACATTATGCATAATTAGCATTGGCTGTATTTCATTACCACAGTCATGACCATATATAATCCAGCCAAAGCTAACCTTATGTGATATCAAAGTTTGTCAATGGCTTAAATAGCATTGTCTCAAACCATCCACTTCATTGCATTCGAAAATTGCTGTCTCTTTGTGGGGTTTCTTATCTTCCTCAAGTTGCTTCTTGCATGACTGTGGGTGAAAGCGTTCTGTGCAAACACTTGCAGAGGACCAGTCCCTAGGCCCTTGCTGTGTCATGTTTGCTGATGTCCCATTGGCCAAAGCAAGTCATGTGGCCAAGCTCACAGAGAACTAATGGCTACTGGGTCATAATGAAAAAGTAATCCCCCATACAGATGGGGGATAAAACCAGTCTGATTTTTCTGTGGGTAGCAGGTCATGGACTACCGGCCCGACTAATGTGGCAGCCACGTACAGTGAGAAAAGACACAGGTCAGTTTCCAGCTGCTGCAGGCCATCTTCACTCCAGCTGTTGGCAGGGAGAAGGCAGCTGTTTCTATGGTGTTCACTGTCAGCCTCCTGGGCTGACATGTCTCACTGTACGTGGCTGCCACATTAGTCGGGCCGGTAGCCCATGCCCTGCTACCCACAGAAAAATCAGACTGGTTTTATCCCCCATCTGTATGGGGGATTACTTTTTCATTATGACCCAGTAGCCATTAGTTCTCTGTGAGCTTGATCCTCGTGCTTGATATTTAAGATATAAGAATAATACAAGGTAGATGTTTGGTGTAGCAGTTAAATCACCACTTGGGATACCCATATCCCATGTCAGAGTGCCAGGTACAAATCCGGTTGCTCTAATTCTGATGCATTTTCCTGCTAGTGCTCACCCTGGGAGGCAGCAGACCATAGTTCAAGCAGTTAATCCTTGCCACCCACATGGGAGACCCCAGTAGAATCCCAGGCTCCTGGCTTTAGCCTAGCCCAAGTGGTTATTGTAGACATTTGTGGAATGAACCAACAAATGGAGGATCTTTTTTGATCTGTCTTGTCTGCATTTCAAATGAAATGGCAATATAAAAAAACTTAAGACAGAGAACATCTCTGTCATAACTGCTTAGTCTAATTCTATCCTGTTATTCTCTTGGCCTTTCTGAAAGTGGTGTACCATCTCTCCTCTGGGGGTCATTGTGAGAGGCGGGACTCATTGTGGCATGATTATGTGAGCTCTTGTCATGGGCAGAGTCTCTATTTCACCGACCATCTGACTGTCCTCTGAACCCAAGTCTAAAAGTCTGAGCAATAGTAAGTCCCTGAAGTCCTGATAAATCACATACTCACAAGGCCATGTGACCAAGATCAAGGCTGTATATCAGACCTACATAAAATAATTATGGCCAATGGTGGTTTCATAATTGTAGTTGGAAACAGGGTAATTTAAACCTAAAACTCAAAGGACTTACATCCCTAATCTCCTAGCCTTGTGACTGGGTTCAGAAAATTCATATAGCACTTACTTTGTATTACACTTTATAACTTTCACATACCTCGTTTAATTATTACCGGCATGTTGGGAATTATAGTATCTGTATCTCACTGTAGATGAGAAAACTTGGGTTCCTAAAAGTTAGATTTCTTGCCTTAGATCCTCCAGGCAGAAATGGGTGAAACTGTAACTCTGCACACACCTCTCCTACCTCTCCCCACCTTCCTGGCCCCAAACTCCGTGCGTCGTCAACATTGGCTCCGTTTCCTTTTGCAGAGCGATGGAGAACGTGCTACCTCCAGTACCATTTAGCCTGGATTTAATTTCATACTGAATTATGCTGGTGTTGAGCTGTTTCCTAAGCTCTCACTTTCTTAATGGTATGGTTAGCTTTGGTTAAGCAGTGCTCCCACCCCCTGCCTTTCTCCCACATCACCCACCATCCTGGGGAGAGCCCAGGAGGCCGACAGTGAACACCATAGAAACAGCTGCCTTCTCCCTGCCAACAGCTGGAGTGAAGATGGCCTGCGGCAGCTGGAAACTGACCTGTGTCTTTTCTCACTGTACGTGGTTGCCACATTAGTCGGGCCGGTAGCCCATGCCCTGCTACCCACAGAAAAATCAGACTGTTTTTATCCCCCATTCTGTATACACTTCCCTCACAGTACACCTGCTCACAACGCCCAGGCAGCCACAGTTATTTAGCTCCTATGGGCAAATGCAAAATACCTAGTAGGTCCCATAGTCTGACAGCTGAGGTGCCCTGCAAGTCTCCTTGATCCAGTTGGAGGTTTGTGAAGGTCATTCTCTCCACAGGCCCATGTGAAGCCGTGGACAATTTCCCATGGCTGTGGGGCAGAAGTCCTGGGTCCAAGTGCTGTGCCCTTGCCTCAAACCTGTCTGAGTCCCTCAACACCAACCCACCACACATACGCGCGCGCACACACACACACACACACACATTCCCTCACTGCTGTGCTCTGACCTCAGCATGCCCATCCTATGTATGGCCTATTTGGAGATTACCTAGTCTTCAACTTAGTTAAGTGTATGTGATGTGTAATATGCTTTCGTTCTCCTAAGCTTGCAAATTCCCATTACTTTTCATCTCCAGTTCTTTTTTGTGCGGTCAGGAAATGTCATTGATTCTCCACCCTCCTCATCCTATTCTTGCCATTCCTTCTAACAGCACCAGTGCCCTCTAGGCCTTGGGACCTTTGCAAATATTTATCCTGGTACTCACGTTGATTAGTGCTGTGGGTGTTACAGAAAACAAAAGCAAGCTGGGAGCCCGTGTTCTGGACACCTAGAGAAGAACGTTTTTGAGGGAATGATGAATTTGGATGCCAGTCTGAGATATCACACATGCAATGCAGGCCCCTTCAGTGGAGGCCGTCCAGCAGAGAAGACGGGGACAGAGGGGGACACACTGTGGGTGGTCTTTCAGGTCATGGTAATGTAAACTTGTATACTCAGGGACAGTCTGTGCTTATTGGTATGTCTAAGACAATTATCCTGCGATAGAAACTTCCCCCACCAGCCTCAAAAATAAAACTATTTTGCAGTCCAACCAACGTGGACACACAGATTAAATAGTGAAGGGAGAGCACATGGCCCACCAGTCGTGGCCCAAGTGGGCAGACTACAAATTGAAACTCGGAATGAATAAAATCTGAATATCAGGAAAGGAACTCCGTTGGCGAGTTCCCCCTGTGCTTTCTTCATGTTTAGTTTCCTGGAGGTGAGCTGGGTACTCCTGCATTGTGCACTTTCTCAGATCTCGAGAACTTACCCCTGCTCCCTTTCCCATCTGACTTTCATCCTCTTCACTCAAGCACTTCAATCAACGTGGGTTTCAAAGGAAGGGAACCTAACAAAATTTTAATCTGAGAGCTCATGTTTTTTCTTTGCACTCTGCACAGCCTTTCCTCTGCAGGTGTGAGCAGTGAGAGGCACTGAATGGTCACGGTCCCAGGGGCCTAGTGAGGGCTCATCTCAGTAGCCTGTCCACCTTGATCTCTGCCTGGAGAAGAGTTGAGGTTGCTTTTTGTCTCAGCAGAGTGTGGGCCAGGCCTGTTTGCCGTGCAAACGCCAACGACCCTTGGGCCTCCAGTGTGTTGTGTTGTAAACTTTTTCTTTGTCATTGGTTATAATAATTCCATTTCTTTATCGGTATGGAAGAAGACCCCTGAAGAAATGAATTATTACTTTGTTGGTAAGATAATGTAGAACAGAATCCAGTAAGTCAATGGATTTTCATGACAGAATATGTGTGGTTCTAATGCAGGATGAAGAGGAAGAAATCAAACAAGAAATTAACATGTTGAAGAAATATTCTCATCACCGGAATATTGCTACGTACTATGGTGCTTTTATCAAGAAGAACCCGCCCGGCATGGATGACCAGCTTTGGGTATGCAGCACTGTCCACGTTTGCTTTCTTATGTGAAGATCAGGGCTGAGTGTCCATTTGTTTATCCTCATTGCTACACTTGATGAAGTAACTGCTTCTCTGAAGCTCTTGGTCCCATGATTTCTGTGACTTTGTATTTTCAAGGTTTTCTTCCTTGGGATTTATCAAATCTCAATCTTTTCAGTATCTCCAAATCTTTTTTCTGTCCTTTAATATGGATCATCTCTAAAGCCAGTTGTTAAAGTCTTTGTTTTTTTCTCCACTGATTGACAGCCATTTGTTGCATTTTTACTATATTTTAGGCAACATGCTATTTACTTTTTATGAATTATATCATTTATTACATTTTTTGAGATAGAAATTACTATCTTCATTTCTTGAATGACAGAACTAAGGTCTACAGATAACGTAAGTAAACAGACCCAGGACCAGTTGACTTGACCTTGAAGTTTACTAGTGGTTTATGTACTTACTGGTATATAGCTAGCAGTGGTGTAGCTAGCATCTAACTAGGTTCTATCTGATTCTTTCTCCTGTCACTAATGTGTGAGTGACTGTCAAATGCAAATTCTAGCTCCATGAGTAAAACACCAAACATAGCATCTGATACCATGTAGGCACACTGCAAATGTTGTTTTTCTTTTTCTGCTTCCCCTCATCCACATAGCTGTGTACCTCAGTCCTTTTCCTTTAAAATCTGTTAAGACTTCCTTAATTGACAGCTCCACTCATGTTGGCTATTAATACCACTACCTTGTTCCTGCTCTGCCTACCCTGGATTGCATTTGCTGATCTTGATTTTTATCACTGGAATTATTATTCACTTAGTATTTTTTTTCTTAAGATGTATTTATTTCAAAAGCAAAGTTACAGAGAGAGGAAGAAGGAGGGACAGAGAAAGACCTTCTGTCTGCTGATTCACTCCCCAGTTGCCGGAATGGCTGGAGCTGTGCCGATCCAAAGCCAGGAGCTTCTTCCGGGTCTCCCAGGTGGATGCAGGGGCCCAAGGACTTGGGCCATCTTCTGCTACTTTCCCAGGCACATTAGAAGGGAGCTGGATTGGAAGTGGAACAGCTGAAATTCAAACTGGTGCCTCTATGAAATGCTGGCACTGCAGGCAGTGGCTATTACCAGCTACACCACAGCACTGGCTTAGTCCTGCAGCCCACTTAGAATACCATTATGGTTTCACCTTCCATTGCCAGTTTTATAACCACCCCTGGAAATTCAGTGGAAGCCTATATCTTAGAATAGTTCACTCTCACTTGGGCTCCTCTCTTCTCTCCTCTTTCTTTCCCTCCCTTCCCCTCCCCTTCTCTCCTCCCCTCTTCCTCTCTGTCCTCCTCCATCCTCTCCTGTACCTTCCTATACTGTCTTCTTTCATTCTCTCTCAGGTTATCCTTCATCCAACAGACACTTTGCCTTAATGTCTCTAAAAATGCTCTTTTAACCATTTATTGTCTTGCTCATTTTCTGGAGATCTTAGTATATGTCAAACATGAAAAATTCACAGAATTGTCAATGCCTATTCTATGGCAAAAACTGTGCTAAACTGTATGGCTCCAGTGATACTATTTCAAACCACTAATAAGATTTTCATGTTACTTAATATTGAATACTCAGTCTTTCAAATGAAAGGAGCTATTGAGATTTTTTTCCCAAAATTTTCTTCTCCAGATTTAAATAAAATGGCACTTTAGGATAAATACACCTATTTTTATGAGCATGTTGATATAGTATATTTTATATGATTTCTGAAAAAGTTATAGCCCTTATAATTATGGCCCTTCAATGTATAGAATGCATAAACATGAAACTTAAAACCATGAAAGGGGTTTTAAGGAGGGTCCAATGCTGTGGTGTAGGGGGTAAAGTTGCTGCCTGCAGTGCTGGTTTGAGTCCCAGCTGCTCCACTTCTGATCCTGCTCTCTGCTGTGGCCTGGGAAAGCAGTAGAAGATGGCCCAAGTCCTTGGGCCCCTGCACCTGTGTGGGAAGACTTGGAAGTGGCTCCTGGGTTGGGATCCATGCAGATCCAGCTATTGTGGCCATCTAGGGAGTGAACCAGTGGATGGAAGACCTCTTTCTCTGCCTCTCTGTCTCTCTGTAACTCTGCCTTTCAAATACATATTTTTAAAAGGAAAGTAGTAGAAAAATAAATATGACTATGTACCTCTAAAGAGAGAGAGACCCCTATGACAACAAAGGAATAAACCGTGAAACAATTTGGATGGACTTGCCCCTGTGAATAAACATAATAAATAAAATTTTGAAACTGAAAGTTGACAAGTGCCTGTTAGAACAGCATGCAGGTGAGGGTTGCAATGTGCTAGACTATTTCTGTTCCCCTGGCACTCGTGTGTTGAGATCCTGACCCCATCCTGTGAGGATCCTAGGGGCTGGGCCTTTGGGAGATGATTAGCTCATGAGAGTGGAGCCCTCATGGGTGGGTTCAGTGCCTGTATAAAGTCAAGAAGTCAACAGTGTGTACCCAGAGGATCTCACAAGAACTTGACCCTACCAGCACCCTAGTCAAAGATTTTTGGCCTCCTGAACCATGAGAAACAGTAACTTGTCTATGATGCTGTGTTACAGCAGCCCGAACTAAGACACAATGACGAGTGCAGTGGTCAGTAGGAGCCCTGCTGAAGATGACTTGGGGAAGGCTGTCCGAGGCCTGGTGTTCTCTGAAGGCCACGGAAAGTGGAACAGTGAGAGTGTGGGTACAAGCTGTGGGAGCAGATTGTACAGCTTTACAGCCATGGGAGAGACCTGAGCTCTTACCACGTGGGAGGTGGGAGAGCCACTGGAAGGCTTTGATGGTGCCGCAATGGGACCCGATCCACAGGATGAAAAGGTCCTGGAGGCTGCTGCGTTGAGAGCAGAGTGGCTGTGGGTAAGGACAGAGCAAGGAGACCAGTGTGGAGGCTGTTTTAGTAAGTTCATGCCCTTCCTGAACTTGGGAAAGA
Organism: Sylvilagus floridanus; assembly: GCA_949820135.1. Taxonomy (NCBI): domain Eukaryota; kingdom Metazoa; phylum Chordata; class Mammalia; order Lagomorpha; family Leporidae; genus Sylvilagus; species Sylvilagus floridanus. Next base: position 105,333,898 of record OX463244.1, read on the forward strand.
GGTTTTGCAGCCAGTGAGCCCTTCCAACCCTGCCCGCGGAGGGTGGAGCCCTGCATATCCCATTCTCCCCACTTGTAGGTGAATGCAGGGGCAAAATGTGTGGTGCTTACGGGCCGCATATTCTTCTGTTTGGAAGACTGAGGACCCAGCACCTGTCAGACCCACGTCCCTGCAGGTGTCCCCACCATCCCAGTAACAGTTGTCCAGTAGCTGCTGTTATCTCCAGGGATGAGACAGAAGCTATGGGAAGCATCCTCAGAATAAGAGTCTCATTTCTTTTTCCAGTTGTACTTCTTTTTTTATTATTTATTTTTTTATTTTTGACAGGCAGAGTGGACAGTGAGAGAGAGACAGAGAGAAAGGTCTTCCTTTTGCCGTTGGTTCACCCTCCAATGGCCGCCACGGCTGGTGCGCTGCGGCCGGCGCACCGCGCTCATCTGATGGCAGGAGCCAGGTGCCAGGTGCTTTTCCTGGTCTCCCATGGGGTGCAGGGCCCAAGCACTTGGGCCATCCTCCACTGCACTCCTGGGCCACAGCAGAGGGCTGGCCTGGAAGAGGGGCAACCGGGACAGAATCCGGCGCCCCTACTGGGACTAGAACCCGGTGTGCCGGTGCTGCAAGGCGGAGGATTAGCCTGTTGAGCCACAGCGCCGGCCTCAGTTGTACTTCTATGCAATGAGAAAGTCAGGAAGAATTTGGACGAGTAAGGGCAATACAGAAACATAATAGGAAATTAACATCAGATGGCAATATTGGAGGAGTGTGAGTATAGAGTATAATGCATACTTAAACTGCAAGGCTCTGATTCACTAATTGTGGGGCATTCTGTGTCATCAGAATAATGGTCAGCAATATTTGTCACCTGCTTATCACATGCCAAGACTGTTTGCTTACATTGTCATATTATTTCATTAGATCTTTATGGCCACTTTACAAATGAATTCGTATTATCCTTTCTTGACATATGAGAAAATTTGGCTCAGAGAAGTTAAGAAAAGTGTCCAAAATATGACTGCTAGTCCTTGGTGAAGCCAGTGGGTGCTAGCTAACCCCATGTTGTCTGGTACCAGAAGCTAGCCCTTAAACTCTGCATTCTTCTCCTTTTGGTCATGAAAAGGCGGGTTTTCTAAACAGGGTTGAAGCTTTGTGTTTCAATAAGTTTACTTTGCCTTCATTTTGATCTTCATTCCTCAGTTTCTTAGTATTTGAAGAGGACAGTAGATCAGTTAGCTGCTAATAGGATTATTGTGAAATTCGAAAGATGCATCTAGAAAATGCACAAAACTTTTGGGGAATGCTTCATTAATTAATTGTAAACATCACTGATAGTTGACTATTTGTGTTTTATCAGGATTACATTTATATAAAAATATCATAGAATATATGGAGACATGGCCTATGGCAGCCAAAGACATTTCCTAAAATTTATTCCCTGTATTCAGACAGTGTGAGCTATTCCCCAGATGGTTCTTTTGCTGTGACTAAGGGACAGAGGTTGGCCGTATCCCTCCAGCTGGGGCATGTGCTGTTTCAGGTGTCTGATTGAATCATAAGCTGTGCGAATTCTATCAGTCTTGTAGAGATAAACTCTTGTTTAGTACCAGCTCTTTGTGGAAATGCAACCACTTCTGATAATGGCCAAGTAATTTTCCTTTATCAACGGCTCGGGGCCTGGTCCGGAAATCAAAAAAGGGAGCTCTTTCAATAAAGATTCCAATCTTTGGGAAACAAGGCGAGCTGTGACACAACATTTCCATCTCGCTCTGCTGCATCTCGGGAGCAGGAGGCTTTCAATTTTGCTGCATGCAGTTCAGACACAGGGAGTGAGTGAGATGTCTTCTATTAAATGGGCTTAATTTCTCTAAAATTAGAGTGCAGAGTCACATGTGATTTGCTGTCTCTTTTGATATCGCCCTAACCATCACAGGGCTAGAATACCTTGTACAAGGAGATAATTTCTGGGGCGAGTGTTGTATCACTGCAGGCTGAGCTGCCCCTTGCAGTGCTGGCATCCCACCTGAGAGAGCATGGTTGAGTCCCAGCTGCTCTGCTTCCCATACAGCTTCCTACTGATGTGCCTGGATAGGCAACAAAAGATGGTTTAAGGAGTTGGGTCCCTGTCACCCATGTCGGAGACCCAGATAAAGTTCCTAGTTCCTGGCTTTGGCCTGCACTGGCTCCAGTGCCAGGTATTGCAGCCATTTGAGGAGTGAATCAGCAGAGAGATCTCTGTTTCTCATTCTGCCTTATAGATATGTACCTACATACATACATAAATCATTTTAAAATAGACAATATTTTCTAGCTAGCTCCCACAACTTGGAGTAGTCAAGTAAGACAGCAGATTATTGTACTGTAATGGCTCAGTAAGCCATTCCTTAGACTATCATGCTGTAGACAGCAGAATAGGAGTTAAGAAATTATATAGCTGGCATCTTAGGGGCAAATATTCCAGCAGTTGGCAGCAACCTAACCCCGGAATCCTGAGACTAGACTTCAGCTGGCAGAGACAGTGTGCGTGTCTTTGGTTTTTACCTTATAAAAATGATCATGTTGGACTAGGTCTGAGTTTGCAAACTGGCAACCCAGAGGCTAAATATGTTCAGTTAGGTTCACATAAGGTGGTAGAGTTTTAATTATGCCAACATTAGAAAAAACAGAACAGTTTCACATGGATTACTTGAAAAGTTTTGAGAAATCAAATGGTCTAGAAATACTGGGCCTGAAATTCCAAACAGCGGCCATATGTTGGAGCAGGATGCCAGCTGTTTAGAGGGCCCACACCATTTCAGTCTGCACCAGAGACCCCATCGTGCTTGTTGCTTTTTTTTTTTTTTTTTGGACAGGCAGAGTGGACAGTGAGAGAGAGAGACAGAAAGGTCTTCCTTTGCTGTTGGTTCACTCTCCAATGGCCTCTGCGGCCAGTGCACTGCGGCTGGCGCACCACGCTGATCCGATGGCAGGAGCCAGGTGCTTCTCCTGGTCTCCCATGGGGTGCAGGGCCCAAGCACTTGGGCCATCCTCCACTGCACTCCCAGGCCACAGCAGAGAGCTGGCCTGGAAGAGGACCAACCGGGACAGAATCCGGCGCCCCAACCGGGACTAGAACCTGGTGTGCCAGTGCTGCAAGGCGGAGGATTAGCCTAGTGAGCCACGGCGCCGGCGCTTGTGCTTGTTGCTTTCCATACACACTCAGTTCCATGCATTTGCTTGGCTTCTCTGGGACCTGTGTAAGATCAGCTCCTGGGGTTGGCATTGTGGTGCAGCAGACTAAGGTGCTGTTTCAATGCCAGCATCCCATATCAGAGTACTGGTTAGAGCCTTGGCTGCTCTGCTTCTGATCCAGCTCCTTGCTGATGCCCTTGGGAAAGCAGCAGATGATGCCCAAGTACTTGGACCCCTGTCACCTAGAAGGGTGACCATGAAGGAGCACCCAGCCCTGGCTATTTGGGGCCTCCTGGGGAAGTAAACTAGAAGATAGATTTCTCTCTTCTCTGGCTCTTCTCTGTCACTCTGCCTTTCAAGGAAATAAATCTTAAAAAAAATAAAGATCATCTCAAATTAAGATAATAAGATGAACTAAAACATGAACTTACATGCCAAATGGGAGATTTTTTAATAGAATTTCATATGTTGACAACAACCCTAAACCTGTGTCCACTAGTATATTTTGGGTTTACATTGCTGTGACACCTTTGCTTGTCAAAAATCATGTCTGCTTCATGTTTGGTTATTTTATGGTTTAAGTGCTGCAGGTTATGCCATTAAAAATTCATCCATCTCGATTCTTTTGACCTGTTAATTAAAATTTCTCTTCTTATTTCCAAGTGTTACAAATGAAGGTTCTTTTTATTGTTTTAATCAGTTCGTTATTTTTATAACTAAAGGACTCCATTCCATTCTATGTAGAGACTAGGTCATGTGTCTGGAGAAGTGATTGAATCTTATTCCTTGTGAGAGGAAATTGCTAAAATTTCCCCTAAAAAGGGCAAGAGAAGTGTGGTAAACAGTCTCCCAGTTTCAGAGCTGCCCCGCTGCATGTCTTGGAGAGACAGAATGTAAATTACTTAGCTCTCCATCTGAAGCTACACTGAAACTAATTCCTTGTAACTGGTACTGAGTTCAACTTTCCATAGAGTTATCTTATGAATAATTGATTCTTTGCAAAAAATGTGAAATTTATTTCTTCTACACTGAAGAATTTCATTGGAACAGTTTCATTTCCTGTAAGGCAAAAGTTATTTTGCTAGTGGTCCACGCAACCCTTCAGGCCCATTTTTTAGATGAATTTTGAGGCCAAGTGTGTGATCCTGCTTAAGTTCTTAACCTCCTCAACGGCCGCGATGTTTAGTCCTGAATGCTGTAAGACTTACACTTTTTTTTTCTTTTCTTGTTTTTATCATGTCTGAAAACTTGCTCCCTTGGTTGCACCCCAAATTCTGTTGGGGTGTAACATTCTGAGATGCAGAGGTGTGACTTTTTAACACCTTTAGGGTTAATTTCTATGATTGAGGCTCTGGGGGAAAAACACGGACATGTGCTAATTTACTCCTACCAAACCCAGGCTGCAGAGTCACTTGCATCCACGCTGTGAAGTTTGAGTCCAGGCACTAAACACAAGCTGCAGCTCTGTTCTCCAGTGTTTTCCTGAATGCTGTCACGCTGACTCTGAGATGTCTTGTCTGCTCCTCAGACCTAAGCAACTGGGAGAGTTTCCAGTGGGCCTGGCCTTTGGGCAGCCTTCCTGCTGCTAAAAATACCAGTTGGCTCAGTGGGTCCAAATGCCATTGTCATTCTCAAAGTATAAAGTTGTTCATTAGCCAGACACTTTATTGACAAGGCTTGGGACACAGCACATCCTTGGGACTCTATTTTTCTAAACTACTCAGAAGATGTAGGATTTATAGTTCAAAGATCTCTTTTTACAGCCTAAAATTCCGAAACCAAAGAGTTCTTTGTGTTTTAATTTTTTGTAATTAAAAATTTTAACTGACACATTAAAATTGTGCATATTTATGGGGTACAGTGTGATATTTTGATACACATACATATCATAAAATGTCAAATCGGGGTGAATATATCCTCAAACCTTTGCTATTTCCTTATGCTGAAAGCATTCAGAATCCTTCTATGTTTTCGTCGGCAAGTACACAGTAGGGTATTTCCTATACTCACCCTGCTGGGCAATGGAACACCAGAGCTGTCTAACAGTAACTTAGCCTGCCTGACTCAGCCTTTCCCCAACACGCGCCTCTTGTTTCTCCCCAGATTCTGGTAATCCCCATTCTGCCCTCAACCTCATTGAGATCAAATTTTTAGATTGCACATGAGTGTGATCACATGGGTCTTCCTGTGTGTGGCTCATTTCCGTAACATACCTGCTCATTTTTAAATGAATGCAGAAGACTGTTGTGGTTACTTTTCAAATTTGAAATTCCCCACAGCTCTACCTTTCTTCATTCACTTGATTGAAATGCTAAATATATCTGCATGTCTACCTACCAATTTTTGCATTTCGTATTTCACGTTTTTTGTGAGGAGACTTAAACTACCCTTGGGGAAGAAGCCTCCTTCTATAACCACGTTGCTGAGCTTGGGTTTTGTTTACCCTTTGCAAGTGGTGCAAAGGAGCTCTGTGGCTATTGCCAGCCACACATGATCCAGCCGCCCTGTGTGCTTGCTGGTGTTCACGTCGAGCTCAGTAGGCATCTCCTTTGCAGAGATGCTGGTCCCTGGCTGGAGCCAGGAGCCTGGAAATCCATCTGGGTCTCACATGAGTTCAGGGTACAAGTATCTTCCGCTGCTTTGCCAGGCACTTCAGAGAGCAACTGGGACTTGAGGGTACCCCTATGGGATGCTGGCGTCAAGGCTGTGGCTCAACCCACTGCCCGCCCACATTGACAGCCTCTCTCCTGCATTTTTTGGGGGGGCGTCTCTGTAACTGCTTGGTGTAGATGACCCACTCATTGTTGGGAGGACTTTCCTGGTCCCAGTCTATCCTCCTCACCCCTGCCTCCCATCCATCCTTGCACTGCAAAACAGACGGGAACTGTTCATAGTTGTTTATTATGAGTAACTGACAACTAATGTTTGGGAGGAATGGGTGGCTGTTGGGATGTTCTGGGCTAGTGCCTGCAGGTTAAAGATAATATCTTATGGCCTTATCTCTTGTAACAGCAACTTAAAACCATTTATCTAGCAAGTGAGTAAGTGCTTAGGGACCCCTAAGATCACGTGAGTCTCATAGACTGCCTCTTAGGGATATGCTTTTAAAATTTGTTCAGTGAGGCAGGCATCGGCCTACAGTTTAAACACCACTTGGGATGCTCGTGGTCCATACTGAAGTGTCCAGCTTCGAGTCCTGGCTCTGCTTCCAACGCCAGCTTCCTGCTGATGTGCATGCTTGGAAGCAGTGGTGATGGCTAGAGTGGTGGGGTCGCTGTCACCCAAGTAGGGGGATTGGATTGAGGTATTGGCTCCCAGCTTTGGCCTGCCCCAGCCCTGACTATTGCAGGCATTGGGACATTGAACCGACTCATCAAGACCTCTCTATCTGCATCTCTACCCCTGCTTCTCAAATCGTAAATGAAACAAATTATTTATGAATTCTTGTTAGGGTTATTGAAGATGGGGAAGGAAGGTTAGAAGTGGCCACACTGGGTGACTTTGCTCTGAAGGCCCCTCCCCTATGCAGGAAGAGGAGCTTGGGACCGATGCAGGGCTCTGGAGAATGGCATCTGCTGAAGCCAAGATACTGTCCCCGGAGATGGGCAAGCCCAAGAAGGCATAAGAATACCTCTACCTCCCCCAATTTCCAAGAGAAAACGTCCTGCTTGTCAGAACTGTGAGACAGCTGACAAAGCTAAGTGACAGCGATCTGTGCAGATGCATGAAATATGTCAGAGCTCTTTGTTTTCAAAACTCAATCTTTTTTAACCTCAGTAGAGATAACTGCCCATGTCTAGGTAACCAAGCAATCTTTGTCCCTAATCACTGGGTTGTGGTGCACTGTGAGCTTCTCTGAATTGCTTGTCCCCCAGTCCCCAGCCCCACTGTGTCTGAGCACTTGCCCTCCCCACCATGGCCTAGCCCTCTGTCTCCCTCCTTGTGGCTGTTTGTTTCAGCTTCTGACCCAGTTGCTTTAGGTGGTGTTGAGAGAGGATTTCTTAGTGTGAAATTCCTTTTAACCTCTATCACCAATGCCTTCCAAGTAGAAGGACCCATTCTTCTGGAATATTCTACCATGTCATTGTCTTGCTGTGGGATGCAGACTTGGAAAGAACACCCATGTCCTTGGTATTGTTCTGTGGATAGAGGTTTTGGAGACCCATGAGCCCAGCACCTGTTACCTGCATCCCTAAGCCCTGTTGCTTACCCATCCAAGTGATGTGGACTTGAGGAGCCATCGGTGCTGTCTTCTGAGTTGGGAACTCTTCCTTGCTGCTTTTTAATAAACACAAGTGTACTAACAAATGACCACGTTATAAGTATTTTTTTTGAGATTTCTGGCTGCCGGGAGCTTTATATCCATCGGCACAATCCGTGTTCACATCAAACTTATATGGCTGATGCTAGAATTCTGTATTTTATCATAGTGGTTGGCAGGGAGGGGGCGTTACTGAGCCCAGAGTGGTTAGGGAACATGCTCAAGGTCATATGGCTTACAACTGAGAGAACAAGATACTGTTAACTCTGCTCCAGTTGTTTAATGAGTGCATGTTATGAATAAAGCTGCAGACCATAACTAAGCTCTATTTCCAAATAAATAAAGATAGGGGAATTAAGGAGTGGGGGAGAAGCAGAACTAACAGAACAACAATGATAAATCACTTAACCCAGTGCCTGGCATGCGCTAAGTTCTCAGGAAATGTTACCAAGTGCTATCGTCCCAGTATAAATAAGTTCTTCGGGAACTTGCTTTTGGGGAGAATATTAATGATCCATTATTTCTTACTTGTGAGATGTGAAGTTATTGACTTCTCGCTGCTGGGCTTGGCATGTTGAGCCCTGCTGCTGTTTATTAATGTGATGGGGTTACTTAGGAGAGGGAGGGTCCCTGCTGCGTGGTGGCAGTAATTATCCGTGTTGCTGTGTGGCTGCAGGAACCCATTGCTAGCAAGCGCTGGTTCCTTTATTTCTTTTTTTTTTAAATCCTATTACATAATTTAACAATCATTTTGTTCCATAGTGAGATGAAAAGAATTTAGCAGCCTTCAGCTGGAGTTGAATGGAGAAGCAAATTATAGAAATCACTGACATTAGTGCCTGGCTTCAGTAGGATTGTCTCCTACTGAATATTTGAAAGTATTTTGTCCAATCTAATTTTGAAAGACTGGAGTCACTGGGCTTCTACCGCGTTCCTTGGGAACTGTAATTACGTGGCCTAATAGAGCTCAGTGGTGGGACATTTCTCCAGCTGATACAGAGCAATGGATGCATTTGAAGGAGGTCTGGTCACTGTGTTTTTCAAAATGGGATTTGGAGAAAGGGCACAAAACACGTTTTGCTCACTTTAGAAAATAAGTCTTTTCATTCTGTCCAAGAATATTTCTTTGGCCCATCCTGCTGGTGTTTCCCAGTTTGCTACCCGGTGGGATTTTCTTTAGCTTTGTATTTTGGAGGAGACACAAAACTCATGAAAGCAGACAGAACATTTTAATGAACACTCATTTTCTTCCATACTAACATAAAATCCTTAATCAATGGTTAATCCCATTCCATGCACTTACTCATCTTCTTCCCTTCTAGAATTATTTTGAAAGAAATTTATATGATTTTTAAAAATTCTGATGCAATACACAAAATATAAAATTTGCCTAAATTTTATTATGTTTAAAGCTTTATTTATTTGAAAGGCAGACTTAGAGAGCAAGAGAGAGAAAGAGTCCATCCACAGGTTTACTCCCCAAATGCCTACAACAACCAGGGCTGGGTCAGGCCAAAGCCAGGAACCTAGAACTTTATCTATGTCTCCCACGTGGGTGGCAGACACTCAAACACTTGGACTGTCTTCTACTTCCCAGGTATATTAGCAGGGAGCTGGATCAGAAGTGGTGCAGCCAGAATTTTTTCCTAAGATTTACTTATTTGAAAGGCAGAGAGAAGAGAGAGAACAGAGAGAGAGAGAGAGAGAGAGAGAGAAAGATCGATCGATCGATCGTATCTTCCATCCTCTGGTTAATTCCCCAAATGGCTGCAATGGCTGGAGCTGGGCTGATCCAAAGCAAGGAGCCTGGAGGTTATTCCGGGTCTTGCAGGTGGGTGCAGGAACCCAAGGACTTGGGCCATCTTCTACTGCTTTCCCAGGCCATAGCAGAGAGCTGGATCGGAAGTGGAGCAGCTGGGACTCAACAAGTGCCCATATGGGATGCCAGTGCTGCAGGCAGTGGTTTTACCTGCTGTGCCACAGCACAGACTCCTGCAACTGCGATTTTAACCAGTGCTCATGTGGGAGGCCAGCATTGCATGTGGCAGCTTAACCTGCTGCACCACAGTGTGGGCTCTTTGCCTAACCTTTAAGTTCTTTAGACATGTCGGATTTCAGTGGCATTGAGCACATTCACAATGCTGTGCTACAAGCAGGGACAGAACCTTTTCATCTCCACAAGAGGAAACTGCACCCATTAAGCAGTCGCTCCCATTTTCCTTAGCCTCAATGCCCGGCAGCCACTAATCTGCAATCTACCTGAAGTTCCTATTTGGAATATTTCATATAAATGGTGTCCTATAGCATGCAGCCCCAGTTTCTAGCTGCTTTCACCGAACAGTCACCATCTAGCCACAAAGGTGCCTCTCTTTCCTGTGAGTGGATAGTATTCCATTGCATTGATACGGCATGCTTTGTCTATCCATTCATCTGTGGGTGGGCATTTTGGTTCTTCCCCCTTGCGTCTGTTAGGAATAGGGCTACTTTGAACATTCATGTCCAGGTTTTATGTGAACATTTGTTTTAAGCTCTTTGAATATGTATGTAGAAGTGGAATCACACGTCCTATGTTAGTTCTATGTTTTATTTATTGAGGAACCCACAAAATGTTGCTGTAGCGACTCTACCACTTTCCATTCCCATCAGGAATCTATGACGACTCAGATTTCTCTATTTTAAAAAATTGTAGACATCTTAGTGGATGTAAAGTGGTTTGTTTTCATCTGTATTTTCCTAATGACTATTGACATTAGCCATGTTCTGATATGATTGTTAGACATTTGTGGATCTTTAGAGAAATAATCTATTCCAGTCCTCTGCCCATTTTTTTAAAGTGGGCTGCTTGGCTTTCTGTTGCTGTGTTGTGAGAGTTCTTTATAAAGTGCTCATCGAAGAAGGATATGCTGTCCTCTGAAGGGAGGGGAGAACTTCCACTTTTCTTATGGTGTTGGCTGAATACTGACGGAGTATGTGGATTTGAAAGACTTCCATAGCCTAGGCAGTGCATGTCAAGAGCCTCGGGTGATCACTGACGTCATACGTAAGAGTGTTAATTGTGAAATTAACAACAGGAGTCACTGTGCACTAACTCCCCATGCAGGACCTCTGTCCTCAAGGAGTTGTATTATGCGAGTTAATAGTGAAACTTGTTCTCAAAGATTTACTTCATTTTAGTGTATAAAGTGGAGGATATTCTTATGTCTCCTAAGTTATAGTTGTGGCTAAGTACTTGCAAAAGATGTATCATTCTTGGGTTCTTTAAAGTTAATTAAGTTTCTAAAAAATGCTTCTTTAAAAAAAGTGAAATCAACTTCGAGATGCAGTGTCTTTGAACAGCCTCCTCTGGACTGTTGCAGAGCAGTTTTTTCTTTCATACAATTTGTTGAACTCTTTACTTAACTGCAACCTCCAGAGCTGCGCTGATCCGAAGACAGGAGTTTCCTCCAGGTCTCCCCCATGTGGGTGCAGGGGCCTAAGGACTTGGGCCATCTCCTACTGCTATCCCAGGCCATAGCAGAGAGCTGGATAGGAAGAGGAGCAGCTGGGACTCGAACCGGTACCCATATGGGATGCCGGTGCTGCAGGTAGAGCATTAACCTACTGCACCACAGTGCCGGCCCCTTCCTTTAATCGTTTGTTAGATGGCATGCCTACATTTTATGAAGAGATTTCCGTCTCTTATGATGGAATTACTCGAGGGTAAATTCATATAACTAAGACAAGATAAACGTCTGATTATTTCCCCTCCCTTGCCAATTATCAAAATAAGAAGTTGATTCTATTTCTAACAGTGCCTTATATTATTTTTGAGGGTAACTGTGATTGTATTTAGTTCAGCATATTTAGTGTGTATCTGGATAGTTCAGTTATTTTTACCGATCCCACCTTTATGGTCTCATTCCTGAGGCATTTTTGACATACTTTGCTATCTTTGATAGATTCCTAGCTATCACATGTGGTAATTTTCCAACTCTTAACTGCTTGGAGTGGAGTCTATTGGGGCATTTTTCCAATTCCCCCACAAAAGTGTCTTAGACTTGTGGACATGGATTTTAAGAAACTTTTGGCACTGAAATGATCTTTTAATTCCAATTTTTCACTGACTTTGAGATGACAGGACCTCCAGTGGCTTGCTGGAGAGACTGGGAGGGCTTCCCCCGCCCTTGTGGCATCATCAAAGTCAAGTCTGAACGGGGACTGGAAATTCATTCATAAAATGAGTTTCTGGGAGGCATATGGAAAAACAGAAAACACGATTTCTGCCTGAGGATTTTGCAGCCTGCTGGGTGTTTTTTTTTAGGACCTCTTGACGTAGTGCTGATGTCAGAAAAGCCAAAACCATCACGGTGGTTTCATTATGGCTTCGTTTGAGTTCTTTCTCTAGTGTCAACTCAGGAACTGATCGCTGGTTATTCTGAATTCTTTTCATGTAATTACAAAAAGTGATAGAAGTACCTAATAAGGTGACTTTTATTGAGGACTATTTTTGAACAGCAGAAAAGCTGGGATTGGATTCATGTTCTTAAGCCTAGAAAATGAATGTGAAGGCTCAGATTGCTTCTCCTCTTCTAATCTCTCCTTCCCGGTTAAGTAAGGGCAGCGCTGCTTCTCTGCCTATTTTATAGAGTTGCTGAGTACTGTAATGAGTTTGTATTTATAGAGTGCTTGGAGCTTTTTGGATGAAAGGTGCTAAATTAGAGTTTATTGTTTATTGAATTTATTTGATATGTTCAAACCTCCTGGGAACATTTGCTGAAGTTAATTAAAAACAGACAGTCCCCGATCTGACAGCTTACAGTGTTACTTGCAAACCAATAACATAAACAGTGTGCACTTGTATTGTCCTAACTTGGGATTGCCTAGAGAACCGTTGTTCTCAACTTTATCTAAGCCACCTACTTGCTACCATTAAAAAAAAAAAAAAAAAAAGACTTAAAATATAGAGATTCCCGCCCATCCCCATATCGAATCATAACTTCCAGGTTGAAAAACGGTCAGTTCTTTCTGTCATTTTGAAAAAAAATTAAGATACTAGTTTCTGTTTTGTATATTGATTTATGATCACTTCTTGCAGGAATGGCTTGCCTAAGAGGCAGGTGGAATGCTGTGTGCTTTCTTATCCCGGTTGTGTGGGAGCTGTCCAGTATAATCATAATGGCTTCTTTGCTTCCTTTGCCAGCTGGTGATGGAGTTTTGCGGCGCTGGCTCTGTCACTGACCTGATTAAGAACACGAAAGGGAACACGCTGAAAGAAGAGTGGATCGCATACATCTGCAGAGAGATCTTACGGGTAGGTGACAAGTGGGGAGTGGTTCAGCTCGCAACATCTTTAGGCACCGGTGGTATCTTGGGAGGCGTTGCGTTGTATTCTACCCTTCTGGTGGAAATCCGTAGTGTAGCAGAAATCTCTCTAAAGGTTTATTCTGATGGTGCTGGTGCTGGTTTGGTGTGGAGGTCTGCTCCAATAGGAGAGCTGGTCGGGGTAGACCGTGCACACCTCCACGTGGAGGATGATGCTGGGCAACCTCCCCAAACGAGTGTTTCTTTTTCAACCACATCTCTATTAGAGATCTTGTTTAAGATCATAAAGACAGTGTCCCACTTATCAAATGGGTTAAGAGATATTTTGATTGCTTACCTCATCCATTGGACAAAGTTTTTAACTTATTTGTTATAAATGACGGTGCAATTCCTTCCCATCCCATAAAGTCTATAAGGTCTGCAGACTTTAGTCCTCTTTGTACTTACAACCCAGTTAATTGATTTTGCTTTAAAAAAAATTTCTTTGAGCTTTAATCACTTCAATCACTCAGAATTACTAGACACGGTTATGTGCATTTGCCCAGTTTTGCCCACAAAGTGCACAATCGGGAAGTCTCACAGTAGGGTCGTATTTGCTTTGCCAGCTCAGTTCAGGGAGACAGTGGTTGGGCATCTCCAGGTCACCCAGACTGATTATCTATTGGTACTCACACGGAGGCTTCTGTGTGTCTACTGAGCCACCTTCACTACTCTGGTCGGCAATTATTAACTGATGAGCACTGACGTCTGAATGGAACAAAGGTTAAAACCGTTTTTCATTGTGTGTCCAAGATGTGCCTTTGAGAGCCTGCTTACATCCCAGGTGGTAGCAGCCTTGCAGGTACCGTGACTCTCTGGAGAGGATGTCTGATCACCTGTAGACGTTTCAGGAAGGACCATGCGAGCATCGTGTGAGCATGTGGAACGCAGCCTGTGGCTGCCTCACGTCTACGCTCTGTTACCTGCTTCCACCAATTCTGGTGGCGAAGGTGGCGTGGGAATCCCAAGCCCCTCTGTTCAATGTTTATGGAGTGTTCGTACGCTGTGGAAAAAATGGATCTCAATTTGTTTGAGGCCTACCCAGAGCCAAACGGACAAGGCAAAGAATGCAATGGTTTAACACCCACACCCAGTGCCTTACAGTGCCCTGTGTCACAGCTTCTGTTTGCTGGTGTCCTACATGGGCGCACGGATGATTTTGGATATCTGCACTCTCACATGGAATTTCTTCCACAACGGAATTTAGATTCTTGGTTTTGTCTTTGTGTCATGTTCCTAATTTCGTTGTAGAAATTAAAAACTGAAAATCACAAATAATAAATAAAATGACAATACTTGGATACCCAATACCAAGAATCAGTAAATAGTAGCATTACATAAATTGCTTGAAGGCTATAATTCTAGATTCCTTTAGGTCATAATTTATCTGAAGCATATGTGACTACCTTGGAGTAAGTCTGTACCACATTGAAACCCAAATGAGAGTAATTCATGAGAAAATGGCATGCAATCCAGTTTGGATGTGACTGATTAATTATCACATATAATCAGTTGCACGCTTGGAAATATCATAAAGCATGACAAATTTCAGCGACAACTGCCAACAAAGGAAATAAAAATTGTTTTCCTTTTATGTGAGCCACATTGGCTAAAGTCAATGGGAAATTTTTTGGCTGGTCTTAGAAATACTTAATTGTGCTTAATTAAAATAGTGTAACAGAGACAAGTTTTAACATTTAAATTCAAATATTGCCCCCCAAAGTAGGGATTCAGTTAAATCAGGTTAAGTTTTCTGTAGAGAGATTCTGTGTAGACGTTTCTGTTACATACTGGCTCATATAGGCAGTCTTTACCTTTTCACTGTGTTGACTTGTATTCTGTGAAACTTACATAGCTCTGTGGCTCCTGATATCAGATCTGATTTGCAAATATTTTCCTTAACACATCTCCTTGCACTGCAAGGACATATCAGTTTATACTCATCAGTTACCTACAGGGTGGAAAGCACCATGAACATATGAAAGACACAAATGTCACTTTTGCAGTATCTCTGGGTGAGTTTTAATTGTTAGAGGGATCACTTTCATTCCAAACAGTTTATTTGCACCTTGGCTTATGTTCCCATTAACTCTCATTCCAGGGGCTGAGTCACCTGCACCAGCATAAAGTGATTCATCGAGATATTAAAGGTCAAAATGTCTTGCTGACGGAAAATGCAGAAGTTAAACTAGGTGAGAACAGGGTCCAGTGAGCATAGGAGTTGTGAGAATTGATGGGATTATTTCACTAGCCTTTAAAACAAGGATTAGTGTAAATTTGGCACTATGCATTTGGAAGGCATTGGAAAGGAAAATGTTGATCCATTTAAACACTTCCTAGGAGCATTTCGACGAGTGAATTGTAATAGTGTGGTGAACAGAACCATGTACTTAATCCATGTGCAGAAATAGTTGAATGTAAAGAAGTGACGGACTTGAAACGGTGGTCTGTATCTCGCAGGTTGCTGTTCTAACGGAACACTGATGACTGAATTTTGTGTATTGACCATGTCCACAGTTAGACATACTTAGAAGAATCTCTTCCTACTCTATTCCCATAAGCTTCAGGTACATTTACACAGATTGCATTATGACCTAGGTCACCTGTACAAAATGGATGCTCAATATTCTCCTTTAGATGCCCACTAATTACTCCACTTCACCTTCCAGAGTTACCAATGAAAGAATCTTTGTCATGTCCATTGGAGTTACCAACGAAAGAATCTTTGTCATATCCATTGGAGCCCTCCCCACGATGAATCTGGAGTTGTCCAGATAAATCGGAGAATCCCACCATGCACGTGCCTGCTTAGCACATATAGTAAGAGTGTGAATTAATAAATATCCTATAGCGTACATGATTCATGATCCAGAAGACACGTGCTGTCCATATAATTGTTTATTTTCAAAGAGATGGAAACATTTGCTCTTCCTTTTTGTTAAATATATAACTTCCCTTTTTTCTTAGCATTTTGGGCCAAACCTTCCTCTCATGAATATTCCCTTTAAAAAAAAAGCATACATCATGTGGGAAAAGCTGTCCTGCATGTACCTTCTGGATACCTCAGAATATTCACTCATCACTAATTCACAGTGACTTGTTGAGAGCATGGTGAATGCCAGGCCCCACACAGGACACTTTGACATGGATTATCTCAGAGAAATAGGAGCAGTGCAGAATAGATGGTGTCATCCTTATTTTTTAGAAGTAGGAAAGTGAAGTGCAAAGAGGCTGATCCTTAGCCCTAAGTGGCAGAAATGGGCTGCAAACGTGGGCAGTCTGACTCCAGGCCTTACCTCTTCATCACATTTTTTAAATCCCCTATATACTATTCATTACAGTAACCCAAGTTGCCTATTTAACATCTATTTTTAGCACCCATGAATCCTTGGTGTATCCAAATATAACACCTCCCTCCATTTGTATGTGCACTTGACAATACTGCACCTTGACAATACTGAAAAGGTGTAAGCAGCCCAAATGCCCATCTGCAAGCAAATAAGTAAACAAAATGTGGTATGTGTCAGAGGTCTTTGAGAAATTCATGGACAATGCATATTATAAAAAAAAAATTTCAAAATTTGTTGCACCAAAATAGGCTTTTAATTCCATTTTCCATGAAATCCTTTGGAAGTGCCTTTGTATTTGTGAATATTATTCATCCTTAGAAAGGATGAATAATTGTCCCTTATTGTAGCGTGGGTGACCCTTGAGAACTTTATCCAAGTGATATAAGCCAGTCACAAAAAGACAAAGGATGGGTGGCTTCACTTGTATGAGATACCAGAGTAGTCAAACCATAGAGAGAGAAAATAGAAAAATTGCTAGGGGGTGGGTTAAGAGGTGGTGGGGAGTGGGGACGTGGTGTTGGGGGTGGGGAGGGACACGTTCTAGGATGGGTGGTGGTGATGGTTGCACCAACAAAGTATACCCAATGCCAGAGAAATGCAGAGGTTTAAATGGTTAAAATGGTGAGTGTTGTGTTGTGTATATCTTACCACAATAAAATGAATGACATTCATTTTGTCACCATAGAATGCCTATCATCATGACTTTATTCATTGGTCTTCTCTTAATAGTGGATTTTGGGGTGAGTGCCCAGCTTGATAGAACAGTGGGCAGGAGGAACACTTTCATTGGCACTCCCTACTGGATGGCACCTGAAGTTATTGCCTGTGATGAAAACCCAGATGCCACCTATGACTTCAAGGTATGACTTCTTCATTGTGTTCCAAACTGAGCCTTGTGGCAGAATTCCCTTGTGTCTGTGGATGTATGCTTGCTGTGCCCCAAAGGGAGAACTGGAAAGCATTATCTGAATGTAACAGTGTAGGACATTCATGCAAGTGAGAATCTTTTCAATGGTAACCCTTTTACCCATCATACCTGGTTTGTATAAATCACCATCTCTATTCTTTTGAACTGACTCTTACTTTGTGTTCTTAGACGGTAGATTAGATTTCCTTTTTGGCTATAGTTTGGATTTTTGACAAAGTATATGTTCTGTCATCTTTTTATGTTAAATGTTTTTATGTTAAAAGAAAAACCAAGGGCTGGCGCCGCAGCTCAATAGGCTAATCCTCCGCCTGCTGCACCGACACACCGGGTTCTAATCCCGGTTGGGGCGCTGGATTCTTTCCTGGTTGCTCCTCTTCCAGTCCAGCTCTCTGCTGTGGCCCGGGAGGGCAGTGGAGGATGGCCCAGGTCCTTGGGCCCTGCACCCGCATGGGAGACCAGGAGAAGCACCTGGCTCCTGGCTTTGGATCTGCGCAGCATGCCAGCCGCAATGTGCCGGCCGTAGCAGCCAGTTGGGAGGTGAACCAATGGAAGGAAGACCGCTTTCTCTCTCCCTCTCTCTCTCTCTCCCTCTCTCTCTCTCTCCCTCTCTCTCTCTCTCTCTAACTCTGCCTGTCAAAAAATTAAAAAAGAAAGAAAAACCAAGATAGAATTTGTTGTCATGGGTCATCTTTTTCTGATTAATAATTTCTTGCTCAAAGTGTCATGATCAGCCTTCATTTCTGCAAGAGAGTCAAATGGGATGTTGATATTTTTTTGGTGTTCCTTAGCATCGTGTGATGTCTCATAGAAGTTTGACTTGTGACTTGTTACCTATTGGAACTGGAAATTTGCCAATAAAATCAAAGCTGTGTTCAAGTCACTTCTCCAAGAAGCCCTCCTTGTATGTTTTCTGCAAGCTGATGATTATAATTTGTGGCCCAATCCCATCTGTAGCTATAGTGTCAGGTGACATTTCTTTTATGTGGATTGTGGCTAAAGCCAAGACAATAAAATTGGATGATGGACTTGGAGACTACATGTTCACTCTGTGCACTGCGTAGAGAGGCCCTTGTAAGTTTTTTAGGTCACAGGATGCCACTGGACAAGACTTGATAGTGCCTGGGCTGGTTGTGGAAGTACATGGACTTTGCACCAGATAACTTCAGTGATTCTCTCTAAAATAGCCTCCTCATGTGGATGAGAAGACCAACACCTGAGGTCTTGTCTTTGCAAGTGCACACCTACTTAGTGACCACATCAGAGCTGGGAGTTCAACCCAGGCCCCCAGCTCTGTGTTCAGTGCTTTCTCCAGTACAGTCCTCTGCCTCTCTGTGACATACTTCTGGGTATCTCCAGCTTATAACTGAAGAGAATAGCTGAAGAATTCCTCTTTAAGATTTACTTATTTATTTGAAAGTCAGATTTACACACTGAGAGAAGAAGAGGGAGAAGGAGAGGGAGAGATAGAGAGAGGGAAAGAGAGAGGTCTTCCATCTGCTGGTTCACTCCCCAAATGGCCGCAAGAATCGGAGCTGCACTGATCCGAAGCCAGGAGCTTCTTCCGGGTCTCCCAGGTGGGTGCAGGGTCCCAAGGACTTGGGCCAACTTCTACTGCTTTCTCAGGCCACAGCAGAGAGCTGGATCCAGAAGTGCAGCAGCTGGGACTTGGACCAGCACCCATATGGGATGCCAGTACTGCAGGTGGTGGCTTTACCCGCTATGCCACAGCACCGGCCCTGAAGAATTCCTCTTTTACAGAACATTTTTTGTTCTCCACATGTGGGGCTATTACAAATCAGGTCACAAAGATGCAAACCTTAGTGTGTCTTTGGGACCAGTGTCTCTGGGTGTTGATACAGTTATTCGTCTCTTTGGGAGAAATGCGAGTTTGAAGATCTGAAAGCCCAATGATGTCCTGTAAATTTCCTCCTGCCTTCAAGGTCAGACACTGCAGTAACCTGCTGACAGTCTGTCTCAAAACAGCTGCCAATGTAAAAATTAATCTCCTGCCAAAATAAATGTCATTTATTTAAACTGCTAATGAGAAGCATATTTAAATAATTGCATTTGTAAATCCCATCAGAAGAGCCACTATAAGATAGATGTCCCGATCCAGATACCTGTATCATAATTGGCCATAACCAATTTGTCAAGCTACAGTTATGCTTAACAAGTGCTAAGTAGTTTACATCTGGGCCACAGGTATTTTAGACTTTTTTTTTTGACAGGCAGAGTGGACAGTGAGAGAGAGAGACAGAGAGAAAGGTCTTCCTTTGCCGTTGGTTCACCCTCCAATGGCCGCTGTGGCCAGCATGCTGCGGCCGGCGCACCATGCTCATCCGATGGCAGGAGCCAGGTGCCAGGTGCTTTTCCTGGTCTCCCATGGGGTGCAGGGCCCAAGAACTTGGACCATCCTCCACTGCACTCCCAGGCCACAGCAGAGAGCTGGCCTGGAAGAGGAGCAACTGGGACAGAATCTGGTGCCCCAACTGGGACTAGAACCTGGTGTGCCGGCGCTGCAAGGCGGAGGATTAGCCTGTTGAGCCACGGCGCTGGCGGTGTTTTAAACTTTTAAAACAAATTGTGGAAATCACAGTGAAATCCATGCATATGAGGGGTTTTCAGAAAGGTTGTGGGAAAAAATGCATGTTATAAAAATACTGGGACTTTATTTGACAATTTTTTGCACCAATATAAACTGACCTCTTCACTCCATTTTTCCAGGGACTTTTTGAAATAGGCTTATAGATGAGACTTTTGTTCTGTGGCACGAAGTTAGATCCCCAACACTGAAATTATTTCAGTAGGGAAACTAGAAGAAGCCTTTTTCTGGTCAAGCCAAACTGCCATTATGTGAATCTTGCTCCTCTTGCTTCAGATCGTGCTAAGGAATATAATTTGGGATGAGTGCAGAATTTGTGAGAACACTGCACAGTGCTAAGTGTAGGCAAAGTGTTGTGTGTGCATAGCCACGGGGCATTATGCAGTGTACTGGGACTTCAGAGGGGCCAGAAGATACACAAGAATATACAGGTGTCCTGATACATGAACAATTGAAGATTAATTTATCTTTTATTTAGAAATAAAGAATCCTTATGGGAAGAGCAGATTCAGTCATCTAGACCTTAACGTGAATTAGTGAAGGGTGTTGCATAAGAGGAGGAGCACCACACGGCTGTGAGCTTCACCGGCCGCTCGTCTTGGGCAAAAGAAAGGAACATAATGAGATGAATACGCAGATCGGGCAGAAAAGTTGTGGGCATTCTTAGATTTATTTTGACTACTTCATCGTTGTACTGTGGACCAGCAGAGATGCTATTTTTTATGTCATCTCTCACTTCTCTGTTGGCCATACCTTACCCTCATTCCTGGTCAGGGTTCTTAGAAATGTGGTCTGTCACCAGGCGATAACTTGGCAGTATGTTGACTTTCGAAACTGTCTAGTCACTCAGTGTGGTGTCCATTGTGTGCAAGGCATAAGCCAAGCTGTATGTGTGCAGTTGCAACCCAGTGAGTTCACTTGAGGGCCTAGCTCAGCCCAAGGATTTGCCACTGCATGTCGGGTAGTTCACTGGACCCTACAGAATCCCAGCCTCCCAAGCTGATGTCTGCACTGCGGGCTCTTGGGTATTCTAGATATTTTCAGCCAAGAGGGCATGTATGGAAGAAAATGTGGCTTGCAGGTCCCGGGGTGAAGTTCTCCTCTACAAAACCCTTGCTTTAAAAGAAAGACCAAGTCCCAAAAAGAATGGTTTGATTTATTATCTGCTGGTTGTTTACTATTTATTTGATATGTCTAATATGTCTTTAAGGCTGGCTATAATTAAAAAAACAACTAAAGAGGCACAGTCGTGCAAAGGCCTCTGTATGGGAGTAATCGAAGAGCTCACCTGTGTATTGCAGCCCGGTTGGGTGTGCTATGTACTGGGCACAGGAAGAAGCTCACTGACAATAGACCCTTTCCTAAGGAGGAGCACGGAATCTCATTGTCTGGTGTGCTGGCTTTCCCTGGAGACCCTTCCTTTCTTGTTTTCAGAAATTCTGTCAAAACACTTCAAGTGAAAGGAAAGCTTTCATTTCCTTGTTAAGTATGCGAGGCAATAATGAAGGCTTTCCCATTCCATAATAAGCATGCAAAAGATGTGAAATTAATAAAACCGTTCAAAATTCCTCAGCTGCTTAAACTGTGATTTTTAAAACTTACTTTGAATTGCATTTTAGTTGGATGGGATCTGCCTAGTATTCTGTGGTCCTACGTATTTATTGCTTTAACAGAACCTCCCACTGAAGAAAGTTCTCTGTGGCTAATGCCCACCATCAGGAAACGGGTCCTGTAGAATGCCTTGTAGACACTTAAGCAATCAGGTGGCATGTGTGTTGGGGTTGGACAAGTCCCAAGGTAGTATTAGGCACAAGAAACAACTTACAGTGTCGTGCCTGTAATATGTGTAGAGTATATATGAGTGTACCTACCCACAGACACACAGCCAGAAGATCTGGAAAAACTAGTGTTTTATCTGTATTACATGTAGATTGAGAAATTAGATTTTGTATTTTCTTTACCAGCTTTCACTGGCTTTATCACACACAGGACTTGCTCCTACACTACACTAGGGAAGTGGAAATCCAGGGAACTGACACGTCCTCTCCCCTCCCTCCTGCCGATCTGTGCTGATCTTGACTGTGATGTACCCCAGCTGTGTTGGTGAGACTGCACATGGCGGCAGCTGTAGGGGAGCAGTGTTCAGATTAGGGGACGGGGCTTCATACTCTCAAGCGAGTCCTGGCCTGTGTCTCCTGAGTTTCAAACACAAGTGCTTCCCTGTTCTCTTGGAAGGAAGATGGTAGGGGCACCATGTTGGTGTCTCCAGTGGGAAATGGAGACCCCTGTTCAACGTATTTCTGTGGCTCCTCAGTCACACGACCCAATGGGACTCCTTAGCCAGACCTAGCCAGAGTGACCTCCAGGCAAATGCTGACTCCCTGGTGGAAAAGCATCAGGTCTTCTTCTAATTCTTTCTCTTAGGCCCGGTGAGAAATGCACATGGACAAGGAAGTGAAGGTTTCTGTCCTCAGTTTGTACGTGAGAAATGGGATGATTAATAACTCCCCATCCTTGCGCACCCTTGGTGATCCAGAACTTACCACTTAGTTCTGTTTCCATCTAATGTCGTGTGTAAGCTGAGGCAAGGATGAGAGCTGGTGTCAGGACCAGTGTAAAAAGCAGATTGTGTCTCCTATGTCTGTATCATGTTAGAGGAATTAGCAACCTTTCTGTGCCTGTATAAGATGACAATGAGAGATTGTTACAGGTTCTAATAGAAAATATATATACACATGCACATATATAGAATAGAATAGGGCCAGCGCCATGGCTCATTTGGTTAATCCTCTGACTGTGGTGCCAGCATCCCATATGGGCGCCAGGTTCTAGTCCTAGTTGCTCCTCTTCCAGTCCAACTCTCTGCTGTGGCCCAGGAGGGCAGCGGAGGATGGCCCAAGTGTTTGGGCTCCTGCACCCACATGGGAGACCAGGAGGAGGCACATGGCTCCTGGCTTCAGATTGGCGCAGCACTGGCCATAGTGGCCATTTGGGGAGTGAACCAACGGAAGGAAGACCTTTCTCTCTGTCTCTCTCTCACTTTCTGTGACTCTACCAGTCAAATAAAAAAAATAGAATAAAGCGAGTTAATATTTAAGTGATTAATATAGTGCCTAATGTTTGGCAAGCATTCCATATATGGCAATTTTGTGTTTCCTCATCATATGAATGTACTACTATTAGGGTCATTTTTTATGTAAAAACACAGCAATTTCATATGGCCCGACCTTCTATTCGTATGATGCACTGTAACTGCTTATTGCATCTCTGTTACTTCTAGCAGTAGGGTAAGAGGCTGACTTTAGGGACCACACACAGCTCATATAATTTCCTTTTGCCAACTAGAACATTTCAAAAAGATTAACCACAAACGACTTATTCAGTGAAACTCAATTTTCTGGTCTGTGAAACGTGGTGGAGTTCACTGTGCTGGTTGTGTGTGTGTGTGACTGAGCGACCCTCTGTCCACTCTAGTCTGCCATTCTGCTCTCTGTGTTGGGCTTGTCCCTCTGCCTCCTTACTGGGCTCTGCCAGGAGGGGGCGAGAGGCAGGGGGAGACTGCCAGGCTGCGGAAGGAAGGCGTGGCTTTCCCTGTTTGCATTCTGTAAGGGTCTGGTTTTTGCCTGGCTGAGCCCAGTAATTGGTTCCAGTACCGTTGAGTCCTATCACACATGGCCACTGTCCTGTCGCAGTGACTGGTCCTAGGGTTCTGTCTGCACCGGCATTTGTTAAATATGAGCATTGTGTTGGGTTAGGCACTTGGTGTGTGTTGTCTTACTGAGTTCACAGACCAACCCTGCAAGGAATGTGTTCACTTTACAGCTGAGAGAATGCGCTTGGAGCTGTGAGGTGCCTTGTCCCGAGTCACCAAGCTGGCTGTGTCAGAGCTGAGAGTCGACCCCAGGGCTCTGTGCCTGCACAGTGCAAGGGGCTCCTGCCTACGGTGTTCTCGGGGGTTCTTCCTGTGCCACACTGCCTCTCCTCCCTCGTGTGGCTGGTTCAGCTGCCTAAGTGTGTCCTTTTCCTCACTGTGTTGGCTAGCCCAGCCCCAGGAGTAAGGCTCTCCTGTTCTGGTTAACCTTTTTTCCCTGCCAGCTGTCCCCAATGCGTCTCGTACACACACACACACACACACTCACTCTCTCTCACACACACACCAGCCGGAAGTGGTGTTTCGCCTCTGCCTTCTCAAAGGCACTAGAATTTGTCTCTGTTCTGTGTGTAATGCACACAGGACTGAGCTATTAATCATGCCCGGGGCAGGCTGTACCGCACCTCTACAATAATGAATTGCCCAGCTCTTGCCAAAATGAGTCACAGCACGGCCACAAAGGAAACTTATCTCTCCCTGACTCTCCCCATCTTGTTCCTCCTTCCTCCGGTTCTCGTCTCCTGTGATCTGTCTTGCCAGTTGCAACTGGAGCATTTTCTCCTGTATTTAATTCCAAAGTGTCTTTGGGGCTCACTAATGCATCCAAAGGCTGAAACAAGGCCCATCCAGGACATTTATAGCTTCCCAGCCTGGACAGTTAAGCATAACTTACAATCAGCTGTGAGTATACGTGGCCAGGAATACAAATGTTTGTTTTGGGAAACAAGAGTACCCCAGCAAAATATAAAAAAAAATCCCAATAATGATATCGGAGGAAGGTTCAATGAAACACCAGTCACTGGCTTGGCCAAGTGACTCATCGGAGGCTGCGCGGGCAGGGTGATGTGGCCCTTGTGGTGTGACAGGTGTGATGGGGGTCTTGTGGGTAGCCTGTAGAAGAGCAATTCTGAGATGTGTTAAACAAAAGCTGGGGCTGGGCTAGCCAACATAGCCGAGGCTATGTACGTCGCATCTCTACCCGCCACCTTTGCTGCCCAGGAGTTGGGAGAGGCAGCGTTGCTTTGCCTCTACTCTGAAATGGGAACAGCAAGGGAGCAAGGGGTTGGGTCAGCCACAAAACAGTGTCTGCCACAACCACCTGGAGAGAAATCATAGAAAAATGAACCGGGAAGCCTAACCACAGAGGGGAGAGCCCCACGGGCTGTGAGATGGTGGGTGAGGCAGTACCACACCGGAGTGCAGGAGGGGCACAGGATGGCTCCTGGGCGATTGAGAAGGGGAGCTCAGGGAGGAGCCTGATTGAAAAGCCTGATCTCCTGCGTCGATCTGTGTTACCTCCAGCAGCTGAGGCCGGTTTCGTCACCTGGTACTGGCCTGCCTCAGTGCGCCTCTGCCAGCACCTTTAGTTACCTGTAGACAAAGGAGGAATCTGGAGTAATTGTGTTCTGGGCCTCTGAGAAGGAAAGGAAAAGGATGAACACTCAAGTCCTTCCACTGTGATATTTAAAGGGAACTGGCCCAGGAGACCAGAGAGCGAGCTCTATTGAAAAGCTAGTGCCAAGATACTCTAGGATCCTGGCTAAGTCACCTTCCCGCACCCACCAAGTGCAAGCTTGGGCCAGATGATTCACAAGGACTCTACCAGCCCCAGGGCACAAGTGTTGCTCCTTTGTCTCATGTCTCTTTCACTTGTTCATTCATTCATTCAGATACTTTTTAAGGGCCTAGTATTGCCCAGTACTGTTTAGGTGCTTGGAATACATCAATCAACAAAAGCCAAGGTGCCTGCTCTCCTATGGGTCTTAGATTCTTGATGGGTGTGTGTGTGTGTGTGTGTGTAAGGCGATAGGCATAACAGTAAACACACAGCATGGTAAGGCAGCGCTGAGTAAGCACAGTGTGTTGGAAGGTGGTCACGTCTGTGGGAGACGCAGGTGCAGGGGGAGAAGGAGCCCTGGTAGTGCTGGAGGGAGGCCGCAGTGATCCTCACTGAGCATGCGGGATCTGCGCAGAGGCTTCTGCCAGGGAGGGGTCAGCTTGCTCATCGCTGGAAGGTCCTGCAGGCAGATGGAACTTGCTGGGGAGCACACACCCAAAGGCATAGGTGTGCCTGGGTCTTTTGGGCATTTCCTTCCCCCTTCTTCGTCCTGGTCTGCAATCCTTCTTACCCCAGTACCATCACTTCCTTTCGGGTTGTTGGTTGTCAAACCAGCTCGAAGCTCTCAGGACTCCAGGGCTATGTAAACTGGACCCTGATGTGATGGTTGGGGTCACTGAGCATGGCTGTCGCTTTCATCCCTGTGCCTCATTCACACTAGAGAAACACGCAACTCCTAGGAATACTGGGGAGTGGGGGTAGCACTTCCAGCTGGAAGACATTGGTGTCTTGATTACAATTGCACAGGGACCTTTTGAGCCCATCCACCAGTTCCAGACTGTCCTTACTGTTTCCTGTTTAATGTCTCCTGCACAGAGTGACTCAACATTTTCATCATGTTCCCAAACAATCGTCTTTGTCTATCAGCCATAAAACCCCAGGTACAAGAGAGTTGTGTTTTCATCCTGTACCGTTACTGCTCCTGAGCCGGGCTGAAATACGTGGGCTGAGCTTTGCCCACTAGCTCCGGAAATGACCTCACTGGGCAAGGCAAGAGCCTGTGGGAAAATGCAGTCATTTGCTGGGCTGTGCAGATAAGTGGGAGTGTGTATGTGTTTAATGACAAGCTTTGAGCACATCTTGAAACAAAACAAAGAGAAAAGACAAAAGGAACCTTCTTCAGCTGTGCTGTACACAGAGCAGTTCCTTGCAATCTGAGGCCAGTGGTTTTGTGAAGATGCATTGTTATTGCCCATTGCACTGAGAACTGGTAACATTTCAAGAATCCCCTCTGGTACTAGTGTGAAGTTGCATGTGCCCAGTCACCTGCCGCAAGGTAGATTGCTCTTTGGATAAGAGGCTAGGCCACTTAGGAAGCCCTCTCCACACTGTACAGGCCTTTGCCCAAATACCAGGCTTGGATGTCACTCATGTGATATTCTAGGGAATGATTCAGCATAAATTTCGTAGTTGTCTTCCGGGCATGTCTCTTTTTCATGTGGCCTTGACATTTGCTTGAGGAGAGTGGCGAGGAAATATCACTTGGATCCCGGTGATCTCAGGGAAGTTAGAAATGAGAATTTCCAGGAATGCGCAACATGCATGAGGCATATAAAATGAGAGATTGTTATGCAGTAAGGGCCTGATGTCCAATGCACATAGAAGCCGATTGTTTGGTTCTGACGTTTGAGAGAACAAAGGTGAAGTCAATTGGCAAGGAGAAAAGGGGACACGACTCATCTGTCTCCCTGCTCTGGGGCCTGGGGCGGGTTTTATGGGTTAGGGTGGACAAGCTGGGAGGGGCAGTGCTGGCAAGACAAGGTCTGGTTGAGAAGTTCCAGCACCAGATCTTCCCGGGCTGCAGCCCACTCTCCTCTTCAGTTCTACTAGCTCTCTGGCTCCTTGCTTCCAGAGAGCAGGGATGTGGGCTCCCGGCAGTAGTTAAGGTTGAAGCCTTCCTCCTCTGCACACACCCAAGTGACATGACTTGCATTTGCTGTATCTCAAGACAACTGGACATCCTGTTGTTGCCACAGTCAAAGCAGTTGGGTCTGGTTCTGCGGTTATTCGAGGGTGAGACTTGATCAGAATGCAGGCCATTGAAGCAAATTTTGTGTTAGGTTTTCTTAGCAATCTCCTGGGAAACTGAAGTGGCAAGCAGCCTTTTCGGGTTTCTAACCTGCGTTTCCCCATCTCTTGATTTGCCCCCTCCCATGCAATAGTTAGATACTTCTGAGTCATAGACAGAGTGAAGGGGAATTGCATTATTGTAGACAAAGACTGCATAGGCAGAGGTGGAGGCATTGGCCTGGAAAGTGCTGATCAAAGCATAAACATCAGTCTAAGCATAAGAAAGCATATAAGGGCATAAAGATCACTATGTTATTACTCCACTTAGAGGATATTTGTGGCTGGTGCCGCAGCTCACTAGGCTAATCCTCGGCCTGCAGCACCGGCACACTGGGTTGTAGTCCTGGTCAGGGCGCCAGATTCTGTCCTGGTTGCTCCTCTTCCAGTCCAGATCTCTGCTGTGGCCTGGAAGGGTAGTGGAGGATGGCCCAAGTCCTTGGGCCCTGCACCTGCATGGGAGACCAGGAGAAAGCACCTGGCTTCTGGCTTCAGATCGGCCCAGTGTGCTGGCCGCAGCGGCCAGTGGGGAGGGTGAACCAACGGAAAAAGCAAGACCTTTCTCTCTGTCTCTGTCTCTCTCTCTCTCACTGTCTAACTCTGCCTGTCAAAAAATATTTGTTCATCCACTCAACAGAATACACTAAACACTCATTACTGTACTCAACTATATTCTAAATACTGGAGATACATCAGTGAACATCACCATTGGAGAGTCTCCCGGCCTTTATCTTACTAGGATAAACCAAATGAAATTGCTGGTTGTGTAGGTTGGAAATAATTGAATATACCTAACACCCATTGCATGATCCAGCTGTCCCACTCCTAGGCATTTATTTAAAAGAATAAAATTGCATACCCAAAGACTATACCACTGTTCATTGCAGTTTTATGTGCAATAGCATGACTTGGAGATAAGTCAAGTGTCCATCAACAAGCAAATGCATGATTCAACTGTAATGTGTCTAGACAGTGGACGACTACTCTGCAGCAGAAGAGGGGGCAGTACTGATCAGTGCAACGTGGATGGGCATTCTGCTGAGTGACGGAAATGGGATGTAAAAGACCACTGATTGCATGATTCTGCTTATATAAAACTTTAGAAGATGCAAACTAATCCATGGTGACAGATCAGTGGTTGCGTAGGGACAGTGGAGTTGGGGATATGGGCAGGGAGGAAAGGAGTGGGGGACTCGAACGGACAAGTGTGATATTTTGGGGGTGATGGGTATGTTTGCGACCTTGACAGTGGTGGGTTCACAGAAGCCTATGTGTGTCATACTTTACCAGTGGCGTGCCTTAAATATGCTTGGTGTATTATTTGACAGCTCTAGCTCAATCAAGATGTGAAACACAGACAAATAGCAGCAGTTTGATATGATTCGAGTGACAGATAAATTTCAATGATGAATTAATTTTTAAAGCCGTATGTTTTTTATGCATTTATTGGAAACTTACATGGCGTGTCAGGCACCATGAAAGACGTTGTCAGTGACGAGTGAGCGAGGCTGCTCCTGCCCTGCAGCTTGGTTAAAAAGGCCTCGGAGTGCAGTTCTGATGCGGTGACCAGTGGAGCCAGGTTGTCGTGCGATGCTGGGATTTATGCATGGCTGTGCCTGCCTTGTTTTTCAGAGTGACCTGTGGTCTCTGGGAATCACCGCCATCGAGATGGCAGAAGGCGCTCCCCGTAAGTACCTTCCTCTGCGGTGAACTGTGCTGCTGGTCTGCTCTGCGGGCGCTGAGGGGTCCTTGCCAGGAGCTGCAGTGGCTTTACTTCCGCTACGCTGCGCCCTGCATGCCCTTGAGCTGGCAGAGTTAGAAAGCAGAGGCTTCTGGTCAACCAGGAATCCATTCATGTTAGAGCAGCCCAAGCATCTTGCCTCTAGGAGAACAAAGAGACAAAGCAAACTCTGGGGAGTCCTGTTTGTTGTGCAGACCGTGTAGTTTATTCTTTGAACTACTTTTCACCTAGCGTAAAACTGACCAGCCCACAATGCCTGCAAAACTCCAGCCTACAAACAGCCAAAGCCAATTGCTAGTGCACTGGTTCAGCAAACACACAGTCAGGAGCTGTCACTCCTCCCCCAATGCTGCTCTTCAGAAGCTGAGATTGCCCTGCTGTTCTTTGGGACAGAGTGGCCAGAGCCCTGGGGCCGTCTTGAGAAGCCCTGGGGTTCCCAGAGATCTGGGGCACTAAGCCCTGGGGTTCCTAGGGATCTGGGGCACTAAGCCCTGGAGTTTCTAGGGATCTGGGGCACTAAGCCCTGGGGTGGCCATGAGGATGTGTTTGCAGACTTCCCCGCAGGAAGGGGAGCTGACCACGGCCCCAGCGGCTCAGCGGCACTGCCGTCGCCCCCCGCCCCCCCAGGGCCACGGTCCATCAGTGGCTGAGAAGGACGTGGGTACTGGGCAGAACCCTACTCGGAGGATGCAGGGTCCTTTGTAGGCAGCTGTCTCCCTGGTAATCCCCAGAACTCTGCTGACCTTGCCTGCAGTGTGGGACACTGGGACACTTCACCTGCCCTTCCCCTACCCTCCTGACCTAAAGACCAGACCCACATAGTGAACTGGGGCTCTCCTACCCTTATTGGCTGTCTCTTTCCTTGGACACAAGAACATTCCCCAGGTATAGCCTACAGGCTTCGCATCCCCTTGGTGTCTGCCTCTCAAAGGACCAGGACCAAAACAGGCCCTGCAGCTGCCTGACAGGTGGCCGACTCTCCCGACTTCAAGTTATCATAGTCTTCTTTTCTCTCGGTCTAGAGTTGGTAGAACTCGTCAGTGATAGACTTTGAGTGTTGACAGCTCCCCCCATTCACACTACTCATAGGCGTTTATGCATCAGAGAAATAATCTGTTGCCGTCTGAAAACCATATTATCATTCTTGATGAGTAACAGACAGGGCTAAAAATAAGCTTCTGCCCACAGAATCCCTGGGCTTTTAGGAAACATATTCTTATTCTAGGTACAAGGAAAAAATATCCCCAGATGTTTGAAAAGTAAGCTAGTAAAATAATTAAAATAAGCTATGCCTGTTTTCTCTATAAATGAGTGTCAAGTTTGCAAATGGAGATACTTGTATAGCTTTGTGTTCTGCAGCTCTCTTGGAGTTAATCCTCTGGTCTTCCTGGGGCCAGTGAATTTAAAATCAAAACCCTTGGTGAAACTGAAAAATCCACTTGGGAGATCTAGAAACAGAGAGAATGTTGTTCTGGGCTAGTACTTTGGACTCCAGAAATCTATGCAAATAACATTGCAATTGCATGGACCTTCAGTGTATAGGCTATAGATTGCAGGTTATCAGATATCTTTTCTTTTATGGCCTAGGCTTTTGCTAATTGGAAGGAATGCACCGTCTCCGTCGCAGTTGTCATCGGTTTCGATGTCAGATGGTTTGTTTACTGCAGAGATGGCTGGGGGCAGACCCTTTTACTCAGTTCCCTTAAATGTAAAATAAAAGCACAGTCAGTGAAAAGACCAACAAAACAGCAGAAACATGGTGTATTTATGGGGCTCCTACAATTAGGCATGAGCTCTTTTAAATGCTCGCCAAGTGGAAGCTTCTGGGCCTTGTGAGTCAAGGCTCACTGGTCGTGTGTGCACTCATTTGGCAGCATTGTCTGCACAGCCAGGCCAGGCTCGGCCTGGGTTTGGCTCCCTAACGAGCTGGCTCGTGTTTTGGTCTCTTGCAGCTCTCTGTGACATGCACCCCATGAGAGCCCTCTTCCTCATCCCCCGGAACCCAGCCCCTCGGCTGAAGTCCAAGAAGTGGTAAGTGTGCTCTTCGGTGTTTTTGAAGCTATAAAGGTGAGATTTTCCTACGGTTCTCTTTTGCGTTAGCTGGAATCCCAAGGCACTGCTGGCAACAGGAGTCTAACATACACTAAGACTTGATTGATAGCTGGCTTTCCATATGCTGTCATTCATCTAAAGTACACACAGAGCACCTGCTATTTGTAGAGCGAGTCTTATTCCCATACCTTCAGAGTGAGGAGCTATTAGCTGCAGTGGGTAGTGGAGACCAGGTAATAACACAGTCGCTCTTTGATTTATGACCTCAAGTGATATCTTTCCCAGCAGCGTGGAGCATCGTATCAGAGGGTGGCAGTTTATCGTGTCATCCTAGTAGATTGGCCGACTTGTGTTCCTTAATTCCCCTAGTGCACATACACACCTGGTGCTGTTTGAAATGATGTCTGCGGCATGTGCATAACCATTGGTGGATTTTGGTTTTAACTCTTGCTCACTCTGGGTTGCAGATGCTACAGCTGGCTTCTTATTTTGGGCAGTGTTATACCGTTTCGTTGTAACAGGCACATTCCCCTAAAAAGGTGACTTAATTGAAAGAAAATGACTATATGAAGGCTGCTATGATAGTGTGAGGCTGTAGCCAAATTGTGTGCGTAGGGTGTGATCGACTAAAGTTGGGAAACTGAGTTCTACAGGTTGAGCCCCGTGTTAGATGGTTGACTTTGTGGTGTGACTTACCTTGGGGTCTCTGTTATCATTCTGTTGCAAAAATTCATTGCTTCCTCCTTTCTCCCTGTGGAAATGGTGTATCTTTTTGATCACATTTTTTTCTTTTTCAAAACCAATGCGAGGCAGAGAGAGGAAGAGCTTCCATGTGCTGATTCACTCCCCCAAATGCCGGCAAAGGCTACGGTTGGGGATCAGAGCTGATGGCAGGGAAGCCAGCTGCCTGAGCCATCGCTGCTGCCCCTGGGGTCGGCTTCAGCAGGGAGCTGGAGTCGGAAGCCGCAGCCAGGTATTGAACCCAGCCACGCTGATGTGGGCTGTGAGCGTCTTAACCCCCAGGCCTGGTCTCTGCCCTGCCCCAGCCCTGATACAAATTCTTGAAACTCTGATTCTTCTTGCGCTTGAGCCAATGCCTGCAGCCCTTTTTCTAGAAACAATTCCTGGGGAGTTAGTACAGGAGGGCACAAGACGCTTCTGCCCCTTTTCATCGCCCTTGCTTGGGGTCCCCTGTTTCCCATCTTTGGGGTGAGCTTGCACCGTACAGAGAGAAGCCTTAATGAATGTGCCACATAGTGCTGGCGTAGCAACGCTGGCGCAACACAGAGAGGGGGAAGGAGACAGCCAGAAAAGAGGCGACGGCCTCCTGGTTGCCAGGCCGGCGGAGCAGAGCCTGAGTTGCTATTGGTGACGAGGAGCCTGAGCATTCGTCGTCTGTTCCTCCTTCTCCGGGAGGGTCACTGAGCAGGAGCAGCCTCCTCTCCCCAGCAACAGCCTTCCACTGGGCACTGCGTGTCACGTGATCCGCAGAGCACCCCGAGGCCCTGCCCCCGCCCTCCTCCTGGGTCACACTCCCCGGGAGAGGAGCCAGCTCCACGCGCTCCCGGGAAGCCACAGAAACACTGCAGAGCCCCTGCTAGGCTGCTCCTGGTGCCGCGAGCCAAGGCTCCACGAGG
Source organism: Sylvilagus floridanus (assembly GCA_949820135.1). Lineage (NCBI taxonomy): Eukaryota > Metazoa > Chordata > Mammalia > Lagomorpha > Leporidae > Sylvilagus > Sylvilagus floridanus. Next base: position 105,366,530 of record OX463244.1, read on the forward strand.
AGCCTGCTGGAAGCCGAGCCGCTCCCTCCACTGCTGCTCAGCAGCTCTTTCGGGGTTTTACGTGAATGAGGACAACCTGGCCAGCTGCAGATGTGTGTGCTCTGTCCGGCACGACGTGGCCACACATTGTGTGTAAAATCCTTTGTGTTGATTGCCAGCACTTAACACCCCGGTGAGGGGCACTGCATTTAGATGTCCGCTCTTTGTGTGGGCACAGCAGCACCGCCCTGCTAAGGGGTGGCTCCTGCTGCCTGGGAGGTTGGTCAAGGGATTGTCCTTCTGCCCTGGTGGCCTGTGTCAGCTGGCCATTGCACTTGGGCCGTTCCCGGCTTACCGTGGGGTAGGCTGCCCTTGGTCCAGCCCGAAGAAGGGAGGGTGAATGGTTCTCGAATGGTCAGCTATGCCTGACCTTGTTTGGGGTAACACAGGCTGACTGTTCTGCCTTGAACCACTGACAAGGGCAGCCGGTTCTGATGGCATTGAGGGGGAGCTGAGAAGCCAGGGAGGCTGGTCGGCATGCCTCCTGCCCTCTGCACATCCATTGCTGACTTGAAAGCCAAGTGGGAGCCGTGTCCTGGGGGGGAGCAGGGAGGGAAAGGAGTTTGACTGTGTGACCCTGAGAGGGGGCTGCCAAGCCTGACTGTGCTCCTCCCCACTTGGACCCCAGCTTTTACAAAGGAGGTGTGGCCTCGGGACACCTGACACACCACACTGCAGGTGCTCCCCACCCTCACCCTGTCCCCAGAATTCCAGTTTTTACATGCAAATCCGTGCACACTTCAGAGTGCTTCATCTGAAAAAACCGGGTCCAGCATGAGAGGGGTAGGTTAGGCTTGGCTTGGCTTTCACGGGCCCTGGTCCCTGGGAGGAAATACAATGTCTTATGTAAAACCATTTAACATTTTCATCTTACTTGAAAGGCAGAAGGAGATAAGCGAGATCTTCCATCTGCTGGTTCACTCCCCAAATGTTCACAACAGCCAGTGCTGGGCCACACCAAAGTCATGAACTAGGAACTCGGTCTGAGTCTCCCACATGGGGGGCAGGAACCTCCCAGGGTGGCCATCAGGAGGAAGATGAATTGGAAGTGGATCCAGAACTCAAACCAGTATGGAACGCAGGCATCCTGGTGTGGCTTAACCACTGAGCCAAATTCTTGTGCCTTCTTCTCAATTTTTTTCTTAAAAGGGATGACCTCCCCCATACACAGCCCAATTTCCAGCTGTTCTCCCCCCAAAAGGGGTTGTCAGATCAAGTGCACTGTTCTTGGGTAGACGCTGACACTGTCACCTTGGTGGAAATGGGACTGAGCAGTTTTCAGCGTCGACTTTCCGTGAAGGTCATTTCCAGCCAGCATTACTGACTGTATTCCCGATCTCTCTCTATGAACAGTTTGTTCCCTGTGCTTTCCAGGCTGGGGAGAGAAAGGATCCCAGCACCACAGCGGGGGTCTTCCTCTTCTTGCGTTAGTGTCGAGGGAGAGCGGAGGCTAGGGCGCCGCCGAGTGCCCAGGCAGCCAGCTGTTCCAAGGGCTGAGCAACATGGGATCAGACCCTCTGTCTCCAGCCGCCCCGCCCCAGCCAGTGAACAGCGTGGCTGGGATTCCCTTTTCCCCCTTGGGGCCCCCAGGGATGGGTGGATTTGACCCACAGGGGCAACCCGAGTGCCTGCAGAGTTTCCCTCTTCCCTTCCCTTCCATGGCTGCTTGCGTGTGCTCACTTGGCCCTGCAAGCGCACCCAGGCCCTGGCTTCCCTGTGGGGGCTCTGGAGAGGGTTGGGGATGACTCCTCGGTAAGCAGGCAGTCAGGCTGGATCCTCCCTTGCGCCCTTTCAGTGAGAAGAGTGCCAGAAAGTCGGAACTAATCAGGGACACAGCGCCCCCTGGTCCCTGTGGGCCTGCAGGTGCAGCCTGGAGCTCAGGGAGGGTGTGAGGCCTGTGCCTCACCGGCTCCTCCCCAGGGAGCCAGCCCACACCCAGAGTTTACGCTCACCCTGTTGGTGAACGGAACCCCAGTTCTGGCACTTGCTGGGTTGGCAGACACTTGTAAGAAATGCCAATGCTCTTTTGTCTATGTCCTAAATAAAATAAAGACAATGCGAAGCCAGGCTCAGGAAAACACTCCCAAGAGGCTGGATTGGTGGCTGTGGCCCTTATTAAGATCAAAGCAAAAACTGCTATGCACACTTCAGTTTTGCACGGTCTCCTGTTGACTCTTCCTGATCGCCAGTCTAACCCAAATATGTGTCAACTAATTTCAGTAAAGGACTCCCTACAGTCAATGCACCCCAGTGGAACATTCTAGCCCACGATAGGCCCCACAGACTCTGGTGGGCCTGTGAGATTAGATGGCCTTGGGACGCCACTGCCATTTGATTGGTACCAGTGAACCCTGCGATGGTCACACAGCAGATTCCCAGTGCTTGTCCCAGGGACTGAGCGGTGCGCGCCCAGGTGTACTCAGCTCCGAAGAAGTGGGGGAGATGCAGCTTCAGATTCCCACGCCCCAGTCCTCCACACTCTGTTCCTTAAGCCTGCCGATGGTCAGCGGCGCATGGTCACCACGGTTATGATAGGAATGGTAGCAAACACACAGTTAGCCATGGGATGCCAAGCCCCGTTCCCAGGCTTCTACACGAATTGCTTTCTTGGGATGGGTTCTGAGAACTCTTCACTTGCAGTCAAGGACACCGAGGCACAGAGCAGTTCAGTCGCTTGCCCCTGGGGCAGGGCCAGGACCAGGGCAGGTCTTGAAGATCACGTTGCTTTTAGAGAATCTGATCATGACCCAGAACTTTTAGCCTGACTGCTGATCATAGTATACTGTGACCATCTTTTAGACATTTGGAATTCCTCCAACACAATTTTGCAAGATATATCTGGGTGGTAGAATTAGTGCACCAATCTTTAACATTTCTCTCCTGGCCAGCCAACCCTGAGGAAATTAGTGTTACTGTTTTTTTTTTTTTTTTTAAGAGACCACTAAATTAGCAGAGTCATGCAATAAAGTTATACAAATGGACTTTAAACTCATTAGAACAGTTGTCAACACAGGTGACGTATTTTCCCGTTTAACTAAACGTGTGATTAAGCATATTGATTCCCTGGCCACCCTAACTTAAGGAAGAAACAGGGAATCTTTCTTGGCAGACATATTTTAAGAAATGAAGCGTTATTTTCTCTTCAGAGGGTGCCATGTGGGGAAGACGTGGGAAGCATCCCCAGCCCCGTGGGTTTGCTCAGTGGCCCCGCGGGCCCAGCGCCGGTCTCTGGAACACTGCTCCCCCCAAGAGACGTCCTGGAGGAGGGGCTGTCCCACAGCTCCCTCCGCTAAGCTCTGAACCGTACGCCATCCTGCAGATCTGGCCACTTGTCTGTCTCCTTTCTGGATGTCAGGAACAGCTCCAAGTCTGGATCTCATCGCTAAATTGGATGTGATTCCTTTTATTTTCTCAACCTCTAATTAAGCCCCGTGCTGCATCAGAAAACAACATGCAGCAGGAAAAGGAGCACTAGCATTCGCACTCCTTGTGCAATGTAACAGCGTCCTGTCAATTCACTGTTGTTTTCACCGTCTTAAAAAATGTGTTTACGTATCTGAGAGGCAGAGAGAGGGGGAGCAGGAGAGAGAATCTCTTCTCCGGTTTGTTCCCCAAATGACCCCAGTAGCCTGGTGGGGCCAAGCTGAAGCCAGAAGCCTGGAACTCCACCACGTCTCTCACGTGGGTGGCTGCGGTCCAAGCGTTTAGGCCACCTGCTGCTACTTTCCTGGGAGCCTTGGCAGGGAGCTGGGTCAGAAGAGGAGCAAGCAGCCGGGACTTGAACCAGCGCTCCACGGTGGGACGCTGGCGTGTCCGGCAGTGCTTCAGCCTGCTGCGCCACAACAATGCCGGCCCAATTTTAGCCTTTTTGATACGGGTTTCCTACCAAGAAAAGCGCTGTGTTTTTTGACTATTTCTTACTGCAGGTTCACTCATTCTCTTTGGTCTGCTCCTATGGAGTGGCCATGATCTCAAGATCTCAAGGCAGGTTTCTTGCAGGGGGGTGGTGGAGGGGGGAGGGAATACCATTTTCCACATATCACTGCAGCGGGACTGAGAATGAAAATGTGGTCTCGTCTCCGAAGCTCCTTCCTGCCCCTCACACGCGTGGATTTGAAGGCAGTCCCAGTCCAGCCCTTGCCCAGAGCGCTCAGCCAGCCAGCACCCCGGGCAGGAGGAGTTCCAGTGACACAGGGATGGCTCGGGCACATCCCAGCGCAGCCGGAATGCCGAGGCTGGGAGCTGCGGGTTCAAGGGCTGAAGTGCTGTCCCCAGTGGCCATGAACTATGTCTAGTCCACAGTGTGGCCAGTCCTGATTAATCCTGGGTAACTTCCAGCACAGTAGTTTCCTTCCCTTCTAAGTCAGATGTTGTCAAAGCTTGAACATTATCTTGGAGACTTAGGGCCAATTATTCTTGGCTTCCAAAAACACGGAATAAGGTGAGAAAGTGCTTTGGCCTGGGCAGAATCAGAGCCATGCACGTGGGATTCAAGTGGGTTTGAATCTTGAGGAACATGCTCCTGACCGTGTTCTGTGTGGTCTGGACACTTAGGGGGTCTGAAATGTGTGTGTGTGTGTGTATGCGTGTGTGTGTGCGCACCTGGATTGGTGGTCTACTGGGAAGCATGGGAAAGAGGTGCTCCTGGGATCCACTCCTGTAACTCCACAGTGCACCACACGAGGGAGACAGAGAGCACACAAAACGGATTGTCCTCTTCGCTGAGCCAGAGTAGCCCTCGCTGTCTAGCTGAGGTCTTGCGGTGGGTGGGGGTGTGCAGCTCTGGCTGGCACTTCGGTGCTTCAAAGGCATGCTGTAGTCATCAGCTTAATGATTCCACGACTCCAGACAGTTTCTCGGAACTTCCGCAGCAGCCTCCATGCCCGAGTCATGAATGCTGGCTAAAGTCCGCTCTAGGTTCTGCCACCTTGCAGACTTGCTGCTCTGTCAGTGGGGCAAGGGCGCCCGCCCGCCTCCATGCCCAGCCTCTGGGTATCTGGCACCTGATTTCGCTTTAGATAATAGCGTCTTCCAGAGGCAAGTTCACTGCTGGCTACGTACTTGGTCCTTTGAGTTACATTTCCCACTCTGAATTGTTGACAAAGATGCATGTTCTTAGTCATTGGAAAATGAAGTTATGGGTTAAAAAGTTCTCCTGGTCCCAGGTCCCTTTGGCATATGACACTCTTAATCATTTTATAAAGATTTGTTTATTTGAGAGGCAGAGTAACCAACAGAGAGAAATCTTCATCTGCTGCTTCACTCCCCCAAACACCAGCAGTGGCTGGAGCTGGGCCAGTCTGGAGCCAGGAGCTTCCTCTGGGTCTTCATGTGAGTGCAGGGGGCCAAGGACTTGGGCCATCTTCTGCTTTCCCAGACCATTAGCAGGGAGCTGGATCAGAAGTGGAGCAGCCGGGACGTGAATCTACACCCATGTGGGATGCCAATGCCGCAGGTAGAGAATTAGCCTGCTGTGCCCCAGGTGCCGGCCTCACGCTGAATCATTTTGCAAAGAGCCCTCTGCTTACCTGTCTTTTGCCTTGGCTGTACGTTCTCTGTTTTGACAGTTTACTCGGCGACACCTGCCAGACAGTGTTCTTCCCCCGGCCTACCTGTCAGAATTCTCCAGACCCCGGGGCATTTGCTCATCCTTTTGAAGGCCCAGTTCTGGTTTCCACCTTCCAGGAGCCCTTGTAGTCAGGATTCCCCCTTGGGTCTCTTCCTTTCATTTTGGTGTTTGGTGCGATGTTACGCGTGGGCTGTGCAGAAGTACTCTCGTGGGTGCGGCTACCACGTGTTCAAAGGCGATGCCTTTGGACGCCATCATACCTGAGACAGCACTGGACCTATTCTCTCCTTGCTTGGTCCCTCTGCCAGAGACTGGGACTGGGTTTTGTTTTTGATTTTAATTGTACCATTACAGAAAATAAAAGCTTGCATTTCTGTGGATTGTCATTTCATCTGAGGCTTCACCGCTTTTGTTTGGCAGGTCCAAAAAATTCCAGTCCTTCATCGAGAGCTGCTTGGTGAAGAATCACAGCCAGCGGCCGGCCACCGAGCAGCTGATGAAGCACCCGTTTATCCGCGAGCAGCCCAACGAGCGCCAGGTCCGCATCCAGCTCAAGGACCACATCGACAGGACAAAGAAGAAGCGCGGGGAGAAAGGTCGGCCGCCCGCTCGCGTTTCGGGAGGGGAAGCCGAAGGCGGCTGAGTCAGGGCTCTTCCCGGGGGTGGAGGTGGCTGGGGGGATCTCGGCTGAGCCTGCACCACGCTGCACCGCAAGGGGCTGTCTCTGCGGGCATCCGTGGGGTGAGACCGCCGCAGTGGATCGTTCAGGAAAGAGAACTGCGAGGAACAAGACCCTTGCAGGCACCGAGCAAAGTCCTGTCCAGTGAAGCACTCTCACATGACAAGTGATTCTCTTAATTCGAATGAATATTCATGCATAGAAGACTAAAAAGCTGCAGACAGACAACCATTAAAAAAAAAAGCATCCATCTAGTTGACATTCTTCTGTACTGACAGTCTTAAGCATTGCAGTCGGCCTGCTCTTTGGCTTCTTTCTAATTCAGCTATTTAGAAGTCGGAGGGAATTTTCTTACCGTCACAGTGAAGGGAGAGATCATTAGGTTGCCAGGTTCACTGTGTGCAACATCAGGTTTGGAGCCGAAGGTCATTTAGTACACCTCTTTATTTCATGGGTGCAGAGCGTCTCTCTCATCACTCCGGTCCTTGTACCGTGCTGTCTTGTCACTGCATCGCTGGGAAGGATATGAGTCCAAACGTGCAGCCCTGGGGCTGAGTAGGGGGGAGACCAGAACCCAGGTGGAGCCGTGTTAGCTCTTGCTTCCTCCTCTCCTGCGGCTCAGAGGGTGCAGACAGCACAACGCAGCACAGAGCTTTCCTCTTGTTTACACCTCCCTTCTTCTCTGCCTCTTTCACACAGTGAGGTGTGAGCTGAGGCTTGGGAGGGGCGCAGGGAGCAGCGTGGGCGTTGGTGCTGGGCTGGAGGGGTCAGATCAGCAGAGGGTGCAGGTGGAAGGAGAGGTCGGGGCAGGGCCTGCGAGGCACACCTGTGATGTGATCAGGTGTACTCCACACGGGAGGCTCTGGCCTGGACCAGAAGGAAGCCCCCTCCACTTGTGGGTAGGTGGACAGGGATAAGCGAGCCATCTGCCTGGGCCTGAGGACAATTAGGAAGGTCAAGGTCAAAACCTCCCAGGGCTGATTTTTCAGCTGTTTTTCATCCCTGGTGGTCTTAGGTTGCTCCGTGTAAAGATTTTAGGAGAATATTCACTCTCCGCAGAGTGGGAGGGGATGCTCAGATGTCCGCATGTTCGGGAGTTGGGTGGTCATTTAAGGAATCCAGAGTAACAGTTGTTGCCTCAATTTTGTCTGCTCCCCGAGGAATGCTTTGATCAAATGAGATCTCAGTGCTTTGGCTCTGTTTGGTCAGATGGCTATGTTGCTTCCTCCAATCATTTTTCACTCTCTTACTACCGGTCTCTCTGACCAACTTTGGTAGAACCAAGCAATTTTATTTTCCATTGCATTATGGTTTATTTGAAAGGGAGAGACAGAGAAGGAGATTTTCATCCATTAGCTCGCTCCCTAAATGGCCACAACAGCCAGGGCTGGCCCAGGCTGAAGTGAAGAGCCTGGAACTCTATTTGGGTCTATAAGGGCCCAAGAACTTGGGCCATCTTATGCTGCTTTCCCATTAACAGGAAGCTGGACTGGAAGCAGAGTAGCCAGGAATCAAACTGGCGCTCAGATGTGGGATGCCAGCGTCACAGGTGGTAGCTTAACCAGCTATGCCACAACACTGGCCCCTCCTGTATGATTTCTTAGCCTTGTATTCTTTTCCTTAAGATATGTTGACACATGCTAATTTAACCCAGTTATATGGAAGCAACAGACCAAATTCTAGAGAAGTATTAAAATTGAAGAGCCTGACATGTGAAGGTTTTTACCCTGGGGAGAAGGAGTAATTGGAACAACGATGTTTATTGGGTAAAATTCCTACATTGTGCTTTGAACTCTGTGTGTCCATTTCAGGAGAGTTTGGAGGTAAAACTCAGTATAGAGTACTACAGCGCTTTATACAGGTTCTTCACATTTTGGTAAAATAATACCTTAAAAATAAGGAGTCTGGAAGTATCATACATATCTAAGTGAATGAAGCTAATTTGTAACTTAACGAAAAAATACTTGAACTCCTCACCCTTTTGCCTATCTTTCATTATCTCATTTCATTAGATAGTGCAAAAGGCAAGGCTCCTTTATCAAACCTGAGTTACACCATGTGACTGCTGCCTCCTGGTGGTAATGTAACCAAATTGCAGTTTCAGTTGCTTTCGAGGGGGTGCACAGATATCCTCGGGGTTGTAATTTCTAGCGTACAGCTATGGAGATGTAGGAGTGAGGCGATGTTGTCCCTTGTTTGCAAGCTCCTCGTGGTCCACAGAGAAGTCCTCAGGATGGCGTATGCAAGCGTCAAGGAGCCATTGCACCCCTGCTGGCCTTTCTCTCTCATCTGTGTTGCCTGCGTCCAGATGCGTGGCCACCCCCAGCCCACTGTTTGCTGCACATGCCATGCACTGTAATGCTGCCAGCCTTTCTCGTGTGGTACATGCCTTGGGATACTATTTCCCCCCACACACTTGCAGCTTCCGGCTGCCTGAGAAAGCAGTACCTTCAAAGGCCCCGCCCATTTCCTCCCCAGAGACTTCACTGTCCATTACGAAGGGTAGAACTGTCCACTTCTCTCTCTGACAGCTCACTGCTGCTTTCATGTACTGCTAGTTGGGGTATAATGTGTTGGGAAGAGCACTAGTTTTTTTTTTCAAATGGAAAAGTTCTGGATCGAATGCTGAATCCAAATCCCAGATGGGCCTTTAGTAGTGTGATGACGTTGGTCAAAGTTCAAAGCTCTTAACCTCCTGTAATCTGAATATCCTTGCTTGCAAAGGAGGCGCTGTTGCAGGGGCATGTTACGTGAAATAAATGAGAAGCTACAGGTAAAGTATCTAGCATTAATACTGACCTGGGAGAGAGAACAAATGTTCATTCCCGTGCTTCACAGTCATGGGGACCCTGATTATTTACCCCTCTTGCCTGTTAGATTCTTATCTCCTCCAAGGCAAAGATTCAGTCTTACTCATTTTTACATAAGAACTTGCTTCACGTTATCCCAGATTACATGAATGTCCCTACTGGTCAATGAAACCGAACTGTGACTATATATTTTTAATAGCTGTCAGAAGTTTTTTTCCAATAGTTATTAAGACATCGAAAGGCAATTTATGGGCCTTTGGAAGGCAGAATAAAAACTCTGCTTTAAGAGGAAAAGTCATTCACTGATTGATGAGTTCTAGTGGGGCAGGGAGTTTGATGTAGGTGACTTTATAATGGGGTTAGCCCAAACAGAAAGGTCATTTTCCATTCCCTCTCTTGTCTTTCTCGTGAATATTAGGCATTGGAGACGGACCCCTAGAGGCAGCTGGTAGGAACTGCCTGAATCATAAGTCAGGAGGCTTGAAGTTTATCCCAGCTCAGAAATAACCACAACTCTTTGAGCCTCAGTGTGCTTATAATAGTCATATACACCATCTAACAACAGGGATACGTTCTGAGAACTGCAATGTTAGGTGATTTTGCATTGCACGAACATCATGGGGTGCATACATGCACCCAACCAATATAAGTGAATCACTCAACAACATGGCCTGTTGGTACAGTGAAGAGCTGTGGAAAACCCACTTTGAAGAGTTCATGGAAATTGAAACGAAATGATGAATTCATTTTGGTGCAAAAAAAATTTTGTACATAGTGTTTTCATGGTATTTACTTTCCATGAACTTTTTGAAGATCTTTGGTGGGCACCGATTTCAAATTTTTTTACACTAAAGTAAGCTTATCTTTTAATAAATTCTGTTTTTCTGTGAATGTTCTGAAGTTTCTTGAGATGCAGCTGCTGCTGTTGGCATAACACAGCGTCCTGTTTGACAGTAAACTTGTTCATAAGTAGAAGTGTGTCCTAAAATAACAATAAAAAAAAGTAGCACAGTAAACATAAGCAGTAGCACGGTCGCTAATTCAGAATTGCACGCGCTTGACTCGCCTAACCGTCAGTCCATAGGTCTGTTGGTATGGACGTCACCACAAACTTGTCCTTAAGGGGATGGCAATTTTCAGCTCTCTGGCAATAGGCGTCCATCATATGCGCTGTCTACCACCAAGCCAGCCACCGTCCTGGGACCCATCAGCACACACACAGGAGGGGTTGGAGATCACCAGGCACAGCGCTTCCTGTGAACTGACATCCCGTGCATCTCTCTCTAGATGAGACTGAGTACGAGTACAGCGGAAGTGAGGAAGAGGAGGAGGAGAACGACTCGGGAGAGCCCAGGTGAGGCAGCGGCCGCCAGCTCTTAGGTGCACCTTCCCAGCCGTGCACGTGCGAGACTCGCTTCCCTTTTGATTTATAGACTCGCCTTTAAGAATCCACAGGAGTGGGAGGGGGGAGTCTTATCATGTATTGCCCGCAAATATACTCATTAATTTGGGAAAGAGTTCTCGAAGCAGACTCTCGTGAACACAAGAAAGCAGCATATCCTTTCTCCTGTCCCCCAAGGTCAGTGGTTTCTTTGCTAAGCTGTTTGCTCACGTAGGTAACCCGTAGACTGGGTGGGAGACTGTTGTCTTGGTGATACAGAACTACAAGTACTTCGGACTGCAACTTCCTGGAGACCTAAATGTGTTTCAGGCTTGGGTTACCCTGTCCATTTCTTCTCACCTCGGAGCAGCCCATGTCACACAACAGACAGCCGTTGTCCTTGTCACATGCCGTGGTATGCTCACCACAGCCCAATCTAGGAAGAAGTGATTTCCAGGAAGTGAAATTACCCTCTAGAGATGAACCATTAATAGAAACCGGTGCAGCATGGCTGCTGTCACGTGCTGCCCCTGGAATCCAGTGCCCGCCCTGCGACGTGGACTTTACTTGGCTTTGTTGAGAGAGGACTGACGCCGGTGTGCCCACACTGCTGGGATTACTCCTTTGTGAGAGCACTCAGCCGGCACAGCCCCGCAAGGCGGGGGGCAGCACGTGGGCCGCAGTGCCGTGCACTGTGGGTGTGACGCTGGATCGAAGTGGGGAGGCATTCGGGCACAGGATCCTGGTGGGGGGTTCTACAGGCCCTCCCCTGCCCAGCCACATGAGGGTGGCTCGATGCCCCAGGAGAAGGACTGGTTCCTGCACTGGCGGAGCTGGACTTCCCAGGGCAAGGAAGGGGCCAGCGTAGCCACCGCTGCTAGAGTGAGCAACACCAAGCGTTCTTTCTGGAGCTAGCTCAGACCCACCAATTCCGATTCTTGCTAAGCTGCCGCCAAGAGGGTGGGCCGAGCTTGCAGCACCATCTCGTGTTCTCTCTTGCCCTGCCACAGGATCCCTTAAAGTCAAAGACCAAAGGAGAATTCTTGCCTTCCATCCGATATGTACCTTGTCAGCTGCCCTCAGGTCAGCTGCGTGAAGGCGACAGCTGTCAGCAGCGGCGTGGACAGTGGGCATTCCTGTGAGGCCAGGGACAAAGGCCCTGCTGTCAGAGCTGCAGACCGTGTCCCAAGGCCAGCCATGGCAGCCTGCAGACCACACTCTGTAGAACTGAGAAATCTTTCTTTCCAACACGTGTTCAACTGCGTGTTAGCTGTCACGTAGTGAGCCAGTCTGGCCAGCCCTAACACGTGTGCCCTGATATCACACTGAAGAATGGGCGCCAAGTCTTGTTTTTATAGCCACATCGGATTAGTCTTTGTGAAACCCTGAAAACTAGAAAGGGAAAGTGGTTATCTGACTTTTTTTTTTAATTTATTTGCAAGGCAGAGATGGGCCTGTGTTGTGGCACAGTGGGTTAAGCCACTGCCCGTGATGCCAGCATCCCAAATGGGTGCTGATTCAAGGTCCCAATGGCTGCTCCACTTGTGATCCAGCTCCCTGCTAATGTGCCTGAGAAAGCAGCACAGGATGGCCAGAGTACTTGGGCCCTGCACCCCTGTGGGAGACTCAGAAGAGGCTCCTGGCTTCAGATCGGCCCAGCTCCAGCCATCTGGGGAGTGAACCAACAGTTGGAAGATCACTCTCACTCTCACTCTCACTCTCTCTTCCTCTCCCTCTTCCTCTTCCTCTTCCCCCCCTCATGACTCCGCCCCCCCCCTTCCCCTCCTGGTTTCTCCATCCTTCTCCTTCCCCCTCTCTCTGAAACTCTGCCATTCAAATAAATAAAACACATCTTTTTCTTTTTCTTTTTTTAAGTTAAGACAGCAAGAGAGGGAGAGACTGAGACAGAGACCAGAGAGAGACAGACACACCTTCTATCCTCTGATTTCCATCCATTCCCAAATGGCCCCAAGAACCAGGTCTGAGCCGGGCTGAAGCCAAGAGCCTGGAACTCCATGCTGGTCTCCCATGTGGGTGGCAGGTGCCCCAGTACTTGGGCCATTCTATGCTGCCTTCCCAGGTGCATTAACAGGGAGCTGGATGAGACAGAGGAGTAGCTAGGACTCAAAGTGGCACACTCGTATTGGATGCCAGCATTGTAAGTGGCAGCTTAACCCACTGTGTCACAACACTGGCCCGGTTACTCCATTTCAGAGATGAGGTGACAAGTGCAGGGTGACAGCCAGGTGTCACACAGAGTTCATGACTGAGTTACTAATGCAGCCCAGATCTGACACATGCCATGTCAGTTACCAGCAGCGAGCATCCTTGTGTGAGGCTGGGTTCCCAGGCCCCATCGCCTTTGCACGTTGCAAGTAGGTGGGCCTGGGTGTGTTTGGGAGGTTGCCACAAAGGCAGGGCAGAAGTTCTGGAAGAGGCGGGTGACCCGGCTGTCTGTGGGACGTCACCAACAAAGCCTGTTTCCGTCATTCAGGGCCAGTGCCCCACAGGACATGCCAGCCCCACCCGGAACCATGCTCGATCCTCTCTCCTATGGTCCACCAAACTGCCCCTCCCACACCCCCCCCCCAGCACCCAGGTAGCCCTGACCTTTGCCCCATGGGCATCCTGACAGCTGTCTCTGTCCACAGCTCCATCCTGAACCTGCCGGGGGAGTCGACACTGCGGCGGGACTTCCTGAGGCTCCAGCTGGCCAACAAGGAGCGGTCGGAGGCCCTGCGGCGGCAGCAGCTGGAGCAGCAGCAGCGGGAGAACGAGGAGCACAAGCGGCAGCTGCTGGCTGAGCGCCAGAAGCGCATCGAGGAGCAGAAGGAGCAGCGCCGGCGGCTGGAGGAGGTGAGGGCCCCGCCAGGGCCACCTCTGCACCTGTCTGTCAGCAGTGGTCACGCTGGGCGCCCACAGCAGGCCCAGACCCCACCCTGGAGCTTCTCCATAGCTCTTGTCACTTCAAGCACGCACACTATGTTCTTTTATCTGTCTGTGTCTCCCTGCTCAATTATCCATGCAGAGGACCCTGGATTTCCTTTTTGGATTCCCAGATGTGTCTCCAGCATGCTAGCTAACATTCTGTCATGAAGCAGGTGCCTCACAAATATGAGACTTTGTGGAATGAGCAGGTCAATGATTGAGAGAAGAAATACAGGTGTTAACTAGACCACCATGCACAGGGAAGTAAGTGACATGCTAAGCATGTCCTGCTACTGGGACTCTGGTGCTCACTGGGCCTGGGGCTTCCCACGTCTGCCTACCTACAGCTTATCCTTTCTGGGGGCCAGGCCTGGCTTCACAGCAGGCTCAGCTGTCTCCTGTGGCAGACCCCACTGGCAGCCACATTTCCCTTTGTGGCCTCTCTTGGGTGAGGCTCTCACCCTCGTTTCCTACAGATTGTATTCATTCTTCTCTCTCTGGTCCTTGCCCTTGTCCCCGAGGCCTCCCTCTTCTGCCAGATCCATCACAGCCTCTATATGATTAGGAACTGGGGAGCGTTGGGCAAATGGGGCGGCACAGGAAAGATCCGCTAACTGCCCAGGAACGGGGCTGTAGTCTCCCAGACAGCAGCTTGCTGAATGTGTTGACAACAGTTCACTTGCTTTGTCAGTGGCCGCTGTGGAGTCACAGGGTGGTGAATCACAGGTACCAGGAGCAGGTTGCTTTCTAAATGCTACGTCAAGGTCCAGCCTCTACGCTTTAGTGCAGTAGATCCTATCAGCCTCATTATGTTTCTGGAATGTTAGTTTCAGACCAGCAACAAGGCCCAAGAGTTGCAGCTATTGAGTGGTTTCTGTATGCCAACTACCAGGCAGGGGGCTTTGCTTATACCCAGGATCTCCTTATCTCTGTGTGGGGGCCCATTATCCCCGTGCCTCGTGCAAAGTGCTTATCACGTGCCTCTCCCACCCCAACCTACCTTTAGCAAAGAGGTTCCGGGAGGGGAAGTGACTGATGCCATGCTGCAGGGGTGCTAAGTGCAAAGCTGGGATTCATACCCAGGTCTCTCTGATCCCAATGTCCACGCAGACCTTACTGAGACAGTGAGTTAGAGGTGCTTGATGCAACCTTGAACTGTGACCCTGAACCTTTTAGGCTTTTGCCAGCAGCAGGAAGCAAGTGAAGCATTTTCCAGCCTAAATCTGTGCTGTCAGCATGGTCAATGCTTAGCACACATCACCTCCTATCTTATGGTCTAAGGTTTACAGGGCGGTGGACAGAGATGCTGTGTGGCAGAGCCTTCAAAGGCAGGCTCGAGTGACGTGTGGTGTTTGTAGGCAGCTCCTGGAAGTCTGTACAAAGTGCCATAACCTGTGGTCACCTCCCAGGCACAAAGTGAAACTCTGACAGCCACGCAGGCCAGCTGTGGCATCTCATACAGGCCCCAGCCCAGGGCCATGCTGTGCCCTCCTGTCTGCCAGGTCTCTTGAGGACACGTGACCTCTGTCTTTGGGTTCAAGACCTACTCCTTCAGACTAAGGGTCAAACTTCTGTCTCCAGCCCAGGCGGTCCCCTCCCAGTCTCTGTCCACAGAACACACCTTGTCTGCTTCCGCTCTGGCTGGTGGTTTCCCCCTTTCAAGAGCATCTCCCCAGGCCCCCTCTCCCCGGAGCACCCTATCCTGAAAACCCCGACCACGTGCCTCTGCCCTGTTCGGAATAGTGCAGCCTGGGCCTGGAGATTTGTTGTGCTTGGCTGCAGGCTGCAGTCATCTACAATGTCACCTGGGGAAATTCCCACTGTCATCCCATTAAACATAGGATGCACACATACACATATGTCTGCAAATTTCCTTAAATTTTCACGCAAGAACTCTCGGCCTCTGGACCTACACCCTCCGTCAGAGTGTTGTCTTTTCAGAAGCTGCATTGTTTGATTTGGTTTTTAGGTTCTCTTCCCTTCATATCTGATATGATTTATCTGAGCTTAACACATGGACATCAGGTCATGAGAGCAATACTTTCAAATAGGTATGGAGCTTTTACCATGTGATAGTTACTCTCTCTGCTCAGCTTTTCCCTGAATGATCTCACTCACTCCTTGTAATAATCCCCAGTCTAACGATAAGACAGCTGAGGCCATGAGAGGTTAAATGACTTGCCAAAGGTCACCCAGCTTGAGATGAAACCAAGTTTCAAACCCAGCACATGGGACTGCAGCGCCCAAGCACCAAGTTGCTGCCTGCAGGCACCCTGCCCCTGGGCTGATGGGCCGTAGCCGGCTGGCTTTTGCTCTGGACACTGGAGGATTTCTGAGCAGGGGCAGGGAAGCTGTGCCCAGCAGGTGCCCGCCTTTGAGCCGAGTTCTGTCTCATATTCCCAGGGGAGCCACTGCTGGAGCCTTCTATGTAACTTCTCTTGTAGCATTTCCTGGCATCTCATCATGGGCGTGAGTCAGGGTTCAGCTAAGTGAGGCCTGTGCGCCTGTGCAGGTGCACTCCGTGGGCCCTGGCTTGCATAGAAGGTTTTGGGGGAGGACCCTTGTGCCCTGTGCAGCAGAGAGCATGAACCCAGGCTTCTTCCTAGAAGTGGGCGTGCCAAGTTCATGGGAAGTAATAGACTGTAGCAGCTTTACCCTTTATCTCACCCAATAGCTCAATGGGGAAGAAAAATACTAACTCCTTGGATGACTGTAGATTCTGAACCCCTAAGTGCCCACATCCTGCTCCCACTGGGTCCCCATGTGCACCTCCTTGCCCTGGCCTATGGCAATCACTTGTGTTTCTGGGGTCTTGAGTAAGAACTTGGATGACATTGTGACACAGAAACAGCTCAACACCCGTAGTTCCACTTGGGAATGTAGCTTCGCTGTGCAGGCTTTTGTGGGCGTCCTGGGAAATACATTTCCATTTGCAAACAAGGGTTCTCCCACTACCCCTTAGGCAGCACAGGACCGTGTGGGTTGCAGCCTTCAAGTCTCGGGAGCTCAGAGGTCACCTTACAGCAGAGATTCTGAGGTAGACATCCTCTGCTATTTATGGCAGCCCTGGGGATTGGGTGAGCTCCTGAATCCCTGTCTACATGTTCTTGGAAGGACTTAGACTACACCCAAGCATAGGCATTTATCAGCTTTTTGAAAAGGGCATGGCGTCAGGCCAGTAACATGGTGAGGACAAGACTCAGCTTTTGACCAGGGATCAAGTACAACCTATTAACTAAGTTCCAGGAACATGATTCAGCCCAGGGAAGCAACTACCTCTTCTGATGTTACTTGGTCCATTGGGCATTTCTTCTTTTTGGCTTAGAGCACAGCTGGTGCATTCTGGGTAAGTTAGGCCCTCGAGATGTGGCAACTCCTACTCTGGTAATCTCATCAGACTAAGCTGGAGCAGATGCACAGTGATGTGTGATCCTGCTCAAGACTTTTCAAATCATATCAGTGACTGATATATTCAATTCAGTGTTTGGTAAGAGCATTCTATGCCCTCAAGTCGAGGGAATGAATCAAATTGACTTCAGGAGCACCAGCCTGCTCCATGGGAGTAAATTGTATTCTCTCTAGGGAATTTTTCAACCCACCAAGGTCTCATTTAGTGCCCTTCAAGGCCATCATAGCATTGTCCAATTATCAAAGCAACCAGTTTGAGCTGGAAAACACACTGCTTTGATTCCATCACCTGAAGTTTTCAGAAATAGAACCACCGCCTGTTTCTCATTGGCCAGTAATAGTGGAGCAGTAATGCACAAAATAGAGCCTGCAGTGAAAACTGTGAATTCTCTGTGAGCCTTGAACTTTTTTTATTGTGAGTCACTAGGGGCTTTCAAGGACATTGGGCCCATTTGCTTTGCAGAAGTGGAAGGTAGAATTAAATTCTTTTTTTATGCCCACAGGCAGTCATTCAACAACTACTTAGCAGGTGCCTCTGTGGCGCAGGTGCTGTACTGGGCACTGGAATTGCAGTCTGTCCTGGCGGAGACTAGAGCTGTGAGGGAAAGGGGAATGAATTCAGCAAGTCAGGGAACACAGCCCCAGGGCTGATGGGTCAGAACCTGGCTGGAGGAGGGGAGAGGGGCACCTGGAGATGCTGGGTGGAGAAGCCCAGAGAAGGTTGTGCAGGGCCCTATGGGCAAAGCGTGTTACTTTGGGATTTTACTCTAAGCAGAGTGGTAAGCCACTGGTGTGCTTCAACCATAGGACTATGCCCCGACTAGCTTTTGAAACTGGAATTTTGGCTGCTGCAAAGAAAGGGACTGCAGGCACAGGTGTGGGTGCGGAGAGCAGTAAGGTCTGGCTGAGCGGGTGCTGTTTGGTGTGGGCTGAGTGGGACTCCAGAAATTGGACACAGCACAGAGAGCTTTGGCCTTTGGAAGGTGCGGGACATCAGAGACGAGGGGGAGTGGCAGTCACAGAAGCATCCCTGATGTTGCACTGGAGTGTCAGGTGCAGGACCAACGTCAGTATGGGAGGAGAGGCTAAGGTCAACTAGGCATGAGAGGAGAGTGAAGTGACTGAGGCGGCCAGTGGAGACTGCACGTGTGTAGTAGGGTAATGTAGAGAGGGAGGATGTCATTAAGAGAAAACAGTGTCTACCAGATTTCCCACGACCAGTTATTGGGTGAGCGTCGAGGTAAAGTACGCAGCTTTGCGACCAGAAAGCCTAGGCTTGATCTTAGCTCTGTGGCCTTGAGCAAATTCCCTCCCCTTGAGCCCCAGCTTCCTTTTATGCACATTTAATACAGTCATATTCATCTTGCAGGACCGTTGATGTAAATGAAACCGTAGATACAGAAGGCCTGACACATGCCTAACTCAGAAACGGAGTGAGATGGTTGAGATTGTGGGGTGATTATATTGTTATTTTAGAGCAGATGTTCTCAAAGCATTTGTTTTTTATTTTAATGGTATTCTATAGATAGCACCCCTCTTCCCTGCCTGCCTTATTTCTCCAGCCTACTTTCCTGATTGCTATGGAGCTCAGACTAGTCCGGCTCCTGAGAGAAGCCCTTCCTTTGGGTCTTGCTGGGCTGTGTGTGGGTACTTAGCCAGCAGTCCTGGCTGCACCTGCACAAGGAGGCGGAAGAGAGTGTGCTCTTCATTCTGGGTGCACATGGCTCACTAGGATCAGCTGCCAGCTTGAGAGCTCTCCTCTTCCCAAAGCTGTCCAGAGGCCTTTCCCCTGGAGAAACCCTGCCTGCTGATGGATTCTCTCACTGGCATTTCTTGCTGTCATGCCCAGCGCTGTATGACTATGATCCCATCTTTGCTACTGAGGGGCTGCATAAAGTCTCCTCTCTTCCCGGTCTCTAGACCAGAGCTGTCAGAAGGCAGAGCTCTTGGGATGTCTGCGGAGTAGGCCCTCGTGCACTCGGGGCACGGTACCTTAGCAGTGACTCTCTCCCCGAGAAGGTGGGATCCAGACAGACCACTCAAGAGACTGCCTGAGTTTGAATCCCATCTCTGCCACTTTTGGCTTTTGCCATGTCGAGCCAGAAGTGACTTCTGTTTGCCTCAGTTTGCCCATTTATAAAACGGAATAGTAGTAGTTCTAAAGGATTGAATGAGTTAGTACTTATAAAGCACTCAGGACAGTAACCTGGCACAGAGTAAAAGCCTAAGCATTTTAAGAGGAGAGTTGTATGGAGAGAGAAACATCTTTGCTTCCCATGGCCTGCCATGTGGGTGTTCCCTGCGTCTCTCTCTCTTCAGGGTGAGCATTTCTGTGGGCAGATGCAGAGACAGGCAAATCAGCGTGGCCTCTCACCAGGGCCACCTCCCCGGCCACCGGCCCACGCCCCCGGGCCCCACCAGAAGAAAGCACCGTCAGCAAGAGTAATTCCCAGGTGTCAGGGCCTGCAGCATGGAGTTCATTGGCACTGCTGAGAAGTGGCCTTTCGCTCGTGTACTCATTAACTACAGGCAACCCGACGTGCCTGAGAGCAGTGGCTGGCTGGCGAGGGCAGAGCAGCCCTTGATTGCTGGAGGTCGTTAGCATCAACATCAAGACCGAATGCTTCCTGGCCGCACTGTGCTCTGCTGCGAAGCAGCTGGGGACCAGGCTGGCAAGTGGGATGCTACTGGCCACACAGGGCCTGCCGTGGGCTTCAGATGGCAGGCACAGACTCCTGCTTTAGGAGGATGCGTGGGGTGCACAGATCTAAGGAGCCCAGCTGCTCAGTGGATCCCAGAAAAGCTGCTTATTCTCGCTTAGCTGCCGTGCCACAGTGGATCTGGCCTCTCGGCTTGGACACCTGAATCCTGAGATGAGAGGGGTTTCCTGCTCATCTGAGGCTGCTGGGCTGAAATTCCTAGGCTGTAGCTTAAAACGCTACTGAGAGCTGAAATCCCTTTGCCTAGACCTATTCCTTTACTTTGAAGGCACAGGAAGGGCCTGCTGGTTTGTAGAGACAGAGCATTTCATCCTGGAGAAAGGCCAGCGCAGGGCAGCATCCCTTGCGTGGGTGGTAGAGATGGGTTCCACTGCCTCCTGCGTGCACCTGCCTTCCACTATCCCGGGACTTCACGGAAGCCCTTCGTACACCTGCTCTGCGTTTCTTGCGATTCGCGGTTTTCTCCGTTATTCCTCACCATAGAACCGTGACCACAAAATCGTCTCACAGAAAGCGTTATCTCACGTGACATTTACATCTCATTGTTTTCACTTCAACTCCTGGCTTCTTCAGTGGGAAGTTGTATAGAATTATAGAGGGGCCTTGAAAATGCTCGCGGCCAATTCTTCTGTCACAGCAAGCCCCTGCGACAGCCCCCTGCAGCACAGCTGTGTACCTGTGTGCTGTACAGTCTCTCCTTACCTGGCCCTGGGTGTCCGCACATTCTGTTTTTGAAAACGTATTAATGTTGGAAAAGGTGTCTTGTTACTGGTGCAAGTGCTAATACCCACAGCCTAATGCAAATTATTCCAAAGAAATGAAAATGCCTTCCATGTCGACCCCAGAAGTATTTCAAGACAGCAAGAATGTTCTCCGGATGTCACCGGTTCTTGCAGTCCTCTTACAGCCGAGGAGGTCATTCATCTTCTCTCTGCAAACACTGGAACAGTCAGCTGGTCTACTTCAGGGGCTTGTTTTCATAAGATTTGATCTGAGGGTCTCAGGCTGAGGCCTTGGAACACTGGCAGAAGTCATGAGCCCTTGACTTTCACACTAACATACAGAGTCAGAGGGTCCAGGGATGTCCATCGGGCCATTCTTATCACTTTCCATGATATCCAGGAAAACCCAAATAGCTCCTCTCCCTGGAGGAAACTGAGGCACAAAGACAGTGAGGAGCTTGTGAATCGCCACGATGACCAGTGTCCGTTGAAGAGCATGCTTCACAAAGCCACCCTACCGCTCGGTCTGTTTATGACCTTTGCCCCTTTTGCTGTGTGTTTCATGAGCTTGCACACGTGTGCTCGCAGCGCCTAGCCACGGGGCTGCTTCCTGACCAGAAGTTGCCCTGTGAGCACAAAGGAAAAGTTTCCTTCACGCAGTCCATCTTTCAGGAAAGAGCAGGTTGTTGGATCACTTATCAAACAGTATAAAATACGAAGTAGCAAGAAACAGATGGGTGGAATCTTGCCTGTCTAGCTTTCTCAGCAGGTAACTATGAAGAAAAGCTAGGCAACAGAGAGGATAGAGGGGAAAAATGGCAAAAAGCATGAGACAGTATCTTCCACCTGGTGTATGCTGAAGCTTTAGGCTGCTCCTTTGGAATCTGTAGAGGCAGCATGGCGAGAGCGAGCCAGAGCCTAAGTCCTGGCTTTGCACTTAGAACTGAGTGAACTTGAGCGAGATATTGGCCTGGAGGTGCATCAGTTTCCTTATCTGACAAATGAGGATGATGACAGTAGCACCTGCCTCCAAGAGTTGTGGTGAGAACAAGTGAATTTATACTAGAAAAGGCTTAGAACAGGACTTCGGTGGTGGGAAACACTAGACAGACATTTGTTCTTATTCTTAATGATATGGATTGTTGCATAGTAACTTCTGAGGTGCCAGACTATTGCCCTGTCCCTCCCAATGTCCCTTACTATAAAAAAAAGCGTTGGCATTCCGGTTGTAATTGCAAGGAATGGTGCCCTAGCCCTGCAGTGGTTGGTTTGTGATGGTCTTTCCCAGTCTGAAACTTTGCAGGTGTTACATGGGCAAATGGAATGCCCAGAAGGTTGTGAATGCTTCTCTCCACAAGTCCAGTCCTGTGAAGCTTAAAGAACAGCCCTATTTAAAGTGAGAGGCACGTGTGATGTGCAGTCAATTCAAAAGACCACACTGGGCTCTTTCATTCTGTGTGGCTTTGAACAGAGAGCCCTGTGTTAGGAGATGGTTTGAGGTACTTCCCAAGGAGCCTGACTTGATTCTGCCCCAGCTGCTTTCCTGTCCCCTGGAGGCCAACTCAGGTCTTCCACAGTCACAGTGGGGTCCCCTCTTGGCACTTCCGGGAGGTCATCCAGGATAAAAAGTGAGAGGAATTCTCCAAGGGCTAACCAGAATTCTGCTTTGTGTCACTTCTCGTTCTGAATTGTTAGATATTTGCTTTGCAATGTAGCATATCCTTGCTCAGCCTCTTAGTGTGAACCAACGTGTGAGATTACCTAATCTGCTCCCTCTGGAAGTCTGGGCAAAGGTGACTTTTTCAAAGTCATACAACAGTCACTAAACAAGTATTCACAGGGAGCCACTCTGTGGTCTTCTGTGTTTGCGTGGGCGGCTCTGCAAGATCACAATCTAGTCTCACTGTTTCCGATGTATTGTTCTGTCCCTGTGCCCAGCTGGCTCTCCTACATCCCTGAAGCCCCCAGTGATAAGCTGCTTTGCAGCTATGGGATGTTCTCCAACATGGACATTGCATCTGAGTCACCTAAGAGGAAGAGTGACATATGACAAAGGTGGACCCAGGGCCAAAGTTTATCAGTGGTTGGTTTCTATCCTTCTTTATGACTTACCTTCATTTGAAACAAAAGGCTTAAGGTGGTTTAAGTGAATACAACTAATGTACTTTTAATCAAGTCAAATTAAGATTAATGTGGCTGGTGCCGCAGCTCAATAGGTGGTGCCGGCACCCCAGGTTCTAGTCCCAGTCGGAACGCCAGATTCTGTCCCGGTTGCCCCTATTCCAGGCCAGCTCTCTGCTGTGGCCAGGGAGTACAGTGGAGGATGGCCCAAGTGCTTGGGCCCTGCACCCCAAGGAGCACCTGGCTCCTGGCTTCGGATCAGTGCGGTGCGCTGGCTGCAGCGCACCGGCCACGGCGGCCATTAGAGGGTGAACCAACGGTAAAGGAAGACCTTTCTCTCTGTCTCTCTCTCTCATTGTCCACTTTGCCTGTCAAAAAGAAAAAAAAAATTAGTTTAATGAATACAGTGCATAGGAGCATGATGTAGAGGAGAAAAGCGAGATGCAGGCGGGGGTGGGATCAGTGCATGGCACCCCTGCGCCACACGGTGTCGAGAGTGGTGGGCCGGGGTGGGCTGCCGGCCTTGCTGTGTGAGCCCCCGAGGAGAGGCCAATGCAAATGGGCTGAGATGCATGTTGGCCATGAGATGAGAGTAAAGCAGTTACTTGGGCAAGCTTTCTGAGACCGGGGGACCCTGCGCACTTGCCTAGCAGAGGTTGATACTGCTGTGAATACCATCCGATGCAGTACGCCTCCCTTACGTGCAGTGGTTAGCTCTACTCAGCTGTTCCGATGACATTGTAAAATGTGATTTTATGCCATAACCGTGTGTCAAAGTCACTTCTAGAAGAGCCACAGCTCTCTGGTGCAGGTGCACACCTTTCTGCTGATCTAAAGTAACCTAAGAAGAGCATTCAAAGAAATGGAAGCAAAAACCAAAAAGCGCAACTCCACAGCCTTTCTGATGAACATCCAGGAGGGATATATTTCTTTTGTAAATTTTTCAAGGAAGCTTTCTCTTTTAAAAAAAATTATTTTCATTTTATTTGAAAGGCAGTTGGAAAGAGAGTGTCTATCTTGCATCATTGTGGAATGAATGTGTTTTCTAAGTGCCTACAACCTCCAGGGTTGAGCTAGGCCAAATGCAGGAGCCCAGAATTCCTTGCGGGTGGCAGGAACCCAAGGACTGGAGCCGTCACCTGCTGCCTTCCAGGATGCACTTTAGCAGGAAGCTGGATGGGAAGCGGAGGAGCCAGGCATAGAACTGGGCATGCTGATATGGGATCCAGGGGGCTTAACCACTGCACCAGACACCTCAGAAGGAATTTCTTAGAGCCAGGCCTTTAATAAGAACTCGGTCAGGGTCGCGGTGGCGTTCTCCAGCAAGAGTTTAAACAGCAGAAGTCCTGCATAGTTGCTATAGGGTAAATGTCTTACCTCTAAGGGTCCCTCGAGCAGAGGGATAGGATTACTATTTCCTCATTAAGATGAAACCCAGTCACAACCATCTGCCTCTGCCTGGAGATGCCCTGGGGGTGGAGAGGTGGGGGGACACCATGGGGAAGATAAAAACTGTCTTCAGAAAGGCCTCCTGGGCAGGACCAACAGCAAGGACAGGCAGGTCCTGGCGGGCTCCTCCGTGGAGGAAGGCGGCAGTGATTTTGCCTTTTAAACTGTTGCAGTTGGTACTGTCAAGGAAAAAAATTAAGTTTTTAGGAACCGGCAAAATGTCAAACAAATATAACTTGTAGCAAAGCCTTCATAAAAGTACGCATGAAAATATACTTCTGGGCGGTTCAGTATAGGTGAAGTCTCCAGCGTTTTAGAATAGTTGGCTCAATGCATTCTTTTCTGACAGCAGGACCACCATCATCATTATGCATAATTTGAGTAAAATCTAGAAATGCGGTTTCGTTTTTACCATTCCCCTTCCTTCCAGCCCAGACTCTAGTTTTCTTGTTTAACTTCCACGCCTTTCTCTAAGATGACCAGCAGGCACCATGCCAGGAACAGCTGTGGCTGCTGCTCTTCTCAGAAGAGCAGCCTCCGGGCTGTGTTTAATATAAAAGAATATTCTGGCCCAGCAGGATATTTTTTCACCCCTTCTATCGTTTATCCTATCTGCAGTATTCAATGCAACAAATATCAGTGGTGCCAGGATCTAAACAGGAAGCAATGAGAGAGAAAAACCAGTGTGGAGGGGCTGGCGCTGCGGCGCAGTGGGTTAACGCCCTGGCCTGAAGTGCCGGCATCCCATAAGGGCGCTGGTTCAAGTCCCGGCTGCTCCATTTCCAATCCAGCTCTCTGCTATGGCCTGGGAAAGCAATAGAAGATGGCCCAAGTGCTTGGGTCCCTGCACCCACATGAGAGACCAGGAAGAAGCTCCTGGCTTCGGATTGGCGCAGTTCTGGCCGTTGCGGCCAATTGGGGAGTGAACCATCGGATGGAAGACCTCTCTCTCTCTCTCTCTCTCTCTGCCTCTGCCTCTTCTCTCTCTGTGTAACTCTAACTTTCAAATAAATAAGTAAATTTAAAAAAAAAAGAAAAACTAGGGTGGAATGGAGACCCACAAATAGCTTTCAAACTAGATTGCACAGTTGGTAGGACGCTGCTCAGTAAGTGTGGGGTGTGGTGTGATAGAAGCCATAAGCATTGATAGGAGGGCAAATGATGCAAGGAAATTTAAGATGATCCTGGGTAATTTCCTTTTACCGCAGCCTTGTCACTCTGTTCATTTCAGTAAGCCCTGAGGTGCATCTTCCAAGTGCCAGGCCCTGCATGGGGGGTGCGGGTACAGCAGAAGTCTAGTCCAGGCCTTGCCCTCAAAGAGCTGCTTCTAGCGAGAGCCAGCAAAGCTTGCTAACAGTGTCTGCCTGAGACTGGCGGTGTGATCTGCGTCCCCTCCAACATGCCTAGGAGGGGAGAGAGGAACAGTTCTCCAGGAAAGGCGTTAGCACAGAGACAGCGGCAGCTGGAAACTGGCAGGTGCCCTCCGAAGGCTGGAGAAGTGATTTGTTTTTCCAGCCGCACCACAGGAACCAGAGCCCTGCAGATGCCTCCGTGTGCTAGCAGCGGCCGACCCGAGTGAGATCATTATTAATTATTAGTCACTTTTGCGTGTCAGAAACTGCAAAGGCCTTGGGAAGCCCAGGCTCTCTTGAGTTGCAATCAATACTGAGTATACCTTGCACGGGCACCTGAGTGGCATGTAATTATAAAACAGTATTGATTCCAGCAAAGGGGTTGAAAATGTACAAATCCTTCACATAAAAAATCAGCTAAATCTTCAAAAGTCTCGAATATTTTTTTCTCTCAAGAAAGAGACCGATGGTTGGAGTAAAAAACTTGAAATGTTAGCTAAATTAGGGCTATTTCCTGCCAGGAGCTGGTTCTGTACACATAATTATTTTATTCTCTGTGCTGGCACTGATTTGTTTTGGTTGCGTGTTGGAAATGTCCCTGTTTTGGGTCTGTAATCCAAATATTTCAGTCGTTTCCTATGATGAGGTTTTCTCCTCGTGTCTGTTATGTTTTTGTGTAAAATCGCAGGGCTAGGGCTGGACTTACCCTTTTACCCCCACAGACCCCTGCCTTTCCCCTCGTCTCTGTTGTACCATCAGAAGCCCCTTGGCTAGGACCTCCACCCACCCTCGCACGCCCCACAGTCCCCACGTTCTGCCTGTTTATTTGGGCCTGTTGCCCATTTCTACTTCTGAGTTGGCGCCCACTCCAGTCCCGTTAGGATGACTGAAAGTCTGGATGCTCTTGACTCTTCCTCCTTTGGCTGCATCGCCATCCTCTGCAGGGTTCATTGCCAGCCTTAGCTTATGTCATCAGTGCCCTATCGCCCCATGCCTGGATCTGTGAAAAGTTCTTGAATCACTTTTTTGCTCTGAGTCTTGTCCCCTCCCATGGCTGCAAGGTGCAACTCTGATCACGTCCTATGACGGCCCTTCCAGTGGCTCATCATTGCCTACCTGTATTCTAAGGTGGGCAAATAATTACTGATCTAGAAATGAGAGACATCGAGTGATCGCTTTGGTAGCACATATACTAGAAATGATAGGCCCTGAATATAAAAAAAAAAAAATGTAGTTTATCGCCCACGATTCGGAAGCCACTGGAAGACAGCAGGTCCAGAGGATTGCATCCAGAGGTGCAGGGGGAGCCTTATGTGGCTGCTTTGGCGTTTTGAAGGTCTGTGGTTGGTTCAGCTGGGCCTATGACAGAGAACTTTTGTATGGAAACTGTTCCTGGTTATGTGGAGCTAGCTTGTCAGTGTGATAGTCACGGTCCATTCTATTCCAGGCACTGCGTGTTCCTCTGCCACACAGTGAAGACATGACGTGTTAAGAATGACAGAGAACAGGCCCCCTCTCAGGTTCTCTGTGAGGCTCATATTTGAGGAAGGAGCCATGCCAGTGCCAGTACAGGCATCTGGCATAAAAGACCTGCAACCCTTCTCAGAAGGGGTGCTGACGGCATGTTGTCCGGGCAAGCGCTTTGTGACGTGTGACAGTCTTGCACAGTGTAGGATGTCTGACGCCACTGGCCCCTTGTGCTAAGTGCCATTCATGGTCTCCAGCCATCGGGACAACTGGCAAACCCCCTCCCCTGCCGCACAGAGTTCCAAAGCCTTCCAAGACAGGGCAAGGATGCTATACCTACTTGAGAATCTATAACTGCTTGGCTTTGTTCCAACTTCTCCTGAAACATTCTGCTTTCCTGAGAGCATGATGTAGAGTATAACGAGCAGCCACACCATTTGTGATCTCCCTGTCCTTCCTATTGCCTCTTCTGTAATGATGGAGCTCAGATACTGAAATTACATCGCCTGGCTTTGAACTCCAGCTCCACCACTTATGACGGACTGGGTATGACCTTGAACGTGAGCATGACCTTGAACAGTTACTCTCTCCGTTTTCTTATATAAAGCGAGGATCAGAGTAATATCTACCTTAGAGGCTATGGAGGATGATTAAATAGATACAGTCCTATTAAAATGTTCACAGCAGCACGGTAATTGTAGGAGGTGATGGTGATGATAGTTCCCTGAGCATAGGGGTCTTATTTGAGCAAGATGTTAAAATTGACACCTACAAAATGACCACTCCAGAAAGCACAGAGAAGCAGCAGAGTATACAAGAAAGACTAGTGTAACCAGTGTGAGAGTCAGTGGATTTTCTAAGTCAGTGGATGTTCAAAGTCAGCCATTATATACTGGGCAACTTGAATATGTCCCTTCACTTCCTATTTCTCAGTTCTGTACATATGAAACGTTGGGGTTGTGCAGTGTCAAGATCAGATGGGGACTGACCCTGTGGTGCAGTGGATTAAAGCCACAGCATGCAGTGCTGGCATCCCACATGGGCACTGGTTCGAGTCCCAGCTGCTCCACTTCTGATCCAGCTCTCTGCTTTGGCCCAGGAAAGCAGTAGACGATGCCATAAGTCCTTGGGCCCCTGCAACCACGTGGGAGACCTGGAAGACGCTCCTGGCTTCGGACGAGCTCAGCTCTGGCAGTTGCAGTCATTTGGGGAGTGAACCACAGATGGAAGACCTTTCTTTCTCTCTGGCTCTACCTCTCTCTGTAACTCGATCGTTCAAATAAATAAATATATACAAATTAAAAAAAAAAAAGATTGGGTGGCATAAGCGTTGCGAAGTGATTACCTTGTGATGCGTGATAAAGAGCCTTTATGCATTGGACTTTCCTACCTTGGTGTAAATAAAATACCCATCAGCCACTGGGACAAGGCTTTAGCAGGAACTTCCTAGTAAGAGTCGACTTGCATGGCAAATGGCAAGTGTCCTGTGAGACCCTGAAGCGCTCTCCACCACCCTGCACCTGGTGGCCCGGGAGAGAGCATGCCCTGGTCAGTTAGGTCGCTGCCCTTAAGGGCTCACTGGAGGCAACTCTCCTGGCTGGTTCCAACATCCCCTCCCGGGCCACTGCCTTCACTGTCGTCCCCTTGTCCCCGCAGCAACAAAGGCGCGAGAAGGAGCTGCGCAAGCAGCAGGAGAGGGAGCAGCGCCGCCACTACGAGGAGCAGATGCGGCGGGAGGAGGAGCGGAGGCGCGCTGAGCACGAGCAGGTACGGCCGGGCCCGGGACTCCCGCAGCTGGCGTCGAGCGCCGGTCGCCTTCTGTATATTCTCTTATGGCGGCTTGGTTTAAGCGGGGTTCGCTTTCTTTTTTTCTTTTTCTTTTTTTTTTTTTTTTAAACTAAAGCAACTATCCTGATCTATTCAAGAAGTCAAATGCACAACCTTGGCAACAGCTGGCTCATTGAGCCTGGGGTCCTACCCAGGTCAGAGTCCCCTGACAAACCTGCATCTTCTGACTCTCCCAACCAGGGGTGTCCAGTTCGAAGGTGGCACTGGAGCATAAGCAACGAGCCCAGCCTGCCACTTCCGTTGCTTGCAGTGGGCCTTTGTACTCACGTAGGCTCTGCGCTCTGTGGCTGTGAGTCATAGCTGTAGGCCCCTCTGCTGGCGAGTCATCGCCCAGCTCCGCACGCGGGTCTGTTACAAAGACAGCTCGCGAGGGCATCCAGCAATTGTTTTATCCCTGCTGCTTGGATGGGAGCCTCTGTACTTTATAGCAGTGTTAATTCCAGGGAGTCCATAAAGAAGAACCTGTAATGAAAAGCCTTAAAATGGAGCTGGGTCTATTAAAACCAAGTGGTAACAATCAAACAGTGAACCTGCTCGGTGAGCTGGTGCAGGCAGTGGGCTTGAGCCTTTGGCTGCATTGAAATGCTTCGCTTTGGTGTGGCGCACTCTTCCTGTTGGGTGAGGGGGTGTCTGGGTGTTTTCCCCTCCTGCCTTCTATACTCAGCAGCTCTTGTCATCTTTGAAATTACCGGTTCTCTTTCTCTCTTTCTATTCCTCTGAATCCTCTGCTGCCCGCCTCTCTCCAGGAATACATCAGGCGACAGTTAGAGGAGGAGCAGAGACAGTTAGAGATCTTGCAGCAGCAGCTACTGCATGAACAAGCTCTCCTTCTGGTAATGGGAAAGCCAAGAGCCAGCTGGTGTGCTCTGTGTTCATCCTGTGTGTGTGTGTGTGTGTGTGTGTGTGTGTGCGCGCGCGCGCGTGCATGTGCGTATGAGCCTTCCTCGCGTGCCAGTCCAAGGCATCCTCCAAGCCTCATGAACCTCAGAAATCCCATAAAACGTAATGCATTGCCGGACCCAGTTTGCTGAGGCAAATCCATTTAGTGCAGTTGTTAGGAGTTTGTGATTAAGGCCACCTACTTATGATACTTTCGCAGGAATCCAGCCTTGTTATAAGTTCAGACCACTTTTGAGGCCACTGTTTATTGCTGAGTCATTTCTAAGGCCATTTGCAACATGCTGGAGTACAATCACGCACAATGCACCTCTGGCTTAAGAACGCGCTCAGCTCTGCAGTCATATTTCATTTGCAGACTATTAGCTTTGCCCTTACAATGGGAACATTTTGTGTTCCTGCTCATGCGGCTTCCACTTGAAGTACTTATTTATTATTATTTCACTGCTTGCCAAGTGGGCTTCTTGGTGTATCTTTAAAAAAAAATACTGAACTATTTATTTAATGGCATTCTGATAGTTTTTAGCCTGAATATGAGCTTGCTGAGGGCTTTTGTTTGTCCCAGTCTTATTGAACAAAATATGGTCTCAGCACTGTCTTTGTTAGTTTTCTACTTGATTACACAGTTAGGTGGCCTGATTACATAATCAGAAGTGGATGGCTCCTTAGGCCATTGTATGCTGACCACCCAAATGTCCTCATCATGGCCGTGTGCCCAGGTATAAGTCACTTTGCAAGTACAGGTGTTTGGTATAGAGTGCCATTAAGGCAATAGTGTGTTCATGAAGCGACATTCTTGCACAGATATGAACACAGGCTGTAGCTGATGTCTACAGCACATCCTGACGTCCTCCTGTCCTTCTGTTGGTGTTAAGGCCCTTTGTAAGTTAGCCTAATTTCCCCTTCGTTGCATGCTTAACTGGTACTGGCCAAGAGTTTCCATGTGGTGATTTGGCCTTTCCCTGGCTCTTCTTGCCTTATCTGGACAGGAGTATAAGCGCAAACAGCTGGAAGAGCAGAGACAAGCAGAAAGACTGCAGAGACAGCTAAAGCAGGAGAGGGACTACTTGGTTTCCCTTCAGCATCAGCGGCAGGAGCAGAGACCCGTGGAGAAGAAGCCGCTGTACCATTACAAAGAAGGCATGAGTCCCAGTGAGAAGCCAGCATGGGCCAAGGAGGTAAGTGAGCAAGTGAAACCAGGTCTGTTTGGCCAGGCCTTCAACTACAGTGAGTTTGTCCACTAGAAGGGGATTGCTTCGGAGGTGGAAAACAACCCCGTCACTCACTTGGCTTTTGAAAGAACCATGATATTCTTTCTGTAGAGAAGTGACAAGGGCCCTTACCACATTCGTGGTCCTTTTTGTGTGTCTCTTCAGAAGAATTTTCCTTCTCACAAGTCCAGGTGAATTTGTGGCATGAGGGTATCTCATGATCTGTGCTTGGGAGAGTGTGATTTGGGGTGTATGGAACTCCGCCTGTCCTTGGCCTCTGTGGCTGGTCACAGTGTTGCTAACTCTGCCTTGCGGTACCAGCGGCCGTGCCGTAGACCTGAGACGCTCGGTTGTGATGCTTGGTTTCAGAATCAAAGGTCACGCGCATGTCTTTGCCATATACTTCCAAAGTGCTCATCCTTCACTGCTCAAGGGAGGGTGGGAGGAAGAAGGGTGGTGACCAAATGGGTAAAGCAAACAAAATAACTGTAGCCAAGCCCAGCCCCCTTTCTGGGAGGCGCTGTGTCAGCTCCTGTACATACACCCTGGATTTCAGTTCTGTCATTATTTGGGATTTCCATCATTTTCCTGTGAGCATAGCTAGTCATTCAAAACAATGTTTGGATTATTTTATATTTTTATCTAATATCTTTAGAGACATTTCTAGCTAGAGCTGTTTTCAAGTTATCTAGACTGCAAGAATGCCAGAACCAGATGTTTTACATGAGATCTGATTTTTATAAGAATGTTTATTTTTCTATCATATCTTACATATGTACAGAAAATGTTTGAAATGATATTCTCCTAATGTTAATGAAGGTGGTCTATAGGAGGTAGAATTTTAAAAATTGACTGTTTATTAAAAATGCACTGTATATATTTAATAATTGTATACGCAGTGAAAATGACCTTTAAGACTTAAAAAAAAGTAAATCTATAAAGGCAATGTTTTGCGTTTAAGGTCGAGAACATTTTTTGTCACTTTCCCCTATAATCTGTAAACATGATCCATATTTACCTGTGTCTGTAATAGCTGCCTCTTTCTCTTAGATCAATAATTCAATTTTGTAATCCTGCTCCCAGGTACAGCAACGACCCCTTAGTAATCCATCTGTTCTTCCAGCTAAGCCGAATCACTCTGCTGTTAAACAGCAGCTCACATGCTTCCTGGCTGGCAGAGACGTGCCGCCTTCCTCCACTGCTAAGCCATTGTCTAGTCATGCCAAGTTGAAGCCTTCAGCTAAGCCCGACCCTCAGCTCCTGAGCGTGGCAGGTGTTCAGAAACCTGAGAAACTAGCCTCTGCGAAGGCCATGCTGGTAGCACTTGCAGGAATCAGTGATTCCAGATCAAGACTGCTGGGTGAGCGTCACTCGCGGAAGCAAGGTGGGCCAGCTCGTCCCATCAGACCTGTTTCGGACGAACAGCTGAAGCCTCGGGAAACGTCAAGGACCACAGTGAGATCCCCAAAGCGATCTCGCTCGCAAGGATGTAGCCCAACTCGAGAGTTAGGATCTAAGGTCATTTGTGTGTCCTCCCCCAACATCTCCAAAGTGACGAGCCCCCAGCTGGCCCTCACTGCAGCTAAGGAGGGCCTCAGAGACTCACGTGGCCCGCAGGACAGGAGGGACGTGAGTTCATGCATCTCCACAAGTACCCCACCTCTTCTAAGAAGCGCTGCATCACTAAGTGATCTCTGCGTGGTGCCTGACCACCCGGCCTTCAGTGGTGCCAGCCCCAGGCGTGAGTTTAGAAAAGGGGCGCCTGCGGATGCTGCTGGAGAGGACCATGACTCCTTGCAAAGCATCCCAGCCGGTCTTCTTTCCTCTGGGCTGCTCCCGCATGCACACACACCCCCGACAACGGGGGAAAACCCGAAGCAGTGTCTGCTTCCCTCCTCCAGCCTCTGCCCAGCACGTTCCGATTGGAACTTGTCCACTTTGAATTCGCTGATTTCTAGTTGCTATTTGTCCTCGTCACTCAATTTCCTGGCCCATCCTGTCTATTCAGAAGCAGTGCACAGCTCCCGAGCTTTCCGAAGCCCTGGCATTCCTGAGGGTAAATCTTTGCAGATGTCGTCCAAACAGTTTCCTAGACCTTCTCTGCCTCCTGGCCAGGCTCCTAGCGGTAACAGAAATGGAGCCATTGGGCATGCACACGACATGGCTGTGTCATCAAGCACTCCTGATGTGAGGGTCCCCGGCCACCATAAGTGTGGGCTGCCTCTGGTGGGTGACGTCTTCCGAGGTTCCTGGCTTCCTAGCAGCTGGCACTCCTTCTCTGAGCTTCCTGCACTTCTACACATACGTGGGAGCCTTCTTGCACATTACGTCCTCTGCTCCTGGGTGTGGTTAACAGAATCCAGCTGTGAACTAACCATCAGTGCACTCATGAAACCATTCCTAAGCCTTCGAGCTGGCGGTCATGTTTGAGAAGACAGGTGAAGCATTTAGGTGGTAGGAGGAGTGGCGGTGCTGTCTTTGGGACTGGAGCGATTGCTGTGCTAATAAGAACAAATAATTGTCTGCCTCGGTTTGATTCATCATTTTTAACACCCACTTATTAAAACAGGAACACAAATGAATGTGAGGATCCTTATCTTCTTGTCTTTCAGCGCTTCTCATCTGCAATGTATGAACTGTTCCTCTTCTGAACCACTGTTTTCAGATCTCTTAAACCAGGGTGGGTGGGGGGCTCAGAGCAGCCAAATAGTAACATGTTTCAAGACTTTAGGTAGGAATAGAATTCCTAGCTTATCAGTGTCTTAGCTAGCAACCGCTAAACTGGGTTAAACTCTCTGCTGGTAGAATAAAAAGGTACCATTTTCTTTTTTCAAATGTATCCTCATCAGGATGTAAGCTTGAAAATATCCTCTCCAGGG
Source organism: Sylvilagus floridanus (assembly GCA_949820135.1). NCBI lineage: Eukaryota > Metazoa > Chordata > Mammalia > Lagomorpha > Leporidae > Sylvilagus > Sylvilagus floridanus. The sequence continues at coordinate 105,400,010 of OX463244.1, forward strand.
AAGAGTGGGCAGCCTGTGTCACTGTGTCCTGTGATGCAGGGTCAGGATTTTCTGCCCCAGATGCCATGGAAGATACCACCCAGCAGTCTCCCTACCCCTTGCAACGTCTTCTGTAAGCTGCTCCACCGCCTGTTTTCTAACTCCGCGCTCTACCGTCTTGTCCAGATGGGGCTTTTCCCCCCTTCTTTCATTACTTTCCCAACCATTTCTCTCCCTCACTCCAAACCGGCAGTTTTTCATCAGCGAAGTGATGTTACGCTTCATCCTCTGCGTTTTGATTTCTTCATTTTGTAAACCAGAAGTGATCGTGGCGTTTCTCATTATCTTTCTCATTAATATTTGTTGGGTGCAGTGAAGACAAATGGCAGTGCTCAGTCATTTGCAAATCTTGTTCAAGGCTTCCTTCCCTCCTGTTCCTGCATATTTTTCTTCTGTCCTGAAAGTCACATTGGCTTGACTTTTCCAGGTTTCAGCCGGAAAGCAACAGTAGTGTCTGCATTAAAAGGACAGACTCTGCTGCTCTTTTCTGTCTGCCATCTCTGGATTGGAATGGAAGTCAGATTTGCTTTGTGAAGGACCGATAGAATTTAAAGTCCTTTTTCCCCCTCACTTTTTAAATGATGGAGGTTCCTTTTTTTCTTTCCCCTGTTCCTCAAAGTGGCATGTGATTATCAGGGCCTGGCATTAACTTTGTGGCAACCCTTACCAACCTCCCACATACTTAAATTTTTGGCACCAACATACAGTAGGGAGAGGATGCTCTAAATGCCCTGTTTACATGAGTGTTGCATGAGACTGTTTTGATTTCTGTGACACCCATCCTATTCTCTGATGCATACTCGTCATCTGGCCATAGTTCTAAACGATGATCTGTTCAGGGCCACAATACTTCTTTGTTTCCCATCAGCCTTTTGGATTCTAAAATCCTATGAATAAAGACTTCTCTACTTGGATTTTTTTTTAAAGATTTATTTATTTGCTTGAAAGGCAGAGTTATAGGGTTGGGAGGTGGGGGGGTGGGAAAGATCTTCCATCTGCTGGTTCACTCCCTTAATGACCACAATGGCTGGAGCTGGGCCAATCTGAAGCCAGTAGCACCCACGTTGGTGCAGGGGCCCAAGCACTTGGACCATTTTCCACTGCTTTCCCAGGTGTGTTAGCAGGGAGCTGGATCAGAGTTGGAGCAGCCAGGACTTGAACTGGTGCCCATATTGGATGCTAGCACTGTAGGCAGTGGCTTTACCCACAATGCCACAGCACTTGCCCTTCCACTGTTCTACATGTGAATTGTTTTTTATATGTGCTACTTTATATTTGAGATTGCCGGGTTATCTTTTCTTTAAAGCTCTGTTCCCATCTCTCCTCATTTTCTACTTGTTTTGCTTACAATTTCACATAAAGAGACCTGGATGGAAACAGGAAGGAGTGTGCTTGAGGTCAAGTTCTTTGACTATGTGGCCTGGGGAAAGTTGTCTCACTTTGCTGAGATGCAGCTTGTCATCTGTACTTCCTGCTTCACAGTTAGGAGGACCGGGGGCAATAATGTATTGCAGTACATGTGCTGTTTAAACTGTAAGCACTGGACAAATGTAAATGAAATGCACATATAGTATCCAGCATATTCATTTTTGTTCCCAAGGCCATTATAGCTTACAGTGAGCATTCTGCCTCTGTTGATTCTTTCTTTCATTTTTAAAAGATTGACTTGTTTATCTGAAAGTCAGTGCTACAGAGAAGGAGGGAAGAGACCGAGATCTTCCATCTGCTGGTCCACTCCCCAGATGGCCGCAATGGCCAGGGTTGGGCCATACCAAAGCCAGGAGCTTCATCCAGGTTTCCCACGTGGGTGGGAGGGTTCCAAACACTTGGGCAGTTTTCCACTGCTGTTCCTATGCCATTAACAGGGAGCTAGATTGGAAGTGGAGCTGCTGACACATAAATCGGCCCCCATATTGGATGCTGGCACTGCAGGTGGTAACTTTACCTGCTTTGCCACAATACTGGCCCTGCCTCTGTTCTTTCTGACTTGGATTTCACATTAAGCAGTCATGTTCATCTCCCATGTCCTCATCTATCTCTCCCCAGTGATAGCCAAGCACTTCTTCATTTCCCATCTCAGCTTGCTAATGATTTGTTCCATTACTTTTAAAATGTGTGCTCTATTCATTTGGGAATCTATTTTTTTCTAGGAGTACTGATTAAAAAAGGATCTTGGAAAAATAGTCCAGGCCCTATCTTCAAACAAGATTACCTTTTAAACATTCTGTATGAACAAGAGTCTCTTTTGTGCTCAAAGGTGCCCCTGAGAGCCGCTGTCCCCAATCTTGCTCAATAACCATCTGCCCATGCAATTCTACCAAGACTAAATGACTCAGCTCTTTGTGTGCCCAGTGAGTACAGGGTAAAGTAACTAATGAACACTTAGAAGTTACTTATTGACTATTTCCTTTTTCTCCAGAATTTCCAATGAAACAAAAATCAAACTCTGTTCAATTTGGAACAAAAACAGGAATTCTCACATGATTATTTCTAGCTCACCACATACTAGCAATTCAGTGTGGCCTTCTCAGGCCTACACAGACCAAACATCATTCAAAATATTATTGGGATGCACTGATGATATAGTAAAAGTATGCTTCAAAATGTTCATGGAAACTGAAGTTAAAAGATTATTTTGATGCAAAAAATTTGAAACCCTTGCATATGTATTCTATAAAAAGTTCATGGAAAATGCATTATAAAAACTGCATGAGTTTCAAACATTTTTGCACCCCCTCAAAAAAAAAACATTGCGTTTAATTCCATTTTTCATCATCTTTCTGAAGCTCCCTCATACTTTTTCTGTCACCGGTTCTGAAAATACTTCGATAATTTTGTTTTGAAATTCTTTCTCAGTAGCTACTCATCACTGTGAAGTGAGACGGTGTAACCTACATATTGTTTTCAAGTGTACCAAACAGTTTGACAGTTGATGTTGAGAGAGTGTTTGCCTTTATACATGTTTAAACATTCTTATCTACTTCAAATTTCTTTTGGGAATCTTGCAGTCAACAAAATTATTTTTAGATCTCTAGATTTGCTGAAGCCTTTATCCATCTCCGAGTCCCCCGACAGGACTCCTGTACTACCCAGTGGATGATGCAACCTCACCTGGAATTTTATTTCTGAAACAGTTATTTTCATTTTTAATTTCTCCATATAATACTATAGAAAATAGGATAGCATTTTTGAAGGGGTGATCTAAACTTCTACAAAGTTATTTTAGTTTTCATGTTTAAAGGATCCTTCTAATAAGAAAAAAATGTTTTTGTAGTGAAATTGATCAATCTCTGCCATTCTTGTCCTCTGGATTCACTGATAATTCCTTCAACTCTGAAATCCTGTATAATGTACCTTTTGTCCTCTCTCTCAGATCTCTCCTGTTCAGTTAGTAGACCTAGGTTGTGACTCGGCACGGGACAGACCTCTGTCTGGTATCACAATGATCAGAAGGGATCACTCTTCTGTGTACTATCCAGCTTTCCCTGTGTAGCGCCACGTCTGTGTTTGGTTTGACATTTCTGCTCACTAGTTAAGATGACCCTTTGGTGAAAAAGCACTTGGGCAGTATTATCTTCCTAGGGTTTAATATAAGATTTTCTTGAGACAAAATATGTAGCCGGGTACTTCATTGTTACAACCTTTTCATAGATTTTTTTCTGATTTCTTTGTCATTTGAGAGACAGAGTTAGGTCTTGCTTTCGCTGGTTCACTCCCCATTTGCCTCCAACAGCCAGCTCGGCCAGGCCAAAGCCAGGAGCTGAGCATTCAATCCAAGTCTCCCACGTGGGTGGCAGGGACCCGGGAATTTGAGCCGTCACCTGCTGTCTCCCAGGGGATACGTTTGCAGGAAGTTGGAACTGAATACAAGAGCAAGGACTCCAGGCAAATCCAGACACTCTAGTGTGAGATGTGGTCATCCCAAGTTTGTGTCTCAGCCACTGTCCCAGACTCCCACCCCAGATTTTCAGATTTCTTCAAACAAACTCCAATCCAGGAAATTTCAACTTTACACCCATCTGGAAATAATTTGCAAAATATATCAAGCAGTTATTTATACTGTGTATTTTAAAATGCTGTAGACTGAAGCATACTAGTGGTAGGACTTAGTATGTAAACTGTTAGAAAGCACACGGCATTTTGTGAGTATAGATGAGTAACATATATAGATGACTAACCAAACCTGTTCACTGCCTGTGAAAATCAGCACTCTGCATTCTGTCTGTTCATTTCCAATGCTAGCTTTAGGGACCTGTTTGGCCTGTGGTCCTCTTAGCAGGGATACTGGCATGATGGGAACCTTGTTGCTGTGAGTTAAAAAAAAATTCTGTATTTCAAAAATGGTTCCTTTGTTCAAGATGGAGTCTTTGGAGCAGACTTTTCTACTGTTCGTTTCAGGGTGCTGTCTCAATGTGTATTAAAACAATGTGTATCAAAGCAATAGTAATTACAAGTATTCCTCACTTTGAGTATACACGGCTCTTGAAAAAGTTTGTGGGAAATGCATATGATGAAAAAATTAATGTGTGGATTTAAAAATTGGCATCAAAATGAACTTTTAATACCATTTTCCATGACCTTTTTGAAGTACCCTTGTATTTGGTTCTTGAATTTTGGATGAGATGTGGCTAGAATTGAGATAGCCAGCTATCTTTATAATGATGTGTCTGAGTCTCATGGGTTCTTGATCTCAAAGAGCAATGGTTTGGATAGTGGGAGTTCGGATAGTGTAGGGTACTTGAACATGTGAGTGATCTACTCAGCATATTCCCTGGAAATAAGAAAACTGCCTTTTTAACAATTTCAGCGGTTTAAAACGTTCACTTTATTTCAAAGAGTTTGGCATTTGGAAAGCGGTCTGTGGCATGCTTTGGGCTCAATTTATTGCTGTCTTGATGGGACTTCTTTGTGGTCTTATCTCAAAGTTGGCTTTGTTCTTTTGCTCAATGCAGTGGCCAAAGTATTGCTGATGAAATACTTTGCATACATGCACACACACAGCAGTAAACATATGCCTGCTTATTTTTTCTGCCTTTTTGCTGCTACTCTTACTTGGTTTGTGGTGAGCTTCTTGGGACATGGAATTTCAAAACCTAAGTCAACTGGATGCCAATTGTATGTACCCTGCACAGCCATGGTGGGAAAGATGATCACATTACCCCTCCATAGAGGCAAGAGGGCTGTTTTCGATTCTGGAGCTTATTTGACCATGTTAAAATATTTTGGACCAACATGACAGTTTTAAAAACAGCCTGGTTCTATATATGAGAATGAGTCTGCCTCTAGAAAGATTCAAAATGGGGGGGAGGGATGAAAAAGATTAGCTCTTCTGGATTTGTATTTCAAATCAGCCAGGAAGATTCATAACTGCTACATAAAATATGCAGACAAGAATATTGAGTCCCTACACGTGGCTCTTTCAACATTCAGTGAGTAAGAGCTCACTCTGAAGGTTCTTCTGTGTAGGGAAGACAGCATTATTGCCCTGGGGTTTGGGGAACACAACGTCCATTTGACCCAAAAGAGAGGACAGGATCAGATGGAGCTGAAGAAAATTCCTAGACCTCTTTGAGTTGTCTAAGAACATAACAGGATATTGTGCTGTGTGCATCTTGTCTATCAAAATTTCCCTCTGAGCTAGGCCTTGGCAACAGGGTGTCTGATGTAAGTAAGCCCCAAGAGTCACCCCCACTTGTTAACAAAGGGCACTCACTGGTAACTGAGCCTTCCCTGTGAAGTGCATGGGATATGTTATCTGGTGTGGGCTGAGAGACTGAAAGAAGGGGAATGACGAGGACTGGAAGAGGAAAGGATTGGAGGGGTGGGGAAGGAGGGCTGCAAGAATGAACAGCACATAAGGATAGGGTAGGGCAGGAGGGAGTGGGGGTGAGTAGGCAGTGGAGTCCAAGCTGATGTGGAAAGAATCAGGAGGAGCCGTGTATTTTAGGGGGGCAGAGAGAGCCCTAAAGAGAGAAAGGAAAATGATAGAGAAAATTAACTTAAGCAGACCTTGCTCATTGAGCAGGCAGGCTGGCACACCCACTTGCCTACCTTCAGGGCCCGGGAAGGAATCGGGGCTCACACACTTAAGTTCATCCTTCTCAGCCCTCCCCAGTGCTCTTCCCCTCCATGTCCTTGAGTCAACCTAAAGCCATTTTCTTCTTTGCCCAAGCAAATTCAATGCCTACTACAGTTGCCCTGGATTAACTAAGGTGCCAGCTGACTCCCTCACTGACCACAAAGCTCTGTGGTCGATCTGCCAGATGATATTCCAGTCAATGGAAGATATCACCTCTTAAGCAGATCCCAAATTCTCCGCCAACTGAAATAACTCAGGATGAGGGGTAATGGAAGAGTGACAGCTGGGGTGTTCTGCATTTTTGTTGTTATTGCCAGTGTTGGCTCTGTTAGGAAAGAACTGTTTGCAAATTATTGATGCAGAGCAGAAAATGAGATATTTGACTCTGAATTGACCAAAGGGACACAAAAATGGCTGTGCAGGTGACTACAGAAAGTGTTTTGTAGAAAATAAATCAACTCCTATCCATTGAGGCTGTCTGTTCTTTTGACTTCCAGGTAGAAGAACGGTCAAGGCTTAACCGGCAGAGTTCACCTGCCATGCCTCACAAGGTTGCCAACAGAATATCTGACCCCAACCTGCCCCCAAGGTCGGAATCCTTCAGCATTAGTGGGGTTCAGCCTGCTCGGACACCCCCCATGCTTAGACCAGTGGATCCCCAGGTATAATCCCTTCATTTCACTTGGCAATAAGAGTATACAATAAATGCTATTACTATCCCAGAGGATGGTAACATGGATTCTGGCATAGGAACAATCAAATTATGACTCTTGATACAGAATTTACATAGAAGGCCCCAGTGAATTTTAGGGGTTGAAGAAAGGGTAAGAAAGAAAAGAGCATCACACATAAGCTTTGAGTCAACCCCAAAATGACTTCTTGGTAAACTGGCCTTTATGAGAGCCATGGAAGCTTCTGCAGGATGAGGACAAGCATCCTTTTAGGTATGAGTACCAGACTCAAATTCCTGGAGATCTTGGAGGCATACTGTATACATACATATATAAGTTTTTATTCCCTGGGGTCCTGGCGAGAGCCTGAAATGAGAAAAACTCAATGGACTTGGTTAAACACAATTGTCTTTTGAGCTAGTGCTTCTCAAAGTGTGGTCACACAGAGCAGCAACAGCAGCAGCCAGGAATTTGGTAGGAAGACTGATTGAACACCATCCACATGCCAGACCCTGAGCCAGACTCAAAGATCCAGTGATGAGCATTGTGGATGCAGGTCCCGTCTTCAAGGAGCTTACGTTCCCCACAGCAGAGGAGACAAGCTTCAAGCAGGACTAACCAAATGTGTGCAGTGCTAGGGCAAAACAGGTACTTTGGACTCTGGGTCTTGCTGATTTGTCTCAACTGGCCGCAGTTTCCCTAAAAGACTATTTGTCTTCCCTACATGGACAATCTCACCACGTGTCCAATTGTGGGGCTTACGGCTCTACAAGAAATTTCCTGGTATTAGGAGATATATAATCCCCCAGATGGTAAGCACCAGTACAACAGAAACCAGGATTTTGTAGAGAGGTTAGTCCTACAGGCCACCAGTGTAGAATGCTAGGTCCCCTTTCAGACTCCAGCACATGTTAGCTGTAAAAACTAGGGTATCTCAGGTTGCTTTTGTGTATACAGTGTGGGAAATGGTTGTGTCCAGCTCGTGGTGGACTCGGTGAATCCCTAACAAGTGAGATCTTTGGAGCAGTTCTCATTTTACGGAGCAAGAGCACTCTCTAAAGCCAAGTTAAGGATTTTAAAGAAGGAAGTTCGTAATATTGGAAGGGAAGTGCTTGTAAAAGATACTGTGTTCTTGGTACGTGAATGGGCACCAAATACAGTTCTTGTTATTATCATCACACTGTTCTACTGAGTTCTTGGCGGTCCAAGTAAGCCATTTAACTTGTTGCAGGGACCCCAGTTCAGCCCTACCTGTCACTCTAGACAGAAATTTCTGAAGAGCTGTTAGAAGCATACTTGTGGTCAGCTGTGATGGAATCTCTCCAGTCCACTTCTCGTGCCCTACAACTTTCTCTTCCCTTCACCTGATAGAGGTGGTACTGGCTGGTTTTTTTTTTTCCTCCTAATAATCCTTCTCTAATGTTGGCTTGTGCTTAGATCCCTCATCTGGTAGCTGTGAAATCCCAGGGACCTGCTTTGACCGCCTCCCAGTCAGTGCATGAGCAGCCCACCAAGGGCCTGTCTGGGTTTCAGGAGGCTCTGAGCGTGACCTCTCACCGCATGGAGATGCCACGCCAGAACTCGGATCCCACCTCTGAAAACCCGCCTCTCCCCACGCGAATCGAAAAGTTTGACCGAAGTTCTTGGTTACGACAGGAGGAAGACATTCCACCAAAGGTAAGAGTAGGGACGTTTTTCCCATTGCCATCACCGTTGCCATCACTGACCACTCTTGTGGTCACTGCGCCAGGCTTTTGCAGCCGTGGAGGAGGTGAACATGCCAAAGCACCTTTACTTCTCATGTTTGTCTTGGTGCTCTTTATTCCTACACTAAGATTTGCATTGTCAGCTTTTCTAACCATCATTTTCCCTATAACTAAATCTTGGGGAGGCTGAATGACTACTAAGTATATATTCTGTGTTTAGCATCAGAACTCTCAACACTAAGCATTTCAAACTTATTATCTATAGCAAGAAGTAGAATAATGGATTTTAAAAAATTTTTTTTTTTATTTTTGACAGGCAGAGTGGACAATGAGAGAGAGAGAGAGAGAGAGAGAGAGAGAGAGAGAAAGGTCTTCCTTTGCCATTGGTTTTATGGATGACTTAATCTATGTCTGGGCAAATTGAAAACTTCCGGATAAAAGATAGAAAATCTATTTCTATTTTGATCACAAAATCAGATATCAGAGAGTAAGAAGATAGTGTTATTCTTAGGATATTTTAGTTGGCCCCATTGAAGGAAAGCTCCTTGTAGGCCAGGTTGTAATTTAATTCCAGTCTTAATCAGTTATTGTGGATAAAATTTCAGGGTAAAATGATCAGCCATCCCACTGGATAGATAGAACATTCTTGAGTTTGGGTCTTTTTTTTTTTTTTTTTTTTCTGTTCTGAGATGTCCTAGCATGTGTCTGGGCACCTGGCTACAGACAGCCTGGAAGTATTTCAAAATACCAGAGACATGTTTACACTGGATTCTTCCTGGCTTAGCAATCTCCCTTCTCATTAGCTCAGCATAAAGGCTGTGACAAATGGAATGTTCTGTGATTTCCAGAAAGCAATGCCATTGTTGATTCCAGAAAAAAGTTTTTGATGGCTTAATTTTTTTTATACTCTTCTCAGGAAGATATTGTAACAGGAGTTCCATTATTTGAAAATGAAAGCCACTAATAGCTTGTCGTATTGATATTTTCTTCCTATAGAAGCAGAAATGCCAACAGAAGAGATTATTAGGGAGCGAAGTTCAATAGGGAGAGTAAGGTAGGCAGAGGAGCAGACACAATGCTAGAAGACCTGAAATGGGAAGTCATTAGTCTACTTTCTGAAAACAGGCAGGCATATATTGGTAGAGCAGGGAAACAATTTTAGATCAAATGTAAGATTTAGGTTTTAATAATTCATGAGACTCTTTTTTCCCAACTATTTGTTTACAAAAATAAAAAGGAAAAATAGAAGTGGTAATATTTAATTAGAATAGGTGGTAGAACTCATTTGGTCATTTTTGCTTCACTGACTCATCTTTACATTAAAATGAATTATAATAAAAATTTTTCAAAGTAGACAAAGGATGGCACTTAACACTGGAAATAATTTTCTGTGCTGAAATTCATCAAGAATAGACAGTTTTGGCACAGTTATAATGTTTGATTTTATTAAAAAGTCTGTATATTTTCTAAAATGAGGCTTATTGAATTCTACTTTAGGCTCTTGCCAGATAAGCTAAAATAGATTCCTACTGCACTTCACAAACAAATTGTTACCCCCATAATCTTTTTGAAACCCTTCCAGTTTTTTTAGCGTTAGTCTTGAATTAATCTTGAATCCTGAATCCTATTTGGGACTGTGCTTACTAATTGACCTTCCACTGCATAGGTGATTTGAAGTTCGGATTTTAATTACTAATTTCAGGTTAACTAGGAGGTAGAAACATTCACAATCTATTGTGGTATGTTCCCTGAAGTTCTAAGCTGACATCCTAGTTTCACTCTAGATTTTTGCCATGTCTTTATCTGCTTACTAGTTGTCATATGAGCTAAAAATGGAAGTTGGCTTGAGCTGGGTGGCTACTATCAGATCCAATGAATTAAGAGCACCCTAACGAGATTCCTGCTGTCTATCACTGTTGCCCAAACCAAAGAGGCCAATTATTTTTAGCCCAGTGAATCCAAATTTTACCTTAGTCTGTGTTTACGGTATTTTTAAGACTGAGAATGACCCTTTCTCTGGTTGTTGATTGTGTCTTACTGCCTTTTGCTAGCAGACTCTTACTTGATTTTGTTTAGGGAGTTAAACATTTCTGTGAAAAATACAAGACATCCCCCCCCCAGCCCCGCCCCATTTCAGATAGTTTCTGAACTTCCTTGGAAATCTTTGAAAAGGGTAAGATTTTCAGAGAACAGCCTGTAGAAACTACTTTGTGGGAAATATTTCTGAGTTCTGGTTTTCTTCCAGGTGCCTCAAAGAACTACTTCTATATCCCCAGCGTTAGCCAGAAAGAATTCTCCTGGGAATGGTAGTGCTCTGGGACCCAGACTAGGATCTCAGCCCATCAGAGCAAGGTAAGGGAAGGAATGTGGTGACAATGAAGGAAAAAGCCCACTCACTGTTGCCATCACTGCTTTCCTTCAAAATGGCTGTGTTCTTCTCGCTGAAAGGCAGGTTGACTTGCCACCTGGACTGTGGGTTTTGATGGGCCAGATACGTGCCTTTTATTTCTTCAAAAACTTTTCACACAAATCACCATACCACTGTGTGTGTGGAGGTGGGGGTGCTCAGGAATGAATGAATGAAGCAACCCAGAAACCAGTGCAGTGTACCTGAATTAATAGTTTTTAAAATCTGGGAGTAAAATTGCAAATACAAGTCTGGGTGTAATATCTCAAACCAATAATTATTTCAGAGGCCATGTAATGGAATCAAGAGGAAAAAAATGGCCTATTTTGAATTGATTTTTAATATCTGGTCAAGAAGTATGCTCTAGGAACCACTGAGACTTCACAAGTATTTGCCATGGAGATAATGACCAACTGCAGAGCTTAAAATTGCAGAAGAACTAGCGTTGGAGAAGAAACCACCTTGTTGGTCACGAAATAGGAGGGCACTTCAAAGATGTTATTTTAGTGCAAAAAAACTTTTGAAATTCATGCATAGTTTTTTCACATTAAGAATTTTCCAAGAACTTTTAAAAAGCTTTTTATTATTATTAATTTGAAAGGCAGAGTTACAGAGAGAGAAGGAGACACAGAGAGGTCTTCCATCTACTGGTTCATCCCCAAGTGGCCACAATGGCCAGGGCTGGGCCAGCCCAAAGCCAGAAGCCCAGAGCTTCTTCTGAGTCTCCTGTATGGATGCTAGGGCACAAGCACTTGGACTATCTTCTGCTGTCTTCCTAGGCATATTAGCAGGGAGCTGGATTGGAAGTGGAGCAGCTGGGACTCAAACTGGTGCCCATATGGGATGCCTGCATCACAGGCAGAGGCTTAACTTGCTACACAACAATGCCGGCCCCATCTGTGAACTTCCTGAAGACCCTTCATATAGCTTCCACTGTTGTTTTTCCAGAATTTTCCATTGATAATGTATGTTTCTACAGTGAGGAAGTTGCTCCCATTTCTACAGGTTGCTGTTGAGGTCTCAAAACTGGGAGGAAACAAGATCTCTACAGTCTCCCAGTGGATTTTTATGTGGCAACGGAGGCTATTTGTTGCTGTAGTTCATCAAGCTTCCCTCAGATTTTTCATGATGAATACAACCCATTTTAGGATTAGCAGAAATAGCAAATGGCCTCTGCCTAGGCTATAAAAAGGATGAGCTTGGGCAGGCTGTTTTCTTTTCCTTCATTGTGTTCATAATAAGACAAGGACCCCCCTTTCTAGTACAAGAAAGACTGCAAATGAAGCTTATGATTATTTGTACATCTCTTCAAAATGTGCAATGCTTTTGATCATAAAGCTTTCATTTTCCTTTTGACATGAAAAGCCTTGGGAAGAGGTCAGTCCATAAATAATATGCAACTATACTAAGAACACGAGTTCCTTTAGGGCAAGGATGCCGGTCCATTCCGAGTGGAACTACCAATGGCAGGAGGCTCTGAATGAGCCATTTTTCCCCAGTGACTTGTCAGACTCACACTGAGCTGGTGTTGCTAAGCTGTACTAGGACTGGAACGTGCTGTGACCAGGCAGCCAGAGGAAGGACAGCATTGGGTTGCCTGAATTTTATCAGTCCCCCTCTTAGGCAGCAGTAAGTCCCCAATTATCAGTGCTTTTTGCTCCTTTGAACCCTGCCCTCGGGGCTCCGTTCATTGGATCACTTGCTCAGTATTTTAGTGGCTTTAGATCAAGCATTATTTCAAACTTACTTTTTTTTCCTGTCAACCAAAAAAGAGCTACCATTATGCAGTCAGACAAAAAGCAGCTTTTTGTTCCTTCTTAAGTGCTATTTTAATGGCATTGAAGCCAAAAATAATTGGTATTTGATGGTCAGTGGCTTACAAAGTATGAGCCCCTTAGAACCATTTAAATATCAGACCTTGTCCAAGGGACGCAGAATTTGTGGGAGACGACTAACATTTTTCTACTTCAGAGGTAGAGAAGAAGTGAGCAAAAAGATCTTAATTATCTCGTTATAGAGAATCCCCATCTTGTAGGCGGGACATTCCTTCAGCACACCCTGCTTCTTGTCTGGCGTGACCCACACTTAAGTCATAAATCAGAGTTTACAGCTCTAATTGGATTGCCGTGTTTAAAGCCTCAAGATGTAGTTTATTTCCTGTGATAAGGGTAGCTCTGTTCACCTAAGTAGCCCACCCAGTGCTTAGTGGCCTGAAATATAACTGCTGCTTGCATTTCAGGATTCTGGGGGGCCGCTAAGAAGTCCATCTGCTGATCTTGCCCGGGTTTCCTCGTGCAGCTGCTGGGTCCACTGTACCTCTTGTTCCATCCACATGGTCTTTCACGCGGGGCTTCCTCCTCCGATGGTGATGTCAGAAAAGCATTTTAAGAGGAAAACATGTCCCATGGCCACTGCGAGTCAAATGCCCAATCCCTGAGTCCATGTGGAAGGGAGCTATGCTGGGCATGGGCACTACGCGATGCGAGTTGGCTAGGGGCCATCACTGTGATGCACAGCCTCTCCTGCTCTTCTGGTTCTCATGAAGCCTCATAGTTCTTTTTTTACCATTTGTCAGACAAACAGCCATTCATAAAACTCTTAAGAAAAGGGCTGCTTTTAAATAAGTCACACTTCACCATGCTTCTGGGCTAAACTTCCTGTACTTGGTCAATGTTCTCTTTCTTTCCTCCTTTTCTTTGAAATAGTTCTCAAGGGCGTCTAGAAAATTAACAAAGTCGGAATGGATTGCAAACAAAATTACATAACTAATGAGGGACAGATTCCGGAAGTTTCATTATTTTTACTTCATTTGCTGAAGTCAGCAGATAAACATGAAGGGCCCACTAAATGCAGAACTGCATGTGACTGGGAGCCAGTGACTGCAACCCAGGCTGCCCGACTCCAGGGCCCATGAGTCACACTAGACCTGCTAGTCCTTAGGGCTGAAGGAAACATCAGGGGCAAAATTCTTTTTCTTGGCTCACTGTTTTACTTTTGGGAGAATATATCAATTCAGGTGGGGCCTCTTTTCCCCTTCTGTGGCACATGAGGGATCCCAAATTTAAGATAATAGCATCTCAACATGGAAGGAATTTGGGTACCCAACTCACTACTTGGAGAACTATCAAGAAAAGCAGTTCCAGCTATGTGTATCACATGTGGAAAATAAATCATTGTTGTGCTAAGTCAATAATAAAAAAAAAAGCCACAGCCTAGTGGATAAAAAATTCAGTTTTTCCTTCTTGCATTTAGTACTCACAATGTTAGATAAATGCAGAATGTATGATTTCTTTTTTTTGAAAGTTTGGGAAACATTATAAGCTCTTTAGAAGACTCCATGTTCCTGTAACATGAGGAAAAAAAGCAAAGCTTTGCTGGGGTGAACACTTATCCTTTTCCCCAACAAAACTGCTTTTTTTTTATTTTTTATTTTTTTTATTTTTAACAGGCAGAGTGGACAGTGAGAGAGAGAGACAGAGAGAAAGGTCTTCCTTTGCCGTTGGTTCACCCTCCAATGGCTGCCGCGGACAGCGCGCTGTGGCCGGCGCACCGCGCTCATCCGATGGCAGGAGCCAGGTGCTAGGTGCTTATCCTGGTCTCCCATGGGGTGCAGGGCCCAAGCACTTGGGCCATCCTCCACTGCACTCCTGGGCCACAGCAGAGGGCTGGCCTGGAAGAGGGGCAACCGGGACAGAATCCGGCGCCCCGACCGGGACTAGAACTCGGTGTGCCGGTGCCGCAAGGCAGAGGATTAGCCTGTTGAGCCACGGCGCCGGCCAAAACTGCTTCTTAAGTTCCTCTTCTGTCTACACACACCACACCAAACCAAGAAGAGCCCCATTGCCAGTTATTTGTAAATACATGCAGCATTGAGCGTGCACAGCTGTGCAGCATCAGCTGGGCAAGAACGTGTTACAGAGCCCCCCCCTGCAGTGCCCTGCTTCTGCCGGGCTCAGGCAAGGTCTTACTGACTTATTTGTTTAGTAAATAGTCCTGGAGTGGCATACTGTTGTTCTAAGTGCATTGCAAATACTAATTTAAGCCATAATCACTCTGTGAGGTGGTGACTATATGCGTTCCCATTTCATAGCTAGAGAAATTAAGGGAAACAGAAGTTAAGCAAGTTGGCCAAGGTGACAAATTTAGTTAAGTGGGAGAGCTGAGATTTGCACACTGGTAGACTTGCACCGAAGTCTGCACTTCTCAGCACCCTTCCCTGCTAGCCTGTTTAGTGTGCATTGGTGTGGTGTTTTCCCAAGGGAAAGGGGCCCTCCGTTCCTTCAGGGACATGGCACCAACTTGTTTCCAGCTTTCTGACCGTGCGGTGTAGTGAGTTGGTGAAGATTAAGATTATTGCTCCTAATCCAGTGATATGCACCACACTTCAAAAGTCAGCGTGCTGCAGGACACACCTCTAAAACATCTTCCCACCCTAGATGGAACTCACGTCATCACATGCTTTGTCTGGCTCCCTTCCTAGATGGCTAAAGTCCGGATGATAACACGGTCACCGTGAGCCCTGGCAGTGGCTGCCCGCCCGCCCTTCTGTGCACATACAGCTGGGCATTGCGCAGGCTGTAGAATCAATGGGGACATCTCACCTGTTTTTACTCCCAGAGGCCTTATGCACTCAAGGTGATCAGTTGAGTTTAAAAAAGATTTGATTAGATCATTGTAAGCCATTTCTTTGAAATCCCAAGCACTTCATATTCAACTATGATTCGTGTGTTTTTTTGTTTTTTTTTTTTTTTGACAGGCAGAGTGGACAGTGAGAGAGAGAGACAGAGAGAAAGGTCTTCCTTTGCCGTTGGTTCACCCTCCAATGGCTGCCGCGGTTGGCGCGCTGCAGCCGGCGCACCGCGGGCATCCGTTGGCAGGAGCCAGGTGCTAGGTGCTTTTCCTGGTCTCCCATGGGGTGCAGGGCCCAAGCACTTGGGCCATCCTCCACTGCACTCCTGGGCCACAGTAGAGGGCTGGCCTGGAAGAGGGGCAACCGGGACAGAATCCGGTGCCCCAACCGGGACTAGAACCCGGTGTGCCGGCGCCGCAAGGTGGAGGATGATTCGTGTGTGCTTTTAAAGCAAATTAAACCGTGATCAAACAAGCACATCTGAAATATGGCAAGATTTAAATGAAGCCAGAAACACCCAGTCAAAACTCAGGGACTTAAATACAAACCTATCTTCCTATGGCTTGTTTGCTCTCATTGGCTTGTATCGTCAGGAACAAAGTAAAGTGAATTTTGGCAGTCACCCAGTTAATTATAGACTTGGCCCAAGTATTTGAGCCACAAAAATCACTTGGCAATCCTAATTTTCCCTTTTGACTTTTCATGTGATTCAAGTTGATGGACTAATGGCCCCGTTTTTACTTGACTGCATGTTTTACAGACCAAACAGGCTTGCTGCTTGGTGGTAGTTGTCTGAATTAAAACTCAGCATTTAAAGACATCTATTTGGATGTTTCCAAGCTTTACACATTTGGATCTGAGTAGGTTCAGTTACTATGTGAACAAGGGAAATCGATCATTTAGTGGAATCCTTCTGAAGCTGATCCTCTTTAGAAGCGTTTCTCAGACCCCTTTGGTCCAAGGCCAGACCATTGCAGATATAATAAGAGAAACATGTGAACAGTAGGAAATTTTCTTGAAATACTCATATTTTATCAATAATAATAATAATCTAGGAAAGACATTATAAAGTTTTCCCTGTTCCTCTGAGTGGCTACAGAGAAATGTAAGCACTTCTTCAGTCTCCAGCAGCAAAAATAGCAATGTATTAAGCTCAGCAGCCATGCTGGTCAGCTCCAGTGGGGAGGACTTGTGCTAATGAGGCCCGCCTCAGGGATTTAATGCCCTTGGGACCCAATTAGCTTCACACAGGAGGCTGCGAGCGCAGTCAGAGCCATGTGCTCATCCCAGCCAAGGCCTCTGCTTCTCTTTTATACTAGGCAAGCCCAGCCCAGGCCTCCTCATCCTGCTGTCTGGGCTCCCTGCCTCACACTGGGCCAGTCATTTATAAGCCTGGCAAGGGAGGTCCACATCCTGAGCCAGGTTATAAAGCCATGGCTCCACAACCAGACCTTTCCTTCTGATCGCCCATTCTCTCAGTGCTTCCTGATACCCTTGGGTCTCTATCTTGCTGGTGTCCTGTCCACATCCATGTGCACAAGGAAAACCTCAGTCCTCTGTCTCAGCCTTACTGCTCTACGGCCCTACCAAATCTTGTCTTCCTCCTAACCTGTCCTCGACATGTCCAGTATGCACGAATGGTTCCCTAAATTCCGACAATCTTACAATCACTTTCACACAACACAGAGGCCACCACGTCACTGCTGTGTCTACAGCACTTCTCTCAGCTCTGCATTTGTGTTGCAACACGACTGCCTGCCTTGTGCCCCATCACTCGTCTTGGTCTAGCCAGTCTCACAAGTAAGGGGCTTATTAGAAAGGTTTGAGTTGAATCACCAAAGGAGTGCTGCATTAGAGCAAAGAGCTAGTTTCTGCTGCCACCCATCACCCCCCAGAAGAAAACACCTCAGATCATCGATCGCCAGCCACCCTACTCGCAAGAGGCCTTTTCATTTTAATACAAAGAACACTGCATTGCCATTCCACCATAGGAAGAGCAACACCAAGAAACAGCAATATGCCCATCACTAGTAATCTGCAGCACAGTTGGTTAGCAATCCATTTCCTAGAATACATGTTTTTGGAATTTATTATGCATAATTCTTGATCACTTGACAGTGGGGCAAATTCATTATTTATGATTTAAAGGAGATGGGAGTATGTCTTTCTGAAAAATAGAAATGTTAATGTTTCAGAAATACCACTCATTTATTATTTGCAGCATTTTCAAATTAAAGGTATTTCCAATATGGATCCTAATCATTGTAATCAACTAGATACAAGCAATTTTCACAAAAATACTTGAGACTCAAAGGAGTGGCCACTACAATAGCCAGAATTTTTGAAGTTTTCTTTAAGTTTACCAATACTTAGTTACTCTGCAATTGATGCTACTAGGTTGACTTAGTAGCCCCTTTACCATAAAACCTGCAAAGATAAATATAAGTCCTACATTTATGTGACAAAAAATAAATTATGAGAATATATCTATTTTTACATAGTTTTCCACTGATGTTTTCCAGGGTTACAAGCCATCTATACCAAATCGAACTTTTTTGGCCAATCTTTTTCCACAAAGCACAAATCTTGTATGTTGAAAGAAGTCATTTTGTATAGTTGCTGCTTTATAAGGATGCCATTTTTTGGTGAAGTTGTGATGGCCTAAATTACTGTTAAGTATCTCAAGGACAGGAGCCATCTTATTTTCGAATTTGTCTGTGGTACACACTTGGGATGTTCCTGAAGTGGGCAGAGCAAGAACTAAAGCATACGATTGCACTTCTCTGTGATATTTCCCAACACCATGGGACTCTGTGAATAAGAATGTGAAATTTGCTTTAGAGAACTGAAGAGTTTGGGAATGTGGTGGAGTTGTAAAGGGATGTGTTTCATCCCTGAGCAACAGATTTAAGCAAGAGCTTTGAGTTTCTAGTCTCGCAAAATTATCAGTGCTCAGCACTGTATAAATATAGTGAAAATGAAAATGTCTATGAATTATAAATTTAGATTAGAAGGAGGTACTTCATAGAATTTTTCAGAATGTTGCTTATACTTTTTTAGGTTTTTCAGTCCACACTAATTTTTTTCTAAGATTTATTTATTTGAAAAGTTGAGTGAGGTTTTCTTTATTCATTCATGTATTAATGGACACCTGGGTTGACTCTGTATCTTGGCAATTGACAATTATGCTATAATGAATGCAGGCATCATTTCAACAAACTCATTTCAATTCCTTTTTTTTTTTTATCCAGAGGTAGGACTGTTGAATAGTAATTCTACTTTTAATGTTTGAAGACTCTCTACACTGCTTTCCACCATCATTGTACAAACTTGCATTCTCACTGCTGCAACCCTGCATTCTCACCAACACATTTCATCTTTCTTGACAGGTGTAATGTGATCACTTCTCATTGTCATTTTAATTTGAATGTCTGATTACTGACAATGATCAGTTTTTCATACACCTACTGACTGTATGCCTTTTGAAAAAAGTCTGTTTGGGTCATTTGCCCATTTGTTAAGTGAGGCTATGTGTTTTCTTGCTATATGGACTCGTTTGAACTCCTCGTGTGTTTTTGGATAGGAACCCCTTCCCAGACAGGTGAGGTGCAAATGAGCAGGTTGTGAGAATAATCAATGTGCTCTGCTGTCCACACAGCAACCCGGATCTCCGGAGAACTGAGCCTGTCCTGGAGAGTCCCCTGCACAGGACCAGCAGTGGCAGCTCCTCCAGCTCCAGCACCCCCAGCTCCCAGCCCAGCTCGCAAGGAGGCTCCCAGCCCGGGTCACAAGCTGGGTCCAGTGAACGTACCAGAGTTCGAGGTAAAGCGCTGTGTCACCTTCCTGGGGAGGAGGCCCATAGACAGGGGAACAGGTTACTTCTTGACTCCCGTCCTGGCATGGCCACCTCTGTGGGACACTGCAGAGCCCCACAGCTGCTCTTAGCGTCTGCCTCCTCCCAAGAGTGGACAACCATCCCTAATTGTGTGTGTGTGACATCAGAGAGTGGACAAAGTCCTTTTTAATCTCAGGGAACAGTGCCTTCTGGAGACATCAGCAAGAGTAATCTTACTTGCGAATATGGTCACGTAACGTGGGTGAACTTCCATGTCCATTTGATGGCCTGCCTTCACAGTTTCATGTACTCCCCAAGTGTCCTCCTCCAATGTCCCAAAGTCCCATCTGGCATCCTGAATATGGTTCATATTAGTAGGTATTTCTCAAAATTCCATGAAGACTAAACTAGAACAAATATATTTGAGGAAAGAAAGAAAATGTCTGCCTTGAAAAGATACATTTAACTCTTCTGGTTATTCCTATTAGATAGGTAAAAATTAGCCTCCTAAAATATCTAATTCAGATCATTGACATTGTTTAGTTTTCACTAATGAAGAGGCCTAGGAAAATCAGTATTGTCCAAATTATTATGAGCATAATAATAGATTGTTTCTAGCTAATCAAAATTCTCTTTTTGAATCCGCTTCTTCAGAAGGTAATTCTGCTTCCAAGTGATAAAGACCAGTACTATTGAGTGCGATTTGATGAACATTAATAACACTTGTGAATTACTCTGATGAAAACTGCCAGCTCTTTTTTTCTGAACCTCTTCAGGAGACACAACCATAGTTTATTGTCCAGCACATATCCCTTTAAGGTTTTAAAGGAGTACAGGCCCCATATGTGTGTTTTGAGAAACTGGGTGTATAACCTGGGGTGTCCATGTCTCTAGGGATGTGGATTGGCCTCGGCTGCCCTGCTTGCTGCCTTCTCTGGTCGAGGGCGTTTCCCAGAGCTACAGAAGTCTTTATTGCCAGGATCCAAACATAAATTTAATTTAGAAAATGTTTTGCCCCTGCCTTTCTTTCTAATCATGTACTTAGTTACAGAAAATATCAAAGAAAACCAAATTTACACATAGCAGTTGAATTCCCTCATTCAGGCTTAATTCTTATATTCTTTCCTTGGCCCCTAGCTCTTCTGGGTTAAAAGAGATCTCCTACTGTAGATTAGATCTTCACTCCCTGCACGCTCATCACCCTAAGAGCTGCTTGCTCACTCCTTTACTCTATAAGTCTGGTCTAGGGCCCTTCCCCCCAGGCACACCCTCCTCCCTGCCCCCACACCATTCTTTCTACCTAAAAGGGGGCAAGACCACTTCTCACTCCGACTTAAAATCTACTCTACCAAATAAAATAGGTTTCCTTTTTTCCTTTTTCTTTATTCCATAAAAGTTCATCAGAATAATCTGTTCTGCTGGGTAACTAGTCAAAGCAGCAGCCAAGTTGAGAAATTGCACTGAGAGTTTGGGCTCGCACATGGATTAAGAATGGGACTTGCAGAATTTAGTCAGAATCCCAGCTCTCCCCAATTTCAGCATCACCTCTGGCCAGTGGTGTCATCTTTCTAGATCTGTGCTTACATTAAAATCAAAAAATAGCACCACCTCTTTGGGTTGGAACAGAGGATTAAGTGAGATAATTGACAGAGAATGCATTTAGCACTGTGCATGCCCAATAAATGGTACTTACTCTAGTGTTTCTGATCACTAGTAAGTTCCAGGTTAGAAGCCTAACTGCGCTTGCCCAAACATTATTATTATTTTTTTTTTTGCCCTGAATGTGCTTGAGGATTTGCCGGAGTGAGTGCTGTGTCCACTGAACAACTCTGACGGGGTGACTCAATCCCAGATGACTCATCCAGAAGATGAGTCCCTACTTTTTGAGGTCGTATCTTTCCTGACCCTCTGTTTGTTCCTCCAGCCAACAGCAAGTCAGAAGGGTCACCTGTGCTCCCCCATGAGCCTGCCAAGGTGAAACCAGAAGAATCCAGGGACATTACCCGGCCTGGTCGACCAGCTGTGAGTGCTTTCTCTCTGCGTTTTTGCCTCGATGAATTTACCACAGAACACACAGGTTACAGCAGTCAGGGGACACTCAGGAGTACAAACCAAAACTGTTGAGATTATTGAGAAGTCCTGAGCACTAAATAGGCAATCATACTGATATTGGAATTTGACCCCTTAAAGTTATATATGAAATGTGGCTCCTTAAAGTTCCCCAGAAGTCCCATCTGGGACTGGAATTTGGGGTGCCATACGATATCACCATATGCTTATTAATAAATTCCCAATATTAAGCCCATGTGGGTTCTTGCCTACTATTCAGAGAAGAATTCTGAATACTGGCATAAATGAATGAGGCAGCATGGTACATTTTAAGCTTTTATTTAGTGCGAAAGATGCATAGGAGAGTGAGGGCTTTATCTATAGGAGAGAGGTAGATCTAGGTTCATACTGGGTACCAGGAACCAGCCACGTGGAAGAGCAGCCAGGCCCAGAAGCCTAGGGCGGGTAGGCCAGGAAGCCACCTGCTCAGGAGGCGCAGGGCTACAGCCAGCACCCTCCTGGCAAGAGGCCAGGGTGAGGGAGGGAGGAAAAAAGGGCAGGACACACCCTGTGCCAGGATTTTAATCCACTCTCAAAGGGGAGTGGCTAATTAACCTGATTGGCTGGTGGGCACTCAGGTGTGGCCAGGTAGGAACAGGAGGTCACACAGGGGTATGGTGAAGGCGTGGTCTTCCAGCTCACAAACCTAATCAGTTTTAACTTGTGTGCCTGTCTACTTCAATACCTGAGCAGCAAAGAAATGATCCAATCTTGGGGTGCATCCTGCGCCCTTAGATGTTGTGCTTAATATTAGCATGTCTTTAGAAAATGAAACAGGAAGAATAATAACTCATATCATTCTATAATTTCTATGCAACAACTTTGGCAAAAAGATGTTGAAACTAAAAGTTAAGGTGACTTGGACACTTTCTATGATTTATTTACTGTTCTGTGCTTTTTCCCCATATTATTTTCCATGTTTGTTACTATTACAGTTTTTCTATTACTTTTCATGCCGCTAGGCCTGTTTTCTGGATAAAAATTGATAAGCATGGTGCAATTTAAAATTAAATCCAGCTTCACTGCTGTGACGTGATAGACCAAGACATCTTAAAGAATGAAATAAAAGCAAAGAGGCTGCAATTTGAAAGTTGGAAAATGAATGAGTTACTATCAACTTTTTAAAAATTTGCTAAGAATCTTTTCTACAGAATGAATGTCGAGTCTGTCTGGTTTACTCTGTTTTTTCACCTAAAAGTGAAGAAGTACACTGAGAGTAATAACCAGGGGAGCTCGCTCGTACAGTTCCCGGCTGGTGTTTTCTTTGCTCGTTTGTATTATCAGCTGTTTTGGGAAATGATTCCAATGTATCTAACTTGCTGCCTTGCCTTTCTCCTGGCTTTCTCCCCTTCTATGGATTCTTCTGGATTGGGTTCTTCTTATCTCAGAGCTATAAGAAAGCTATAGATGAGGTTAGTATTTTCTCTTCTTGATTGTATTTTCTTAAGATGTGAATGTTAACCAGTTTCCGGATTTTGACATTCAGAAAGGTGGCCAATGGGATCACAGATGTAAAGTCACAGGCAGACCTGCTGGGCGAGTGCCCCTCTAATGGAAGTTACCCTCAGACCTACCCATTAAGCTGTCACTTTTCCAATGTCCAGTTGGTTAATGACAAGTGTCAAGGCCTTGTTAATGGGACCATTTCTCTATTCAGTATCTTCCCATAGCAAACCTGTACCTGACAGCCTTGCTAGGGGATAGCTCGCTGCAGTTTCATTAACAAAGAGACGTCAATCCTAGGACACTGCAAATTTCTAGGGTGTGATTTTGAGCAAAAAGTGACTGAGTACTGCTAGATTAATCTTATGGGACATTAACAAAACCATCAACAGCAACATCAACGTTAGTTAATGAATCTTGGTGAGTGAAATGACTCTCTTATCTGTTGAGACATTTTTTCATTAGAAAAATATATGGCTTTGTCAGTCGCAGGTAGATCATTAAGAAGCCTGATTGCCTGATTGCTGTTTGTCAGGCCTGCATGAATACCATACAGCAGAGTAGATTTTTTTTTAAGAGGTAGGCCTTGCAAAGCACTCAAAATGCATGGAATCTGAGAATACTGTTATGGCTTTAAAGCTTTTCACTCTGCTGAGCACTGTTTTGGTGAGTTCACACAGAAAAGGCATGGCGTTGTGATGAGAAATCTGCATTGAGATCCCCCAGTAGACAGCTGACTGGGACAAGTGTCTAACCTCTCTTGGCCCGACTTTCCTCAACTGTCCAATGGGGATAAAAACCCTGCCCTACCCAGCTGATTAGAGTGTTTAGGCTCGCTCAAGGTCATGTGTGCAGAAGCATTTTGTGACGTGTAAAGAGCTGCAGAAAGCCAAGAGATTATCTTGTTTGTTGAGGATGGGGCCAGAGGCATGGAGCTGGCAAGTGGGAGAAGCATGTGTCTGTGCATCTGGTCTTTACCAAAGAGTCTCACTTTTTCAGAATTATGATCCTGTCACTGTGCAGAATAATCCAGAAAGTTACCATAGTTAAAGAATGATTGATTGTATGAGTGAGATGCTGCATGTCTAGTGTGGGGTTGTCATGCACAGGAAGGGCAGAGGGGACCTTATTGACTGTTGTGTGCTGTGGTCTTGCTCACTCCTTTCCCTCATGGTAGTGACAAGGACAAGGGTTATCACCATGTTCAGCAGCTTTCTGCCAGAACATTGGCTGCTAATAAATATGGTTTTGTGTGTGAACAATCAAACGGGAATTTCACCCGACCAGAAATTGGCTTGAAGATTGCTGGTTAACCTAGGAAATTTTGGCCTTTGAAAACTTGCTTTGTGTACTGTGGTTTGCTCTACCACACTGGGCAGAGTTGCAAGAGGACCACATGATGAGCCATGAGCCATGAGCCATGATGAGCAGCTGGGAGAGTGTGAGCAGCACACTGTAATCCCTGGAGCCATGTGTGCTTGGAAGAAGCCCTGCAGGTGAATCTGATAACCCTACCCCTTGAGCATCACTGATCTAATCCAGTGCAAGTCCAGGGTTGCTTGGTTCTACCGAACCCAGTGGTTCTCCACCTGGAATGATGCCTCTACTCCCCTTCTCCTAGAGGACACTGGGAAAAGTCTGGAGACAGTTCAGGTTGTCACACTCAGGGGTGCCAGGGGGCGCCCCTAGTATCTTGTGCATAGAGAGTGGCTACCAAATATTCACAATGCACAAGAGAGCTTCTCATGATGAAGAACTGCCTGGCCCCAAATGTCAGTAGTGCCATGGCTGAGAAACCTTAAGCTTAAATCCCTCCCCCAACTTCTTTCAAAAGCGTGGCTATGGCTTCCCTCTCAGAGACTGCTTTTCCCTTTAGATACCCTGAAGTTGCAACCAAAGTCCTAAAACATCTTTGAAAATGTGTTGCCTGTTGATACTAATTTGATGGTCCAATTCTTCATAAAAGTCTGAAGGAGTGCTCATTAATTTGGCATTGCAGTCTAAGGAATATGAGACAATAGAGCATAGTTTGTGACTATTTAGTACAGCCTTTGAAAATAAGTATTTGCTTTAGACAGTCAAATACGTGACATGAAGATTATGCATATAACCAAGCACTGGTTTTACCACTGTTGTTTTGTTAGTGCATGGGATTCTGGAAAGTTCTGGTGCAAATCTGTAGACTGGCTGGAACTAGCGGCCTCAACCAGTCTGATCCCTTCTTTCCTCACTTGAGGAGACTGAAGCTAAGTGACCTGCCTAGTATCTTAGCTTAGGCTTCCTAGCAAGAAGTAAGTTATTACATGCAAGAAAGACCAGCTCAAAACTTTTAAACAAAATAATAGTTCAAAGAGTTGAATGGAAATTTGCATAAACTATCTTGTTTCTAAAAAGAGAAAAAAGCAAGTTTTCAGACAAGGTGTGCATAATAACTGTCAGGTTACATAAGCTTTACTGAATGAAAAATTATATCAAGTTGGCTCTAAAATGGGTTAGATCACAGAAGTCTTTGGGTAAGAGCCTCTTCACTATCTTTAATTTTACTCTGTCGAAAAACCCTACTATATTGCCATATTTCTTTTTTACTTATGTGTTCTCAAATATTTTCATGCTAAATAGCACTTTTATTCCCTTTTCTTAATACTTTTTAGCTTCAGGCTTGAGATAGCCAAGCAATAAATTAGCACAAAGGCTCATTATATGGAGAAAATTGGTATTGTCAGAGAATAAAATGTATGAAAATGGATCTGAACCCAATGGTGTCAGTTTTAGAGCATGTCTACTTATAACTTTGCTTTGGTAAGTTTTTGCATAGGCAGTGAATACAAAACAAAACTTTAACTAAACATGCAGGCTGTTGGCAATGGAAGATGAGTTTTTCTGACTGGTAATGTTACTTTAGAGTTCCTAATTGTTGTTACCTTGGTGTTTTCATATCATCTCACCCTACAAGCTGTTACCAATTAAAAGAAACCTGCAGTTATTTCTAATGTGTCAGGAAAGTTAGATTTTTAATAGCACCAGAAACAAAAAAATCGAAAGCAAAATCATAAAGCCGGTCAGAATGTTAAAGTGTTTCTAAATACAGTGTTTAGAAAAATGTAGGTCATTTTCAGAAGTGAAACTTGTTTTAAAATCAGTGGGCTATGGGGCTACCTAAATATTTCTAAATAACTGATTTTTAAAAATCTCTAGTTTTGAAATGTCAAAAATCAGGAAAACCAAGTCCTGGGGAAAATGTATAATTAAATAAATCATAGCTAATAGTGTTATATTTTACTCACATAATTATTAACAATAGAAATAAACTATTTTAAACCATATTCTCTCTTTAAATTTATGATAAAATGCAACTTTTAATGACACATAACATTTTAAATGCTAACTTTGTTCTTTGATTTAACTTAACCTGGCCTTAATATACAGAAGTCATAAAATAATTTGTTGTTATTTTATTGGTTTGAAAGATTATAATATCCTTTTCCTTTCATAACCTTAACAAATATCTAGGTGATATGTTCTGAGAGTATTCAAGTACAGCATACACTTCACTTTCTTCTCCATTTGATAAAGATAAGCATTGGCATTTAAGAGGAAGTAAGTCAAAAGCTGAAATCCAGACAGTAGCTTTTCAAATTTTGAACTATTGCTGAAAAAAAAAAAAGAAAGAAAGAAAAGAAAGAATCCATAGTGTTCTAGCTACGTGGTAGTTTTCCCTTTCTTTATTAGTATGCATTATATTTAAACACCATTGAGCCTTTTCAGTGCAATTCTATTTTCGCTTGCACAGGTGAGGCGACAACACCTGTTGAAGCTGAGGACATCTGTGTGAGCAAGTGTGCCAGTGTGTAAAAGTCCTGGAAAGCATGTTTGTGTAGTGAGTGCACAGTTTGAGTTTTCAAACAATTACCTTTTCCAAGGGCTTCAGTGCAAGTAATTCAGGGCAAATTTCAAAGTCACTATTGCTTTTCCTTTGATTTCTATGAAATTAGAAATGAGCCCTTCACTTAACACCTTGAACTTCCTAAATGTCAGATAAAATACGGGAAGCGTTAACTCGCTTAATTTTAACCAAAATGGTAATGTCTGGCATCTAGGTGTCAGTGGAGAAACACAGTAGTGTTACTGTCTTCTTAGAGTAAAATCACAGTTATGATTTCACTATACACATGTATCAGTTTTGCTTCTCACCGATTCAGATAGATTATATAACATCATCTAGATCGCCTAGATTGTGCTGAGCCTGCATCAGGTAAATTGAACAAATACATTTCTGGATTGAAGTAAAGAGAGAATATGGCCTTAAGACAACTGGGATTTAGTATTTTTCAATGAGTTTCTTTCTCCCTAATCCCCTGTCTCTCACTGAATGCTCTGATTCCCACATGGGTCCCTAAATAGGGAGAAATGGTAAGACCGATGTCCAATTGCCTTTTCCTCACTTGCATGCTGTGTGCCATGGGCAGTCTAACCCATGTGAAGTAGAGCGGCCGTGCTCTCGTAGAACTGCTTCTCTCTCCCTGCATTGCTCTGAAAGCATGTGCGACCAGAGGCAGTCAGACTCTGCACAGTGCCTGCACTCTGCCTGGTGACCAGATACCGCCTCATCACATCCATAAGGCTACAGGTTTCATCATCCCCATGGACACTGGAAAGTTGTCTCTTCCTTTGGGGGTTTGCACATTTGTTGCAGTGTTCTGCACCAGGGTTTCTGATTGGGAACCAGAGTTGAAAACAAAAGAAAATGAAGCTCCTATCATTTCTGGAAGAGAACTCTTTGATTTTTCTTTTCTGCGTTTTGTTTTGCTCTGTTGTTCCTCTTGATGAACTCAACTCTATGGCTATAATTGTCAGTGGCACTAGGCTTTGGGTGGGCCATCATTTGATTCAGTGCCTCTGCTCTCCAGGGAATGATGACACACCCAATGAGTCATTGTAGTAGCTGGAACCGTGGGGATTACTCTATTCTGAGACTGATCCTAGATTTTGGTACAGTAGTGATCATAAGAAGGGAGAGGCCATTGCCATGGTATGGGCAGGAGCCCCAGAATCCTGGGGAACAGTTCCTAATCCCATGCATTTTCCCATTAACTCTGAGGCTGACCAGCTTCACCTTCCCAAAGTAAAATGAGATCCCACTGTTTGCATATATGTGTATGCACACAACAGGCCTACACATACATACACATATATATTCAGAACTCAACAGTCTGAGTCTCGCCATGGGTTTTGAACGGAGTATTAATGGATTTCATCTTTCTTTTCTAGCTTCTACACGCTACAAACATCGTTCCCTTTGTTCCATGCAGTAACTATGTTTGTCACAGTTGTATAGAGAGCTTCTTTTTTCTTGTTGCTTAAGCTGGAGCACTGACTTGCTGAGAGATGTAGCTTTGGTCGCATCTACAACTCCTATGCTGAGCAGGCTTTTCTTTTGTAGGATCTGACGGCACTAGCCAAAGAATTAAGAGAACTCCGGATTGAAGAAACAAACCGCCCACTGAAGAAGGTGACCGATTACTCCTCCTCCAGTGAGGAGTCGGAGAGTAGTGAAGAGGAGGAGGAAGATGGAGAGAGCGAGACCCATGATGGGACAGTGGCTGTCAGTGACATACCCAGACTGATGTAAGAGGACTGTTTTCAACATAGACAAGGATGGGCTGAGAGGTCTCTTTTTCAAAAGGGGCAAATAAGGGTTGGCTCTGTTGCTTAGATGGTTAAAGCACCTGTCTAGCAAAAGGGGCAAATAATGAGCCTAATATAAGCACCTATGTGGGTCTCAGATGGGATAAATCGACTTTGGGGATTTGGGTTTCTGTTAGAGCAGAATACTTTTATGATGATTTTTCTCACAGACACAGCATTATAGACCATGCGCTGTTTACCTGCCTCTTGCCACTGGACTGACTGTCCCTTTGGTGGCTCCGTCTTGGCTCTTTACAGCTGTAGGGTGCACAGTGCCAACAGCCAGGCATGAGTAATCACAATGGCATCTAAGAATGACCCTGAACTACTCATCTTGTATCATCGCCACTATCACCGAAACACTGAGCACAATGCACTTGGCAGCGTGGGTTAGCATGCCAGCCCAAGAGTCAGGTGTCAGAGAGTGAGGTGGTGAAACTCTCAAGGGTCTGACTTAGTACTCACTGTTGGATTTCCTGCTTCGTCCCCTTTGTTGTCCCTCTAGTTTGATCTTTTCTTCCCCCGTAGCTTGTCTTGTTCTCATAATTTCTGTCAATGTCTGTGTATTTGCGTCTATATTTATACCTACCTGTATTCCCTTAGCAGTGAATAGCCTTGACTTTTTCTTTTTTCTCTCACTGGAGTAGATCCTACAGAAGAACCTATCCCTATCCTTTCGGCTTTCTACCCCAGAATAGGCACAGGTGCACTGCCCTGGTTTACTGTAACTCGGACAGCATAAGATGTCAGCTTTTCCAAGTCTCCTTTTTGTTCACCTCCAAGTTTTTGGCCCAGCTGCTAGTGTAGACCCCAAGACCACAACCCTGTGTATAGGAAAAATGCCACTTCAGGCTGCAAAAACTGTTCAGCAGAGGTTGGAGAAGCAGGACAGGCCAGTCTGCAGGGAGTGTCATCCATTGATTAATGATCCTTACACTGAGGCAGTTCTTAGAGGCAAATCTAATTATCATAGCAGAAATCTGTAGTTGTTAGTTTACTGTTGATTTCCCAGCTACTGACACTCAGAAATGTGCTAAAATATGACATTTTGAAACAAACCGTTTTAAATTGCTCTTTTAACAGCACATAAAAATGTCCTAGAGGCAAAATCACTAACCAGAACATTTCTGCAAAAAGGCACTGGCCCTTTCAGTATTGTCTTGACTCAGCATTACCTCATTCTTCTCACAGATGTTCTGAATTCCCTCTGGGCACTGAGTACGCAGCTACCAGGAGAAAGTCAATTGTGAAATTAAAAGATTGCTAGAATACTCATAATGTGTTAGACACCCAGCCAAACGCTTCGAGAAATTTGGGAAGTACATACGTGCTTGTATTCTGCCTTCCCAAAGTTTATATTCTAGTTGGAGGAAAACAACATTACACCTGGAAAACTGTAGGCTAAAACCAGCATTTGGAAGAATAACCATTGGCAGTTTGGAGGGAACATGGCATTTAGTTTTAAGCCGTATTATATTTCTGCAATGGTGTTCATCCCTGTACCTCCAAAGGCAGGCATCTCTGGGCCTCTTCCCCACTGCAGAAATATCTACTTTCCCAAGATTTCCAGAATAGACATGCTGGACTTCACTCTACTCTGTGGCACTCTCCTGACCCCTTAAAATTCACCTGTTCACAGTCCAGCCCATACAGGTAAAGTCTGTTCCCTCTCCTGTCCTGTCACTGTATCTTGTGTTTATTCCTGTATATTCATGTAGTGTCTTGAATCGGGATTTTTATTATTATCATTGTGCATTTGTCTCCCTCCCTGAGTTGTGAGGTCCCCGAGGGGAGAGACTGTGTCTTCTACATCTCTCTACTCTCTACTTTTGCATGGTGCTGGGATTAGAGTGGGTTTCAGTGACTGTGATTCACATTTAACTGCCCTGAGCTGGGATTGCAAGTCCTGACTTCTGAAGAGTTAGTCTAATACAAGGGAAAGGCACGCGTGCAAGTGACTGGCAACAAGGCAGGCGAAAACACAGGGCGATGCTAGCATCTCAGGCGGGAGAAGAGTTGAAGTAACGACACACAAGGTGTCTGGTGGGAATGTAGGGTGCATGAGGAGCAGAGGGGACCTGGACTTGTGAAACCACAGAAAGAAGTGAGCGCTTCGTGGTGCAGCCGCTGGGAGCTGCTGAAGCTGTCCTGAAGTGGGGAGTGACATGATCGGGGTTACGTTTGAGAGACTTATTTCAGCAAGATGCTTTGGAAAAGGGGCAGCCAGAGACTGGTAAAGAGACTCACAGGATCTATTACTGTAATCCAGGTCAGAAACAAGGTGATCATGGAAGGCTTATTCTGGAAACTTGACACAGTTCTTGAAGAAAGGATAAACTTTAGATAGACAAGATCATCCATTAAAGAACATTGAATAGAATTTATATAAGAATAACATTTAATTATATGAGATATACTCAGAAAGTGGAAGGAAACATATGTACTTATTCCAATCTGGTAAATACTATGCATGTATTTTTATATGCACATAAAATGTATACAATCTGTTTTCCAACATGACAGTTGCACGCCAAATTTCACACTATTAAAAATTCATTATAAAATAGTTGCTCCTTAGATACAGAGTATTTTGGCATTAGAGTGTTTCTCATATACATTTTTATTACCTTTTTCCTATTGCTAGTGTGAACCTTTATATATTGTGCTATATATTTACAGAGCAGAAAATGAAAATAAATTGTAACACATTTCAGTATCATGAAATGTAAACCAAAGAGCTTCTCAGGAATGGAGTCCCAGTCACTCAGAAAAGCAGCTGTGGATTCTGATTTTCAAAGCAGTTGCTTTTTTTCTTTACACAATTTCATGCTTACTGTTTAAAGTATAAGCTAAAAGAGTGCACATAACTGAGTTTGTGTTCCAGACACCAACTGCAATTCTAAGTGGAGGGAAACCGACAAAAACTACAAAGGTGGTAACCTCTGAACTATACAGCTATAAGGAATTTTAATTTTGTTCATATCCTCAGTTATGTGATGGGTATGTACTACTTTTCTAATTAGGGGGAAATAACAGCTTCATAGAATAGAAAGAAGGCAAGGAAAGACGGGTAAGCTGGTTTGCAGCGTCTCAAGCAAACCAGAGAGGCCTCCTTTTGTATTAGTAACTTTCCTCAAGTGCCAGCACACGCCTTAGAGCAGGCCGTGGAAGGTGTGGTCTTGACTGTTGGGGTGGCTACACTGCACAGGCTCACAATTGGCCATCTGGACAACAAAGAGCCACATAGCTTTGAGTTCCCTCACTTGCATTCTTACTACGAGCCCTGGTTGTGACCCCCCTGCCTGCCTCCCAGCTACCAGAGTGCTCGCTGTCCTTGCCTTGGTTACTCTTGGCTCTCCCCGCTGTCCTCCAGGCTCTGGCCGGATTAATGCTGAGGAAGGGCGACTCTGGCCAGGCCCCTCCCTAGTTTCCTACAACCTTTTGCACCCCTGGAGTCCATGATTTCCTCTAATAAATGCTCTGGCCAGACCTCCTCATTGACCTACAAGGCCTTACTTCTGTCTAGCATCACGCCTTTCCCTGGAATGATCTATCCCTGTCTCTTCTACTCCCTCAGTTTCACTGTATTTCAGTACATCTGTTATGCTTTGATGTGCTCATGAATCCTCACTTCCTTAGTTTTTGGAACTTTTACTCAGTTTTTATATCCACAATCCAGAGCCAAACCAAGGGCCTTCAGGTAGCAGGTGCTTGATAAATGTATAATCAATTGAATTAAATCAATACCTCCAGGAACACAATGACAAATCCAATTAGAGGAATTTATTGTTCTAAACCTACAGCTTAATTACAGTAAATTTACAACAGTGTTCCTTGTATTCAGTAGAGGTTTTCATTTTGTTTTGTTTTTTATAATCTTTATAAGATTTTGGACAACTAATTTTTCCTATCCAGTTTCTGTATTGGAAAAGTAAGTTTTAGCACAAAGGATTGCTTTAACTGAAAAATGTTATTGTTGTTTTCCACTAATAATTAGCATCTTCCAGTCATGGGGTATATATGTCTTAAGGATTGAACAAATATTAGAATATTAACTGCCATAGTTTTATTGTAATATTATT
This sequence comes from Sylvilagus floridanus, assembly GCA_949820135.1. NCBI lineage: Eukaryota > Metazoa > Chordata > Mammalia > Lagomorpha > Leporidae > Sylvilagus > Sylvilagus floridanus. The sequence goes on from OX463244.1 coordinate 105,432,696, forward strand.
TTCTCTCTTCAAGGATCTCATCCCAGATACTGTATTGTATTATATTTAATTTTCATACCTCCTTAGACTCCTGGCTGTAATAATTTTGAAGACCCGTCTTTTTGATGAACTTGGCAGTTTTGAAGAGTCCTGAGCAGACATATTGATAGATGCCCCTGTATTGGAATTTTTCTGATGTTCTCATGATTACACTAGGGTTATGGGGGCCCCAGAGAAAACATGACATTTTGATCATATCATGTCAATTGCACATCCTGTTAACATGAGTAATGACTATTTAGCGTTCACCTTGATTGACTGGCCAAGGCAGTGTTGAACTTTTCAACTGTTAAGTGACTTTTCTCAACTTCTCCTTCCTCTCATGCTATACTCCTTAGAAGAAAGCCACTACACAAAGCCCATACTTAAGGAGTGGGGAAGTATGCTCTCCTCCTTTAAGACTGGGATATCTACATAATTTATTTGGGATTTTTCTTCATAGGAGATTTGGCTCTTTTTCATTTGTTAATTTATTCAATCTTTATACCAGTATAGACTTATTATGGATCTTTATTTTGTACTTTGTGCTATGATCCAATATGAAGGAACTTCTAAAAGCTCATGGAAATTGAGTTAAAAGATAAAATTATTTTGCTGCAAAACTTTTTCCAATCTATGAATGTGAGGGCTCCTCAAAAGGCATGTTACAAAAAAACTGTGCATGGCTTTCAAAAACTTTTTGCAGCAAGATAAACTTATCTTTTAATTTTTCCACAAACATCTTGAGGTACCCTTGTACGTGTTTGTTTTGTTGCACAGATTGTTCCAGTTTTGACCATGAAGAGCACTTTCAGTTCTTTCCTGGCCCCCTTTGACATCCTATCATGTACATGCACACATACATGTGTGTATATGCACACATACATGTGTGTGCATTGGGACACTTCTTGCCTTTTTCTTTTAAAGATTTATTTATTTATTTGAGAGGCAGAATTACAGAGAAGAGACAGAGAGGGATCTTCCACCCACTGGTTCATTCCCCAAATGGCCACAATGACCAGAGCTGAGCTGATCTGAAGCAAGGAGACAGGAGCTTCTGAGTTTCTGAGGTTCCTATGTGAGTGCCAGGGGCCCAAGCACTTGGACCATCTTCCACTGCTTTCTCTAGCACATTAGCAGAGAGCTGGATTGGAAGAGGAGCAGCAGCGCCTTGAACCAGTGCCATTATGAGATGCCAGCACCGCAGGTGGAGGCTTAGCCTACTACACCCAAGCACCGCCCCTACACTTACTGGCTTTCTGGTACTGCAAGATATTCCAGGCTCACCTTACATATTTTTGTACCAACCTTGAAATCAATCACTTCTTCAAGGAACCCAGATTCCTTTTATTTGGAAAACGATAATAGAAACCAATGTCCGGGGCCTCGTTGTGCTCATTGCTAGTGCAGTGTCATTTCTCCCAGTCCTTTCTGAATGAAAGCAAGGAAATATGTGTACATATTAACCCTTGCATGTGTACATATCAAATATTTATGTAGCCACCTGTGTCTATGTTAAGCTGAACATGAGTTCAACACTGACATCTCCAACACTAATCCATTACCACAGGCTCATTCTAAACCACTCCCATTATACTTATATGTAGATTGTGGCTCCTGTAGTGAGAAACCCACTGTTCACCACCATTGACTTAAATTGCTCACTTCAGGTATATATATGTATAGAAATGTTGGACTAATTAACCCATGCTGTCGTGGGAAGCAATTTGTCAATGTTGTCAACCAAGGTTACATCTCTAAGGTTACTTAGGCCAAGGCCTTTTCTCCCATTCTCTTACTGGAGTTGTGCATCCATCTCTAATACAGTCAGATTCTCTTGTCACTGTTCACTTTTCTTTCCTGAGATTTTCCAGGAAAGAAATCTTCACTGATTTTTCCTTTCTAGGTTTTTAAATTTTTTTATTGAATTTGTATATATTTAAGATGTACAGTATGTCCTTTATACACACATATAACATGAACTTTCTTTTAAAAACTAATTTTCAGTTTTACACTTAGTAATGATTTTGGGGGTACACTGAGAATACTTAAATTCTACTCCCAGCAAATTTCATCTAGGCAATGGTACAATATTACTGTATGTGGAAAGCATTTCCCTGTCACATATATGAAGACAGTGATTTTAAAAAAGGATCTTTCCTACTTCTGCCATTTTGAGCAGCTCTTTTAAACAATCATAGCTACAATTAAGGTTTTCTTGCTTTAAAACATTGAGAGAGAATTGAGCCTGGTAGGAATAGGTCATGCTGTAGCTTCTGGAGATTGGTGTGGGTTTTACATGAACTCTGAAGTATTTTCTGCTTTCAGTGGTCTTCGCAAATTTGCCTACTCTAATGTCCCACAAAGTTCTGTGACATATCTCAACATACTTTTTGTTATCCTTTAATAACCACCTAAATTATTTTAGTATATCCTAGGGAACTCAGTGCCAAAATTATTGCTTAAATTATAAAACAGCAAAACTTAACATGAGTTGTAAAGGACATTTTTAACATGCTAGTAATTATCCTTGTAGCTGGTCACTGATCAATTCACAGGAGAGAGAGGTTTTGACAATAAGCTTGGATGCAGACTCTACTAGCAACCTTGAACAACAGCTTTGACTGAGCACACCTTGAATGATCTCATAAACGTTTAGCAGGTGCTCCCTGCATTCCATGAGCAGTGCTTGGCACTGAAGATGCCACCGTTAACACTGCCTGACTGTTGCAGGCAACTGCGATGGGTTTAGAGTCCCTAACTGCAGCTAACTTAGGGATGTAGAGTATGGAAAAGAACCTTCCAGGGAGAGAAGGCAGACTAAAGTCACCAGAGTTTTTAATAGTCTAATGGGTATAGGAAAAAATTGTAAATTAAATGTTAAAATATTAAAAATGAAAATATTCCTTTCAGTTTCTTCCCCAACACATCAGTTCACCCCATACTTAGATGTACACAGTCTATTGTTCTATTTTAGCAGTTTCAAAGTTAATGTGATGTATGTTTCCTTGTGTAGATTCACCTTCTCACCTTCCTGCCTTTCTGTTTAGGATGAAAATCTTTGAACTTCTTCTTTGAAAAATCTCTTCTGCCCCTGAAATATCATAAATCTTGCATATTTAACTCTTGTTTTGAATCAAGTCCTTCGATTGGTAGTATCCAAGATGCCAGAGACATTTCTTCAAATATATAAAAAACAAAATACTCATAAATGAATGATATGGTCAAAGTTATAATGAACGTACATAAGAAGTAATCCTTAAAACCTTGCTTTTTAAAAGCCATCCAATTACTTGAGTCATCAACATGGTCTTCCAGGGTCTGCCACCATGTGGGCAACCTGGATTGAGTTCTTGGCTCCTGGCTTCAGATCAGCCTGGCCCCAGCCATCATGAACATTTGAGGAGTGAGCCACCAGGTGGGAGCTGTGGCTCTTCCCCCTTTCTCTGCCTCTCAAACAAATTTTTTTAATTCATAGGAGGTATACTTACAGTCACAGAAGCATGCTTAAAAATATTTAAGATAAATTTTAAGTATATTCTATCACTAACATGGTGTTCCCTAATCATACAATGGCCATGAATATCGTTGTCTCACATCTCAGACCAACAGGCACTCCAGGGAGCAACGAGCAGTACAATGTGGGAATGGCTGGGACACACGGGCTGGAGACCTCTCATGCAGACACCTTCAGCGGCAGCATTTCAAGAGAGGGAACCTTGATGATCAGAGAGGTGAGTTGGTGTAAAAACTGTACAGGAAGTACGTTTCTGAAGTGGTTTTTATATCAGCACTTTCACAAAATGCTCGTGCTATGGATTTTAAGCATGGTGAATGCAGGAGAAACCTGTGCTTCTAAATGGTTGGCTGATTTTAATTGTCTACCACCTTCTTTCTTCTATGGTTCTGCAGTATGACTTAATTACATTAATCCAAATTCTTCAGTGGGAACTATACAAATTGGAATGTAGAATTTGAGCCTGAGGATATAAAATTGGCAAGCCCAGATGTTCCTACAACAGGAAAACAGAAATGAATGGTCTCTGAATAGCATCAGTAGTTTGTTATGTCTCCCCCTGCATCATGGTTTTATCTCTGTGGATTCCGTGTAGAAAATGTTTAGTAGTTCCAAGAAATGGTGATCTCATCTAGGTAAATTAACACTAAAAAGACCCTTTCGTGGTTTTGGTAAAGTAATAAAGAAATACCCAGATCTGCTTTACATTTCACCTTAGCATGCTGTGTGGGTTGGTTGGTTTTAACTCAGGAGCATCCTTTTGTTTGTTGGGAAGCACACATTCCCTTTATCTGTCCTGCCAGCATGCAATGACTCCCCACTTTGTCTGCCAGCTGCTTAGGTCCTTGACAAATGGGAGCCCATCTTCTTTTTTACTTTATCCTAATTATGTAAGTTTGAGAACAAGTCTTTACTTGAAAGGAAAATAATAGCTGATAAGAATGGACAAATTTTACCTGCCCTCTCTTTTCATCTACTTTATTATGCACAAAATTTTATAAAAATATTATACAAGTTAATAAATATAAGCATTCAATAAATGTTAAGGATCTTATTTTACTTCACTTAATAGGGCTGAAATTCTCCTTTGACTTCTAATCACTGCCCACTCTTCCCTCTGACACATGTGTCCTCTGTAATTCTGCCTCTTCAACCAGGAGGCAGTTGGGAAACACTAATGGCAGGTTTTCTCTCCATAAAGACAAAGGGTATCTCACTTTTGTAGGGAGGAGAGGAAGTATAGTTTTCAGATGAATAAAAGTCTTTGAAGTAATAATTGGCAATTGGACTATAACCAGAAAAGTAGTTCACAAAGCAACTTAGTAGGATTTCTTTTTATGGCCTGTTGAATCTTTCAAGTAGTCTTTAAAGACTCCTTCCATATACGCCTAGAATGAAAAATGGACTTGGCTACTGAAGTTGACACTGTGTATTTCTGGTGTGTAAATCTCCCACAGTGGTGAATGAATAATTTCAATGAAAGTGTAGAGGGTTTCTATCACTATAGCTTTTCACTTGGGAAGACATGAGGGAAAATGTTCTGGAATGAGTTACTCTTTGAAGAAAAGAGAGTCCAATTTCTAATGTGATGTAAAATTTTCTCAGGTCTTTATGACAGACTCTGTACCTCCAAGTAGACATTTGGAGGTGCATTTTCAGTCCTGTTGCCAACAACTGAATGACTCCGTATTGTTTAAACCACTCCCTATTCTATGAACATAATCAAGCACTTTGAAACTAGCATTCCTCAGTGTCATACATGAATTTGGTCTATTGAGGATTCCAAAGGCTTTGTCCTCTGTTTCCAAATTGTGCCTTTCCCAAATGTGAGTTTTGAAAACAACAAACTATACTCATCAGAGTTGGCCAGAAAAATGGAATATTTACATATAGAAAGATGTTTATGTGAGGAAATGGCTCCTAGGATCAGGAAGGCTGAGAAGTCCAGTGATCTCCTATCTGCAGGAATGCTGATCATATAAATCCCAGCTGAGAGTCTGTGCAGAGATGAGATGTTCCAACTCAAGAAGGGAGACAAGAAAAAGGGGGCGAATTCTGTCCCCTGAATTTTTCCATTCAGGCTCATAAAAGACTGGTTGATGCCTCTTTGGAGGGGCATACTACTGAATGCACCAATTCAAATGCTAATCCCATCCAGAAATCATGCTTAATCTGGGCATTCCATTTCCTAGTCAAACTGACATAAAAATAACCATCACACAAACCTTGAGTAGAAATTCATTGAAACTACATGTATTAAAAAGATTAACACTGGTTAAAGTATATCCCTGACAAAATAAGAAAAACTCATTATAACAAGATTTAGCTTATTGAAGGGTGCCATTAGTTCAGTGCCCTAAGATGAGCATTAAGGACTCATTCAATTCGTCATTTCTATGGGAGTAGATTTCATGGTTCTGTATGACCACACTGGCTCTACTACCCATGATCTCGTCAGATGCACAAATATCCCTGCCCTCTTGTTCTACTTTTCTCTATCCTTCAGACACACAGAACCATGCCTTACTCTAGTTCTAGAACATGCCGCACTGGCTATGATCCGGCATGTTGTCCGGGGGGCCAATCTGCTGGATAAACTATTCTCCCTTCCCCACTGCTGCCCGTTTCTCAGCCAGCAAATCCCTGTAGGTCTGGGTCAGTCTATTCTTATCAAAGCCTCTACTGGGACTCCATGGACCTCTGTTCATACCACCTTGCTGGTGTCAGCTGGAATCTCATCAGTGTAAGTCCATCCCACTAAGCCACAACACTCGCTTATCATCAGTGTTCTTTTGGTTACAAGTAATAAGAAAAAGAGCCCACTTAACACAGCTGAAAAAAAAAAAAACCAGCAAGAAGTGGGCAGGAGAGTAACCATAAGAAACGGGAACAGAGGTCCAGAAGTAATTCATGGAAAGAACCCAAAAGTAAATATAGAGCTGAGCCCCTGTGTTGAACCGGAAACTCGGAAATGATAGTATGGGAAGTCGGGCAACTTCTGGTGTACATGTCCTGACTTATGCTGCCTGTCTCTTCTTATCTTATCCCTGCCTGCTTCCATGTTTTTCCTCTGTTCTCTCTCCATAGAGCGGCTTTCTCTTCCTTGCCCCCCTTCCTTAATCTCTTGTTCCCCTCCCTCCATTATAGTCCACTTGCCAGCAGAAACTGACCAGTGTATCTCAGTTCTGATTTTAAACTCCACTGGAAGCTGGTTGCACTTGGCTCAGGCATCCACTTTTAGCCAAATCCACTAGTACCACAGTGCAGCCCAGACCACATGAGCTCTGCTGCCAGATATCTTGGGTTCAAACCCTGAGTTCACCACTTAGAAACCATGTCAAGTTAATTGAAGTTTTGGTGCTGCACTTTGCACAATGGGGATAATGAGAGCCACCTCTTGATGTTGCTGTGAGGATCCAGTGGAATGCCATATATAAAGTGACATAAGGTGATGTGTAAACCGTCTTTGTGCCTATCCCCATGGCAATTGTGAGGGCGTAAAGAGCAGAGATGTGATCATATTGTTGGGTTCTGCTCATGAGGTCCTGGAAGGCAGGGCTGATGCTCACTTATCTCTGCATTTGGGAATACCCTGCCAGGCCAGGTGTGTTTCAGGGTGCCTGGCACACTGAAAGTGTCTGATAAGAAGGCACTGGTTGAATGAGTTGAAGGGTGCTGACTCCAAAGTGGGCAAATGCAGGGGGTTAATGATGGAGGTCAGATTTTTAAATTTTTTTCTCTTCCCCTCACTGGCCTCTTCAGGTCTTTCTTTAATAACCAATGAGTCCAGATCAGGTTTTGCTTGGCTGGGAGCAAAATGCTGCTGATGACAGACCAAAAACTTCCAAAGAGACCATGTGTGATTTATACTACTGGGAAGTTGAAAGAAAATGTTAAAAAGCTTTATAGTATTTGAACAGGAGTTAGGAGGAAGGAAAAACTGCCCAGTCTATGTAAAATCAGGGACAGCATGATAAATGAGGCCTGAACTCCCTCAGTATCACTGAGATGAAATGTTCAACTGTTGAATAGGCACCAGCATCAGCTACACGTGGGCACTGTGGCAAAGGGAATCCAGAAGGAGGACAGTCTGCAGTCTGGGAGATGGAGCCAAAAAACACAGAGGATGCCAGGCCTTCCAGTTATTTCTCAGGCTTCCTGGTAATGTCAGCTATAGGCACCTCTAGGAGCTAGTGAGCCTGTTTCATCTCACTGAAGGGGGACAGGAACAAAATGCCTCCTCTCTCTGTCAGCCAGGGGCAGATGCAGAGCTATCATTGCAAGGCGGAACAGGCTCCAGAAAGAAGACACCAGGCCAGCAAGATGGTCTGCCCATGCCAACCCCAAAGAGGGTAGGGCAACTGCCTGCCTTATTTGCAATTAGCCCATGTTCAGCAGAATGCTTTCTATTTAGTGGTCTTTAAAAACGCCGGGTCAATGGATGAATGACAAGAAAAGGCAGAGAGAGAAAGCAATACTTAATCTGAGGGAAGAGACTTCTCTAGGGTAGAGGTTTCCACACTGGAAGGTCATGCAATGCTGTAGGTAAAAGTTTTAGAGCATGCCCCGTGATACAGTATAGTGATTCACAAATCATGTTAGTCCCACTGCGCTAACATATTAGATACATTATCAAACACTTCTACAAGATGTTAAAAAGGGAGGCTATAAACATTTCAGATGCTTTGCTGTTCATGATGACATTTTTTACTGCCTACATCCCAAATCATCTCCGTTCCTTAGTAAAAGGTTCAACATTAATGAAAGTGGATACAAGCCAGTATCTTCAAATAGTCTTCCAGATCACGTAGTGTTATTTGGAACTCACGTTCGATCTGATTAATCACTGTTTTGACCTTGTGAAGAGCCTGTAAATTGAATAATGTTGCCTCTATTTTCTTGGATGACTCTTGTGCATGGATTATTAGTATTTACCCATGCCACTGCAGCTGCTTCTCAGCAATGTGTTAGTTTATGTATAGTTTTGTTTCATTTTCTGGTATTAGGATCTGTAAATCCAGTTAGTTAATATTACCCCACACACCCATTCAGGGGAAGAGGAACTTGTAAGTGTGGGTTCTACTAAGCCTTTGCACTTTGTAGTGTCCCTGTCTCCCCAGACAGGACTCCCCCATGCCGTATGTGACCCCTGATGCCCCTCAAACAGAAGCACAAAGCCTCAGGGCCAATCCATATACTAAATATTAGCATGGCTTACTTTCTCTTGTCTTCCTAGGTATCTTCCCACACCCCAGGGGACTGATTTGGAGCCCCCTAGCACCCATGCTGTATGAAGGGTGACATCTTTCGATGGCTCTTTCCCTCCTTTCTAATGTCCCCCATGTGTTCTGCCCCCTCAGACATCTGGAGAGAAGAAGCGATCCGGCCATAGTGACAGCAATGGCTTCGCGGGTCACATCAATCTCCCAGACCTGGTGCAGCAGAGCCATTCTCCGGCTGGGACCCCAACTGAGGGCCTGGGGCGTGTGTCCACCCATTCCCAGGAGATGGACTCGGGGACTGAAGTAGGTACTGGGCAATAGCCCCACGGTTCTATTCTTCAGCGATTGTCAAACCTGGTTCTCTTCAAAAACGAGGTCTTGGCAAGCCGCCTTGAAACATAGATGGCTGGTTTCTACTATGCTCATGGAACTGCTCATGTGGATATAGAGAGAGAAACCATCAAAAACTCTCACATACCATCTGGACCAAAATGTGTTTTTACAGATGAGAGTATAACACTTACAGAGGTTCAGTGACTTGCCTAAAGCAAATAGCTGTTTTGTCACAGAGCTGAGGCCAGAGCTGGGACCTCCTGTTTTCCAGGACAGTGACAGAAATCTCAGGTTTTAGCAATTTCAAGGTCAACAGTTGAGGTTCATATTTACATGAATTTTGTCAAACTATATTTTACTTGAATAAAAGGAGGTTTAAATGATTTGCTTATGAAAAATAAAAACAAATAGATGGGTTCTTAGCATATTCAAATTCCTGAACTCCAAGTAGAGTGAGAAGGGAGAAATGAGGTGTCTTTCCTGTAAAGAACAGACACAGGAGAAGCTATAGAGTAACCATTACCAGGAGGAGCTGGGGAGGTGCCCACACTGATTGGGGGGGTTGGTGTGTGAACAGTGGAACAGACCTGTGATCTGTTGAAAGCCTAGCAAATATTGTTACGTTGTCTGTTCCTGCAGTATTCATTTATCTGCTCTGTTTGGTCTTCCTGTTTATTGACTAGTATGGCATGGGGAGCAGCACCAAAGCCTCCTTCACCCCCTTCGTGGACCCCCGAGTATACCAGACCTCTCCCACTGATGAAGACGAGGAGGATGAGGAATCATCAGCTGCAGGTAGGCAGAAGGCCCCAATGTTTTAGAAACAGCTTGATTTCTTTCTGACAAAGCTCAATATAGAAATTAGTCATCAGTTCAATAATTGAGCCATTTACTGCTTGGTCCTGGTCTTAAAAAGGAAGATTTTGTGGTTATTTTTATAGAATTCCTAAAACAAAATTTTTGTTCCCTTTTTTTTCTTTCACTGCTGGTAGGAAGCCATAGGTACCCAGGAGCCCTAGGAAAGACTGTTCCTCAGAGACCTGGGAACTTACCACCTGTTTCCCAAAAACAGTTTCTGGGTATAATTCTATGCACGCAGTAGACACCTAATAAGTGCGTGTTGAGTTGTGCCGAGTTTGAGGTGTGTGCTTCCCACCGTGAAAAGTCTGGCTGATTTTAGAGGATGGGCTTGCTTTCTAGACTTCTGCAACTAACTAATCATCAAAGTTATCTCAGGCCAGTTTTTTAAGTGATGTTGAATTTCAAAAAGCAACATTTCTGGCATATATTACAAGAGGTAGGGAAGGTAGATTTACTTTTTTGAGATTATCAGTTCTCTAAACATGCCAAGTAATGCTTATGTTTATAAGCCTGTCTTGCTAGTGGATAAAATACTGCTTCTATGAGTGACTTACACTTCATGCTACTAAAAACAAGTGAAAAGTAAATGTAGTCTCAGAGTGTATGTGCCTTTATTATAACACGCACTAAACGAGGAGAAATAGTGTTTTGAAGCCCCTGCTCCGTTTCTCCATTGGTTATCTTTAAGTTACCACTGATTTCTCTGATTCTTTTTCTCAAAGCTCTGTTTACTAGTGAACTTCTTAGGCAAGAACAGGCCAAACTCAATGAAGCAAGAAAGATCTCAGTGGTAAATGTGAACCCAACCAACATCCGGCCTCATAGCGACACACCAGAAATCAGAAAATATAAGAAACGATTCAACTCAGAAATACTCTGTGCAGCTCTGTGGGGTACGTTGGTGCTTTATTGTATCTTATTTTACTACTCATTAATGAAATGACTCTCAAGCATGAAGAGCCTGTGGATTTCACCATCAGAGTGACACTGGTTGAAAGGGGAGTCTTAAGGAGAGCCAAGAAAGAGGCGATTGTTCCAGAAAAAGAACACGGGCAAGGCTGTGCCTTAGGCCCCTTTTGACAAGGAGTCTCTATACAGGGTAGTAAACAGCTGGAGGCAATGAAGGCTGCTACTGCTTCATTAAAAAAAAACCTTGTAATTTCATTACCAGAGGGACAGTGATATAAGTACTGTGCAAGAGCTTCTACTTCTACACTGCCTACTGTAGCTCCTGCTCACTCATTGATTTATATTTATAAGATACAGTTTCTTATGCTTTATTGGGACCACGGAGGCAGAAGGCTTAAAGCCCTTAAAAGTCAGTCTTGGGTTACTTCTTAAAATTTGCAGGTGTTAACCTTCTGGTGGGGACTGAAAATGGCCTGATGCTCTTGGACCGAAGTGGGCAAGGCAAAGTCTACAATCTGATCAACCGAAGGCGATTTCAGCAGATGGATGTGCTAGAGGGATTGAATGTCCTTGTGACAATATCAGGTATGTTACCAGGATCACCAAATTCTCCACTTTGGTATGGATGGGCAAAGTGATCACCTTGATGCCAAAGAACCAGGAAGCTCATCCATTCCCAGTCAAAAAGCAGCACAATAAATTATAGCAGTAGAGCCAGAGTGAGGCTGCTGGACGTTGACTTCCAAAGAGAGGTCTTCTGCATTAAAGCTAAATTATGTAGAAATCTTTTACAAAGACTGTATATTTATAGGCATTTACTGTTGTCAGGATTTGGTAAGCATGACTCTCTACTCAGACATTGTTTCATAAGGAGGCAGCACTGGGCTCCTGGGTTGAACTTTAAAGAAAGTTTAACTCCTTGAGGAGCTGAACTTCTGTTTGGAGAAAATGCCTTCACTTGATCCTATAATTCCTTTTTTATTTTTTTAAAGATTTATTAATTTATTTGAAAGGCAGAGTTACAGAGAGGCAGAGAGAGAGAGAGAGAGAGAGAGGCAGGCAGGCAGGCAGGGAGGGAAGGAGGGAGGGAGGAAGAGGTCTTCCATCTGCTGGTTCATTCCCCAAGTGGCCACAATGGCCAGAGCTGGGCCGATCCGAAGCCAGGAGCCAAGAGCTTCTTCCAGGTCTCCCACATGGATGAAGGGGCCCAAGGACTTGGACCATCCTCTACTACTTTCCCAGGCCATAGCAGAGAGCTGGATTGGAAGTGGAGCAGCCTGAACTCAACCAGCTCCTATATGGGATGCCAGCTTGCAAGTGGTGGCCCCAATTCCCTTTTTCTTTTAATTTTCCATGGAATGCTTAGCATTTTCAGCTCTTCTTATCCACCCCAAATAAATTCTTTTTGCATTATTATTGGAGTTCAACACTGTATAGTCCTTCCTTCTGGTTAATTGCTGTCTTGACTGTTAAACTACCAAATCAAAATTACAGCCACTGATCTGTCAGTCACCTACCAAGAGTGTAAATACTACCACAAAATTCACAGTTAGTCTTGATTAAATTGTTCATGCTGCTTCCCCCTTCTTAAGTGTGTAACCTTTTCCATTTCCTCTTACCATGAGGCACAGATGGGAATGGAGAAAATGAAAATAAGACCAAAAGATTCTTGAACAGTACTGGCACCCCTGCCAACCTAGCTATCAGGAGCCACACATATTCTAGGCTTGCAGCTACAGAAATGAATAGTAACACAGTGATTCCCTTCATTTACATTCTGAATGCGCTCCTGTCAAATCCAGTGTGCAATGCTGTAATGAATTCTTTTCTTCTGATACATGTCACATCTGTAAAATATAAAACATCTCTAAAGCTGAAGATAAATCAAAAGACAGCAACTCTTTTTTTCTTTTTGTTAAAAGATTTATTTATTTTTATTTGAAAGGCAGACTTAGTGAGAGACAGAGAGGTATTCCATTCATTGGTTTACTCCCCAAATGGCTGCAATGGTCGGGGCTGGGCCAGGCCGAAGCCAAGAACCGGAGCCTCATCTGAGTCTCCATATGGAAGCAGGGGCCCAAGTACTTCGACCATCTTCTGCTCCTTTCCCAGGAACATTATTAGGGGACCAGATCAGAAGTGGAGTAGCTGGGACTCTTAACTGGCACCCATATGGGTTCGCAGGTGGGGCTTTACCTGGTATACCACAGTGTAGGCCCCAGTAATTCTTCAAGATATAAAACCCACAGGCCCAAATTTCTCATTACTCTGGAAGAGCCACTCCAGTGGGCATTTATTTTTCTGGGATTCAGACAGTCTAATGGCGTAAAGTAGCCTTAGTTCCACATAAACTCTTCAGTATTATCTACATGTTTTCTTATCATCCTATAAATTCTTTACTCCAGGATCATGCTGCCAAAGAGGACTTTTGTTTTTCAGCTTTGCATCTGTTTTGTCTAGTTGTTGTTGTTGTTATTCCTTTCAATGGTTTCAGTACCCTCAACTTGTCTACTACTGTGTTCTGAACCCAGATTACCTTCATTGAACTTGTTTCTCTATCTCCTTTTAAAATTATGTTTTTGTTAATTGAATAAAATAAAACCACTACAGTTGTTCTCATTATGGCAACAGAGGAAATAAGACTTTCTTCATTAACATCTGCCATTGATTTAAGGGATATTCAGGCACCCAAAAGTATACAAACATGTCCAGTTCTCAATAACCCTCAGATGAAGAGATCTGGAATGTTCTGGAACTCTGGTCACTCTTTGCAGAATTAGGTCTGAGTTGAGCAGATACTTCCCTTTGTAGCGAGGAGAGAGAAGAAGAGGGGCTAAATACATACTTTAATTCTATGACTTGTCCAAAACTTTTGGAGCTGTTTTAACCTCAAGTCCTGGGAAAAGAGGCCACTATAATGAAAAGTACTATGGACACTGGTTATTATGACTTTGAAAACACACATTACCACTTACATTCCGAAATAAGAATAAATAACATAGAGGTACAGACTGGTGAAGGGAAAGATAGTATAAGGACTTGAAATTAAAACTCTATTTTTTCAACAGGAAAGAAGAATAAGCTACGAGTTTACTATCTGTCATGGTTAAGAAACAGAATACTACACAATGACCCAGAAGTAGAAAAGAAACAAGGCTGGATCACTGTCGGGGACTTGGAAGGTTGTATACATTACAAAGTTGGTGAGTCTCAAGACACGGAAGTATAATTTTGGTGTGTCTACTAGTCAGAATCATTCAGTTAAACTTTACTCTGTTTTTTTCTATTTGATGATGTGTGACCAGTTTCATGTGGCTAGAATCTTAATTATACTCATGTTATTCCCAAAAAATCAGATGATGAAGTTCAAAGAATGCATTCAGAATAACATCCTAGGCTCCAGTTTGAACCTTTATATTTAATTCCTCCCCAAGACCCATTAAAATGACAGCAAAGGAATAAAAACACTTTAAACCTTCAAAGACAAAGAGACTAAGAGAAGAAAAGCCAGCAAACAAGAAATGTCAGTAAAATTGGTCAAGGGTAGCTGGGTGAGTAGGAAGCAGACATAGCAGACCAGGAAATGATGAATTCTAATCTACAGTAAAGAGAATCATCAGTCCAGTTTCTCAAAACGAAACCAGAAAAGCCCAGGTTCTGAGGCCCCAAGGTAATCTAATATGGGTGTGTAGGGTGAGACTGGAGGTATAAGGACTTTCAGGCAGTTAATTGGCAGGATTCCAACGTGCTCATCCCAACAGGCAGGTGCTACCCTCTCTAACTGCAATAGAAGAGGAAGGGCTTGGAAGCCAATGTGATGGTGGGAATACCCGTGAGGACACACTCGCACTCCTCCTATCCCTATTTAGTTCCCCAAATGTTGGCAGCCATGCTACTACTTCCAAGGGAGAGATTGAAAGATTTGTCTTTAGAGAAACAAAATGACCAGAAAGAGGAAGACAGGTCCTCATATTTGAAGCTCCATGAAGAAAGCTCACTGCCTAACTACTCTGGAATGAGTCCCAGCAGGTAATAAGCCCACCTGTAAAGAGAGCAGAGAAATCCACGAATAGGAAGGAAATGCAAACAGCACGATCAAACATGGTGGGGTGGGGGGAGGAAGTTTAAATGAAGGCAGGAGAGGAGGAAGAAAGACAATAAAGTATTACAGAGACTGGAAAAATGGTCTTATAAAAGAAGAATAAGGGTATTAGTATTTTTAATTTTAACAGATATCTGAAAATCATACATAATTATGAGGTTTTATGCAGTATTTCATTACATATACACATTATTTAACGTCCAGTCAGGGTAAATATATTTGTCCTTTCAATCATTTAATATTTCTTTATAGAGCAAACATCTAAAGTCCTATCTCTAGGTTTTTCTTTATAGAACAAAACATTATCTATAATGACCCTCTTGTACAGTATAATGCCAGAACTTTTCACTTCCTCCCTAATCTGTGGTAGACATTTTATTTTTTAACTTCTATGGAATCCCCTATCTTTTAGACTCTATATATGAGTGATATCACAGGATATCTGTCCTTTTTGCCTGGCTTATTTCACTTAACATAATGAGCCCCAGATCCATCCATGGTATAAATGTCAAGATCCCATGCTTTACATGGCTAGGTAATAGTCCTTTGTGTGTATGTAGCACATGTTCTTTAGCCATTCATCAGTGAATGGATACTGAGGTTATTTCCATTTGTTAGCTGTTGTGGATAGTGGTGCAGAAAACATGGGAGTGCAGGTATCTCTTTGACAGAAGAATTTCATTTCTCTTGGATATATACCTAGGAGTGGGACTGCTGAATCATATACTAGTTCTATTTTTAGTTTTCTGAGGAACTTCCACACTGTTTTCCACAATGTTTGTACCAATTTACATTCCCACCAAGAATGTGCAACAATTCACTTTTCTCCACATCCTTGCCAACATCAGCTTTGTATGTTTTATGTTTTATGTTTATCTAATAAGTGAAGTGATATCTCATTTGATTTACATTTCCCTGATTAGTGATGTTGAACATTTATGTGCCTATTGACCATCTATATGTCGTCTTTGTGAAATATCTTTCAATCTGCTGTCCATTTTTAAAATTGGATTATTTATTTCTTATTGTTTCTGTTTCCTACATATTCTGGGTATGAACCCTTTGTCAAAAACTTTGCAGATATTTTCTTCTATTCTTAGGTTGTCTCTTCACTGTTTTTTTTTTTTGTTGTGCATAAGCCCTTTAGCCTCATGTGTATTTTTGCTTTAATATCCTGGCTTTTGGTGTATGATCCAGAAAACACTGCCTCTCTGAAGTCCTGAAATGTTTTCCCAAAAGTTTCAAAATGTCAAGTCTCACATTTGAGTCTTTAATCCACCTTGATTAGATTTTTGTCCATGGTGAGAGATAGAGATCTAGTTTCAGGCTTCTGTATGAGGATATCGAAATTTCCCAGCACCATTTATTAAAAAACATTTTCAAAAATCCTTTTTCCAGTGCATATTCTTTTCTTCACTTGCCTAATTGTTCTAGCAAGTTCTCTGTCACTCATCAGTTGGCTGCAGATGTATGGGTTTGCTGCTAGTTACCCTGTCCCACTGATCTATGGATCTGTTTTTATGCCAATACCATATTATGTTATTACTGTAGCTTTGCAATATATTTTAAAGGGAGGTAGTATAATGCCTCCTCCTTTGTCCTGTTTGCTCAAGACTGCTCTGGCTATTTTGGGTCTTCTATGATCTCATATGAATTTTAGTTTGTTTTTCTCTACTTCTATGAAAAATGTCATTGGGATTTAGATAGGGTTGCATTGAATCTGTAAATTGCTTTGGGTAATATGCACATTTCAATGATGCTGATTCTCCAATCCATTAACATGAGGTATCTTTTTATTTATTTGTGTCTTCTTCAGTTTCTTTAATCACTGATTTATTTTAATTGCAGAGGTCTTATGCCTCTTTGGTTAAATCTATTCCTGAATGAAAGTGGCATCATTTTCTTGTTCTATACCTTGGAGAGAAAGCTTTCAGCTTTTCCCCATTCATGTTAGCTGTTAGCCTGTTATATATGGCATTTATTATGTTGAGGTATGTTCCTTCTATACCTAATTTGGTCAGTGTTTATCATGAAGAGATGCTAAACATATCAAATTCCTTTTCTGCATCTGTTGAGATGGTCATATGATTTTTTCTCTTTCAAACTGTTAGTGTTTTGCAAATGTTGAACCATCCTTGCATCCCTGGGATGAATCAAATGCGGTTGTATTTAATGATCATTTTAATGTGCTGTTAGATTCGATTTGTTCATATTTTTGTTGAGGAATTTTGCATCTGTGTTCATCAAACATATTGGTCTGTGCTTTCATTTATTGTTGTGTCCTTGTCTGGTTTTATTAGGAAGGTATTGTTGGTCTTATTGAATGGATTAGTAATAATTCAGTTTCTATTTTTGAATTAAAAAGAGTTGGTGTCAATTATCCTTTAAATGTTTAGTAGCACTGGGCAGTGAAGCCATCTGGCCTTGGGCTTTTCTTGGATGGGAATTTTTTTATTAATTTAATCTCAATACTTGTTATTGTTCTGTTTAGGTATTCTGTTTCCTCATGATTCAGTCTTAGTAGTGTAAGTGTCCAAGAATTTTTCATTTGGTCAGTTTTTACCATGAAGGGATGCTAAACATATCAAATTCCTTTTCTGCATGAATGTGTTGACATAGTTTTTCCTAGTAATCTCTAAAAACCTTTAGCATTTCCATGGTGCCAATAGTAATGTCTCCATTTTCATCTTCATGTATCTGAGTCTTCTCTTTTTTTCCTGGTTAGTCTAGCTAAGGGTTTACCAATTTCGTTTATCTTTTCAAAGAACCAGACTTTCATTCTGTAGATTTGGAGAGTATCAGTCTCTATGTCAGTTGTGCTCTGAATTTTATTATTTCCTTTGTTCTTGTTTTTCTAGTTCCTTGAGGTGCACTGGTGAGCTGTTCATGTCTTTTTCTTTTTCTGATGCAAGCATTGATTGCTATAAATTTTCCTTTAGTACTGCTTATGCTGTGTCTCATAGGATTTGGTATGTTGTGTTTCCATTCTTATTTTTGGGAAATTTTTTAAATTTTCTGCTTGATCTCTTCCTTGATTCATTGGTGTTCAGGAGCAAGTTGTTTAATTTCCAGGTAATTGTGTAGTTTCCAAAGTTTTTCTTGTTATTTATTTCTAGTTTTATTGCACTGTGGTCAGAAAGATACTCAATACGAATTCTATTGTAAACTATTTGAGATGTGTTTTATGACCTACTGCATTATCTATCCTGGAAACTGATGCGTGTGCTATTGAAAATAATGTGTATTCTACACTGTGGGATGGAAATTTCTGTAGACATCTGTTTGGTCCAGTTGATCTAGAGTGCAATTTATTTTTCTTTTTTTTAAGATTAACTTTATTTACTTGAAAGACAAGAGTGACAGAGAGGTCTTCCATCTACTGGTTCACTCCCCAAAGGGCTACAATGGCCGGAGATACGCCGATCCGGAGCCAGGAGCTTCTTCCGGGTCTCTCATGCGAGTGCAGGGGCCCAAGGACTTGGGCCATCTTCTAGTGCTATCCCAGGCCACAGCGGAGAGCTGGATCAGAAGAGGAGCAGCCAGGACTAGAACCAGTGCCTATATGGGATGCCGGCGCTTCAGGCCAGGGCTTTAACCCACTGTGCCACAGTGCCGGCATCTCTAGAGTACAATTGAACTCTGCTGTTTCTTTGTTGATTTTCTGTCTAGATGATCTATTTCTGAAAGTGGGATGTTAAAGTCCCTACTATTGTTATATTGGATTCTCTCTCCCATTAGTCTATTAATATTTGCTCTAAGTATCTGGGTGCTGTGATATTGGGTGCAAATATATTTATAAGCGGTATTTCTTCTTGCTGGGTTGAACATTTATTTATTATATAATGATCTTCCTGGCCTTTTTTACTGCTTTTGATTTCATTCAATTATACCTGATAGAAGAATGGCTACTCCTGCTTTCTTTTGGGTTCCATAAGCTTGGACTATCTTGTTCTATCCTTTACTTTTCAGTCTGTGTCCTTAGGTTAGAATGAGTTTGTTTAAAGAAGCATATACTTGAATCTTATTTTTTTTTAATCCAATAGTCACTCTATTTTAATTGGAGAATTTATTCCATTGATATTTTAGGTAATTATTGATAGGCAAGGTCTTACTGCTGCCATTTTGATACTTGTATTTTTATTGTTATTCATTCATTTCTTTCCCCCTCCATTACAATCTTCATTTGTGATTGATTTTTTTTCTGGTGGTGTGCTTTGATTTCTTTTTTTTTTTTTTTTTTTGACAGGCAGAGTGGACAGTGAGAGAGAGAGACAGAGAGAAAGGTCTTCCTTTGCCGTTGGTTCACCCTCCAATGGCTGCCGCGGACAGCGCGCTGCGGCCGGCGCACCGCACTCATAAGATGGCAGGAGCCAGGTGCTAGGTGCTTATCCTGGTCTCCCATGGGGTGCAGGGCCCAAGCACTTGGGCCATCCTCCACTGCACTCCTGGGCCACAGCAGAGGGCTGGCCTGGAAGAGGGGCAACCGGGACAGAATCTGGCGCCCCGACCGGGACTAGAACCTGGTGTGCCGGTGCCGCAAGGCGGAGGATTAGCCTGTTGAGCCACGGCACCGGCCGTGCTTTGATTTCTTATCTTGGCTAACTCTGTCATAGGTTCTTGCTTTGTGATGATGCTTACAAAAAACTGCTTTTGGGTATAAAAAGCTATCTTGAAATGATAACAATTTTTAAAATATTTATTTATCTGAAATGAGGAGTTAGAGAGAAAGAGAGAGAGAGAGATCTTCCATCCTCTGGTTCACTCCGCAAATGGCTACAATGGCCAGAGCTGGGCCTATCTCCCATATGGGTACAAGGGCCCAAAGACTTGGGCCATCCTCTACTGCTTTCCCAGGCCATAGCAGAGAGCTGGACCAGAAGTGGAGCAGCTGAGACTTGAACTGGCTCTCACATGGGATGCCAGCACTGCAGGCAGAGGCTTCATCCACTACAGCACAGCACCAGCCCCAACATAGTAATTATTTTTTTTAAAAATAGCCTGTCTTCAAGCTCTTCGATTCTTCTATTCTTCTATTCAGCTACTCGCAATGCCTTCTATCACCTTTTTAATTTCACTTAGTATACTTTTCAGATGAAGGATTTCTGCTTGTTTTTATATAATTACTCCCATCTCTCTATTAAATCTCTCAGAACATTGAATTGTTTCTCTGTGTTCTCTTGAATCTTGTTGAGTTTCCTTAAAACAGCAATTTTGAAATCTCCATCCACAAGCACGTGGGAGTTTCAGTTCCTAGATGGTTAGTTTCTGGCACCTTCTTTGCTCTTAATGTAAGGTTATGTTTCCCTTGAAGGTCCTTGATATGGGTGTACAACATCATCTGTATTGAAGGATTTGTTGTAGTAATCTGGCTTCATTTATGTCTGTCCTTCTAGAAATTCTGTGTTTATTTTCTCTGAGCTTATGGATACTTCTGCTATTACAGCACTAGATAGCACCCTAAGTGGTGGCTGGTTGCAGGTCACTGCTGATACGTCTTTCTGATCCAGTCCTACAATATTCCCCAAAACTCACATTTGTCCCAAATCTGTAGCTGATGTGTTGTTAAGTATGAACTGGGGAAGTGCCTTGAAAGGGGCAGTCTGTCCCTATAATCCTCTCCCTGGGCCTGTGGTAGACTGAAATTCCTTGTCTGTGTACCAAATGCTGTGATGCTAGATCACCTCTGAGACCCGCAGCCTGGCAGGACTAGTATAGCCTGGGAGATGGACCAAAGCTCACCCGCTACAATCTGTCTGCTACTGACATGGACTTGTTGTTCACTGCCACACACCTAGCAGCCCCTGGTGATGCTGACTGGGATATAAGATGATTAGCTGAAACCACGGAGTTCCACTGGGCATTGAAGCCAGTCTGGAGGCACTGGCCTGGGACCATTAGGATCTGCTCAAAGCTCAGTTTTATCAGCCTGGCCCTGAGTTGCAAAACAGTCTT
This sequence comes from Sylvilagus floridanus, assembly GCA_949820135.1. Classification (NCBI taxonomy): domain Eukaryota; kingdom Metazoa; phylum Chordata; class Mammalia; order Lagomorpha; family Leporidae; genus Sylvilagus; species Sylvilagus floridanus. Next base: position 105,453,610 of record OX463244.1, read on the forward strand.
GTGATTCTTTACTGACTGCCCAAGGTGCTAGGAGAGCTGATAGAGGCAGCCCCTCAGCTACTGAGGCAAGCCCTGGCTGGGTCATACCCAGGTCTCAGTCATCAGGCCCTGTGCAATTTAGGGGTGCACACCAGGCCCATGAGCATCTGGTGGTGATAGTGGTGATACAAACCAAGGCAAGTCTGTCTCACCAGAGAGTAAGTTTGTACCTGAGACTAGGGCAAGTCTGGAGACTGTCCACAGACACTGGGCTAGGGATGGAAACCACTGGGATCTGCCCAACGTGGGGCTTTACCAGCCCAGTACTGAGTCACAGGTTACAGTCCTGTGGCCTTTGCTTTCTTTCTAAGGTTGCAAAGGGCAATAAAGGCAGCCCTCTGGCTGCCCAGACTGGTCCTACCTGGGCCCAACAGTCACTGGTTCCTATAGAATCTGGAGAGAGTCTGCCAAGCCCCACCCCAGGGATGGTGTGACACACACAAGTACTGACCTGTGCAAGCATGTGTGTTTTGTGGGGTGGCGGATACACCTTAGGTCTTTATAGGTGCTGGAACTTGGTACAGCAGGTCCTGCTCTGATGTCTAAGACATGGGTGCTAAACTCCCTCTCGTGGCTTCTATGTGTGGCTGGAGGTTTGCTGTCTGCTGGCAGTTGGCAGGGGTGTGTGTGCCACAGGCCACCTGGCTGTGAAGCCTCCAAATACTCCAGAAGTAGAGGTCTGAAATTTGCACAGTGGGCCTGGCACTGGGATTGTTTGTTCTCCTTCTCCCAAGCGGGAGGTGTCTCTCCACGCTGTGCTCCTTGGAGCTGGAGGTAGAAAGACACAGGCGGTTTTTTCCTTCTTGATTTCTTCAATGGGACTTTTCCCATGATTAGAGAAAAATGCGGCACTGTGGTCTTTCAACTAGCTCTGTAGTTCCTGTCGAGGGTGACTTGCTGTGTTCACATAGGTGTCTCTGTGAGCAGGTGGTGGCCAGAGCTTCTTACTCAGCCACCATCTTACTTAGTCCCACCTTCAAGGATAAGGTGATTTTAAAAGCTGAAACAAGGGGAAGGGAGGCCACTCAGAAACCCAAGGAAAAAATCAGAAACTGTAATATTTCAACAGGAATAAAAAGTGTAACATGTGTTAGAAGATAAAGATGAAGAAATCTCTTGGGAAGTAGAAAAAGGAAAGAAAAAAATGAAAAGAGAAGTCTAAGGGGTTCAAACATCTAAGTTATAAGTGTTTTAGAATAAAAGAGCAGGTAAGAAATATGAAGAGGAGGAAAGGATACGATAAAATGTTTTTAAAAGTAAAGGGTTTAATTTAAATCCCACATTTAAAGGATTCTGAATAAGTCTGAGTTAGTACTCAGGAGAGTGAGTGAAAAAACACAGAAGACTCACAATGTACATCAACGTGATAGCTGAATGCCCAGGACGTGAGGAGGTCCGCAAAGCTTCCAGACTAGAAGTAAATAGGAAAACACTCTGTGTCGGAGACTGTCCCACGGTGGCCTGGGACTGCTCAGCAACAAGACTAGCAGCTTAGAAGACAATGGAGAAGGCCTGTATTTCTAATTAAAACTTGAACGCGTCTGTGTTAAGATTCTTCAGAGAAGTTTTATTATAAGGACATGTAGTGATAAATTTATCTAAATGCATTTAAAACAGATTTTGGAGAAAAATCAACATTTCATATCTGTACACGCAATCCACTGCTCTCCAGCTCAGCACAGTACTAGGTACATACGTAACAATTAAGAAGTGTTTGTTAAGAAAGAAACCCATATTCAAAGGGCACAGCAGTATTCACAAAGCAGACCACATGGGGGAGTGTTTCCACAGCAAGCTGATGAAGTAGAAGCTATCATTCCACTGCACAATTTTATTTGGGAATCAGAATTACTTGGTACTTTCTAACTGGATACTCTGCAATTCTAATGTTCTTCTTGTCTTTGTATGATTATCTGTTAAATTATCAAACATGCATCTCATTCAGACTCGTGTGCATTGTTTGGTCTCTTTTGGAGATAGCAGACTTCTTTAAGCAAAGGCCTTGTTTTCAGGAAAAAGCAATGTAACTTAAGAGATTTTATGAAAAGACTTGAAGCTATTTCTAAACGCTTCTCTGATAAAGCTTTTAAAATTTCCTGTATTTTCCATTTGGCTGCAGATATTGAGTATGCCATTAGCTTTTCTGACATTTCTGACCTCTTTCGAATCATTCCTGTCTTTCTGCATTGTCCTGATATCAGTAGGCTGATGTGTGTCCACACATGTAGGGTGACGTGTAACCAGACAGCAATGCTTGATAATTATCATTTGGGAAATTGAAATACTGTAATCCTCAGTTATCCAAATAACTTGCAGTCACCATTTTGTTTTTCTTGTGAATTCCCAACCATGACAACCCTGAGATCCTCTTGTAGCATGGGATTATTCAGCATATTCAAATTCTCATAAAATTTCAAAACCATAAGAACAAAACAATTAAATTATATATGCAAGAGCCATTTAAAGTATTTATTTCACTTGAACTACAATATGTTCTCAGAAGTTTTGATTCTCAAGGCTATTTTAAGTTTTAATTTTGAGTCTTTTCCTAGGTTTCAGGTGAGGAAATCTTAAAAGAGATCATGTAATAAATAGTTTATATCATTAAAAATCATAAAGGCAACGATTGAAAATTTAGCATGTTATCTAAATAGATTAAAATTCTTATGAAATCTCTTTAGGAAACAGACTATTATGTTCAGAAATTATTGTACACTGGTAGCTTCTAAATTGTCCCTTTTATTTTTTTTAAGAGATTTATTTACTTGAAAGTAAGAGGTACAGAGATAAAGGGAGAGACAGACAGAGAGAGGTATTCCATCTGCTGGTTCACTTCCCAGATGGCCGCAATGGCTCACACTGGGCCAGGTTGAAGTCAGGAGCCAGCAGCTTCTTCCAAGACTCCCATGTGGGTGCAGGGGCCCAAGCACTTGGCCATCCTCTGCTGCTTTCCCAGGTGCACTTTCAGGGAGTGGTATCAGAAGTAGAGCAGCCAGGACTTCAACTGGCACCCATATGGGATGCCAGTGCTACAAATGGTAGCTTTACCAACTATGCCACAGTGCCGGCCCTGGTTTCTAAAATTTCTAAGAAACATAAACAATTATCTCATTCAGTAATTAGGATTTAAACCTGAATAAGAAGTGAATGGCAGTCTTTGTGTCTCTACTTGTTTCCTAATTTTTCTACCATCCTGCCAGCTCTCAGTTACTTACATGTCAATGAACATCAAAGCCAGGCGAACTAACATAAAGGAAATTTTTTAGATTTTTATTACAATGAATATTAACATCTAGATCAAGTGGCTAAAGATAATCATAGGATGAAGAAAAGAGCCTTTAATAAAAAGCAAAATTCCCCAGTATTCTATCAACAAAGTACACTAAATGCACACCAGTTGCATCATCTTCAGGTGTGTGTGTGTTTGTGTGTGTGTGTGTGTTTGTGTGTGTGTGTGTGTTGTTGTTGTAGCTTATACATTCATTAACACAAATAACTTGAATAAATGTATGTACTTTTTCATAATTTTTCTATTACAGTTAAATATGAAAGGATTAAATTCTTGGTGATTGCCTTAAAGAATGCTGTGGAGATATATGCTTGGGCTCCTAAACCATATCATAAGTTCATGGCATTTAAGGTAAGCAGGCATGTGCTTATTCTTTATATTTTCAGTTTCTACCACTTCTGTTTTCCACATAAGCCAGCACCAGTTTTCCTATGTTTAAAAACCTGTTTTAGGCCGGCGCCGTGGCTCAACAGGCTAATCCTCCGCCTTGCGGCGCCAGCACACCGGGTTCTAGTCCCGGTCGGGGCACCGGATTCTGTCCCGGTTGCCCCTCTTCCAGGCCAGCCCTCTGCTGTGGCCCAGGAGTGCAGTGGAGGATGGCCCAGGTGCTTGGGCCCTGCACCCCATGGGGAGACCAGGAAAAGCACCTGGCTCCTGGCTCCTGCCATCGGATGAGCGCAGTGCGCCGGCCGCAGCGCGCCGACCGCGGCGGCCATTGGAGGGTGAACCAACGGCAAAAGGAAGACCTTTCTCTCTGTCTCTCTCTCTCACTGTCCACTCTGCCTGTAAAAAAAAAAAAAAAAAAAACCTGTTTTAGACATATAGGTACTCTTCATTATTTTAAAGTACTAGAAAATTCTATAAAGTTATTCAAAATTGAAATTTGTATGCCCGCCTCTATTTGAGGTCTGTAAATCATCAACTTCAAGAGCAAATTAATATGGGATAGTTACTGGGCTAACCATTGTTAATGAGAGTATTCAATACTTGCTGTAAAGCTACCTGAACTAGGGTGCTGATATTTTGTCTGAAAAGAGCAGACCAGTGGCAGCACTCAAGGTTGAACTGAGCGTCCAAATACTGTAATCCTAAATTTTTCTAGGTAAACTCATGAAAACTCAGGATGCCCATAAATCCATTCTGCTATTAGACTTCTCTGAAACGAATACTGAAGGTGACCTAGTTTCTCTGTATTCTTCAGTTCTGATTGCCTTTTCATTTTTCACTTTGTCTGAGTCCACGGTTGGATTGGTCAATAGCAGTGGGATGGGGAGAGTCTAGCTCTGTCGATACCAGTTTATGAAAGCTGACCCCTAAATGCTGGCAAGACCAGTACTTGCAGGCACCCTTATGTATTCAGTGCTGCATGGCCCATCCACAGCCCATGGGACCTAATCTGTATTCTCTCACTTGCTCCATATCTCATTGCCATTCACTTTTTCTCCCTTTGGCTCGTTACTCATCTCTTTATTCATTGTTTCTTGCCACAAAGGGCAGGTGAGGGCAGAAGCTTCCCTTGGAACACTACATAGATCATCTCTGAGGCTTAATCACCCCACTTGCGTCTTGTTCCCCTAGTACAAGTAGATCATTTGTGATATGCTCAGGAAGATCAATCCATCAATGGAAATGGGCTCACATCCATAGGCCCACTTTTATGGAATGAGATTTTTGTAATATATTTTAATAATATTTATGAGATGACTCCTAAAAGCTAAAGTGCTGCTGCTGTTCTGGCAAAATCTCTATTTGCAAAAAGATTGTTAATCAACATCCTCTTCTCATTCTGGTTCTGAAGTTTGTCATTGGTGTAATAGCCAAAGCACAGAAGACTGCAGAATGCTATGTTCAGCAGACCAGACCAGGGCCTGGAAAGAGGGGGAGAAAGCAAAGGCAGGAGCTTGAATCAGGACTGCATAGCTAGCAGGGGTCAAGAAGGCCAGGAGGCTACTGCTTCTGATGCTGTGAATATGATATTAGCAAAAGACAAGCAGAGAGGAGTCTGTAAGGGGCAGTGATATTATTGTCAAGGCGACTATGGTTTCTCAAATCTCCAAGATTTCAAGTCTTTTCAAATAATGGCAAAGGCAAACACTTGACATCTACTTTGGGTTGGGCCCTGGATCAAAGCACACAGAACCTTGATAAACCTGGCAAGAGCTTTCTTTGTTCTGTCTCCAGTTAAATTCTAGTAGGCAGAATAAGCCAGAAGTCGTGTAACATTCCACCTCTACCTCTTTCTGTTACCTACACCCAAGACTCAGATTGCAACACTGAGTTTAGAGATAATAGCACTTTGACACCCACTTAATCTCTGAAGGACATCGTACCCAGAACATGCCCATTAACCCTGAGCAGGCTGCCTGCCCAGGCCTGGTGGCCACATGGGAAAAACAGCCCAGAAAGATGTCTGCACTTTGTCCAGAGGACAAACAGCAGAAATAAACAGCAGAGAACAGCTGTACCCAGTCACCATGTTTTTTAAGTCTACAGTGACACTATCAAAATTGAGAGCTGTAAACCTTCATCCTATCCCTAAAGAGGAAAGGAGAAAGGGGCATAAGTAGGTGCTATACTCCTTCTTCTTAGAGTCTGAATATGAATAGTCTGAAAAGCTAAAGAGAACTCTCCTAGCTTTTCAGTTTAAGAAAGCCACAAATTAACTTCCTCCTGATAATGTCTAAAGGAAAAAATCCTGAAGATAACCTCTTTGAATGATGTAGATACTAATGGGGTGATTTTTAAAGTCTTTTGCAGATCTCCAGCACAAGCCTCTGCTAGTTGATCTCACCGTAGAGGAAGGTCAAAGATTAAAGGTTATTTTTGGCTCGCACACTGGTTTCCATGTAATTGATGTTGATTCAGGAAACTCTTATGATATCTACATACCATCTCATGTAAGTTCCCAGAAGCCTATGCAAAAAGATTTGTTTCTGTGTAGAAATCATGCATTTACTAATCAGTAAAGCACATGGGTCTTTGTCTCTTGCTGAGTAAACAATGTTTTTAATACCTAAAACATGTAGATTTAACTAATTTTTATAACTTTGTAAAACTGAGTAACGTAGTAGAATTACTTGATACTCTGTTATCTCTTTGGATGTTAGATTAAAACCCTTTGATATTTTTCCCTCAGGGCATAAATTTTTCAAAGTAGCTCATTTTTAGTTTCTGAAGGGAGACTGGTTCTTTTTATGTGGAAGAAAGCGAATGCCCAGAAAAGAATTTCTTGGAGGAAGTCCTTTATCTGCTGTTTTCACTTTAGCCTCAGAGCAGCATGGTGTCCTATCGTGAGACACAGGAGCTTATACCCTGGCTCTGTAGCACATGTTAGCTTTGCAATGGTACACTAGGTAGCCTCTCCAACCCTCAACTTTCACACCTTAAAATGGGGGTAAAAGGGCTATACCACAGAGTAATCATCAGCATGGAATGAGGCAGTGGACCTAAAATCCTGGCAAAGGACCCTGCAGATTGATCTTATTTACAATAGAATGGTCAAATCCCTGTAAAGACATGTTACTTCAAACATGACTCTTAAAGGGAAATGCAGCACCTGAATCTCCTTGGAAGAACTGGTAGATGGTTTGCTGTATGCCTTGTATGTATGTAATCTCAGTACTGAATTACAGTAGAGACTGTTTATCAGGCAAGTCTGAGGCCTAATCTGTTGCTGATTGGTATTTTTGAGAGTTTGAAGATTTCTCTCTAAAGAAACACATGAATTGAAAAGCTTTGTTTTAGTACATTGCACACATATGGGCACACAGAGTTGTCATTGATTGCACAGTACAACTTTTCTGCTTATGCATACAAGGACTCCCAGCGTCCACTCTCAAGCAGCAGCTGGGCTCGGCATCACTGTGTTCATCCGCAGTGACCTCCTTCTCATCCGCACATACACGCTGGGCTGCCATGACAGGCTCACCCAGGAGATCTCAGCAACAGGCTGTTTCTCCTAGGGCAAGCCCATTGACACATACTAGTGTGATTTTGAAATGAGTGGTTCAAAACTGTTTTCTAAGAGAGCCATTAATTTGGATTATTCCAGTAGGTAGGCAACCAGATAAATAATCTGTTATACACTCACTGGCTACTTAGTAGGAGTCCATATGGGCATCCCATTTAGGACATCTCCCTCAGATTAGTTGATTCCTGTGTTCCTCCTCATTTTAGAAGTACCTGTGCTAATGGAAAAGTCATAGAATTTCACTGTGAACAATACATATGGTCAAATCTCAATTCTACCAACAAATACAAGCACAGCTTTGATCAAGTTATATGACCCTTCTGATTTTAGGAACAGGTGAATCGGATTTCCATCTAGTAACTAAGTTTGCATTTAACATGTTTTTTTTGACACATCACTGGTTAAAGTTAATTTCAAGCTCTAGAATGAAAATGGAAAGGAAAACTGTTTATTGCAGTTCTTAGAGATGAATAGTCAAGATGTTATCTTATTTTTAAACAAATAATGGTTGGCCTTTCTTTGTCTTCTAGATTCAGGGCAATATCACTCCTCATGCTATTGTCATCTTGCCTAAGACAGATGGAATGGAAATGCTTGTTTGCTATGAGGATGAGGGGGTGTACGTAAACACCTATGGCCGGATAACTAAGGATGTGGTGCTGCAATGGGGAGAAATGCCCACGTCTGTGGGTAGGTTAACCATTCCTTATCTCCTTCAGCAGTTACACCCCCCAAATGAAACGAAAATCAAGAAATGTGAAACAACCATTTGATTCCACAAAAAAAAAAAAAAGTCTGTGAATAACACTTGTAAGACTTGCTTTGTCTGTTTATCTCAAGTCATTTGTCATTTTTGTGGTTAAGATGTGAACAGATGCTGTGAGTTATTGCCCATCTAATGTTTTTAATGCAGTTTTGGAAATTCCTTTTGACAGCCTACATTCATTCCAATCAGATAATGGGCTGGGGCGAGAAAGCTATTGAGATCCGGTCAGTGGAAACAGGACATTTGGATGGAGTATTTATGCATAAGCGAGCTCAAAGGTTAAAGTTTCTATGTGAAAGAAATGATAAGGTAAATCCGTTTCAACATTTGCATTAGTGTTTGCATTTTAAGAGACCACCAGGTACCTGTGAAACCTTCATTTTCCTTTATACTGATTTGAATCATATCTGTGTTAAACAATTCAGTATCTTGAAATGGCATTATTTGGTTTGATTCATGTGAACACTTGAAACATATTACTCACATATCAAAAAAAGACATGAAGATATATAGAAATTTTTTGTAAACTCTTAGCAACTTTTGTGTCCTGCAAGCCGTTTGATGACTCAGCACAAGACCCAAATTATCTGAAGCACTTAGAGTAGCTGGCCCATCATTAATCACCTCACCGTGGGTCAACTTTCTATTCCATGTTTAGACTTTTCACAAAGGCACTGCGGGACTACCCCATCGTGTTACATTTACCTTTCAGTGTGAAACATTTGATGTGTAGAAGTGTAAACTTTAAAAATGTCGCCCATTCCTTAAGAAATGCACAATCACAAACTCAACTAGTGCCATGTCCTGTGTCATTCCAGCCATGTTTCCTCTGAAATGTCGTAGGGGGACTGTGTTCCAGTGACATTGGCTGTGTCCATCTAGTGTGATCTGGTGTGATCAGTCACCTCAAGGGGTATTCTGCAGCAGTGCTGTTTCTACCCTGCCCTCTATAGCATAACCTAGAATGTTCAGTAGCTAAGCTGTACTACATTTGTGAAGTCATCCTTTGTGGCTGTGGCCAAAATAGAAATACTGTTCCCCAAACAGCTGTACAAAGATGTGATGTGTTGAAGTACTGTACATCTCTTAGTCCATTCTAGTTCCCCAGGGGCAAGGCTGGTGCTGTAGGTCTAGACTATATGAGACTGTAGCCAACGACTCCCACCTGGTGTGGTCTGGGGTGATCAACAGTTGTGGGTTTCCAAGGTGTTTCCAGGGACTTAACAGAGCAGGTTAGAAAGTAAAACTAACTTAGTAAAACTCCAGTACCCACTCAGCCTCAGGAATAAGAAGACTAGGAATGATCTGACTGTGGAGATCCGCCCCGGCAGTCCTGTTCCCAAGCTGTGCCATACCCTCAGGTGTAGGCTGGGGACCACACCAGTGTCTAGAGCCCTAGGCTTAGAGCTCAGGACACTCAGCTTAGAAAAGCAGCCCTTTCTTCCCCTCGTTGTTTTCCATCTGTCCTTCCCCGTCTTGATTCACTGACCCTAAGAGTAGCTTTAATTTCATATGTAGCATTAGCTGAATGACAAGCATTTCCACCAAACTTCCCAGCAGAGTTGTTGGAAAAGAGCATTCTTCTGAAGAAGTTGTGGAGATGAAGTAGCAGAGACATCATACTAGTGACAAAAGCAAATGCCTTGGACCAAAGTTAGCTGTTGGCTGATTGAAGGGCTATGCCACAGCCCCAGATAGTTTCCGGGACAGTGGTTCATTTACATTCAGCTCAAGCAAGCGGCAACCCAAATTCTGCTCATTTCTCTCTGTTTGCTAAAATGATTTAGCAGACTCAGACCTAATGGACTGTGGTTCTCCTTATTAATGCCGTTATCTCACCTGGCTTAGGATCTGTTGACATCAGCAGAGAGCCACATGTGAACTATTGACATGCCAAAATGAATAGGCACTAAACACCTGATCCCAATTAAATTTAAATGCTCCCATTTAAATGTTTTATATTTTAATTTTTTAATTGAAACTGAATTTGTATAATAGCCATTAGGCTCAAAATTCCCCCTTGATTTTGGCAATCTGAAAGGATTTCTTTCCATGCTAAAGCCTGTCATTTATAGGGGACAGAGGGGAACCTCCGTGCCTTTCTAGAAATTAACAAAGGACCCATTGTGTCCTAGGTCAGAAATCCAGCATGTTAATCTAGCAGGAAAACTCCCTTTTAAAATGTGAGCACCCAAAGGGATGTCACAAAAAATGATAGAGCCCCTTCAATGTCCCTGGAGGCCAATACACCAGAGTGTTTACATAGGATGCACTATATCAAAAAGCACTTTACAAACACCAGCCATTGGCACATGACAAGAAATAGGACATGTGAGAGAAAATGGATGGACGGTTGAAGAAAAGAGGGGAAAAAACCATGCAGTTGAACTAACTTCTTTTTAATTTCAAACAGGTATTTTTTGCATCCGTGCGATCTGGAGGAAGTAGCCAAGTGTTTTTCATGACCCTCAACAGAAATTCCATGATGAACTGGTAACAGAAGAGCACTTGGCACTTATCTTCATGGCATTATTTCTAATTTAAAAGAACATAACTCATGCGGACTTATGCCAGTCTAGAGGCAGAATCAGAAGGCTTGATTGAACAGCTTTCCCCTCTTCCTCTCCCTCCACCCCTTCAAACAGTCCGTCTTTCAGTGTTGCAGCCTGGTTGAGAAGGAGAGAAAAAGGTGGCAAGAATTTCCAGGAGATCCCCAAGAATGCGGCGTTGTCTACAAAGATGGACCATGTGCCCTTCGGAGTTAGGGATAGAAACAAATATTGTGTGCTCTTATGATTAAGCTGTGTTAGATGGGTTTTGAATTTTTGTGTTTTTCGGTTTTGTTTTTTTACCTTTTCTTTATCCCCTTACTTTGTAAGAATGGGGAAATGATGCATACTGAGAAAATGAGTCTGTTTTTAATTGTCTGCCTGCTAGTTTTAAGTATATGATATTGTAAAATTTCCAATTTCCAACGGTGAGAGACAGCACAATAAATGTACCTTATCCCCTTACCCTGAAGGCCATAACTGCATAATGGGGTAACTTAAGAACTCTTGCCTTCACCAATCCAGAGGTTGCTTTTTAATAGCAACTGGCTAATGAATTTTTGAGAAGAAAAATACTAGTTTTCCCCTCTTTTGGGAAATAGATTTTAAATGGCTAAACTACTAGCCTTAATCTAATAAAAAAAATCAACTATGACTTTTCTGAGTCTGACAGGCCATACTTTTATGTGGCCCTTTATGAAATAGAGTGTGTTGAATGGGATAGTAATGGCATTGAGGTGAGTTGGCCCTAGCAATGGAGGGACTTCTAACACAATGTCACCTCAGCTAAGTGCAACAGATCAGGGAAAAAAGATGTGATGGAAGATGAGGTCAGACAGAAAGAGCGACTAGGAAACAAGCCTGCCTACACACATACCCACCCACCTACCCCCACACACACTTTTGTAAAATGCACAAAGCCTCCTAGCTAAGAAGTCACTTGGTTTGGGCTTCATTAAGATGGAGACTGTTCTGAGAATTGGGGAGGTGGGTGGGTAGGTAAGATGACATCCAGGCTCTGGACATGCCCAGCTCTCTCCTTGGGGTGCCACTTTCTCAAGATGAAAACTGTGACTGAAAAAGATGAATAAGAAATGTTTCTGAGCTGCCTGTGTTCTCCCTGGGTCGGCGAGAAAAGGGACTAGACTCCTAAGCCTGCTTACAACACGGCAGGCAGCATTGCCTCCGATTTTAGAGAACTTGAAAGCAAGGCTTTAGCCAAAATTCTGAGACCCTAAATCACTTTACCTTCCTCCAAATTACCCAACATCCGGTAAGCGACATTTGTGCAGAGATATGTATGTATTTAGTTCAGGTTGACTTGTGTCCTTCTAAACTCTTACTCGGATGATTTAAATTTCTACGTGACTGTCTGGGATTTATTTTTTCCAAAGCTACAAGCATGGCCGCCCGTGGTATCGAGGTGTTGCAAAACGATATCTGTGTTGCGCTTCCTGTTTTAACCTACCTCGTTTTGTTTGTTTTTGTTTCACTGTTCATCACAGCAGTGTTATCTCCAGGAGACATATAGAGAGCTCAAACGGCAATCTCAGGTGGTATTTCCTTTTTCCTTAAAAAACAGTAGTTGGCCAAATTGTTCATAAAAAAAATTGGAAAAAAAATTTCACCAATGAAAATTAATGTAGCTTGTTTCCAGAGAAAACAATTACAGTAAATGGATCCAAAAAGATATGTGATCCTACTGATTTTGCCTAAATCCATAAGCAGCTGATGTGCTATTAATGAGAACGAAATACGTATTAGGAAAATGGAGCCATTTCAATCTGATGGTTTGGGTGAGGGTATGAGGGCAGTGAAGGAGAAATATTCTGGTCTCTGGATTAAATATTTATGCCCTTCCTGGAAAGGTGGTTATCATTTGCATTTATGTTAACCAGGAATCTTAGAACTGCAATTGAGGATTATTTTCAAGCTACCCCAGATGTCCTCATCATGGTCCCTTTAGCACTCAAAAGCAATGAAATCCTCCCGTTCTCATTTTTACTGCTGTGGTTGTGCTGCTGAACAATACGATCTTCACAAATTTCATGTGACAAATTTAGCAATAACTTTCTGGATTGAATTTAGCAACTACTGTATTGGATGCTGACATGGACAAAAACACGTTGATTTGAGTTTCATCCCCAAATGTGATTGCCACCAGCTCTTTATATTGCTGCTGTGGTATTTTAAACCAGAAGCTTCTTTAAATTATGTTGCAAACTGATCTTTTATGTTTTGTTTTTATTTTCTAAGTGATAAGTTCGAAACACACAGCTTTAAATGATTTTTTTATTGTGGGATTTGGGTACAGTTAAGAAATAAAAGGGAATCATTGTGTTTAAACATAAGGTAGTTTGTGAATGTATTTTTTAAACTCTAGATTCATTGAAACAAAATCATAAACAATATTAATGCAGTCTTGTTTACAGTATGTACAGTGACATAACATAGAACATGAGCTTTTCTGGTGCCAACAATAAAACACAGACGTTAAACATCAAGCCCTGCCTTTTATATTTTTGTACAAGTAGTTTACACTGAGCACAAAGCAAAACAAGTTCGAAAGAGCCCCCACAAGTGTGTGCTCCTTAAGAGACACTTAAAGAGAGTTACTGGAAGCCTTTATCTTCCAAAACTCATTTTCCTTCATCAGGCCAGTCCCTAACTAAGGCCCAGGCTATGCAGAATATTTCAGAGTGGTGTCCTGTGGCTCACACAATTTCCAAGTTTTTGGTTTAATTCCTTTTTTTGTTTTGCAGGTGTTGGAGGGTTGCTCTTCATCCATCTTAATAAACATGTCTTTAGTTAGTGTCCATCTTCCTCCAGGGAATTTTGTCTCTAGAAATTGGCTCATTTTATTTTCTACAAAAAGAAACCAACCTCTCTTCCCAAAGTAAGTTTCTTCCAGTCCTTACTGCTCTAAATTGATGTGTAAGTAGTAAAAACCCACTGGCCTGGGCATAATCTCAGTCCGGGGTCTGGTGGGTGACCTTCCTGGTACATCAGGTATATATATTCCTGGATGCTAGTCAGGGATGCTGTACTGTGAATTCCTGCATCCACTGGGTGGTAGAAATGGATGACCTGGAAGGCCTATTTAGATAATGAGACCATTATCGTGGCACACAATATAAATGAAAATTTGCACTAAGTTCCACATAAAATCTAATGGCTCCATTCCCTCATTTTTTTTGTAGAGGCTTTTGAACCATTCTTCAAGAAGACCTAATGCTACTTACTTATTCAGCAGGATACATTAAGGTATAGGCAAAATCCCACAAGGCCACTTGACTAGGGACTCCACTTTTCTAATATTTTTGACTACTGCTTTCTCAGACACACTTCTAATGCACCTTGCATCAAATACATGTTTTTTTTAAAAAAGCATCTTAATTCCTGGTTGTCAACCTACTAACAGTTTTCTGTCTGCTCTTGTGACTCATTGGTAACTGGTGTCTCTGCTACCTCTGCTGCCATGGATTTGAAAGGGGTGTGAAACTCAGGACAGAGCCATTTTGGTTTTATCCATTGCCAGGCAAGGAAGTGGCTGAAATCTGGCCTTAGATTCCATGACGTTGAAAAGAAAATGCTTTCCCTGCTAGTCCATGTACAGATTGCCATCACTGTTTCCTTGAAACGTGGAAGAGCTCTGTGTTGTCAGTATTGTGTGCTGTCTTTGAAAGTCTGCTTGAACAGGCATCACTTGCATTTGTTCTGGTTGCTTGAAGATGTGAAATGTGCTACATTATTTTTCAGAGGAAAAATAGCTTTGGTCAAACTTGAATGTGCGCAGGAAAACATGAGAAAATCCACAGCATGCTGATAATTCTGAATGACCCTAAAATGCTTCCTCTATTCCAAGATCTCCTCTGAAAGGATGTTCTGACCATCACAATGATTTTTATTAACTTAGTTACGTATTGGTTCATTCCTTAAAATGTAAATCTAGCCAAATCAAATCATTAACCAACCAAAACCTGGCCTCCTCTGAGATGAGTTATAACACAAAATCTAAAATCCCAAAGTCTAGATTTGATGTCATTTTATTCCAATATTTCTCATAAATGCTATGGCCTTTTGGCTTTGGTCAGCAATATCAGAACCCTAAAGTGTGCAATCCTTTTATGGGTCTCCCATAAACCAGGCATAAACTGATCTCTTTTCAGGAGCACCAGCAAAGAAGAAAATTTCTTGAGAATTTTCAGATTTACAACTGACAACTTGTATATTTCTAACATTTTCTAGTGTTCTGACTTCTATACTGTATCATTGTTCTGAAAATTTCCTCACAGACAACTCCAATAATTTGCATAGCATTCAACAGTAAGCAATCATAACATTGTGCTTTGGACTTTTTTCATGCAGATATACCACCCAGGAAGTTCCAGAATGCACCAAAATAAAAATCCCCACATAAGCATTTTTAAACAAAAGTTTGAGCTATCTTAAATCCAGATAAAAATCATGGATTATATATCCAGGAAGCCAAACATTTGGATGAAAACTGTAAAATGCAGTTAAGAATAAAAGTGCTTACAGTTTCCAGATGTCTGATTTTGGGCAGATATCTTCAAACTCACTCCTTGTCAGATAGGGTTTGGTTTTCACTGTTTATTTTTATCAGCATCAAGTTACATTGCATTTTTGAGGCTGAGCAAAGGCTGGTGGACAGGTGGATGTCCATCTCCAGCCATGCATCATTATTTGTACATAGCAATTACCCGTGTCCCTGTCCCTTTCGTGGGCTAAATGTTAGGGAATGGTACTACTACTATTGTTCAAGAAACCTCAAACATTACTGTAAATCATGATTTCAAATGATCAATGACAGTAGTGGGGGGAAAGATGACAGACTGGATGTTGTAAAACTACTTTTGTAGGTTTTGGGTGTCTTGTCTACAATGTTAGTATGACTGCAGAGCTGCCAAACTTATTCTGGAGGGGAAAACTCAGTTTGCCAAGTGTTAGTATTTATATTTTTTCAATCTCCAGTTTTCAAAAATGTTTTAAATGGTCAAAGTTTTGCTGAAACTGGATATAGTGTCACCTGTGTGAAGATAAAGAAAATCCTAGCACATTTTCCAGTCAGAAAATTTTGATTACTTTCCGGTCATTTTTTTCCTTTATATAAGGTGCTTCAGGAAGAACTTTCCATGGCTGGTCTAAGCAGTAGCTGGAAAATGATTCAGTACATTCTAAGCTTACCCTGCCTCATACCTAGAGAAACTACTACCTTGTCCTAGAATATTATTTTCTGCTATCTGTCAACATGTAAATAATAAAACATCAATAGTAGTAGGCTGCCTGCTTGTTCCTCATCACAACTTCCTGACAGTGACTCCTCCCTCCTCCTAAACACCTACTGTTTTGAAGCTCTGGCTATGAAATCCCCGGTTACCCTCATTCACGCCCCCTCACTGCTTGAAGACTTTAGTTCTTGGCTCACTATCACTCTATCTCCACCTTTTTTAATTATTGGGGATGTTGATATCCACTTCAACAATTCTACAAATAGCCTGGCGTCTCATTTTCCTGATCTTATCCAGTGAAACTATTACTACTCGGAATAATTACACTGGTTCTTTAAATGACACTGGGCAATTGTTCCCATTTGTTAGACGGCTCCCATCTGAACTCACCAAATGAAGGCCACTGCCACAGCAGTTGTTCCCTGTCTTCTGCATCACCAATGTTTCTCATTCTGCTCGAGGATTTCACTGCATTCCTTATACCCATCCTCCTTGGCCCCTCTTGTTTATCTGCTTTCCAACACAGAAAATGCCCCAGGAAGAATTTTGTACACTTGCAGTTTCAAATTTCTCCCCTCCCAGGTCTTTTGAAGCAATTCCAACCAGGTTTTCACTTTCGCTACAGAGGCTCTTGCTAAGGACACAGATGACCACCACGCTGCGGGTTGCTGTGATCAGGTCTTGGACTTTCTGCTGTTTAACTGTGTCAAAGACCACAGTTAGTATCTACTTCCTTCATGAAATTCCTGCTTGGATCTGGGACATCCTTCTCATGTTCTCTCACCTCCCTGGCCATTCCGCCTCAGTCTTTTATGACGACTTCCTAGATTGCCCTACTAGTAGACATCTCCTATCTAAGTGATCGCTTCCAGTCTTCGGACATTAAAAACCATCTGTACACTAAAAACACCTACATTTTTATTTCAAACCCTGCCCTCTTTCCTGAATACCAGATGTATGTCTAACATCCTACTTAGCGTATTAATTTGGATATATAATTGGTATTTCAAACTTGACATGTCCAAAACTAATTTGCACCCCGCCCACTAATACACTCCTACTGCAGTTTTCCCTATATCAGGAAATGGCAGCTCCATTCTTCTACACCAGAAAAGCTTGTTGCCCTTAATTTTTCTCTTCCAGATATCACATATAACCCACTACATTTTAAATCCTGTTTTGCTTAGCTTCAGAATATACCAATAAACTCACCTTGGTCCGAAGCCACTTCTTGCTTGAGATGAGACTTTTAAAAACATACACCCAGGTGAGCATTTAGCTTACTGGTTAGGACACCAGTTTAGATGCCCACATCCCATAACAGAGTGCCTGGGTGTAAGACCTGGGTCTGGCTCCTGACTGTAGCTTCTTGCCAACGCAGACCCTGAAAGGCAGCAGTGAAGGCTGAAGTGGTTGGGTTCCTGCCACTCATGCAGGAGACACGGATTGAGATTTTAGTCCCAGCCATTGTGGGCATTTGAGGAGTGAAGCAACCACTGGGAGATATTCTCTCTCTCTCTCTCACACACACACACACACACTCCCAACTTCCTTCCCTTCCTATTAAAAACAAGTTATGTTGTTTTTCCACTAAGTTGCTCAAAATCTTCCCATCTCCTGAGCACGTCACCATCCTTACAGTGCAGTCATCGGCTCCACCGCAACCAGCACTACCACCTCATTACCTCATCTGTCCCCTTGGTCACTTTACTCCAGCCAAGCTAGCTTTACTCAACACTCTCGAAGCAGGCAGCTGTCTCACCGGCAATGCCTTCTCATTTACTCAGTCAAGAAACCTCTTCCCCCACTTGTCTACTTGGCTTGCTACTTCCCTTCCTTTAGGTCTCTACACAAATACTCCTTTGCTATCAAAGACATAAAGTCACTTCCAATTCTCCACTCATTGTCTGCTTTATTGCTGTTCAGTGCAATTACCACCATCCACTTTGCCACCTAGTCTTCAAAATCCTGGAGATGGACCAAGAAACAAACAGTAGATAATAATATTGGAAGAAAGAATGAGAACAATAGGATTTGGTAATTTAAAAAGCATAGAAACATATGGTTATTTTCACTTCAATATCAAAACAAAAAGGTGTCTCCAAAGTCTGTATCATAAAAGTATGGGTTTGCTTTCATGTAGACAGCCCAATAGCTTTTCCCTGCTGAAACACTATTATGGATAGAGGACACCTGGCTGTGACCCTGCGTATACTTTCTTGCAACATAAATCATCTTAACAGACCACGCTGCAGGATTGGAAGAGCAGCTATCATACCAAACCTTGAAAACAGCATCTCAAAACTCCTATACTTACACAGACAACGACCCATTTTAAGTTACTGTCATTGCACGAAGAACAGAGTTTGGATGTGGAGAGAGGATGCTGAATTGCTTTCTGGTCTAAATGTTCAAAAGCTACACGAGTTTTTTTTTTTTTTTTTTTTGAAAGAACCAAAAGAAAACAGTAGCCACCTACCAAATGCAGCTTCAAAAAGTATAATGACATCTGAGTGATTCCCAAGTGACAGTAGTCCTGAGACTTTCCTGGGAAGCCTCGAACATCTGTATATATTCAGCTCCACTGACTGTTGTTGCATGAAATTTTGCTGTAGGAAATTGACACATGCCTTCTGATAACTATGTTTCACTCAGTTGTAAAGGGCACACCTGTAGTTTGGATCTGTTCAATCATGTATTTTCCTGCTCATTTAATAAAGGAAATATTTTAAAAAATATAATGAAATGATGTAATATAAATCCATATAACAATGAAAGAACTTTTTCTTCTATTTTCTGTGTCTTTTTACCCATCTGTTGAGATTTAATTTATGCTAAATAACCAGGGCCAATATCTTAATTACCCTTTTCCAGAAACAAAGCCATTTAAGGGTTCCATGGTGTTTAACTGCAGATTCGTGAATTCCAAATATATGGAAAATAGATGAAATGGATACTAAGAAATGACCAGGGTGTCATGGCCACTGGGAGCAATGTAGGTATCACAAGCTTCCATTGTTAGGATACAATACAACATGTGTTCAAAAGAGTTCTCATTTATGTGAAAACATTTTAGAATGTTTTTCTTTCAAAATTTTATCTCAAGTTGAACACCTGTTTTTATATTTTCCTGAGCAACTAGAAGCATCTCCTGTGACAGTAACAATTTTATATAGGATGCCTCCCTCCAATAAGTAGTAAACTTGAATTCTAAAGTTCAAAGTTACCAAGTGCCACCATGAGGACATGGATCAGCAGCACCGTGGTTCTGACCAGTTTCCAGCCCTGCACCTACTGCCCCATGATCTCAGGTTTTCATCTTTAATCCAGGTACCAGC
This sequence comes from Sylvilagus floridanus, assembly GCA_949820135.1. NCBI lineage: Eukaryota > Metazoa > Chordata > Mammalia > Lagomorpha > Leporidae > Sylvilagus > Sylvilagus floridanus. The sequence continues at coordinate 105,472,813 of OX463244.1, forward strand.
ACATGGTTTTAGAGCTCAAAGGCACCATTGGAGTAGAAAGAAACCACATTGCCTTTGCGTCATGCTCACGCTCTTCCTCCACCTCATCCTTTCTCACAACAGCAGGCGTTCACAACTGGAGACCTCCCAACCAGCATAGGCCACGGTCATCACCAGTCCAAGGCAAAATGGCTAAAATCAGCAAAATAGTTTTCTATAAAGTGCATGTAAAGCATCTGGAGACAGCGCATCCTCAACTTAATGTTAAGATGTATTTGACAGTGGATGCTAATGATAGATGGCTATTCATTTACCAGGCGCTCTAGTTTGGCAAAATTGAAAGCTGGTAGCTGTTTTGTCAGTCTTCACAAGATTTTCAGCTAGGGGAAGGAGTGAAGACATCAGTTTAGTTTTTGGAAATTTTCTTGGCTAGGGAAATCCAAAGTACATGACATCAAGTGTTTCAGAAATTAAATATTCAGACCTTTTTTCAATACAGAAATTGTCTGCCCAGGGCTGGTGTTTGGCACAGTAGTTAAGGCTGCTACTTGGAATGCCTGTATCCTGTATCAGGGCCTGGTCTGAGTCCTGGCTACTGTGCTTCTGATCCAGTTTCCTGCTGATGTGTACGCTGGGAGGCAGTAGGTGGTGGCTCTAGTTCTTAAATCCCTTCCATCCATGTGGGAGACACAGACATAGTTCTGGATTCTAGCTTTGGCCTGGCTTAGCCCTAGCTGTTGCAGGCATTTGGGGAGTGAATCAGTGAGTGAACAATCCCTCTCTGTTTTTAAATGAAAATAAAAGTTTTAAAAAAGAAATCTACCTATCTCAAAAAATTGATCAAACAGAATATAAAGGTGAAAGAAAAGGTGGTAACATCAACTAATATTGGGAACAAAATACTGGGTTCTCAATCTTAAAATATGCTGCATTCCCATTATATCTACCTCACAAACTGAAAAGCAAAAAATTCAGTTAACATTTAAATGAGGCTGCATTTAATAAGCCACATTCACTTATAAAACAATATTTATACATAAGTTATTTATTTGGTCTACAAACAATGCCTGATATAAATATGGGTTGCTGGATCCCTTGTTTTAACTCCACACCCCATGCCTGTTTAGGTTTCAAGCTCACAGTTTGAAATATTACTGTGAACAGTAGAAGCCCCCAACAAGTCCCAAACAGGTCATGAGTGTTTTATGGGAGAGTGGTTAATGTGTAGAATAACATTAATAGTCATGGGGCTCAGCTAATTTTCACAAAGCTGCCCTTCTTCAACTCTCAGATTCTGGCATCATCATAGTATTTTCTTTTACCTGTTCATACGCCATATTATTTTTTAAAGTATTTGAGTCCACTGTAAGCTGACGTTTGAAGAGTCATTAAAGCAAACCCAGCACATACAATGAACGTGATAGGAAATGAAGCAGCCATTCCTCAGCTGCCTTTTCTACAGGGGCCTTGAGCTGGTGCAGAAGGGATCCCCACACTTCAGGAGCTTCAGTGTCCTCAAGCTGCAGAGTACCAGAGGAAGGCAGAAGCCAGAGGCTGCTACTTGGAATGCCTGTATCCTGCATCAGGTGCCTGGTTTGAGTCCTGGCTACTGTGCTTCTGATCCATGCAGACAGTGATGAGAAAGTAGTCTACCATTTGATAGATGAATGCAGGAACTGCTATGGGACCTTTGTCTAGAAGGGTTCTGCAAGGTCTCCACGAGCAGGTGCCCTTTACATGGCTGTGGGATAGGAATAAAAGGTTTTCTAGCCAGACAGAGAAGCTTGAGGGAAGGCACAATGGGGCGGAAGAGCACATGTGCACACAGTTGAGTATAAGCAGACCAAGCGCTGATGGTGGGGATCGTTTGACCACAGGAAGCACAAGTGTACAGCATACCTCTTAGCCCCTATACCTATCCTTCTGATACACCTTAAGGGTTCTGAAATCCTTGTCCAGCCAGCTGCATGGCCCCAGCAAGCAACACTGGGTGAATGAATGCCATGCATTCAGGAAAGACTGTGATTTCCATGTGATACTGGTGGAAGCAACACCCTGCCCTGTGGTTGAATCATTTCATGCCTGATATTCTAGACATTCTTTTAATTACTTCCTATAGAATTAAGCCCCCAAATTTCCTCACTAAACCCCAGCTTTGCATCTTAAAACTGTCCTGTGATCCTATCAGCCTAAACTTTCCTAGCCCTAAGAATATCACATAGGGGGAGCATTTGGCCTAGCACTTTTGAGTACCTGGATTCAACACCCTGCTCTGGCTCCAGCTTCATGCCAGTGTGGACCCTGGGAGGCAGCAGTGATGGCTCAAATAATTGGTTTGCTGCCAGCCACATAAGACATCTGGGTTGAGTTTCCACACCTGGCTTCAGCATTACCAACCACTTTGACCACTGTGGGCATTTGAAAAGTAAACCAGTGATTGGGAGTCTCAGTGTCTGTCTCAAATAAAAACAAAAGGCCTGGCTAAGGACACATTACACATACCTGCTCTTCTAAGCAGGTTATTTTTGTCTTGATTTCTAGGAGTTAATTTAAATGTCTTTTTTAAAAAAATCCTTTAGAAGCAAATTTTTTGCTATGATTTTTGCCTTATTTTTATATATTTACAACGTTATTATTCTTACCTATATCGCTATTAAGTTTTTCTTTTTTCATGCTTACCCTCTTTCTGATATCTGCTTTTCAGAGCTACATTTATTTTTACCTTCCTTTTTTATTACCTCTTACTTTTAGGTTGATAGGATATTATTACTACCTTTTTTAAAAAAAAAAAGATTTTTTATTTATTTATTTGAGAGGTAAAGTTACAGACAGGGAGAGGGAGAGACAGAAAGAAAGGTCTTCCATCCGCTGGTTCACTCCCCAAATGGCCACAATGGCTGGAGCTGCGCCGATCTGAAGCCAGCAACCAGGTGCTTCTTGCCGTCTCCCACATGGGTACAAGAAGGACTTGGGTCATTTTCTGCTGCTTTCCCAGGCTATAGCAGAGAGCTGGACTGGAAGAGGAGCAGCCAGGACTAGAACTGGTGCCCACATGGGATGCTGGCCCCACAGGCGGAAGATTAACCTACTGCGCCACAGTGCTGGCCTCATTACTACTTTTTAAAAATTCTTATCTGTTTTTATATACAACTGTTAATTTCTTCTGACTTAGCTATTCCCTTTTTTGCTCTGGTTTTTAATTTTGCCTTTCCCTTTTATTTAGTAGCTGTAATGATTTCTCTTTTGTGACTTTCAATTCTTTTTCTCATTTGAATTTTTATATTTGAATTTCCGCACTTTGTATGTTACTTTTCAGCTTATTTATAATTTTATGTATTTTAATCTATATTCATTTTTACTCAATTTCTTGCTCTCAGTTTATTGATTTTTATCTATCTCATGTGTTATAATTATTTTTCAATATATTTTAAATATTTTCTCTCAAATTTTAATTTAGAACTCATCTAATTTATTGCCTCAATTTTATAAACAGGGACACAGACTCAGAGAGTCAGAAATAACTTGCTCAAGATTTTAGGGTGGGTATTGACTCTGGAATCTAAATAAGCACCCTACTCTTCTGATTACCAGTCTAGTCCTGTTTTTCCCAAATTATTCCAGTAATAATGCCTTGGAGAAGGACATGCTTCTCTTTGAACTGAAACTTGAGTAGCACCTCACCAAAGAGTATTTAGTCCCTGACACACTGGAATCAAGGCTGCAAAGGGCAGTGACAACACCCTGGGAGCTAACTATTCATTCTTTTTAACTAAAAGGAAACTTGAAAATAAAGTGAAAAGGGGACAACTAAGAGCTGCGACATCCTAAAAAACAAGGAGCAGAATTTGAAGTCAGGAGACCGGGTGTTAGCTTTGTTACCCCAAGCAAATCAATTTCTGCAAGTAGGAATGATGTCCCCGCTCCTGCCTGCCTCACAACTGTTGTTTCTACATCAGATCTCTTTTTCCAGAGAGTTATTATAATATACCCAGGAAATCCAAGATAAGGTTTAAAGGAATAGTTACATTGTGAATGGAAGGGGAGAGGGAGTGGGAGTTGGGAGGGTTGTGGGTGGGAGGGAAGTTATGGGGGGGGGGGAGCCATTGTAATCCATAAACTGTACTTTGGAAATTTATATTTACTAAATAAAAGTTAAAAAAAGAAATATAAAAAAGGAATAGTTACATTAAAAGAATAACATTTTTTAATGTGTTACATGAGCGTACTTTAAAAAGTTCATGGCAGGTGGATACAAAGATAAGTTTAGTGCAAAAAAAATTAAAATCTATGCATAGTTTTCTTCATAATATGTATTTTCCATGAGTTTTCTAAAAACCTTTTACGCATGAATTTCTCAATTTTTGCACCAATTTACTCGTTTAATTAATTTCAATTTCCATAAACCTTTCGAAGTATTCTCATATATTTCTATACTTAAAAAGGGGCATATATAAGTTTATGTATATTATCTATGCCACTGTCAGTACCAAAAACCTTATTTTTCCTTTTTCAGAAAACCAAACTACTTTTTGTTGACTTTTATACACATTTTCATCTAATGCTCTTTGGTTTCTAATCCTGTTGTATGGATGTACTGGCTTGTTTCATTCCTTAAAGTTTAATGGTTAAAGAGTTTTTTTAACTTTTATTTATTTGAAAGGCAGATTAACAGAGATAGAGCTTCCACTTGCTGATTTCACTTCTGAAATGCATGCAACAGCCAGGACTGTTCCAGGCCAAAGCCAGGACCCAGAACTCAATCAAAGTGTCCTAAATTAGTAGCAAGCACCCAAGTACTTGATCCATTACCAGCTACCTCCCAGGGTTCACATTAGGAGAAAGCTGGAATGGAGAGTGGAATGGAAACTTGAGCCCAGGCAATTCCTTATGGGATGTGGTTATCTCAAACAGCATCTTAATCATTGTGCCAAATACCCAATCCAAAAGAAATTAAAAATGCTCATCTTTAGACTCCAGTTTAGCTTTATCAATCAAGCAGTAGCTTCAGAGGCAAACCCACAGTTCCTTCCAGATCTGCTCCTTCCTCTGTATTCCCAGTAACAATGCAGCCACAATCTCAGTGGAAGCTAACAGTGACAATTAGAAAAAAACATTACATTGTACATCTGGTATTTGAGATGCTTTTTAATTTCATTACCCAATAAACTTTTCAAACAACAATCTTGCAGGGCCTCAGCATCTGGAACACTTATCTCCTCGGCAGAGCTGGTTCTGAGCAGCAAATTAATGGGTGTGAATCCTAAGTGAATTTTCAGTTAGCAAGAAATCTGAAGGACAGGGATGTGTCAGGTTGTGTGCTTTGCAATAAGGACAAAGGGATCAGGGACGTTCTGATGTTTGGGCTGTCTCCTGGCTGGGGCCATAGTCAGCAAAAACTAAAAGAATTTGTCATTCAGGATATTTACCTACAGAAACATTCAGAATTTCTATTTGCTCTTGAGTGCAAAGCCATCAGCAACAGACCTAGCCCATATCCCTGCTGTGGTCTTTTATGTGTCTTGAAAGCATAGTGCTGCATTATTTATGAGGGCGCTCTCTGAGTTTACCACCCAAGTCATCATGGGCTGAAAGCGGCACGGGAGCTGCAGCAGCACTGGTATACCAAGGCTCATCTCCAGACCCTGGGAGGGCACCCCTTCCACCATACCTTACTCCTGCATTCCTTGGGTTCTTACCTGGGAAAACAGGTGGACACTCTTGTTCTCACTGGTGGCAGAACAATGGCCTCGATGTGCAGCAACAGAACCCATGCATAAGGCTTGGCTGGATCCTCACAGTTGATCCAGGTGCCTGCACTGTTGCTGTAGTAAAACATTTTCCCTTTTCAGCTCAGCATGGGCCACTTGAGGAGACCTGGAGAAGAGAGAAGACAAGAGAGTGAGAGAAAGCAGGAGAGAGGCAGGGGTGTGGGCTCAGGGCTCTCAGGCCACGAGTGGCTTCTCTGAGGGAAGCTTCCATTCTGCAGCTGTCTTAGTCACCCCCAGAAGCTCACAGAATTGCTCCTAGGACTGTGGCAGGTGCATTAGCCATTGCCCAGAAGACTGACCTCCAGTTTCTTACATCCTCATTTGAATCACAGAAAAGTACTGCAACACCCCAAGGCACGTGACCAAATCTCTCTGCCCTTCGCCAACAAGGGCTGTCACTTCAAATTGTAAGGGTAGGGAAAGGCTGCTTGAGCTTGCTTTTCCCAGTCCTGCCACTGCCTGTCAGTATCTCTGAAGAGATGCCAATAGCCCACATGTGGCGTTTGTAAGCACTGGGGCTCTTCTGGAGAGAATGGAGGTAATAGATTTCAGTTGGCTGTGCTTCCTCCAGATCCATGAGACAATGGAGTTCCTGGGTCAACAACCTTCCACCACCAATCTGCCCCCTCTGCTTGCTGCAGTACATTCCTGAAACTCCCCTACGTCGGGTAAACAGCTGGCATGAGAATGTTTCTCCCTGACACCACTCCTTTATTGGTGACCAATTGGTCAACAACATGGAGCAACGCTGTTTGTCAAACTGAACAGTGACCTCCTGATCTTTGTTCCCACTTTTTTATGTCAACTTCATAAGTCTCCCTTGGCATCCCCCAGAATCAGCAGTAAGTGGTATCGAAGTCAAAGACAGAAAAAAGCACAAACGCTGTCTGAAAATGATTAACCTACTGACATTAAAGAGACATAAACTCATAACAGAAAGATGCCCTGCATATTACTGTGACCATTTAGGCATATTTGATTGAAAAACAGAGGAACACAGAGTTTTAATAGACTTGATTTAAACCGAGATGACTCAAGAATTTTCGAACAAACATTTTTTGTGTGTAGCAGCACCATTCAATTTAGACTACATTGCCTGGTGTGATGGATTAATTTAGGGCAGTGTTCATTGGAAACCTGTCATTGATATACATCTGTCAAAGGCAATTGCCTGAGATTATTAAATCTTTGTGGCACAAATGACACAAATCCAGGGGCCTATTCACTCAGTATGTGGCTCCTTCATCTTTTAAACAGAACTGCTGTTGTTGACAAATAGTGCAAGCTCCAGGTTAAAAGGAGCAGCAGAGCTCACCTAGCTGGTCAACTCACCACACAATAACTCTCGGAGAGGGCGGTAAATTGAGAACAAATAATCAAAAAAACTGAGAGCAGATAATAATAGCTAACATTGATGGAAGATTACTATGTGCAGCATATTGTTCTAAGCACTATTTCTATACCATCTTATTTTACCCTCACAGCAATCCCATGAGTCAATTATTTCCCTCATCTTGTATATGAAGAGACCTAAGAGATTATCTAGTTTGGTTTACAGATGATGTCCAAGAGGATAAGCAAGACCAATCCATGATCAATAGCCCAACAGATGCAGACATCTCTTGTACCTAGTCCAATGCTCCAAGCCCTTGTGAACATTAATTCTATGTTACGAGATGCCTTGAATTCAAAAGTTATGAAATCATTTTCCAGGAGGGGTTAACCATTCTTCCAGGCCAATGCCACAGCAGGCAAGCTAAGAGGGCCAACCAGACATCATCTGGCTCAGCAGTCATGGTGACATAGCAAGTCTGTTTATCATGCTCTCCCAGTTTAGACAAACTGGGGCCTGAGTACTGGGAAAGGATCTCCAGACACCTATGTGTGGACTGAGGGATTGAGAATCACTTGTCTAACAAGATTCAATGCCATAGTTAGGACAGTGTGTGTAGCATTTTCCAAATTCTGACTGATTCTCTCTTCTGGCTGTTGGGAGGCCATGTTCAACTCATACAGAACGTACTACAAAGTGATCATTTCTTACACTTACTGCAAACTGACAATGTTCAAATAGGAGCTACACTTATGACTCTGCTACAGAATATACTACTGATCAACAGCTCTCCGCTATTGCCTGGGAAAGCAATGAAGGATGGTCTAATCCTTGGGCCCCTGCACCCGCATGGGAGACTTTGAAGAATCTCCTGGCTCCTTGCTTCGGATCGGTACAGCTCCAGCTGTTGCAGTCAATTGGGGATTGAACCAGCGGATGGAAAACCTCCCTCTCCCCTTTCTCCTCTCCCCTCTCCCCTCTCCCCTCTCCCCTCTCCCCTCTCCCCTCTCCCTCCCTTTCCTACTCTCTCTGTGTAACTCTGACTTTCAAATAAATTAATTAAAAAAGAAAATTAAGGAAAAAAAAAAAAAACTTATAACCACTTTTAAGTTTATTTTACAGCATTTTTATTGAGATATCATTTAACTACTGACCAGGACTGTTTACAAATGTAATGCTTGGCCTTTTGAGACAATTAAAAACCTTTAAGTACTAAAATTTTACATCATGATTTGATTAACTTAAGAAGTATTATTATGGTGAAAACTAAGAAGAAAATCTAAAGCAAAAATATAATGATTTCCACAAAAACCATATATATTCTTCCCTTGTATGAAAGGAAGGGAGGGAGGGAAAGAAGGACAGAAGGGAAAAGAGGGGGAAAGATGAGAGGAAAAAAAGAAAGAGGCAAGAAAAATACTTTTTTCCCCCCATTTGCAAAAAGAAGGGAAACTGAGGTCTCAGCAAATAATGCAATCAACTCAGTCAGTTTATAGTAAGGCATCTTCTTTACATATTATTGAATCCCATCATGCCTTTCATATTGCCAGCAGCACCCTGTTGAAATTGCCTCATCATGGACTGAAGTCCTGCCATTCCACCCATGTGATGAAGAACTCTTGGATCCATCATCTTGGCCATTTGTTGATTCAATTTTGCCATCTGTGACTGGCTTACATTTTTAGACATGTCACCGCCTTTGAAAAGTCCTTTGATACCGCCCATTTTTTTAACCATCTGTGCAAACTTGGTATATTGCGTCAAAAGTTCCTGAACATCTCTTGTTGACACACCTGATCCTCTTGCAACTCTTTGGATTCTTCCTGATGAAGTGTCCTGAGAATTAAATTACAATTTCATTGTAGAATACAAGGAGGAGGCAGTTCCAAGATGGAGGAGTAGGGAGGGAGCTTATTGCTCTAGCTCAGGAGAAGATAGTTTAAAAAAAAGTGGAGAGAGGGCCAGTGCTATGATACAGTGGGTTAACCCCCTGGTCTGCAGTGCCAGCATCCCATATGGGTGCTGGTTCTAGTCCCGGCTGCTCCTCTTCTGATCCAGATCTCTGCTATGGCCTGGGAAAGCAGTAGAAGATGGCCCAAGTCCTTGGGCCCCTGCACCCACGTGGAAGACCAGGAAGAAGCTCCTGGCTCCTGGCTTCAGATCGGCCCAGCTATGGCCATTGCGACCATATGGAGAGTGAACCAGCAGATGGAAAACCTTTATCTGTGTCTCTACCTCTCTCTGTGACTCTGTCTTCCAAATAAATAAAATAAATCTTTAAAAAAAAAGTGGAGAGAGTGTAGTCTCAGAGAAGAGTTAGAGAAAAAATGGCAGAGGGAACTCTATCAAAATTAGAGGGACACAGTGGACCTATGGGGAAGGCGTGGACTCCCACAACTCAGGACTCCAGCAACCAAGAGCCTGTGCACTAGCACTGGAAAGTGAAGTGAGACCAGACTGCAGCAATCTAAGCCATTGATGAAAAAGCTGCAGGAAGAGCCTAGAGGGAACCAGGCTTGAAGCCATGTGGGAGATTGTGTATCGGCCAAACCAGAGGAGAGGAAAAAAAAAAAAAAAAAAAAAGATGGGACGGGCACATTTCTCTCTCCCTGATCACTTTACCACAGTGTCCTATAACAAGCCAATAGAGTGGGCAACTTTTTGGACATATGTAACAGCTGTGCCAGCTTGTGTCTATGCCAAGTGGAGACTCCTGACTCTGGTGGGGAGAAGTAATGGGGCTAGGAGTTTGTGACTGTGTGAGATTTCTGTACTGGGACTCTGAAAATAACTGAGGGTGTGTGGGAGGACTCACAGTGTGTTAGGCAGTCCCAGTGGGAGACTCCATGTGTTCAGGGTTTCCTGGTTACCTGGTGAGAGACTTTGCTGGGGAATATGAACTTACACTGAGAACTTCACAGATCTTTTGTGGGGTTGTTGGGACAGAGCAGATGAATGTTAGACTCAGGCATTGGTCTCTTTTGAGGAGAGGAGCTTAGCTGAGCAGAATAAATTTCCCTTCAGATTAAAAAAAAAGAGAGAGAATATTTACCAGGCCAAGGATGTCAAAGATCTCTATAATGTGAATCACAAAATATTATACAAAGAAATAGAATAATATACAAAAAAATGGAAAAGTCTTGCATGTTCAGGGATTAGAAGAATCAATATCATCAAAATGTCCATACTACCAAAAGCAATTTATAGATTCAATGTGATACCAACCAAAATACCAAAGACATTCTTCTTAAAGCTAGAAGAAACAATGCTGAAATTCATATGGAGGCATAGGAGACCTTGAATAGCTAAACCAATCTTATACAACAAAAACAAAGTCAAAGGCATCACAATACCAGATTTCTATACATACTACAAGGCATTTATAATCAAAACAGCTGGTACTGGTACAAAAATAAATAGATAGATCAATGGAACAGAATAGAAACACCAGAAATCAATCCAAACATCTACAACCAACCTATATTTGACCAAGGGGCTAAAACCAATCCCTGGAGCAAGGGCATTCTCTTCAACAAATGGTGCTGGGAAAATTGGATTTTCACATGCAGAAGTATGAAGCAAGACCCCTTCCTTAAACCTTACAAAGAAATCCACTCAACATGGATTAAAGATCTAAACCCATGACTCAACACCATCAAATTATTAGAGAACCCTGCAAGACATTGGCACAGGCAAAGAGTTCTTCAAAAAGACCCCAGGGGCATAGGCAGTCAAAGCCAAAATTAACAAATGGGATTACTTCATGGAAAAAGAATGGCAAAAGAAACAGTCAAGAAAGTATGGCAAAAGAAACAGGAAAGTGAAGAGGCAACCAAAAGAATGGGAGAAATTATTTGCAAACTATGCAACTGATAAAGGATTAATAACCAGAATATACAAAGATACCAAGAAACTCCACAACAACAAAACAAAAAACCCACTTAAGAGATGGGCCAAGGCCTTAAACAGATATTTTTCAAAAGATGAAATCCAATTGGCCAACAGACACATGAAAAATTGCTCAGGATCACTAGCCATAAGGGAAATGCAAATTAAAACCATGTTGATATTTCACTTCACCCCAATTAGAATGACTTTCATACAGAAATCAACAAACAAATGCTGGCGAGGATGTGTGGGAAAAGGTACCCAAACTGTTGGTGGGAATGTAAACTGGTAAAACCACTATGGAAGATAGTATGGTGATGCCTCAAAAATCTGAATATGGACCTAACATATGATCTATCCATCACACTCCTGGAAATTTACCCAAGGGAAATGAAATCAGTAAACAAAAAAGCTATCTGCTCCTCCATAGTTATTGCAGCTCAATTCACAATAGCTAAGACATGGAATCAACCTAAATGCCCATCAACTGAAGATTGGATAAAGAAATTATGCCGTATGTAAACTATGAAATACTACACAGTGGTAAAAAAAAATGAAATCTAGTCATTTGCAACAAAATGGATGAATCTGGAAAACATCATACTTAGTGAACTAAGCCAGTCCCAAAGGGGCAAATACAATATGTTCTCCCTGATCTGTAAGAACTAATAGAGTACCTAAAATGAAATTTGTAGGAGTGAAATTGACACTTTGAGAAGGGATGACTTGATTTGCCCTTGTCTTGACTATGGAGGAACACTTTTGCTTTTGTTTTTTTGTTTGTTTGTTTGTTTGTTTTCTTCATACTAATCATTGAACTCTTTACTTAACAGAGTTAATCATGTGTATATAAAGTCAACTGAAAATAGATATCAGTAAAAAATAAGAGTAGGGATAAGAGGTCCCCAGAGTAACAGTAAGAATAAAGGTCCCCAGGCAGGACCTTTCTCCTGAATGAGTTGTATTGAGAGTAAACTGTAAAACCAGTTCTCATGGTGTGTGTGTTTGTGTGTGTGTGTGTGCGCAAATTGTTGAAATCTTTACTTAGTATAGAATTGGTGTTCTGTGTACAAAGTTAATTGAAAATGAATCTTAATGGAGAATGGGACTGGCAAGGGAAGAGGGAGGAGGAGAAGAGGTGGGAGTGTAGACTGATATGGTGGGAATTTGAATAACTATGTTCCTAAAGTTGTACTTATGTAATTTGCCCTCTTTAATAAATAAAAAAGAAGAAATATAAATAAAAGTGTCATCATAAAGAAGCTAGTAAAACAAACAAGAATAGAAAGTTCAAAGAGGATAAGGGATTGGAAAATCAACCAACCCACTAAAAACATAGGAAGCCTCTGAAGAGGTATCTAGGTTGAAGCTGGTTTAAACATTCTTTTTAACTGCATTGTTAGCAATTTTCCCAATAGAAAGACCTTGTTCTGTTTTAAGAAAAACAGACAAGGAGCCACCATTGGCATTTAAAGCCATTACCTGCAACACCAGCATCCCATATGGGTACCAGTTCAAGTCTCGGTTGTTCCACTTCAGATCCAGCTCTCTGCTAATGGTCTGGAAAAAGCAGTGGAAGATGGCTTAAGTGTTTGTGTCCCTGCCACTCACATGGGAGACCCAGCGGAAGCTGCTGGCTTTGGTCTGCTACAACCTTGGCCGTTGTGGCCATCTGGTGAACTTGTAGATGGAAGATCGACTGATTCCCCCCTCCTTCTCCCTGTAACTCTTTCAAATAAATAAATTAAAAAAAAACAAACAGAAAAAGTATATTTCTTTGAAAAAGTAAAGAATATGTAAAATTGTTTAATATACAAAATATGAGGATTTGTGTTTGAAGAGACGCAGTGCGTAAACATTTTCACCTTTTACATTACTTGCCTGGGCCTATTTACATTTAACATCCCAACATTTTTTTAATGTTCTATGGGTACAGAGGTTATGCCTATTTTCTTCCCAGATGTCATTATAGTCTACAAGTACTAGTACCTAGGAAACGTTCAATAAATACCAGTGACTACTATGGTTGCTGCTCACCATTAATTTCCCACCTAATCCCCCATAGATTGTCATCTAGGGAATGCTGAGTTGCTCTCAGTTAGGCTCTAACACAATAATCCTAGTGCACAAAGAATGTAAAATCCAGGAATGTTACATGATTGATTCAATGCTGGCACATAAAAGGCAAATCTGTAAATGTTTGTTGAAGAGCTGAAAGAATAGTCAGAGCTTTGTCACTGATTAACCATAGTACATTATAGACCCTTAAATGCTCAAGGCATTGGTCTTCTCTCTGGTAATTGAGAATAACATCTTACTTCCATGTTTCAGGGGTGAAGTGATGTTCTGAACTGTGGGAAGTGTTCAACAGCTTAAAAAGTAGTAACAGGAATTCAGGGACTATTTACTTTTCTAACTACTGATTCAGTTATGACTCTGTCTCGTATCTTGCTGGCTGTTTGTTAAAGGCTGAAGATAATTCTCAAAAGCTTTCACTGTCAGATATGTGCTATAGTGACAGGATGCTCATGTCCTACAAGCTCTTCCAAGATTCAAAGTTGTTTATCAGTAACCCCACAGTGGGATTTCTATACTAATTAATCAAACTTCTTCCATTTCTTTCTCAGTTTTTGAATTGCTTCCTGAGACTAATTCCAAGTAATTAAAAAGATAATAAATAATTTCCAATGTTTTCAGTGGAGTCATAGGATTTCTGAAGCACCATCATTCCTTCACATCCTTTGCTTTCCAATCTCCTTTGTGAAAACTTTCAGAAGGAAAGTGCCCTTTAGTTAAATGTAGCCTGCATTCAGGACTAATAAAAATAGAAGCAAACAATTATTATAGACCTGGGAGTGTTCCAAGCATTCCAGGCACTGCACATGCTCTAACTCATTTAATCCTTACTCCCCAAAGAAGGAAGGCACTGTTGTGTTCCCCCATGTTACAAGTGAGAAAATTATGGCATACAGATTAAGGAAACTGTCCAAAGTCATATGCAGGGACCAATTCAGAAAATGTACTCCAGATGTAAGACAGAAAGGGATTCTAGAAAATGAAGTACATTTCCTTATGATAATTAATGAACAAATTAATTCTCCCAGGAAAGTCTCAAATCAATAAATCAATGTTTTATGAGCATCTACTGTTTATATCAGTAATATTCTAGGTGACAGGAATAAATAGAATTTTCCCTGGAAGAGCTTGTATTTTATTAGGAGACAGAATAAAACAAAAGAGAAAAAATGTTAAGTAGTAAAGATGGTGTAAACAATCTTTGGAGTATTTTGACATGAAGAAAAACAGAGAATCCAACCACACCTGGAGGTTAAGGGAAAATTTATTTCCCCCAGATAAGCACTCTCAAAGCATTCTACTATGAAGTAAATGATTCGGTACAAAAAAGAGAAACTAATGATTTATCTTGATTCTCACTCAGCAGACAACAGGGTTAACTGCAGGAGTGACTTCATTAAGAAGACAACAGGGGCTAGAACAGAAGTTCTGGCTTTGGCTTTGGAGGACAAGGACAGAGTCCTCCCCTGTAATAGAGAGGCCAAGTATGCAGGATTCAAAACAAGGACATCTTTACTATTGATGCCATGGAGACGCTGAAGAAAGTGATAAAAATTTTATTTGGTGAAGAATGTTCATATGCACCTACAATAAAAGTAATAATCACCTTTCCTCAGTAAAACATAAAGAAATGATTCTAAAATGTACATGTGAGAAACACTAAAGTCCTTTCAGAGGATCTCCAATTAGACTCACAGCTGACTTCACATCAGAAATCCTACATGCTAGAAGAGAATGGTGAAATATATTCCAAATATTAAGAGAAAAAAATTCAACCCAGAACACAGTACCCTCTCATTTATGAAAGACAGCGAAATAAAGACCTTCCATAACAAAAAGAAATTCAAAGAATTTGTCATCACTCATCAAGCCTTATAGATGATGCTTAAGGATGTGCTACATACAGAAACATAGAAACATAGTCAACACGATGAAAGAATGTAAAGGCAGAAATCTCCAGTAAAAGTGCAAAAGAAATCCAAAATAAACAACAGGAATATTTATTAAAAAATGGCAGGGCCAAGTTGTTACTTATCAATAGCAACCTTGAATGCAAATGGCCTCAACTCTCCAGTTAAAAGATACAGACTGGCTGACTGGATTAAAAAGCAAGACCCATCTATTTGCTGCCTATAAGAAACATATCTGACTAACAAAGAAACTCCCAGACTGAAAGTAAAAGGATGGAAAAAGATATTCCATGCTAACAGAAACCAAAAAAGAGCTGCTGTAGCCTTCATAATATCAGACAAAATAGACTTTAACATAAAAACTGTTAAAAAGAGACTGTTGAAAGAGACCAAAACTGTTAAAAGAGACAATCCATGACCCAGAGAGCCCTGGAAGCTGAGTCTGAGAAAACAGTGACTGCATAAGATTAGAGAGAATGTGGCTAGACCTGGGCAACCACAGAGCGCCTCTCCACACTCTGTGTAATGCTTTAGGGGTCAATTCAACAGGAAGATGTGACTATCATAAATGTATATGCACCCAAATACAGAGCACCTGGCTATTTAAAAGAAATGTTAATGGACCTCAAGGGAAACACAGACTTCAATACAATAGTAATGGGGAACTTCAGTAACCCACTTTCAGCAATGGACAGATCAGCCAGATGGAAAATCAGCAAGGAAACAACAGAGTTAACTGACACACAGACCAAATGGAACTAACAGTAAGTACAGAACTTTTCATCCTATAGCTGCAGAATACACATTCTTTTCAACAGTGTGTGAAACTTTCTTTAGGGTAGACCATATGCTAGGCCAAAAAGCAAGTTCCAGAAAATTTTAAAAAATTGAAATCATACCATGCACCTTCTCTGATCACAATGGAATGAAGTTAGAAATCAACAATCAAGAATCTCTAGAATATATGCAAATATACATGGACACTGAACACCATGCTCCTGTATGAACAGTGTGTCACAGAAGAAATCAATAAAAATTTCTGTAAATAAATGAAAACAATAATACAACATATCAAAACTTATGGGATAAAGCAAAAGCAGTGTTAAGAGGAAAGTTTATAGAATTGATGCCTACATGAAGGAATTGGAAAGATACTAAATAAATGAGCTATCAATGCATTTCAAGGACCTAGAGAAAGAACAACAAACCAAACCCAAAATTAGCAGGAGAAAAGAAATAATTCAGGGGTTCCAAGATGGCAGAATACGACAGGATAGTCCAACTTACACAGGGCAAAATTAATGTTTAAAAAGAGAAAACACACTCCTAGGATAAAACTCTGGGAGAATCCCAGCAGGAGACTCAGCATGAGCAATAGAAACACTCCAGACCCATGCTGAGTGAGCAAATAAACAATAGAAAATAACAGAGGCTTGTATCTGAGGAGGAAGATGGCTGCCCCAGCAAACCAGGTGAGAGGGGAATCTACCAGCCCACAGCACTGCTGAAACAGATGGAGGGAGAGTTTGGTGAACTCCTTTTAAAGTTCCACACAAACCCCATAGGACAGCAGAGGCAGGAAGAAAGAAAACAAAAGAATAAAAAAGAGAGACAGAGAGACTGTACATCTACCTTCCTGCTACAGCAGAGACTTGCAATCATCAGGGGAAGGGCTCATGGGCTCAAGCATTAGCATTTTTTTGGACACAGGCAGATAGCTGCAACTCCAATTCCCAAGTGTGTGTCCAACAATAAATAACAGGGGTTGCACCATACCCAATCAATGATCAATGAGGGCCACAACAATTCAGAATTCCTTCCCCCTCTGCGCCAGTTGTCTGATAACGGGAAGGGAGGGAAAGTGTGGACTGTGGACTCTCCTACCTGCATAGCACTGTCAAGAAGTGAATGGTCAGGTACTTTACACGCCTGTGAATCCAACAAGAGGGAAAAAATTCCACCCCCATCCACACACACCAAAGCTGGTTGAGAGGACCACACACAGACAGGGGCTCCAGGAACATCTGAGATTCCTTATAGACAGGACTGGCTAGCAGGGGTGGAGTGACCCCACAGACAATCCACAACCCAGAGAGCCCTGAAGCTGAGTCTGAGAAAACAATGACTGCATAAGATGAGACAGAGTGTGGCTAGACCTGGGCAACCACAGAGTGCCTCTCCACACTCCCCGAGCTCCTTAGATATCTATAACAGCTCATAACAGAAGGAACCATGCTCATAGGAAAGACTCCACAGATCAAAAGAACAGTTCATTAAGCAAACCAACAACCAAGACAGAAATCAAGTCAGTAATAAAGACCCTTTCAACAAAAAAAGTCCAGGACCAGATGGCTTCACTACTGAATTCTACCAGATATTTAAAGAAGAACTAACTCCAATTCTTGACAAGACTATTCAAAACAATTGAAAGAGAGGGAATCTTCCCAATTTTTTTTCTATGAGCCAGCATCACCTTAATTCCTAACCTGAAAAAGATGCAACAGAGAAAGAGAACTACACACCAATTTCCCTGATGTGAACATAGACACAAAACTCAACAAAATACTATCCAGCTGAAATTTAAATTTAAAATTTAAATTTAATTTAAATCCCTGTGAAATATAAGAGCAGGAATAAGAGAGGGAGGAGATGTACAATTTGAGACATGCTCAATCGGAACTGCCCCAAATGATGGAGTTAGAATTGTGCCAGGGGATTCCAATACAATCCCATCAAGGTGGCATGTACCAAGGCCATCTCACTAGTCCAAGTGATCAATTTCAGTTCACAATTGATCATACTGATAGGTCTAAGAGTCAAAGGGATCACACAAACAAGACTAGTGTCTACTAATACTAACTGATAGAATCAAAAAGGGAGAGAATGATCCAACATGGGAAGCGAGATACACAGCAGACTCATAGAATGGCAGATGTCCTAAATAGCACTCTGGCCTCAGAATCAGCCCTTAAGGCATTCGAATATGGCTGAAGAGCCCATGAGAGTATTTTAGGCATGGAAAGCTAAGACACTCTGGGAAAAAAAAAAAAAAAAAGACGACCTAAATGAAAGATCTCTGCGAGTGAGATCCCAGTGGAAAGAACGGGGCCAGCAAAGAAGGAGGTACCTTTCTCTGAAGGGAGGAGAGAACTTCCACTTTGACTATGACCCTGTTGGAATAAGATCGAAGTCGGCGAACCCTAAAGGCTTCCATAGCCTTGGCAACTCATGACTAGAGCCTAGGGAGATTACTGAGGCCATAAACAAGAGTGTCAAATTGTTAAATCAACATCAGGAGTCACTGTGTACTTACGTCTCATGAGGGATCTGTCCTTAATGTGTTATCCAATGTGAAATAATGCTATTACTAGTACTGAAACAGTATTTTTACACTTTGTGTTTTGTGTGGGTGCAAACTGATGAAATCTTTACATAGTATATACTGAATCGATCTTCTGTATATAAATATAATTGCAAATGATTAAAAAATCTTGGTGTTAAATTGGAAATTGCATAGATAATTAATCAATTCTTTAAAAAAAATCATGTAGGATCTCTGTACTTAATGTGCTGTACATTGTGAATTAATACTATAACTAGTACTCCAACAGTATTTTCACTTTATGTCTCTATGTGAGGGCAAACTGTTGAAATCTTTACGTAATATATACTAAACTGATCTTCTGTGTATAAATAGAATTGAAAATGAATCTTGATGTGAATGCAAGGGGAGAGGGAGCGGGAAAGGGGAGGGTAGCGGGAGGGAGGGAAGTTGTGGGAGGGGGAGCCATTGTAATCCATAAGCTGTACTTTGGAAATTTATATTCTTTAAATAAAAGCTTTATATATATATATATATAAAAAATACTATCCAGTTGAATCATCAACACATCAGATAGATCATTCCCCCAGATCAAGTGGAATTTATCCATGGTATGCAGGGATGGTTTGACATTTGCAAATCAATGTGATACATCAATTCAACACACTGAAAAAGAAAACTATATGATTATCTCAATAAATGCAGGAAAAGCATTTGACAAAATCAACACCCTTTCATGATGAAAACTCTAAGCAAACTGGGTATAGAAGGAACATTCCTCAGCACAATCTAGGTAATTTATGACAAACCAATGTCCAGCGTCATACTGAACAGAAAAAAGTTGGAAGGATTCCCAGTGAGATTCTGAACAAGGATGCCCACTCTCACCACTGCTATTCAATATAGACCTGAAATTTTAGCCAGAGCCATTAGGCATGAAAAAGAAATCAAAAGAACTTTAGAAGGAGGAAGTCAAACTATCCCTATTATCAGATGACATGATTCTATATGTAGAGGACTCCATTAAGAGACTCCATTAAGAGATTATTGAAACTTATAGAAGAGTTTGGAAAAGTAGTAGGATATAAAATCAATACACAAAAATCAACAGCCTATGTATACACAGACAATGCCATGGCTGAGAAAGAACTTCTAAGATCAATCCCCTTCACAATAGCTACAAAAAAAAAAAATCAAATATCTTGGAATAAATTTAACCAAAGATGTCAAAGATCTCTATGGTGAAAATTATAAAACATTAAAGAAAGAAATAGAAGAAGACACCAAAAATGGAAAAATCTTCCATGTTCATGGATTAGAAGAATCATTATCATCAAAATGTCCATACCACCAAAAGCAATTTACAGATTCTAGGTGATACAAATCAAAATACCAAAGACATTCTTCCCAGATATAGGAAAAACAATGCCATCACTTCTCGGCTTTTTGGCTAAGATCAAGTATAGAAAAAACAATGCTGAAATTCATATGAAACACAGGAAACCCCAAATAACTAAAGCAATCTTATACAACAAAAAACAAAGTCAGAGGCATCACAATACCAGATTTCAAGACATACTATAGGGAAACTATAATCAAAACAGCTTGGTACTTTTACAAAAACAGATGGATAGATCAATGGAACAGAATAGAAATGCCAGATACCAATGCAAAAAGTCTACAACCAAATTATCTTTGATAAAGGAGCTAAAATCAATCCCTGGAGCAAGGACAGCCTCTTCAATAAATGGTTCTGGGAAAACTGGATCACCACAGGCAGAAGTCTGAATCAAGACCCATACCTTACACCTTTAACTACACTCCACTAAAGACTTAAATCGATGACCTAATACCATCAAATTATTAGAGAACATTGGGGAAACTCTATAAGACATCAGCATAGACAAAGAATTCTTAGAAAAGACCCCAGAGGCACAGAAAATCAAAGCTAAAATCAACAAATGGGATTATATCAAATTGAGAAGTTTCTATACTACAAAACAAACAATCAAGAAAGTAAAGCGACAACCAACAGAATGGGGGAAAATATTTGCAAACTATACACCTGATAAAGATTAAAAACTAGAATAAATAAAGAGATCAAGGAACTCAAGAACAACAAGACAAACAACCCATTTAAGAAATGGGCAAAGAACTTAAACAGACGTTTTTCAAAAGTGGAAACCCAGATGACAACAAACACATGAAAAAATGTTCAGGATTGCTAGCCATCAGTGAAACCACAATGAGGTTTCACTTTACCCCAGTTAGAATGGCTTTCATACAGAAATCAACAAACAACAACTGCTGGCAAGGATGGGGAAAAAGGTACCCTTACCTACTGTTGGTGGGAATGTGTGCAGGTAAATCCACTATGGAAGACAAAATGGAGATACCACAGAAACCTGAATATAGACCTACCATATGACTCAGCCATACTACTCTTAGGGATTTACCCAAGGGAAATGAAATCAGCATCTGAAAGAGCTATCTGTCCCTCCATGTTTATCACAACTCAATTGATAACAACAAAGACATGGAATCAACCCAAATGCCCATCAACTGAAGACTGGATAAAGAAATTATGGGACATGAATACCTTGGAATACTACACAGCAGTAAAAAGAACCAAAATCCAGTCATTTGCAGCAAAATGGGTGAATCTAGAAAACATCATACTTAGTGAAATAAGCCAATTCCTAAGGAACAAATCCTACACATTCTCCCTGATGTGTGGTAACTAATAGAGCGCCTAAAAGATAATCTGTAGAGTGAAATTGACACTGTGAGAAGCAATGACATTGAATGGGCCAAGCTTTGGCTGTTGAGGACCAGTTTTGGTTTTTTTAATCTTTTATTTTTTATTTTATTTTATTTACCACTTTTTCATACTAATTGTAAAATTCTTAACATAGAGTTAACCATAGGTGCATAGTTTATTGAAAATATATCTTAGTTAAAAATAAGAATAAGAGAGGGAATTGTAAGGTGGCAGGACTGTGGGTTTGGGGGCAGGGACAGAAGGAAGAATCACCATGACCTTAAAGTTGTAATTGTGAAATGTATGAAGGTTGTAACTATAAAGCAGTATAGTTCTGCATACATTCCTATGGAATTACTTCTAAGGGTACAGTTTAAAAACTTGCCATGGGACCCCAAATCACCTTAAGCTAGATGGTAAAAATAGCATTCTAAGTGTTATAGAGATCATATGGATAGGATTAAGTGTTAAAGTGATCATATAGATAGGACTAAATGTTTGATAATAATAACAGAATGAAAAAGGAGTGAATGCTACAACATGGAAAGCAATCCATACAGCAGATTCACAGCATGACACCTGCCTTCCTCTGACCTCAGAATCAACCCTTAAAGCATTCTGGCTTGGCTGAAAAGCCCAGGGGAGCATTTCAGGCAGGGAAAGCCAAGACACTGTGGCAAAAAAATGTTCTATGTGAAGGACCTCTGTGGGTGAGACTCCAATGGAAAGAAGTGGCCACCAAAGAAGGATGTAGAAAGCTTCCACTTTGCCTATGGCCTTGTTGAAATACTGAAGGAGTTTGTGGATACAAAGGCTTCCATAACCTAGGAAGCTCTTGTCAAGAGCCTCGGGTGATCACTTTTATCATATGAGTGTTAATTGTTAAATAAACAACTGGAGTCAGACTTAATAGTAAAACTTGTTCTCAAAGAATTACTTCATTTTAGTGTATTAAAGGGAGGATAATCTTATGTCACATGAATTATAGTTATGTATAAGTGCTCGCAAAAGATGTATCATTGTTGGGTACAAATTGGGAAAGAAGTCAAACTATCTTTAGTTGCAGATGATATGATTCTACATATAAGGAATCTAAAAACTCCACTAAAAGACTATTAGAACTCATAAAACAGTTTGGTAAAGTGTCAGAATATAAAATTAACACACAAAAAGCAATAGGCTTGTAGATACAGACAGTGCCATAGTTGAGAAAGAGCTTCTAAGATCAATCCCATTCACAATAGCTGAAACAAAAAATAAAGACCTTGGAATAAATTGAACCAAGATGTCAAAGATCTATATGATGAGGACTACAAAACATTAAAGAAAGAAATAAAAGATAAAAAAAGAAAAATCTTCCATATTCATGGATTGGAAGAATCAATATCATCAAAATGTCCATACTACCAAAAGCAATTTATAGGTTCAATGAGATTCCAATCAAAATACCAAAGACATTCATTCTTCTCAGATCTAGAAAAAATGACTCTGACATTCATATGAAAACACAGAAGGCCCAGAATGGCTAAAGTAATCTTATACAACAAAAATCTTATACAACAAACAAAAAAAATCTGGTAGTATGAGGCATCATAATACCATATTTCAAGATATACTGCAGGGTTTTTATAATCGAAACAGCCAGGAACTGGCAAAAAATAAAAAATAAAAAAATCCAAACAGATGGATAGACCAATGGAACAGAATAGAAACTCCAGAAATCAATCCACACATGTACAATAATTTATCTTTCACAAAGAAGTTAAAATCAATCCCTGGAGCAAGGGCAGTCTCTTCAAGACTAGTGTCTGCTAATACTAACTGATAGAATCAAAAAGAGAGAGAACAAACCATCATGGGAAGCGAGATACACAGCAGACTCATAGAATGGCAGATGTCCTAAATAGCACCCTGGCCTCAGAATCAGCCCTTAAAGCATTCAGATCTGGCTCAAGAGCCCATGAGAATATTCTAGGCATGGAAAGCCAAGACACTCTGGGAAAAAAAAAAAAAAAAGACCTAAATGAAAGATCTCTGCGAGTGAGATCCCAGTGGAAAGAACGGGGCCAGCAAAGAAGGAGGTACTTTTCTCTGAAAGGAGGAGAGAACTTCCACTTTGACTATGACCCTGTTGGAATAAGATCGAAGTTGGCAAACCCTAAAGGCTTCCATAGCCTTGGCAACTCATGACTAGAGCCTAGGGAGATTTCTGATGCCATAAACAAAAGTGTCAAATTGTTAAGTCAATAACAGGAGTCACTGTGTATTTACTTCTCATGTGGGATCTGTCCTTAATGTGTTGTCCAATGTGAAGTAATGCTATAACTAGTAGTAAAACAGTATTTTACACTTTGTGTTTCTGTGTAGGTGCAAACTGATGAAATCTTTACTTAATATATACTAAATCAATCTTCTCTATATAAAGATAATTGAAAATGAATCTTGATGTGAATGGAATGGGAGAGGGAGCGGGAGATGGGAGGGGTGCGAGTGGGAGGAGAATTATGGGGGAGGAGCCACTGTAATCCATAAACTGTACTTTGGAAATTTATATTTACTAAAAAAAAAGAAAAAAGATCATATTCAAAAAAAAATGGTGCTGGGGAAACTGGATCTCCACATGCAGAGTTCTGAGTTCCATTTACTGATGACAAAATTGTAATTGTGGCCGGCGCCGTGGCTCAACAGGCTAATCCTCCGCCTTGCGGCGTCGGCACACCGGGTTCTAGTCCCGGTCGGGGCGCCGGATTCTGTCCCGGTTGCCCCTCTTCCAGGCCAGCCCTCTGCTGTGGCCCGGGAGTGCAGTGGAAGATGCCCCAAGTGCTTGGGCCCTGCACCCCATGGGAGACCAGGTAAAAGCACCTAGTACCTGGCTCCTGCCATCGGATCAGCGCGGGGCGCCAGCCGCAGCGCGCCATCCATGGCAGCCATTGGAGGGTGAACCAATGGCAAAGGAAGACCTTTCTCTCTGTCTCTCTCTCTCACTGTCCACTCTGCCTGTTAAAAAAAAAAAATTGTAATTGTACCTGTCACATATTGAAATGAATATATGGAGTAGATGGCTGGTATCTAGTAACTGTCTAGTTTCAGGAAGACTATTCATTCATCCAGAAGAGTTACAAAGAGAGAAAACTTTTATTTGCTGTTTGACTCCCAAGATTTAAAAAAAGAACATCTACAGAAAACTTTCAACATTATATTTCATTTTCAAAGACTAAAGCTTTCCCCTTAAGACTGCAAATAAGGCAAGGATGTCCACTCTCATCACTAATCCTCAACACAGTGCTAGAAGTTGTTATCAGTGTCATAAGGCAATAAAAGGAAATAAAAATTATCCAAACCAGAAAGAAACAAATGAAACTCCATTTTTTGATCCCATGATTGTAAATCTCCTGGAGTGGGGGTGGTGCAGCGGGACAGGCATTTTGGCATCGTGGTTTGAACTACCACTTGGAACTCTCTCATCCCAAATTAGAGCAAAGATTGCTTCTGATCCAGCTTCCTGCTGATGCACCTGGGAGGGCAGTAGTTGAGTTTCTGCCACCCTTGTGGGAGACTCTAAGAGAGTTCTAGGCTCCTTGCTTCCACTGGCCCAGCCCTGATTGGTGCAGCCATTTGGAAAGTGAACCTGCAGATAGAGGTTCTCTCACTCTGACTTTCAAATAATTAAATAATAATGAATGCATAAAAGAAAATCCCAAGGAATCTACCAAAAACTCTAAGAATAACTGAGTTTAGCAAGGTTTCAGGGTATACAATGAATATACAAAAATAAAATATACGTCAATATCCAGCAAAGAATACATGCATATCAAAATTTAAAATACACCACCATTTATATCACTAATAAAAACAAGAGTTAAGTGCAAACTTGAAAAAACATGTATAAGATCTGGTATGCTGACACTTTAAAAACATTGATCAAAAAAATGATAGAAAATCTAAATAAATGAATAACATATTCATGGATTGGAAGACTCAAAATATGTAAGTCAATTCTCTCCCAAATTCATATACAGGTTTAATCCAATTCCTACCAAAATCCCATCATGTCTTACAAATATAGGTAAATTTATTCCAAAATTTATACAGAAAGGCAAACAAACTAAAATTTTCATACATAATAATAAAGTGGGAGGATCAAGTCTACTAATTTCAAAACTTATTATATATAGTTAAAATAATCAAGACTGTGGTATTGGTTGAAGGACAGACACATAGATAAATGGTAAAGAACAGGGGCTGGCACTGTGGTATAGAGGATAAAGTTGCCGCCTGCAGTGCCGGCATCCCACATGGGTGCCAGTTCAAGTTCCAGCTGTTCGACTTCTGATCCAGCTCTCTGCTACGGCCTGGGAAAGCAGTAGAAGATGGCCCATGTCCTTTGGCCTCTAACCCTCATAGGAGACCTGGACGAAGCTCCTGGCTCTTGACTTTGAATCAGTGCAGCTCCGGCCATTGCAGCCATCTGGGGAGTGAACCAACAGATGGAAGACCTCTCTCTTTCTCTGCCTCTGCTTCTCTGTAACTCCACCTTTCAAATAAATAAATAAAGCTTAAAAAAAAAGAACAGAGAACCCAGAAACAGACCCATATAAATATGCCCAACCGATTTTGACAGAAGAGCAGAGAGACTTCAGTACAGGAAAGATAACCTACACGGACGGCAATGGAGCACCTGGACATCCATAGGGAAAAATGAACCTAAACTGAAGTCTCACACTGATACAAAAAGTACAACAGATTCTCTTAAACAGAATACATAAAACTACTTTTTAGTAAAGAAATAACAGAAAATCTCCATGAACTAGGATTAGGCAAAGAGTTCTCAGAATTAACACCAAAAGTAAAATCTGTAAAAAGAAAAATTAATAAATTAGACTTCATCAAAACTAAAAGCTTTTGCTCCATGAAAGATCCCTATTAAGAGGATGAAAGACAAGTTGTATAGTGCAAGAAAATATTTGCCAGCCGTATAACCAACAAAAGACTACTCTAAGTTATATAAAAAACTACTATAACTCAAAAGTTAAAAAAAAACCTCAAAAGTGCACACAAACACTAAATATTACCACCAACAAAAATCCAACTAGAATATTAGCAAAATATATGAAACATATTTCACGAAACAGGATATATAGATGTCAAATAAGCAAATGTTCAGCCTCCTTGGTCATTAAAAAATGCAAATTAAAATCAAAATCAGGAGCAGGCATTTGGTGTACTAATTACTTCCCAACTCGAGACTCTGCTATCCCATATAAGAGTAGCCTAGTTCAAGTCCTGACTCCTCAACTTTTTTTTTTTTTTTATTTACTTATTTGCAAGTCAGAGTTACACAGAGAGAGAAGGAGAGGCAGAGAGAGAGAGAAAGGTCTTCTATCCACTGGATCAGCACCCAATTGGCCATAATGGCTGGAGCTGTGCCGATCCCAAGCCAGGAGCCAGGTGATTCCTCCAGGTCTTTCCCACAGGGGTGCAGGGGCCCAAGGACTTGGACCATCCTCCACTGCTTTCCTAGGCGAAGCAGAGAACACAATCAGAAGTGGAGCAGCCAGGATTTGAACCGGTGCCCATATGGGATGCCAGCACTGAAGGTGGTGGCTTTACCCACTAAGCCACAGTACTGGCTCCAAACTCCTCAACTTTTGATGCAATTTCCTGCTAATGCCTACCCCAGGAGACAGCAGATGATGGCTCAAGTACCAGGGTGCCTGCCACTCATGTGGGAGACCTGGATTGAGTTCTGGCTTGGGCCTGGGCCATAGAGTGCATGTGGGGCATAAACCAGTGGATGGAAGGTTCTAGTCTGTCAGTCTCTTTGCCTTTCCAAACAAACAAATGAAAATCATGTTGCCCTTGCACTTAACCTATAGCTGGCCCTACCAGAGAAGGCAGGATGCTGAGAAAGCGTTTGTCCTTACCTCCCATTTATAGAAAAAAGCCACTCTCGTTTTACTGACGGGAAGGATATTAAGGGGAAACAGCATGATAAAGGGTCTCTCTTCTGTCCTGGCACCACTAGGCACTACTACAATCTACTACAATCAGTAAGGGAAGCACTCAAGTGCGATGTGAAGAGTTTGAAGCGGGAAGCCAGAACAGTCACCCAGAGCCGGGTTCACCGCCCCAGCGGGGATCCGTGGGTGATTCTGGGCACTGGGCCACCGCACTGTGTCGCTCCCACCTAACAACAAAGCAGTAAAAGCTCGCTCTGACCCCACAGCCAAGACACTCTCCAAGACACCCCTGTAATAACGGGGCCAGCGCACGGGCCACCCATTCGGAGACCCTGAACTCGATGAGCAGAGCTCCCGGGTGAAAGCAATCAGTGCGGTCAGCGTGATTCAGTCCTCCCCACCCCCCGCCGGGACACAGAGTTCCAGCCCACTTGCACGCACTGCAGACGTGACTCCTTTCTGAGCAACAGGTAAAATTAGAACAGTCAGGGCTAAGGCAGTCAGCTGGTCCCACTCAGTGAGTGGCAGCTGGCGCTTCCAATGGAAGAGGAGATGGGCGTGGGCTGCAGAAGTTAAAGTCTCGCTGGCCTCAGCCACTCTCTCGAAGCAAATTCCTTTTCCTAAGAGCAAGGGTTCAAAAGACAAAGGTTGGTGAACAGCAGAGAAGTGACGGAGGCACCGTGCGTCTCCTGCAGAGAACCCCGACACTGGGACAGGGCTGCACGGGCCGCGCCCACGTGGCTTGAGGACCGCTCTGCCCTGGGGAGCGGCAGACGGCGGCTCCCGGCGCTTTACAGCCCGGTTCCGAGCGGCTCCTCGGAGCCTCGTGCTCTGCTTAAACAGGTTAATCCTGGGACGGAGCAAGACCGCTGTACCTAAGTGACTGCTGATAACTGTTAATATTCGTTCCTGCTTTTCCAGTGAGAAATGATAGCGTTGTGTGTGTGGGTTGACCCAAGCCGCATGCTGTACATCACACACACTCCGCAGGAGGGGGTTATCTCATGCATTTCGGAGCGTGAAACTGTGCTGGGCTCCATACGAGTGTGTGGTTAGGGTTAAATAATTTAGCTTCCCAAACCAACACTGCAGGTGTGTTACCTGGCAGAAGAGAGAGAAGCGAAAAGAGGGTAGAAAATCAAAGACAAATGAAGCCCGAGTCTCCTTTGCCTCTTCGCTTTCTGCCCCTTGCTTTCTTCAGAGAACCTTGGATTTTGCTGCCGTTAACATTCTCTCTGCTGCGAACTGGTTCCCTTTGAGCTTCAGAGGAATCAGTTAGCCTCCTCGCCAGGCAGGCAGGGTCAAAGCTCAGTATGGTGTCTTCTGGACCTCCACAGGGATTGGCTATGATGGAGGATACCAGGAGGGCACAGGCTCAAGCCACAGGAAGCAGATTCATTTGAGACCTCTACACCTCCAGCAAGTGTCCCTAGACATACACGGAGTCATTAACAATAACAGTAATAACAATAACCACCACCATTTGCTTGGCACTTATGCTAAACACTTTCATATATTGTCTCATTTAATCTGCCCAATAAAGTGTGTGTTCTCTTATTTCCATTTTATCAGATAAAAATAAAAAAAAAACAGTATGCAGAAAAGTTAACAGTTAGCCATTTGCTTAAGATCATCCATCCTCCCCCCCCCCCCCCCGCACTCCCGCCCCGTGCAAAATGCTGAGATTTAAATCCAAGTCCATAATTCTCCCAAGCTCAATCAGGTAACCATTCCAGTGCACATTCTCTGGCCACACAGCCCAGCTCTAAAACACACACACACACACACACACACACACACACCGCATTATGGTTCTCTGTATGCAACACAGCAAGGCAGCCTATCTCACTTGCTGTAGAAGAGCCCATAGCTTTCTCGTTTCACCTGTCCCTGGTTACTGTCACCCTGCCATGCCTTAAACTGTGACTGCCTCTGGTAT
The DNA here is from genome assembly GCA_949820135.1 of Sylvilagus floridanus. NCBI lineage: Eukaryota > Metazoa > Chordata > Mammalia > Lagomorpha > Leporidae > Sylvilagus > Sylvilagus floridanus. The sequence continues at coordinate 105,501,749 of OX463244.1, forward strand.
GTAACTCAATGCCTAAGAGACCTGCTCCTATTTCCCTTTCTGGTGGAACAAAGACATCGAAGCCACAGCGTGTAGGCAAAGGACTTATTGATTAGATTCCCATCAATAGCCTCTGCTGATTAGACTTCGACTCCTAGTTCACAGCAGCCGAACTCCTCCCTCTTCTTGCTCCTCCTCCTACAATGTATAACCAGGTTTAGGCAGAGCTGCGAACACTCAGGCTGGGGCTACTCAGCTGCACATGCCACACTCAATTCAGGACCTGGAATAAAAAGCAGGATTTCCAACCCGCACAATGGCAGAAGAGAAGGTAATTCAACATTATGTTCCTTTTGAATCTGGCTTTGAGGAAATAAATCTGTTTGGGTCAGTGAATATGTAGAGATTTGGGGGACATTATGTATAACTACCACAAATCAAGACCACTTCTCTATATGTGTCAACTGATAGTTCATTTGACTGAAGAAAAACCTATTTCTTATTGTCTTTTCTCACTAGTCTGAGTAACTTGTTTTTCAAGTGATTCTGCATAACCATATTACTGAAGGAATGTGCCCCATCCCAAAAAAGATGGGCAGATTAGCCTGAATCTAATCATGAAAATTTACCTGGAATCTTAAAAATGTCAGTGTATTAAAAACCAAGAGATGGAAGGACTGCTGTAGATTAAAAGAGGCTAAGAACTGACAACCAAATGCAACAAGTGATTTAGATCATGGAAGGAAGAAGGAAACAGCTATAACGGACAACATGGGCCAGCAGTTGAGACATTGTGAACATAGGATGCATCCTAGTTAATACTCACATAGCAATGTTGCATTCTTGGATGTGATAGTGGTAATTCTAATTATGTAGGAGGATGTTCTTTGGAGTGCATGTTGAAGTATTTAGGAGTGAAGTTACACAGATATCCACAGCTTATTTTCAAATGGTCAACAAAACACACACAGGCACACACAGAGAATGAGAATTAAGCAAAGTGGTGAACGTTAGCCATTGGTGAATACAGTTACGGATGCACTGCACTGTGATTTCAACTTCTCTGTAGATATGATACTTTAGCAAAATAAAGAACTGTAAAAGGACATAGCAGTTTTATTCCTTCAACTAAACTCACTCACCCCTGTACACAATAATACAAGTTGATAAATTTGTGCCCTGTTTAAGTAGCACCTTAAGTCTGACCTGGACAAAAGTGTTTTTCCAAAAGTTCTTTCATGTTAGTAAGCGCTGGGGAGCACAAGCTTTGGAGTCAGCCAGGCTTGGACCTGTGAAAGCCGGGTTAAATTATTCACTGAGCTGTGGGGCTTCTATATCATGATAGAATAAGAACATACTGGGATATATTAGGGGCTATTCAGGGATTATCCTAGTACCTTAGGGTTTGGGGGTAACTAAATGAGATAATATTAGAGAGGATTAGATGGCAAACATTTTATGTTAATAGTTACACATTGACATAACATGTATTTAAAGAATAACAACATGGATTTATGACCATTATACCCCAGGACAATGCTAAAACAGAACTTAAAATACAATATAAAGATGAATATTAAATTAATAACTATACAGATGGTATGTAGAGCTGGCAAAAATCATGAAGGTCGTATTTGGGGAACTACCATTGGGAAGACACTGCAAAAGGAGAGGCAATGTGCTCAACACAGAGTCTGGAATAAGTTGTTCAAGTGCCATTCAGAGCTCTCATCAAATTCTCTTAGGGGCTTTAAAAATTATCTTGTACAACTGTTCTTGAAAAACAAAGACTTGCCCAATAATGGAACCCAGAAAGAATGAGAACCAATGGAAAGTGCAGTTTTTCACCTTTGTGAGTCCATCCAGACTTCGAAAGAATTGGGATAAGCACAAGACTGAAGGTCAGGAGACAGGGTTGTCACCCTAGATATACCTACAACATGTACAGAACCCAGACAAGGGACGTAGACCATGGACCTCAGTTTCTTCAAGTGAAAACCAAAGAATCAGATGAGAATCCATTGCGCTATAAGGTCAGCTTGAATATTCTGTAGCTAAAGATTCCATTAGCCTTTTCCAAAGTTGATTGCAAGATCACCTTTGGTTTGGCTTTTGGAAATATGTGGTTTAGAGGAAAGGGTATCATTTTTTCCTCCCAACCTAGTCAGTCAACCCTTGCTGAGAAATCTCTTTTGTTTAGCAAAAAAGACTTAAGAACTTCTGCTCAAGGACAAGCATTGTGGTACTCTGGCCCAAGCTACTGCTTGCCATGCCAGTGTCTCATATCAGAATGACAGTTTGAGTTCCAGCTGTTCAGCTTTGAATCCAGCTTCCTGCTAATATGCCTAGAAAAGCCCAAGTAATTCTTGGGTCCCTGCTACCAACAAGAAAAACCCAGATAGAGCTCCTGGCTGCACCCTGGCCCAGCTCTGCTTTTGTGGTCACTTGGGGGAGGGAATCAGCAGATAGCAAAGATCTCTCTCTCTCTCTCTCTCCCTCTCCCTCTCCCTCTCCCTCCCTCTCATCCCCTCTATTTCTGTCACTCTGCCTTTCAAATAAATGAAATAAATAATCTTTTTCAAAAAGAACATCAGTTCAAAGTCCCATACTAGAGCATCTGTAACTTCCTAGCTGTGTGGCACTAGGTGTGCCATTAAACTGGTTTACTCACCTGTAAAATGGGTATAATTTTATGTGTTTGTAGTATTGCTGTGAAGATTATTAGAGAGGTATGAACAGTTAACACATGGTTATTTGGTAAGCAGTGATAAGAAATAATGATGTATTTAAAGACAGATTTGTTCTAAAGTCCTTTCACTGTTTACAGGAAGACCATGTTGCTTATTTAATTTTTACTAAATAATTGCATGCTTTAACTATTACCGTGCTCATTTTATAGGCAAAGAAATCAAGGCCCAGGGATGTCAGAGGTCTAGCTAGGACTCTTCTAGGTTTCTTTTTTAAAGATTTATTTATTTATTTATTTATTTATTTAAAAGGTAGAATTACAGAGACAGGGAGACATGCATACACACACAAAGGCGGGAGTGGAGGAGAGGGAGAGGGAGAGGGAGAGGGAGAGGGAGAGGGAGGAAGGAGAGGGAGGGAGGGAGGGAGGAGAGAGAGAGAGAGAGAGAGAGAGAGAGAGAGAGAGCGAGCTATCTTCCATTTACTAGTTTACTCCCCAAATGGCCGTAGCAGTCAGTGCTCCAGATTTCCACAGTAAGGCCACACAACAGTCTCACTGGAAAGAAATAGAGTGGGAAGCCCAGAAAACTTGTCTTTGAAAATTAACTTTCATTTTTACCAAAGTAACGTAGGAACACCTAACACAGTTGTGACTTAGATTGTGTGTTTGGGGTGACAGAGGAAGGCTGATAGAGATTACGGGAAACCAAATCTGCTCCTGCCACCACCTTCATCCCCAAATTCCATTTCTGTGGTGTCTCTGCTCACCATTGACATGGTCGCTGATTGGACTCTTAAAATAAGAAAGAAACTATATGCTTCTCTGGTGGAGGCCAAGAGGAAGAGAGCCAGTGGAGAGCAGAAGCCCAGGGATGGAGTAGGAGATGACAGTCACTAAGAGACCAAGTGCTGCTTGGAGACTCTGCCATAGAAGAAAGAAGATGCAGGGATAAGATTGGGTGAGTGTGTTGTGGTCCTCGCTTGATGGTGGGACAGCCCTGGGGTTCCTCTTCAACTCAACCCCAGATAACAAGTTGAGTGCCTTCTGCCAGTTTGGATTTTTGTCCAGAGACCTCACAAGTTTTCTCTGGGTAGGTGAGAGGGAGGAAGACAGATTTGTGTGGTGAGTGATGGAAAAATGCACTTGAGATTGGTGGGTGTTGCTGGCTCAACTTTAGCATCTGGAAAACTTAGGAAGGTACATTCTTCGGTTTTTTTCCTAAATGTAGAAAGATTATGATCCTAGATTTTCAGATGTGCTTAATTTTTGAATATCTGTTTCTGCCCTATAAAGAATGCAAAAACGATCAAGAAGTTAAAGACAGGCTCTGAATCCAAGTCAATATTCTATAATTTAACAGTTGAGATACTTTACCTCAATCTAGTCATCTATAAAATGGGGATATTAATAGCATTGCTACACTGAATGTGGTAGGCAGAATAATTCTTCTCCAAAAATGTTCACAACCTCGTCCCAGAACCTGAGAATATGTTACCTTACATGGCAAAGCAAAAAGGATATTAGCGATGTGATTAAGGTTATGGGTCTTGAAGAGATTTTCCTGGATTATACAGATCAGTTGAATCTAATATCCCATGCAATTTTCAAAAAGGAAGAACTGTCTCAGCTGTTGTTGGCACAAGAAAGATGCAGCATGAGAAGGACTTGACATCCCATTGCTGGCTATAAAGATGGAAGAAGGACACCACTAGCCAAGGAATGTGGCAGTCTCCAGAGCTGGGAATGGCCCTCAGCTTACAGCCATAACGAAAACACAGACCTTGCTCCCACAACCATAAAGAGCTGAGACTGAATCATCAATCCAAATTTTTTCCTAGAGCCATCAGAAAGGAACCTAGACTGCCAACACCTTGACTTTAGTCCAGTGAAGCTCACATTGGACTTCTGATCTATAGAACTATAAGATTAATAAGTTTGCAACATTTAAGCCACTGAGTTGGTGGCAGCAATAAAAGACTCATATAAGAAGTAACTGAGATAATCCACATGGAGCAGTGGCAATGCATGAAGTAAGAATATACAGGATTCGGCTTTGAAACTCTGTTTGCATTGCTGTTCTGTATTAGACTGCCCATACTGTAGTGATGGAGAGAGCATGTGGGAAGCAGAATAAAGCTCTCCCAAGGCACCCTTCGTTTGATTTCTACTCAAAAATAGGATGAAATTCCTTGTCCTTGGAAAGAGCTTGAAAGGAAAAAGGATGTGAGGAGAAAACACTAATCAAGTAAACGGAACTCCATCTTAGCACTGGCTATCTGAACCACTGAGTTTTAGATATCTAGTTGTAGTTTAGAGGATAATTCAAAATTTTCATAAGCCCATACACCATGTACCAAATAGTTAAAAGAGATACATTTTACATATATTTACATCTAATAAATATATTCAATTTTATGTAATATGTCACTTATTTCTAGAAAATATATTATATATTTTGTATTAAGAGGGTTCTTCATAAAGTTCATGGAAAATTTTTATTATGAAAAAGCTATGCCTGGATTTCAACACTTTTTACACCAAAATAAACTCGTCTTTTTTTAAAGATTTATTTTTATTTGAGAGTTTGAGTTGCAGACAGTGAGAGAGAGAGAGACAGAGAGAAAGGTCTTCCTTCCGTTGGTTCACTCCCCAAATGGCCGCAAAGGCTGGAGCTGCGCCGATCCGAAGCCAGGAGCCAGGTGCCTCCTCCTGGTCTCCCACATGGGTGCAAGGCCCAAGAACTTGGGCCATCTTCCACTGCTTTCCCAGGCCACAGCACAGAGCTGGATTAGAAGAGGAGCAGCTAGGACTAGAACAGGCACCCATATGGGATACCGACTCCACAGGCAGAGGATTAACCTACTGTGTCATGGTGCCAGCCCCTAAACACATCTTTTAAATCCATTTTTCCACAAATTCTCTGACATCCTCTTATGCTTATATATATATATGCTTATATATATAATGCTTATATATGATATATAATATTCATATATAATATATATTTATATAATATATTTTATATTATATATTGTATATATGTAATATAATTTAATATTATATATAAATATATACATATATAAATAAATATTTATTATATATAAATATATAAATTGGTCAGCTTTACAGTTCTTTGTTTTGGGAAAGGAAATTACTGGGAAGGAAAATCTACACAGATGCCATCTGTGAAAAGAGAAAGGGCTTTGTAAACCTCCAGATTTCCATTCCTCATCACAGAGGTCCCAATCCACTGGAAGGTCTGGGTGAACCCCAGGAAGCCACTTGTGCAACAGCTCTCTAAGGAAGGTCTGGTTTTGGAACCACCAGACTAAATCACTACCAGCTTTCTTAGAGTGGTTATGTGGCTTTATTTTGTTAATGATGACACTGAAATTTCTGATCTCCAGCTTGATCCAGGAACAAGGGATCTTGGTTAATTAGCTAGTTTTTTATACCAGAGTAGGGTTATTTACATGCATCCCACAATTTAAACAAAACTAAAGTTCCTATAGGGTAAGCAGCTTGGATCATATATATATATATATATATATATATATATATATATATATGATACACACACACACACACACACACACACACACACATATATATATATATATATATATATATATGAAAGAGTGGGAATTGAAATCCATGCTGGCATGAATCATTCATTCGATAAAATGCCTATTATAGCCATGGTCTTTAAAAATTCAAACCACATAATTATATGTGAAACATTTTCCTCATGTCTAATAATACAAATCAAATATAAAACTTTATTTTACTTTCCTTCTCCAACCTCACATTCCTCCTCAAAGGTAACAATTTTGCTATTTTTCAAGGAACTATTTGTGAATTATATACAACATCTACAAATCAAAGAACATTCATGTGCAAGCCATTTTTTAAAAAAAAAATGAGATTAACAATTTCCTTTGCCTCTTTAAAAAAACAAGTAATTCAATTAGCATTCTTTTTAACTTTTGTGTAGCGTGTTGTGATCTATCTGATGTATGTATTGTGATATAGCTGAATATTTGAACATTTTCTATTGAATGGCATTTAGATGCCTTCTAAAATTTTTGCTATCACACAAAATGCTGCACTGTGTATCATATGCAACTGTGTGAATGATATGCTTTCTCTAAAATGGTTAATTTGCAATTATGAGTTGAAGAGGACGAGTACTCTGAAGTCTTATCATAGCTACACAGAGGTGGGACAAAATTATGCTCCTTAATTCTCAACTCTAGATACAACTAGAAGAAAATCCTGGAAAGTTTCCTTACCTGGATATCGATGCAAATCGTGATAAAGGCTGGTTGATGCTTTTTATAAGAGCATGGAGGTGTTTTTGTGTCGTGGCAATGTCCAGGAGTTCTTGCTATCTCTTTGTTACTGATCCTGTACATGATTTCTCCCAATGACAAGAAAACTGCCTCTATCTTGACAGTCTTCTTCTATCAGAAGCAATTTGATTTCTGATTTCTGATTTTGAGTCTTCAAAGGATGTTTGCCTCCCCCAACTTGTCCCAAAAACCTTTTTCAATCTCATCACAATAGGGGAAGTGATGAGTGGCTCTCACATTCTCCTATTAACAGCACCTGCCTGCTGGGAGCCCAGGTAGTATACTGGGATGGACATAACGAGGGAAGAACCAGTTGGTGGTGTCTGTAAGCAGCCCAAGAAGCAGCCTGATGAGATCAAGGATCCCTGCATTGCCTGGTGTTCCCATCTCTGTGTTTCATCCCCACAGCTCACCGGAACCTTGGTTTTCACTGTCTTCACTGCTGTGCTGAGTTCCTTCCAGTTTGGATATGACATTGGTGTGATCAATGCACCCGAAGAGGCAAGTGAAACATGTGCAAGTTCTCTTTTTGGCAAATTTTATCAGTGATAGATATCATACATTCTTCATACATGGAAATAAAGTGTGTCCACGTGGGGAGCACAGGGGTAATCTTAGCCTGTATACAGTACAATGTGCATGATTCCAAAGCTGATAAGTTGGGCTTGACTCTTCAGCTAACAACGCTCAGGGGCAAAGGAGCAATAAATAATTCTTGATCTCTGACTCAGCTGTTTGCTGAGCTCACAGAAAATTCCAGCCAGAATATCACATGCCCAAGGATGTCTCAAAAAATTTAAAAAAAAAAAAAACAGCTTATTGCAGCATTCATTCAGAACAGTCACTCATGCATGAATGAAAAATGGTAGGGAATAAGAGGAAACAATCTAGGACATGTTTTATTCAATGCCCACTTATTTTTTAAAATTAATTTGAAAGGCAGAGTTACAGAGAGAGAGAGAGAGAGAGAGAGAGAGAGAGAGAGAATCTTCCATCTGCTGGTTCACTCCTTAAATGGCTGCAAAGGCTGAGCTAGGCCAGGCCAAAGCCAGGAGCTTCTTCCAGATTTTCCAAGTGGGTGGCAGGGGCTCAAGAAATTAGGCCATCTTTTGTTACTTTCCCAGGAACATTAGCAGGGAGCTGGATCAGAAGTGGAACAGCCAGGACATGAACTGGTGATCATATGGGATGCTAACATCTCAGGCTTGCCTTAACCCACTGTGCCACAATGCCAGCCCCTCGATGCCCATTTATTGAGCACCTACTTATTTGCCCCAGGAACTTTAACAAATGCTCTCCCAAACTGGATTCCCTAATGACCTTAATATGCCTATTTTCAAGCCATATTTAAATCTTTAGAAGCCCTAACACTAAAAAGGTTATAGCCCTTCCCCATTCCTGTCTTCCATACGTGATTCAAAATAAAATACTACAGAACTTTAAAATAACAGTCAAGAAGTACAAAGAAGTTTGAATTTTTTCTGTAGTAACTATTTGGATGGGTATTTTTTAAAAGTATCAAATAATTTCTGTGCTGATTTATCCCATTTATTTCATGTACTTATCCCCACTCTGGTATCCAGTGAATAGACAAGAGATTCTTTCCAGTTCCCACAGGTGTAAGTGAAGGAGCCAAGACTGTACTCCCCTCTGCTCTAACTCAGACCTGTGAGGTCACTGAGTGAAGCACTGATGTCTCATTGCTTTCTGTCACCAGTGCCAAGCATGTGGGTTGGAATAAAGGGGTTCATTATATTATCTAACGAATGAATGGTAGAGGGGTTGAGAGAGAGCAAGTGGCTGGGGAAGGAGTAGCATGTGAAGCTGCAAACGTTTTTTGGGTACCTACTGTGAATTCATCATGTTTTATCTGTTGCCCTTATAACACTGAACTCCAAGGAAAGTGTAGGATACTGCAATATACTAATGTGTGAGGTCTGCACTGTCCATAATCCATCATCTGACAAAGACTGCTCATTGGGCCAAGAGATATGCTCCAGCTAGGTGCCACACTTCCTTGTGAGTGTGGAAGGTATTGTCATGGTTAAGAGATCCAGGGACTAAAGCTGGGAGTCAGGAGACCAAACTCATGTCTTCTTATGTGGACGATGACAACATATACCAGTTTAGTAGGTTTCCTAAAATTTAGCTCAAAATCACCATTACTTAGGGTAACTGGAGACCTTTTTAAATTTTTTTTTGTAGAAGACATTTTCACAACTTTGCTTAAATCATCCTCTCTAGTCTTGGAAAATTAGGCTGAGATTTCCATTCCTTGAATCCAAATTGCAAGGCCAGAGATGAAAACAGGGATGCCCCTACTGGTAAAGGGTTACTGCCTTTTCTGTAGCCCTTTCCTTCTAAGTGCAAAGAGCTGCATCAACACCATTTAAGGAGAATGGCCATTCGTATCTTCTATTTTTTATTAGCTGAATGGAATTTGCAATTATTTTAAGGGATTTTTGCACAGTTTTTTTTTTTTTAAATTTGACAGGTAGAGTTTAGACAGTGAGAGAGAGAGAGAGACAGAGAGAAAGGTCTTCCTTCCATTGGTTCACTCCCCAAATGGCTGCCACGGCCAGCGCTGTGCCAATCCGATGCCAGGAGCCAGGTGCCTCCTCCTGGTCTCCCATGCAGATACAGGGACCCAAACACTTGGGCCATCCTCCACTGCCCTCCCGGGCTACAGCAGAGAGCTGGACTGGAAGAGGAGCAACTGGGAACAGAACTGGCACCCATATGGGATGCTGGCGCCTTAGGTGTAGGATTAACCCAGTGAGCCACAGCGCCAGCCCCTGCACATACTTTTCTATGATTATGGAAATTACATGTCTATTGTAGAAAATACAATGGAAAAAACAACCATAACTATTCTTCCACATATAGCAAACTGCTGAGAACATTTTGAACAGTTCCTTCCTGTCTTTTGCAATGCATGTTATCCATGTAAGGCAGTGTTTTCATGAGAATGTCAGTTCTCCCCCTCATGCTGCTGACTTGGCTCATAACTGGTAACAGAAAGCACCAGCATTCCAGGTCCTTGTCAAAAGGACCCTCCCCATAAAGCGATCAAATCGTAACTGGGAAGAATGACATGGGAGGAAGATGGCCTGAAGAATGTCCTCCAATTCAGTTCTATTTGGTAGGACATTTGTCTCCACCAAAGAAAAATCTAAAAAATGCTTCTGTGCGATTACAGTCTGAACATTGCTCCTTCTGTTACACACTGACCTCTGTGAAGACCTGTAGAGAAACTTTTTCTAAGTCTCCATATGTTCTCAAGAGCCATGGAACTGTTTTTATCTTTGGAATTTATTAATCACTTACATGATTGTTTTCCTCTCTTTGCACTACCAGTAAGTTTATTACTAAATGTATAGCATTCTTCTTGCAAGGATACAATATCCAGTGTTTGATTTTTATGTACTACTAACTTTATTTGTGACCTACATTTTATCTCTATTGAAACTTAAAGACAGATATTTATTTCCATTTTATTTGAGAGAGAGAGAGAGAGAGAGAGAGAGAGAGAGAGAGAGAGAGAGAGAGAATGAATGACAATATGAATCTCCTATCTGCTGGTTTACTCCCAAATGCCTGCAAGAGCCAAGGCTGTGCCAGGTTGAAGCCATGAGTCTGAACTCAAATCAGGTCTCCTTCATGCATGGCAGGAAACCTATATTTGAGCCACCATCTGCTGCCTCCAGGGTGCACATAAGCAGGAAGCTGGATTGGAGGCTGAGGAGCCAAGACTCAAACCAGGCACTCCAACATGGGTTGCCAATGCCCGATGACGCATCATAACTTCTGGTCCAAATGCCTGCCTCCCTCATCTTATCCTTTCTCAATCTTTTCCTTTTATACTTCTACTAAATATTTGTGGTGAAGCAATACTTGTGTTAACAAGTATCTTTATAACTTGCAGAACAGGTCAGATTTGTAACCTCTACTTTATAGGATATGGTCAACTAAAATAAATCTATTCCTGTTTATATGTACATGACACACATAATCAGGACAGTCTTGATTAAATATCCAACTAACATTTTAAAGGAAAAATCAACAAAAATATATAGAATATGTAAAATATTGGAGTAATTTTCTCTCTATTTCCCCAGACAATAAAATCCCATTACAGACATGTTTTGGGTGTTCCACTGGATGACCGAAAGGCTATCAACAGCTATACTATCAATGATACAGAGGCACTGCCCACCACCCCTGTGTACCCAACATCACCCCCTGGGTCTGAACAAGACACTATGACACCTGATGGCCTCATCACCATGTTCTGGTCCCTGTCTGTGTCCAGCTTTGCAGTCGGTGGAATGATTGCATCATTCTTTGGTGGGTGGCTTGGAGACAAGCTTGGAAGGTAGGCAAATTTTACAAATAAGAATTAACAGAGAAACTTTAAAATTTTGGTTTTGTTAGAATTTGTATAGAAAGATATCTCCTTTTCTTTTGTGGGATGGTTTTGGAGTTCTTTTTTGCAACCCATAACCCTACCAGGCAGGTTGATGTTAGCTTAAATATGTGGAAAACGCTATTACAACAATGTAATCAATCATGGAGGCATTGATAGCGCAAGTGAATGTGGTGTGTATTTCTAGATAATTGATTTGATTCTCTGGCTTTGTAAGTTATGAAAACATTTTAGGAAGCCACCATACAAATTGTCAATCCAGAAACTCAACAGAAGAGCTTGGATTGGTATTTTTAACCTAGGAATCCATTATTAGTTTCACCGCAACATCACCAGTTCTCAGACTTCCAGTTTTTTCATTTTTAGATGAGAATTTGGCATTTGGATCAGCCAAGCCCCATGTCAAGTCAGCAGCCCCAACTCCCTGTTGCCCAGAATACTCGGCCAGCAGTTTCTAGCTGCTGCCACCATCTCAATGGCCCAACAAGACAGGACATGAGTGGCATCTCCATTGGGTTTCTATCAGGCATTTTAAAGACATCAGTAAAGTTCCTTTACCCTAGACTCTCACCTAGTCATATGACATGATAAATCTGTTGGGGTTTCCCACCCTATATAGCAGGGATAGGGAAATCTTTTTACTGCCAAGGCCCATTTTGGTATTTATAACATCATTAGTAGGCCATACAAAATTATCAACTTAAAAAAAATTAGCCTGCTATAGATTTACTGCATTTTGAGTCCTGCCTGCAGTTGCACTGGCAAAGCCAGACCAAATGACTGCACAGTATGACCCACTGGCAGGAACCTCCCCACACCTGCTCAACAGAGAAAATAAAATCAGATATTATTTCCTGTTGTTTGAACCCAGGTTTTGTGTATTCATGACTATTTTTCCCATAATAAAAATAATATACACCAAATATAGAAAGAAGTAGCTACCTGTTGTCCTTGGCTTGCAGCTGTTCCCCCATCTTCAAAACACTCAAACCCAGCCTGGACTATTCTAATCACATCACCTTTTCCTCTTCTGCCTTCCTCTTACAAACTACCTTAACAATCCAAGATAACCTCCTCCCTCTCAAGATCCTTAATAATCACAGCTTCAAAGTCCTTTTATCACGTACAGTAGCACTCACAGAGTCTGAGGATCAGGATTTGGCTCCTGGGGAACATCATTCAGCTTATCAAATAGCAGTTAGGCAATCACTGCCGTATGAGATTGTATAGTTTAACTCTCCAGAAAAATAAATCTGTTTGGTGTTGAAGATACTTGCTGAGGAAAAGCTCATCTATCACAGTTTGAAACATTAGAATAAAATATAACAAGGTGCTTATACTTCTTTGTGGCACAAATATGAAAATGTCCACTGAGATTATTTCATTGGCCTTAGCATCATCTACTTAACTTTGAAGAAGGTTTTGGTGTACTTCACTTTCCCACTAAATAGGAATAAAAAATAACATTGTTGCGATTATCAACTTCATTACATATTTTACATTGGTTGATATTAATCCATAGATTATGGAAATATTCTGGCATACAATGTTAAAATAAGGTTAAGTATAATTCTGTATGGTGAAACTTAATACTATTTTAAAATTTTCTTGCAACTAATTTATATGAAAAGAATTTGTTAGCAAAAGTTTCTCTCCTAATTACATCAACTAAAAACCTGTATCACCGAAAGAAAAAAAGGAAGAAACCAAATTTTAGCTTACAGCTTCAGCTATCACCAATTATTCTTTAAAACAAGCCTGTAGACTATCTAATTAGTTTTTTAAAGGCAGAACTGTTATCTTAAACTATTCATCCATGTAACTTAATCATCTCAATCCAAGTGTGGACATCAGGTATATATAGCCCAGATTCTCTCATCCTACATATTACTTATTGTTAATATTTTAGCCCACACATTAGTCAAAGTAGGAATCTTGGCTCAAGATTCCTGCATTAGCATTTATAGCAGAGTTAAAATAATTGATCTTGAGCAAAAATCTCAATATTCTCTGAAAGCAAAAAATTTCATTAAGTTTTGATGCTGAATTTATAATCCTTGCTTTTCAAAATTTCAGAATCAAATCCCTGTTGGTGGCAAACATCTTCTCATTAGTTGGAGCACTCTTGATGGGGTGTTCAAAATTGGGACCATCTCATATACTTATAATTGCAGGAAGAGGCATATCAGGACTCTACTGTGGTAAGTCACACACACACACACATTTTTGTCTGAAAGTTGCTCTCAAGGCACATGTGGTGATGTGCTGGGATATTTTTTAGGCTATGGTGGCATGACAGAGGGAAAGGGAGTAGCAAGTGTAGAAGTCTTGAGTGAGAGAGGTTAGGGAACAGTAAGTGTGCTATCTATGTTCTCATTCACTTCAATGATATCACCTCTAGTTGTCAGATATCTCACAAATTACTTAACTCCCTCAGTTTCTTCACCTATTAAATGAAGAAGACTTTACTATCTACCCTACAATGTGTGTTAGAGATTGAATGTGGCTTCACTTCCCAACTTAAGCAGGCATTTAAGCTCCAAAGTCGTAAGTTAATGGTATTAAAGAGGGTAGAGTCTTGATCCAATTACAATGTTAGAAGGTGGACCGGGTGAGAGGTCCTTAGATCACTGGGAACACGTCCCCAAAAGACAGATCTTGCCAGATGGTTGGTTGTAACAACTGTGTTGGGCCTAGCCTCTCTTTCTGCTTTTTGGCTTACCATGTGATCCTCCGCCTACACAAGCTCCACCATTGCTATCCCCTAGCTTCACCACATGGCCTCAACAATAGGGCCTGCCAAATATTAGACTGTGAATCTCCAAAACCATGAACCAAAATTAACTCACTTTCTAAGTCTGTGTCAGCTATTTAGTTGTAGTGACATAAAGCTAATACAGGATGATTGTGAGAATGTATGTAAAATATTCAGAATAGATTCTAGTACATAGCAAGCTGCCAATAAATACTAGCTGTTGTTACTACTCTTGTGGTACCAGTAGACAGTGAAAGACAGCTAGATCCAGAACCCTAAACTCTGCTTCTATGGCCTATCAGGCCATCACTTCTGTCTCTCATATCTAGCAAGACCTTGACACCTGGAGCCATCTCCCAGACCACATTTCCTAGCACTGTCTGGTTCTATCCATGACTCAGCGAAGTGGTGGTGTCCATAGAGAGAAGGAATCAGGCAGAAACAACTGGTAGAAGTGTTCAGAATAGAAGAAAGATACTCCTTCCCTCAATTTTAGGTCTGAATAGTGAGAATTACTAGTTCCTGGAAAAAACTTTGCAAACTTACAGAGGCAGCTAATTAGCAGAGGTCTGAACAAAGAATCATTCAGTCTTTAAAACAAACAGTCAAGTCTTTTAACTTCTCAAAACCAGTGAATCCCTGAGAATGACATCTCTGGGCTGACATTTTAACCCATTTTTCACAAATTGTAGTTACCTTTCAAAGCACTAACAACCAGTAGAGGGGGAAAAGAGAAGTAAGGCCTAAAACTTGTATAAAGCATTCCATTTGCAGAAAACACTATAATTTCATGCATTTTCAATGGTCAGTTGAAGCAAAAGTCTAAAATACTCACAGGTTAATAATTCAAACATACATTTTCATTACTTTCAATGTTAATACAAATAGCTGAACGTCAGAGTAGTTTTATCAAAATGAAAAGTCAACTAACTTGGGGAGAGAGCTTTGGATTCAGGGTAAACCCATTCTGGCACTGTTTCTGGACGACCTTACAGGTAGTAATTAAATATGAGCCCCAGTTTCTTCTTTGTTGAGATACAAATAATAGTTCTATGAAAGAAGTCTAAATCATGATTTTTTTCTCTATTTTTAAAAATATAATATGGAAAAGAAATCACAAAATATTTTAGCAAAATGTAAAATAAATGTAATAAACATATGGTTGAGAAACCCATAATTATCATAGCCAAGTAACTTGTGCTCTCCAGCCATCTTTCAAAATTATGCTTGACCCTATTTGGGTATTAAAGTTGCTAAAAATGTATAGGAAATATGATTTTATATATATATATATATATGAGGGGAGAAACTAAAAATTGTAATTTCACTTTAGGTTCAAGTGGTTTAGACCGATGATCATATCACATCATTCTGTTCTTGATTTACAACAGTAGATATGACAGAAAGATAATACAACCCATAATAAGGTCAAATAAATTTTTTCTTACTTAAGATCAACAGGACATACATTAGCATCATATATAAAATTCAGCAGATGTACTAATATCCTAACAACCATGTAAATGTTCAATTGAGATTTAAGAACAATTTGAAGCATTAAAAATATATATAGAAAACAGTTGCTAAAAGTATTTTTACAAAAATATAATCCATTTCCATTTGATAGGTAAGTAGCCTCTAAGAGAAAAACTCTGAAAAAATTATTTTTAAATTCTTAAGAAAATGCCAAATATTGGATTCAGCTTTACTGATAGTCTCTGACCTTTTGATGCAATCATTAACTGGCAGGATGCTCCACCATTTCCAAGATGACTGATTCTCTGTGTATTTAAGAAAGCTACGTAAGGCAATATGACCTAGTACCTTTGAAAATTTCTGTATTCCTATAATCATCAAAAGTCTTTCTTCAAATAAAATTTTTGAAGCCTAATATTTGGATAAAATTTGCTCTGACTGCAATAATTGGGGAAAGAGTCCTTCAATTCTTCCTTAACTTCCTCTACTTTGCATACCCCCATCATCACCCTACAGGGGTCTTGAGGCATCTCCACATTGTGGAAACACAGACAGGGCTTTTAGTTCTCATGCTAATGATCTAGTGTACTGTGATCTTTGGCAAATCATTTATCACCTCCATCAAGATGTTGGCTTATATACGTTCTAATTGCCTTTAAACTCATGAGTACAGGTTAAAAACATTATTAAAACATCCCTTAGTCTCCCTTCTGAAGACAGCTTAAGACATTATTGATGTAAACTAAATGTTAACATGGATATTTTTAACTAATAACACCATGAAGAATTGCCAATACATGAATAAGAATTTCTTTCTATTCATATTTCCAATCACAACAGCATTTAGCATCCTATCAACAAAAATGGCTGGAGACAAAAGCTCTCTCTTCCAATGGACTCAAAAAGGGACTGTCAGGATATTGACTGTACTTAAATTATTATTCTTGAAATAGTCCTGGCTGCACTTTAACATTTGTGTTCATGTCTCATACAGGGCTCATTTCAGGCCTGGTTCCCATGTATATTGGGGAAATTGCTCCAACTACACTCAGGGGCGCCCTTGGAGCTCTTCACCAGCTGGCTCTTGTCACGGGCATTCTTATTAGTCAGGTAAAGACTTCCTGTCCCTCCCCCGCTTCACATATCCTCTGCTTCATCTGTTCTCTTCCGGTGCGTGCCATTTCACACATTGACTATCCACTGTCATTGTAGACCAGGACAGAGAAGAAAGACAATTCCACCAGGAGAAGTGGCAATGTAGAGACATAGACTTTTTAGTCCAAAGGTAAATTATTCCCACTTGTCCCTTTTCTCCTTAGAGTTATTGGTGGGTATGACATCAGAGTTGAACAGGCAAGCCAAAACTTCTAGCTACTCCAGAATTAAATTGCTCCTTTTAGATTTTATGGAGAAGAAAACTTCAAATGTTTGACTGCTTGGGTTTCCTTTGAGGCTTTTACCTGGAAATCTAATATGCAAATGGTAAATCACAGGTGTACTTACTCATCTGGCTCTATCAGTTTCTTTTCTACCATGTGGTCTCAAGAGGGAGTTCTTGGAACTCCATACTTCTGGCCTTCTACAAGGAAGTCCACATGTAAATAAATGCAATAAGTATCATAAAGCTGGCTTTAATCAGAGCAACTATTCTATCTATGAAACCCCATTCTATTTAAGTTCTGGGTAATCTAAGAAGGAATGTTTAGGAAAAGATCCAAAGTTGTGTATGAGTTTAATACAGTATCATTCCATCTGGTCACCTGTTGCTTTATTTTTATAAGCTATTTATTTATTTGAGAGGTAGAATTACAGAGAGGGGGAGAGACAGAGAGAAATGTCTTTCATCCGCTTGTTCACTCCCCAAATGGCTGCAATGGCTGGAGCTAGGTCAATCTGAAGCCAAGAGCCAGGAGCTTCCTCCAGGTCTCCCACACAGATGCAGGGGGTTCAAGGACTCAGGCCATCTTCTATTGTTACCCAGCCCATAGCAGAGAGCTGGATTGGAAGAGAAGCAGCCAGGACTAGAACTGGTGCCCATATGGGATGCTGGTACTGCAGGCAGAGGTTTAGCTCGCTATGCCATAGTGCCGGCCCCAGCTTTGTGTTGTTTTCAAATGTCTGGTTAATTGAAAAACAAATCTAGAATTCTTTGTCAAAAAAAAAATCCCTAATTTAGTTAAAGTGAGAAACACTAGTAACAGTTTCCATCTTAAGCAGATGCAAAATATATGAAAAGTTTGTGGAAAAAGATATTAAAAAATTATGCATGGGTTTAAAAATTGTTATGCACCACAATAAACTTTATCTTTAAATTCACATTTCCACAAACATTCTGAAGTGACTTAGTACTTGAACCATGGTTGTTAGGTATTTATAAAATAGCCAATGTGCTTGCTAAACAAATGCTATAGAAGGCAGACCCAATGTACTGTACAACTGATATGTTCTCTCCTTGCCCTTTCAGATTGTGGGACTTGACTCCATCCTGGGCAATAATCATCACTGGCATATCCTGCTTGGCCTGTCAGCTGTGCCAGCCCTCCTCCAGATTCTGCTACTATTTTTCTGTCCAGAAAGTCCAAGATACCTTTACATCACGTTGGAGGAGGAAGTCAAAGCAAAGAAAAGTAAGTCTGTGGGTGAATTTTCTTTCTTCCTATTCTTTTGGAACTATCAGCTAATGCAAAGCAATGTGTTTGAATGGTTACTCGTGTAATTAGTACCAGTGCCTTCCAGATAAAGTCAGTGACTGCAAGTAAGAAGATGCATGACTGGCACACATGCCATTTCACACCCATAAACATTCACTCAAGTCTAATGAGAGCTTCTAGAAGACCCTTCCAGCATTATGCTTCTATGATAAACAGGAAGAGTTTTCACTGCCATGAGGTGAAGACTAATGTTCTACCTTTTTTAAATCAAAGAGCAGAAGTTAACAAAAACAATTTCCAATATCCATGGTACTAAGTGAAAGAAACAGACTTGTAGAATTGTAGCTCTTTTATTAAGCTAAGAATAAATTTGTTTTCCTTTTGACCTGAATTAATTAACCTGATCATATTCGGGGGCAGGCTTGAAAAGATTAAGAGGAAGTGATGATGTCACCAAAGACATTAATGAGATGAGAAAAGAAAAAGAAGAAGCATCAAGTGAGCAGAAAGTCTCTATCATTCAGCTCTTTACCAACTCCAGCTGCCGACAGCCTATTATAGTGGCACTGATGCTGCACATGGCTCAGCAATTTTCTGGAATCAATGGGGTAAGTTTAAGAACGCCTTCAGGCCGGCGCCATGGCTCAACAGGCTAATCCTCCGCCTTGCGGCGCCAGCACACCGGGTTCTAGTCCCGGTCGGGGCACTGGATTCTGTCCCGGTTGCCCCTCTTCCAGGCCAGCCCTCTGCTCTGGCCCGGGAGTGCAGTGGAGGATGGCCCAAGTGCTTGGGCCCTGCACCCCATGGGAGACCAGGAAAAAGCACCTAGCACCTGGCTCCTGCCATCGATTGAGCGCGGTGTGCCGGCCGTAGCACGCCGTCCGCAGCAGCCATTGGAGGGTGAACCAACGGCAAAGGAAGACCTTTCTCTCTCTCTCTCTCTCTCTCTCTCTCTCATGTCCACTCTGCCTGTCAAAAAAAAAAAAAAAAAAAGAACACCTTCTAAGTCCTGTTTAAGATTTTATTTATTATTGGACAGAGAGAAAGGTCTTCCATCTACTCGTTCACTCCCCAAATGGCCAAAATGACAAAGCTGAGCTGATCCGAAGCCAAGAGCCAGGAGCTTCTTCCAGGTCTCCCATGTGGGTGCAGGGACCCAAGGACTTGGACCACCTTCCACTGCTTTCCCAGCCATAGCAGAGAGCTGGATTGGAAGAGGAGCAGCCAGGTCTCAAACTCGTGTTCATTTAGGATGCTGGTGCCACAGGTAGAGGCTTAGCCTACAATGCCACAGTGCCAGCCCCCACCTTCTAATTCTTAGGAGCATCATGAATTAAGATATAGCGGGAAGGGGCCAGTGTTGTGGCATAGCAGATTAAGCCGCTGCCTGCGATGCCCAGAATCCCATATGAGCACTGGTTTGAGTCACTGCTGCCCCACTTATGACCTATCTCCCTGCTGATGCACCCAGGAAGACAGAAAAGATGACTCAAGTGCTTAGGCCCCGGCCACTTATGCACAAGACCCAGACAACTCCTGGCTTCAGCCTGGCCCAGCCCTGGCCATTGTGGCCATTCAGGGAATGAACCAGCAGATCGACAGTCTCTCTCTGTCTCACAATCTCTTTGTAACTCTGCCTTCCAAATAATTAAATAAGAATTCATATTCTTTAAAAAGGTAAGACTTGTCTGAGAAACGGACTGAGTGTTAAACTACCTAGTTTTTAGGTTTTGCATCACTCAAACTAAAATGGTTCTACTGGCACTTAGCTACTAGAAGCATTTGTTAAGATATAAGATAATGAAAATCACCATCCCTTTCATCGCTGTTAAAGATTTGGATGGGGTTTCTGTACAATGAACCAATATCAGATCTCCAAGGTTTACTTTGGTGGTAACTGATGGATGGTCAGAGCCTTGAGGGAGGAAAGGAAAGTCCTATCAGTCAAAGCAGAGGATTCCTAAAATGAATCTCACTCTATAACCTAAGTACTTCTCTGTTGTGACCTCTGTTCTTCTTTAAAGTGCCTATATTTTACTTAATACTTTGCATAACTTTGAAGCTTAGGTGCCATATTTCTGTTCCCTCTTTTACCTCTGCTTGTATTTACAATGGAACAGTACTTAATCTCTCTGAAACTGCTTCAGCTTCCGTCCCAGGGCCTGACTTACAAAGGCATCAAGGCTGCTAGGAGAGTGTGTAGTATGCTCCAAGCCACTATCACAGAGCACAGTCTGCAAAGTCCTCCTGCATTAGTATTGTCTACAAAAGAAGTGCCAGGAACAGGACACATTATGTGGGAAAGGAATGACAGAGGATGAGAGAAGGCAGAATAAACTAAAAGACTATTATAAATATATAAGCATAAGTAACTTTTTAAACTTTTATTTAGTAAATATAAATTTCCAAAGTACAGCTTATGAATTACAATGGCTTTCCCACCACCAATAACTTCCCTCCCACCACAACCCTCCCAACTCCTGCTCCCTCTCCCCTTCCAATCACATCAAGATTCATTTTCAATTATCTTTATATACAGAAGATTAATTTAGTATATATTAAGTAAAGATTTCAACAGTTTGCAACCACACAGAACATAAAGCGTAAAATACTGTTTGAGTACTAGTTATAGCATTAAATCACATTGAATAACACATTAAGGACAAAGATCCTACATGAGGAGTAAGTGCACAGTGACTCCTGTTGATTTAACAATTGACACTCTTGTTTATGGCATCAGTAATCTCCCTAGGCTCTAGTCATGAGTTGCCAAGGCTATGGAAGCCTCTTGAGTTCACGGACATAGATCTTATTTAGACAAGGTCATAGTCAAAGTGGAAGTTCTCTCCTCCCTTCAGAGAAGGTACCTCCTTCTTTGATGGCCCCGTTCTTTCCACTGGGATCTCACTTTTTTTCATTCATTTAGGTCCTTTTTTTTTTTGGCAGAGTGTCTTGGCTTTCCATGCCTAAAATACTCTCATGGGCTCTTGAGCCAGATCCGAATGCCTTAAGGGATGATTCTGAGGCCAGAGTGCTGTTTAGGACATCTGCTATTCTATGAGTCTGCTGTGTATCCCCCTTCCCATGTTGGATCGTTCTCTCCCTTTTTTATTCTATCAGTTAGTATTAGTAGACACTAGTCTTGTTTGTGTGATCCCTTTGACTCTTAGAACTATCAGTATGATCAATTGTGAACTGAAATTTTTCACTTAGACTAGTGAGATGGCATTGGTACATGCCACCTTGATGGGATTGAATTGGAATCCCCTGGTACATTTCTAACTCTACCATTTGGGGCAAGTCCGATTGAGGATGTCCCAAATTGTACATCTCCTCCCTCTCTTATTCCCACTCTTATATTTAACAGGGATCACTTTTCAGTTAAATTTAAACACTAAGAATAATTGTGTGTTAATTACATAGCTCAACCAATGCTATTAAGTAGAACAAAAAAATACTAAATGGGATAAAGTATTAAATTGTACATCAACAGTCAGGACAAGAGCTGATCAAGTCATTGTTTCTCATAGTGTCCCTTTCACTTCAACAGGTTTCCTTTTTGGTGCTCGGTTAGTTGTCAACAATCAGGGGAACATATGATATTTGTCCCTTTGGGACTGCCTTAAATCACTCAGCATGATGTTTTCCAGATTCCTCCATTTTGTTGCAAATGACCGGATTTCACTTTTTTTTTTACTACTGTATAGTATTCTATAGAGTACATGTCCCATAATTTCTTTATCCAGTCTACTGTTGATGGGCATTTAGGTTGATTCCAGGTCTTAGCTATTGGGAACTGAGCTGCAATAAACATGGAGGTGCAGAAACTCTTCTATTTGGCAATTTAATTTCCTTTGGGTAAATTCCAAGGAGTGGGATGGCTGGGTTGTATGGTAGGGTTATATTCAGGTTTCTGAGGAATCTCCAGACTGACTTTCATAGTGGCTTTACCAGTTTGCATTCCCACCAACAGTGGGTTAGTGTCCCTTTTTCCCCACATCCTCGCCAGCATTTGTTGTTGGTAGATTTCTATATGTGAGCCATTCTGACTGGGGTGTGGTGAAACCTTATTGTGGTTTGATTTGCATTTCCCTGATTGCTAGTGATCTTGAACATTTTTTCATGTCTGTTGGCCATTTGGATTTCCTCTTTTGAAAAATGTCTGTTGAGGTCCTTGGCCCATCTCTTGAATGGGTTGTTTGTTTTGATGTTGTGGAGTTTCTTGATCTCTTTGACTTTTAAAAAAAATTTACTTATTTGAAATGCAGAGTTAGAGAGAGAAGAGAAACAAAAAGAGATGGTTCATCCACTGGTTTACTCCCCAAATGGCCACAATGGCAGGAGCTGGGCCAACCCAAAGCCAGGAGCTTCTTGCGGGTCTCTCACAGGGGTCAGGGGCCCAAGAATTTAGGCCATTTTCAGCTGCTTTCCCAAGCACATTAACAGGGAGCTGGATTGGAAGCAGAGCAGCCAGTACTTGAACCAGCACCATATGGAATGGCGGCACTGCTGCAGGTGGCAAGTTAACCAACCCTCTGCACCACAGTGCTGGTCCTCATAAATAACTTTCGAGAGGACTATTAGGAAAGCTGTGAACCAGATTTCTCCATCTCTATTGAGACTAGTGGACATTTTTGGGCTAAATTCAAGAGCAATCAGAAGTTGTATACATGCTGGTGAGTTAACAATTGTAACTTCAGATGATGTTGGGCGATGTCTTTCAAGGCTGAGCATTATGCATATACTATGGTCCAGCAATTCTATTCCTAGGTATAATACACACACACACTACACCAAAAGGAGGGTGAGAATGTTCATAACAATACTATTTATAATCAGCGTAAATGGCCACTACCTAAATACTCAGCGAGAGTCAAAAGAGTAACTACATTGTGGTACATCAACGAAGCAAAATGATAGATAGTAATGATAAAGAATACTCTACAAGGGAAAGAAACAATAGGTATGATACTCACAAAAGTACTAATGAACAAAAGACTCCAGACATTTATATCAAGTACAAGACTAAAAAAATGTATTTATGACATCAGAAATTGGAAAAGTAGTTTCCTTAGGACAATGTATAAGGAGAAATTTGAGTATAGGAGGTTTCTGAAGGCTGGGACTGAGTTATTTCTTGATCCGGTCTTCTTGACTAAGGACAAACTGTTTTTACTTTGCAGATCTTTTACTACTCAACCAGCATTTTTCAGAAAGCTGGAATCAGAAAACCTGTTTATGCAACCATTGGAGTAGGTGCTATCAACACAGTTTTCACTGCTCTCTCCGTAAGTCAATACCGTAAACACTCTGCTTATCTCTTGGTGCAGACATGGGGTGGAAAATTGGTGATCTAAAAGTTATTGGATGACTTTTGTCCATGTACCCTGGAGGTGTAGAACTAGGTGGTTCCTGGGCAAAGCCCTATTTCAATAAGCAAATACTGCATTTAGATGGACATAATTGAGAAGATAGATTATTGGCTCTCTCCACAGCGGGGGTGCCACTTAGTCACTCATTCGAGAATTAAAAACTCGGTTACAGACACAGAGAACTTTTTCTTTGTGTAAAGCCCTGGCCTCTTCCTCTAATGCTCTATTGTTTTATTGTATTTAAACCCCTTGTGATCAGCCAATGGCTTATCATTTTTATCAATATTGGATTGTCTGCCTATGTTGTCCCCTTCCATGGTTGAAATGTTTTTCATCCTGATGTCTTGGAGAAACACTTTAAAACATAAAAAATAAGGCCCTCTCCAATAGCTATCCAACCTGTAAGTAGAAGTAAACTGACTCAACAAATTCCTATGGTGTTAGGTCACTGGGCAGAACTTCCAGGTAGTAGACAAGGGAGGGGTTTGTGCTGCCACATAGCAGTATGTGAGATATTGTGAGTGGATAGAGTGTAAGTGGCATTAAACTAGAAATGTTATTTTTCATTTTCTGATAAAGCAAAGAGATCATAGACTCTTCTTAAAACCAGGTATCTTAAAAAATGATTCAAGGCCGTGGCTCAATAGGCTAATCCTCCGCCTGCGGCACCGGCACCCCAGGTTCTAGTCCCAGTCGGGGTGCCGGATTCTGTCCCAGTTGCTCTTCTGCCAGTCCAGCTCTCTGCTGTGGCCCGGGAGTGCAGTGGAGGATGGCCCAAGTGCTTGGGCCCTGCACCCACATGGGAGACCAGGAGAAGCACCTGGCTCCTGGCTTCGGATCAGTGCAGCACGCCGGCCATAGTGGCCATTGAGGGGTGAACCAACGGCAAAGGAAAACCTTTCTCTCTGTCTCTCTCTAACTCTGCCTGTCCAAAAAAAAAAAAAAAATGATTCACTATCTTGAAATACTAACATTTAACATAATCATCTAAGAAATAAAATAAACAGACTACAAAAAGTACAAAAACTTCCCAACTGAGATAATTCATTCTAAAATGAGAGCAATTGGGCTCATTTTAATCTTTGAATACAGAATATTCAAAAAGCTTCTGTTTTTCAGTTTTGCTTACAATACTCCTCAGTATATTTTAGCCACGTGTTTTCAGGCTGTGCACATGGACTTTTAACTGTTACCTTAGCATGGTCAATAAATGAAAGCATTGCTACCTAGATCAAAAGGCAGGTTTGTGCGGATCACATTACACAGCACTGACCTTGGAGAGAGCCTGAGGAATAGACAACACGGGACACCAGTGGTTCTGCAGACCTCCCTTTACAGATAATGCCTGTCCCAGTCCAAAGGGCACACTAAATCAATGAAAGCCTCTCACTAGGAAGCAATCCAAGGGACTACTCACCATTTGGTTCCCTGGAATAACATTTTACAAATTCCACTTTAACATATTTTTGTAAAATAGATATTATTAAAACACTGTGCATACTAAGATTGGCTATATAAAGCATCAAGTTGTCAAAATTGCATAACCCAAATTCTGAGAAAATTTAAAGAAAAAACTTGTGTAGAATTTTTTCTACCTTGCCCCTAACACCACTGGAGTTAGAAGAGTTGTTTTATTTAAAATGATGTTGTAATTATTTTGAATATACCTTTTAGGGTTCACCCTTTGGTTCTGTGAAGTTTTTGAGCAGGTGACTGACAGAATAGGAAATAAGTTCTAACAATACAATTACTCTTCTAGAACTACAGATAACATTAGGATTTTTTTTTTTTTTTTTTTTTTTTTTTTTTTTTTTTTTTTTTTTTTTGCTTTGAGAGAGAAAGAAACGCTGAGAGAAATATATAGAGAGAGTTCTCTTCCACTGGCTCACTCCTCAAAAGCTGGCAGCCAGTCTAAGTGTTCTTTATGAGTAATAAGAACCCAACCACCTGTGCTATCACCACAGCCTCGCAGGGTCTGTATCAGCAGACCCTGGAGCCAGGAGCCAAAGGCAAGCATTAAACCTAGCTACTCCAGTATGGGACCTGGGCATCTAAACCAAAGATTTAACAGCGAGGCTAAATACCAGACAACAGACAACATTTAAAAATGTTTAATTATATTCATTTTTGAAAAGCTATTTTAGGCCGGCGCCGTGGCTCAACAGGCTAATCCTCCGCCTTGCGGCGCCAGCACACCGGGTTCTAGTCCCGGTCGGGGCACCAGATTCTGTCCCGGTTGCCCCTCTTCCAGGCCAGCCCTCTGCTGTGGCCCAGGAGTGCAGTGGAGGATGGCCCAGGTGCTTGGGCCCTGCACCCCATGGGGAGACCAGGAAAAGCACCTGGCTCCTGGCTCCTGCCATTGGACGAGCGCGGTGCGCCGGCCGCAGGGCGCCGACCGCGGCGGCCATTGGAGGGTGAACCAACGGCAAAGGAAGACCTTTCTCTCTGTCTCTCTCTCTCACTGTCCACTCTGCCTGTAAAAAAAAAAAAAGAAAGAAAAGAAAAGCTATTTTAAAGTTCAGAAAATGCAAAAAGAATAGTAACTTACTATACCACTTTCCCCAAAATTGACCAGTGTTAACATATTCTGTGTATCCTTTCAAATAAAGATATGCAAATAGAAGTTTGTATGATTAATGCTTCACCAATTTAGAATGAACATAATCAGGTTTTTTTTTTGCTTGTTTTCTGAATCAGTATTTGGCAAGGGGTAGAAGAGATTTTACCAATGTCACACTAAATTATGTTCCACATGCTATATTTTATTCCACAGTAAGGACTAGTAGAAGAAAGCCTGCAAACTTGAGAGGAAACAAAACAGAGAAATGTAGATGGGACTGGGAGGCAAGACAGCTCTGGGGGAGAAGCTGTTGCTCCCACACTCCAACCAGGAACCCAGGACGTACTCCCCCAGTCATCAACCTCGTCACACACCTCCCCGAGTTCACCCCAGCTTCAAGAAGAATGTTCAACTCAATATTCCAAACATGCAGTTTTAAAGTTTATTGCCTAATAATTTTTCAGAAACAAAAGAAACATGTAGTAAGAGCTCCTTATTCATGCAGAAATGTTTATTTTCTTGGTAGTTTGATAGGGTGTCATCAGGCCAACTTTGAAAGCCATAACTAAAGAGTCAAAACATACACTTGTTCACAAAGTTCATAAAAATTCATATTATGAAGAAATTATGCACAGGCTTAAAAGTTCTTTGCATCAAAATCAACTTATAATTCTATTTCCCATGGCATTATTTTGAAATCCTTCATTTGGAGAAATGCTATGAATTTGAGAAAGGTTTGCTTTTTCCCATTCTTGCTCAATAAGTAAACCTGGGCTCTTTGCTTAATACCATCCTATCTGCAGTGATTTGAAACTCTCCCATGAATGTGCTTCTGGGATGAAAAGGGCTTTCCCTGCAGAGTAAACATGCCTCAGGTATCTCCAGAGCCAGAGCTCATTATACTAAGGGTATTGGCTTGCTGTTGATTTACTGATAGATAGATGAGCCTAGCTAAGAGTTACTCACTGAGGTGAGAAACTATGACAGGTAGGGGTGTGTGGGGTTGTGGGGGAAGAGACTGACTCAACAGCCTTAGCAGTATTCCAAGGATCAGGCAAGAGTCTTGTTCCACCAACTCTGATCTTGGCTAGCTGTAAATATTAAACATTAATGCAAAGGTCCATAGGTAGACCCAAAGAAGTCAGTGACTATCTCCTCAATCAGGGTAAGAAAGTACTTTAACCTTTTGCTCTGACGTCTTATCTTTTTAAATGAACAGTCCACTCCCAGCAGCAGGTACATTTAAGTACACCAGAAAAATACAGACCTGGCAATTTTGGGACAATGATCAAATTCCTTATGTTTCTAAGTGAGTAGGCAGAATTTGATTCTATTCAGCAGTGAGAAAGAAGAGTTGACACCAGAGCAGTCATACTGTTTCAGGTTCCTGCAGTACACACACTTTTGTAATTATAGCCATTGATAATTATCAGAAGTGAAATTAAAGTCACTTTAAAAGGAAGACCCTTCACATTTCAAATGTGCAGGACATCTATTGGGAGAGGTCTAAGATGTACAGCCTCAGAATATTGTATTCAAGGTGATAATCCAAGAATGCTGGTAACACTGTGGTCTACTTCTGGAAGAGCCTTGCTCAATTCAAAGTGACTAAATTAAGCAGTATTTGTTCATTAACCATTCACTGAAATGAGCTGTCACCTGGGGCAACAGTCTCTCCCCACCTCAGTCTCACATCTATAAAATGGAACAACAGCACTGCCTCCTCCCTACTGTATAAATGAAAAGAACCTCTTTCATAGTAAAAATGACTTAAGTCTAAGTATAGAGCTAATATTTTTCAGGTCAAAAAAAAAAAAAAAACCTGATGATGTTTTTAAAAACATTCCCAGGTATTCCTTGTGGAGAAGGCTGGGCGACGTTCTCTCTTTCTGATTGGAATGGGTGGGATGTTTTTCTGTAACATCTTCATGTCCCTGGGACTCGTGCTACTGGTAAGTCGGATGACTACTCTGATATGTGACAGAACACCTGTGCTTCAGTTTAAAGTACTTTGTATGTCAAAGCATCTGAGATGGACTTATGAGATAAAGTCAGAACAGCATATAACACAAGGAACTGTGTTATATGGAGAACTCATTTCTTGGGTTTAAACTCTGGATATCAGCTTCTCAATTGTTTTTTACCCAGGGAGGCAGTAGGGCCACATTGGAGCACAGGCTGTGGGGTGGCCCCACCCACTCTAATGCTAGCTCTGCCACTTGACTGCCAGTCTGACCCTGGGCAAGTATGTGAACTGTGCCCAGACTGGTGTCCTCATCTGCTACTTCACAAGGAATTAGACATCTTGTCTAGTAACCTTGGTGTGAGTAGGAGCAAAGGCCACCAGATGCTTGCCTTGCCCCTTTCAGAGGAAAAGAGTGACTAAGGACCACATAAAGTCCTAATCCAGAATATTTCCTCCAGTGGAGCTCAAAAGATATAAGCACGATTCAGTCTAGAATAACCTGTACTTCAATGAATATAAACACATTAGGAAGAGAGCTATGTCCATCTCTAAACTCAGTGGACACCTTCTTTATAGATAAAGGAAAAAGCAGCCATGATGCTAGGCTCACTTTTGTTTCCATTTGGTTTTTCCCTTAGGATAAATTCACGTGGATGAGTTATGTGAGCATGGTAGCCATCTTCCTCAATGTCAGTTTCTTTGAAATTGGGCCAGGCCCAATCCCCTGGTTCATAGGGGCGGAGCTTTTCAGTCAAGGACCACGCCCAGCTGCCTTAGCACTTGCTGCCTTCAGCAACTGGGTCTGCAACTTCCTGGTGGCCCTGTGTTTCCCGTACTTGGCGGTAAGCAGCCTGATACTGTGCAGACCCAGGGATCAGAAGACAGCCACACAGAGAATAACTGGATCTCTTTGTTCTCTCTCCAGGAATTCTGTGGGCCTTACGTGTTTTTCCTCTTCTCTGGAGTGGTCTTGGGTTTTACCCTGTTCACATTTTTTAAAGTTCCAGAAACCAAAGGAAAATCTTTTGAGGAAATTGCTGCAGAATTCCGAAAGAAGAGCAGATCAGCCGAACGACCAAAACCTGCGGTTGAAATGGAATTCCTTGGTGCTACAGAGACTGCATAAAGATAACCTGTTTTTCATATGAACAAAACAGGAAGGAAACTTTGTGTTTTTAAGTGATTCCTTGAGAATTTTATACCTACATCTTCAAGTATTGTTTTATTTGTTAAGAGCCTTTATGGGCTCTGATCAGAAATGTCATCAAATACTACCACAGAAAGTATTATTTTATGTTAGAGAATCTATTTTTGATGATAGACTCTATGACTAAGCAAATCAAAAAGGCCAGCTCATTTCACTGCACTAATGGGCAAGTATGTTCCAATGTTCCCAGCCCTGTTTTTGTAACAAGTGTCTTCTGAAGTTTTGAAATTGAAGAGGTTTTAATGTATCATATTTTTGCTGTTAAGTATCTAAGAAATCTGAAGATACAACTAATATTTATATATTTGAATAGTATTAAATAGGACTTTTCTTACCCAATGTTCTCAAACTAAAGGAGGTATAGCTAACAGTACTAAGATTCACATGAAAATTGAATTTTCAATTTCTTTCACTCAACTTTTTTCTTATTAGAACTTGTATGTTCTTTAAACCTCTATTTTTATGTGGAATGTTTTACTGAATATGTTAAATATGCTTTAAAAGAAAAACTTATTTTTGGCAGGCTTACCAAAAATCTTTAAGTACTAAGAAAAAAATATTTTAGTTCCTTTGTTGGATGAGCAAATGATTTTTGCAAGATTAAATACTAAAATGTTTGTACCTGGTCATACAGCCTGAGTTACCAGTTAATATTATAATATTATATTAATATTATAAAACCATGTTAATTCCTTGCTTATTTAATCTTTTAGTTATATTTTATTTTTAGTTTAGCACAGCCAGGTGTTCTGAGCTGTATTATAAAATATCTAAAACAATAAAGACATTGTACATTGTCCCATGTTATATCACTCTAACTTTAGGAAATCTGAAGTAAAACATTTCTCTCTTAAAATGTTTTCTAAATTATTATTTCTCAAAACCAGTTGAAAAGGTAGGGCTGGAGGATTCCTAAAAGTGGGCTCCTGAAACTTCATGAATGCTCATTTTCAAACTAAAACTCACTATTTAACTTGCCCAGAAAGACTGTATTCCCTAATATGAAATAAGTAAAGACTGTCTTCCCTAATATGAAATAAGTACACCCTTTAACGTTTTCTTGTAGGTCCCAATAGTACACAGACTGTCTGAAATTCATGCTTGTCTAACCCCTGTGTAAGTATGATTTTTCTCCTAGCTTGTTCAAAGCATAAAAATTAGACTTTTTGGTCTGGCCACTTACCTGGTACATCTAGCCATTGCTCTCTCAAGACATGCAAGAAGGGGACTTTTTTTATTTTTTAAAATGTATTTTGGGGAGTGCTGTGGTATAGTGGGTAAAAAAGCCACCACCTGCAGTGCCAGCATCCCATATGGGCACTGGTTCCAATCCAAGCTGCTCCACTTCTGATCCAGCTCTCTGCTATGGCCTGGGAAAGCAGTAGAAGATGGACCCCTGTACCCATGTGGAAGACCTAGAAGAAGCCCCTGGCTCCTGGCTTTGGATCAGCACATCTCCGGCCGTTGCAGTTATCTGGGGAATGAACCAGTGTCCGGAAGACCTCTCTTTCTCCCTCTGCCTCTCTTTTTTAAGATTTATTTATTTATTTGGAATGCAGAGTTACAGAGAAAGGAAAGAGAGATCTTTATCTGTTTGGTTTACTTCCTTAATTGCCATAATAGCAGGGACTTGGCCAGGCACAAGCCAGGAGCCTGAAACTCCATCGGGTCTCCAATGTTGGAGGCAGGGGCCCAAGTACTAGGGCCATCTTCTGCTGCTTTCCTAGATGCATTAGCAGGGAGCTGGACCGGAAGTGGAATAGTTGGGGCTGGAAAGGGCAACCATATGGGATGCTGGTGCCTTGGGCTGTGGTTTAACCTGCTACATTACAACACCGACCCCAGACATTTAAGAATTAATTATTTATTTGAAAGGCAGAGTTACAGAGAGGCAGAGAGAGAGAGAAAGGTCTTCCATCTGATGGTTCACTCCCCAGATAGCCACAACGGCTGCAGCTGACTGGATCTGAAGCCAGGAGCTTGGAGCCTCTTCTGGGTCTCCCATGTGGGTGCAGGGGCTCCAGGAGTTGTGCCATCTTCTAGTGCTCTCTCAGAACACAGCAGAGAGCTGGATAGGAAGTGGAGCAGCCAGGTCTCAAACTGGTGCCCATATGTGATGCTGGCACTGTAGGCGGCGGCTTTACCCGCTACACCACAGCACTGGCCCAGGGAGATGGTTTTATCTAACTTCCTTCTCCCTACTTTCTGTGCTATGGTCTAAACCGTAATGCATGCTGACATACAGTAAGGCACTGTTTCTCTCCCACCCCAACTTAGGGAAATCACAGTATAATAGAAATCCAAGAAGCTTTGAGTTTTAGTATGCAGCTCTGTATCTTTTGACTTCCATAAACCTGGATTGTGGGTCCTTTCTTGTAAAATGGGCATAATAATGTCACCTACCTCAGATCTGCTATGACTATTAAAATATTAAGCATAGTGCCTGGTACAAAGAGGTATTCAATAAATGTTACCTAGAATTACTATTCACAGAGATAGTGTTGGCATAAAGGATTATCATATGTAAGATAGTTGCAAATTTTTCTTTTGAAAAAAGTAGATTTATAAGTTCAAAATAATATTTTTTTAAAATTTAAAAGCAAGAAAGTCAGAGGCCTCCAGCCCGAGTGGCATGGAGGGGGCTCCAAGAGAGGCAAAACCCAAAGGGGCTGGTGGTATTGGGATTTTTAAGCACAATTTTGGGGAAGAAAAAAAATTTATCAGCTAGACATTCAGTTTACAAGGTGGGGACAAACCAAAATAATATTTTCTTAATTCAGAAACAATCCCATACCATTAAGCGAATGGAAAGAACCAGGAGATATAAGACAATCTAATTCCTAAATCCAAATTTGCTATTTCTCAGTAAGTTTATTAAAATTTTTATTGTATTTTTACAACTTTTGCCTAAGTTATGTTATTTTAAGGGATCCCTATGTAATATTATTTCTTTGGATAATACTAAGTACAAATAAAATGCTGTATATCAATTTTAAATATAATTTGTCACAGGACAAGATCAAAGTTGTTAATAATTCTCAAAAATTGCAAAAGTGTTACATAATGGAAATCAGTGTGTATGCATAAACTGCTTCTTTTTCATAGCTTACTTGTTGCCTGTTTAGCAAATAATGCAGTGGTAAGGCAATATCTTGTGCTTACAGCATTTAAGCAGAAGTGATGAGTTGGGTAAAAAAACTATCTCTATGTTTATCTATCTGTATATATCTATCTAAATTTTCCTTACAATTTTGTATTAGTGACATGGGCAGAAAAGGTTTATAGCTAACCACTCTTAGCCATCTGCTGGTGGTTTTACTGCTTTCTAATTTGGTGCACATTAAAAAACAACTATCAAGAAAAGAAACTGCTTTTATTTAAAATATATATACACTATAATTTTATGTCAATAAATGTATTTATGAATGCTTAGTGTTGCTTCATTTCATATAGAAAATCAATTTTAAAATTAATATTTATTATAGTATCATTTCCTTCTCACAGTTTTCCCTATTCTCATTTTTATTTTAAAAAATACGAATCTTTTAAGCTCAAATTTTACTCCTATCTGGCAGTTGTCTGACTATAAGTAGTAGAAAAAAACTAATCCCGGAGCCGGCATTGTGGTGCAGTGGGTTAATGCCCTGGCCTGAAGTGCCAGCATCCCACATGGGCGCCGGTTCGAGACCCAGCTTCTCTACTTCCAATCCAGCTCTCTGCTATGGCCTGGGAAAGCAATAGAAGATGGCCCAAGTCCTTGAGCCTCTGCACCCACGTGGGAGACCCAGAAGAAGCTCCTGGCTTTGGATCAGCACAGCTCCGGCAGTTGGGGCCAATTAGGGAGTGAACCATCGGATGAAAGATTCTCTCTCTCTCTCTCTCTCTGCCTCTCCTCTCTCTGTGTAACTCTGACTTTCAAATAAATAAATCTTTTAAAAAAAAAGCTAATCTGATGCCTATGTAAAATAGTTCAGTTCCTCTTAAACATGATACTTTGCTAAAGTTCTAGGAAAGATGCAAATCAATCACCTTTAATAACTTGCATTCTCAGAAAAGCAAAAATATTTGAAAATGGGTATAGTATTTAACAAATACAACGAGGGACAGAACAGAAAGAACTGTAATTCAGTAATTTTCAAATTTTTGGTATCTAATATTTTCATCATATACTTAAGTATCTGTAATGATGCAGTTTTTCAGAATATAGTATATACTGGATTTAAAATTATTTTTCTGGGACTGGCATTGTGGCATAGCGGGTTAAGCTACAGCCTGTAATATCGGTATCCCACATGAGCACTGGTTGAAGTCCTGGCTGCTCCACTTCCAATCCTGCTCGGCTAAAGTTTCTGGGAAAGCAGCTATAGATGACCCAAGTACTTACTATAGATGACCCAAGTACTTAAACCTATGCCACCCACATGGGAGACCCGAATGGAGGTCCAGGCTCCTGGACTCAACCTGGATCAGCCCTGATATTGTGGTCATTTGGAGAATGAACCAGTGGATGGAAGATTCATATTCATTCATTCATTCATTCTCTCTCTCTCTCTCTCTCTCTCTCTCTCTCTCTCCCTACTTTCTACCTTTCAAATAAATTAATAAATTTAAACTATGCTGGCTATCAGAACCAGTGCTGTGGCATAGTAGGTTAAGCCTCTACCTGCAGTGCTGGCATTCCATTTGGGTGCTGGTTTGTGTCACAACTACCCCTCTTCCCATCCAGCTCCCTGCTAATAGCCTGGGAAAGCAGTGAAAGATGGCTCAAGCACTTGGGCCCATACATCCATGTGGGAAACTCAGAAGAAGCTCCTGGCTTCTAGCTTCAGATCGTCCCAGCTCCAGTCCTTGCAGCCATTTGGAGAGAGTAAACCGGCCTCTCAAATAAATAAATAAATAAATAAATAAATAAATCTTTTTAAAAATATGCTGGTTGGGGCTGGTGCTGTGGCGTAGGGGGTAAAGCCGCTGCCTGCAGTCCAGCATCCCATATGGGCTCCAGTTCGAGACCCAGCTGCTCCAACGTCCCATCCAGCTCTCTGCTATGGCCTGGGAAAGCAGCAGGAGATGGCCCAAGTCCTTGGACCCCTGAACCCATGTGGGAGATCTGGAAGAAGCTTCTGGCTCCTGGCTTCAGATCAGGGCAGCTCTGGCCATTGCAACCATCTGGGGAGTAAACCAGCAGATGGAAGATGTCTGTCTCTCTCTCTCTCTCTCTCTCTCTCTCTCTCCCCTTCTCTCTCTGTATAACTGTGACTTTCAAATAAATAAAATAATAAACCTTTAAAAAAATCCAGGTTATAATGCAATATATCTTAAATTCTATAGTCATTTGTTACATAAGCCATCAAAAACCAAATATATATATATATATATATGTCTCATATATATATTTCTTATATACATAACTTCATATATATTTAATAAAAACACACATATTTACAAGCTTTTTTAACACTTAGAAATCTCATATTTTTATTCTCATATTTTTGTTCCATTTCCCCCAAAGAATTTTAAATGTTTTAAAATATTTTTAAATGCTTTAAAATATTTTTGATCGTTCAATTAAAAATTCCTACACCATAAATATCTTTAATTTTAACCTTAATTTTTTAAAATTTTATTTAATAAATATAAATTTCCAAAGTACAGCTTTTGGATTATCGAGGCTTTTCCCCCTATAACCTTCCTCTCACCCACAACCATCCAATCTCTCACTCCCTCTCCCATCCCACTCTTCAAAAAGATTCATTTTGAATTATCTTTATATACAGAAGATCAATTTAGTATATGCTAAGCAAAGATTTCAACAGTTTGCACCCACACAGAAACACAAAATATAAAGTACTGTTTGAGTACTAGTTATACCGTTAATTCACATAGTACAACACACTAAGGACAGAGATCCTACATGAGGAGTAAGTGCACAGTGACCCCTGTTGTTGATTTAACAATTGACACTCTTATTTATGGTGTAAGTAATCACCTGAGGCTCTTGTCATGAGCTGCCAAGGCTATGGACGCCTCTTAAGTTCGCAAACTCCAATCTTATTTAGACAAGGCCATAGTCAAAGTGGAAGTTCTCTCCTCCCTTCAGAGAAGGTACCTCCTTCTTTGATGGCCCGTTCTTTCAGCTGGAATCTCACTCACAGAGATCTCCATCTAGGGTTTTTTTTGTTTTCCAGAGTGTCTTGGCTTTCCATACCTGAAATACTCTCATGGGCTTTTTAGCTGGATCAGAATGCCTTAAGGGCTGATTCTGAGACCAGAGTGCTATTTAGGGCATCTGCCATTCTATGAGACTGCTGTGTATCCCCCTTCCCATGTTGGATCATTCTCTCCTTTTTAATTC
The DNA here is from genome assembly GCA_949820135.1 of Sylvilagus floridanus. NCBI lineage: Eukaryota > Metazoa > Chordata > Mammalia > Lagomorpha > Leporidae > Sylvilagus > Sylvilagus floridanus. The sequence continues at coordinate 105,537,534 of OX463244.1, forward strand.
TATCAGTTAGTATTAGTAGACACTAGTCTTGTTTGTGTGATCCCTTTCACACTTAATCCTATCATTCTGATCAACTGTGAACTGAAATTGATCACTTGGACTAGTGAGATGGCATTGGTACATGCCACCTTGATGGGATTGAATTGGAATCCCCTGGTACATTTCTAACTCTACCATTAGGGATAAGTCTGATTGAGCATATGCCAAACTGTACATCTCTTCCCTCTTATTCCCACTCTTATCTTTAACAGAGATCACTTTTCAGTTATACACTCTCGCCCTTCTTTCTCCTCCCTTTCCTTTTCCTATTCTTATTTTTTACTAAGATCTATTTTCAATTAACTGTATACACTTACTATTAACTTTATACTAAGTAAAGAGCTCAACAAATAGTATACAATAAAAGCTGTTCCTCAATAGTCAAGACAATGGATGTTCAAAGTAAAGCAATGTTCAGCTAAATTCTATTATTACTTTTTGTTATTATGACCTATTACTGAAAATGTTTTCATAAATAAGTAGCAATGGAAGGACTACTGTCATGAAATTGCACATAACCATCTCTAAATTAAAGTGAAAAATCACATAAAAATTCATTCTAAAAGTAATTTAAAAAATATACTGGCCAATAACTATTCAATTGGGGCCTTCTTTAATTTTGCTGAATAAAAGAATTTGCTTTGCAAGAGAATTTATTATTCGTTATTGTAATCATTCTCTAACTTTCTGTACAGTATATCTAAAAGGCTTTGTTAAACAGAATTATATTGTTCATTATTATATTGTTTATTATTTCACTTGGAGGAATATTGTTTAACCTGATACATTCAGAATGTTTGAGAGAACTGAAATATAATATTATGCATTTTCACACACACACACACACACACACACACATATATAGAAATTCTATATTCATTTGCTATATTTCTATCAAAGTCCCAGAGCTGAGTTGGCTTATTAGCTTATTCAGTTCTTAGACTCACTTTTGTCTGACTTAATTTGTCAATTCCAGTAAGTAACTTACTACATATTCCCCTATGATTCCATGTGTGAATACGCATGCATATAGAGGGAAACACAGGCACCTGCCATCAGTCTGTCTCCTGCATTTGTTATAGACACTATATTCTCTTTACTTTTACTATGCTTTCCCCCTCAGGAGCAATGCACTTTGAAAATCATTGGTTAAGGTCTACTAAACAAAAGTGGCTATTATCCATGGCACAGTGTCTGAATTCAAAATATTCTAAAGCAGGACAAAAAGCACAATTTTTCATGCTTCCTTAATTAGAGTAGGCTTCATAAGTAAGATTATTCACAATTAAACATTTAAAGATTTAACACTTGAAGAGGTAGGCATTTGGCACAATACTTAAGAGGCAACTTGGGACGCTAGCATTCCATATGCAAATTCTGGTTCAAGACCCAAATCAATAAAATCAGAGATGAAATAGGGAGTGTAACAAAAGACACCACAGAAATGAAAAGAGTCATTAGAAATTACTACAAAGAGTTGTATGCCAGCAAACAGGGAAATTTATCAGAAATGGATAGATTCCTGGGCACATACAACCTACCTAAACTGAACCATGAACACATAGAAAACCTAAACAAACTGATAACTGAGGCAGAAATTTAATCAATAATAAAGGCCCTCCCAATAAAGAAAAGCTCAGGACCGGATGGTTTCACTGACCAGACATTTAAAGAAGAACTAACTCCAATTATTCTCAAACTATTCAGAACAATCGAAAAAGAGGGAATCCTCCCAAATTCTTTCTATGAAGCCAGCATCACCTTAATTCCTAAACCTTAAAAAGATGCAGCATTGAAAGATAATTACAGACCAATTTCCCTGATGAAAATAGATGTAAAAATCCTCAATAAAATTCTGGCCAATAGAATGCAACAACACATCAGAAAGATCATCCACCCAGATGAAGTGGGATTTATCCATGGTATGCAGAGATGGTTCAATGTTCGCAAATCAATCTGATACACTACATTAACAAACTGCAGAAGAAAACCATATGATTATCTCAATAGATGCAGAGAAAGCATTCGATAAAATTCAGCACTCTTTCATGATGAAAACTCTAAGCAAATTGGGTATAGAAGGAACATTCCTCAATACAATCAACGCAATTTATGAAAAACCCATGGCCAGCATCCTATTGAAAGGGGAAAAGTTGGAAGCATTTCTACTGAGATCTGGTAACAGACAGGGATGCCCACTCTCACCACTGCTATTCAATATAGTACTGGAAGTTTTAGCTAGAGCTATTAGGCAAGAAAAAGAAATTAAAGGGATACAAATTGAGAAGGAAGAACTCAAACTATCCCTCTTTGCAGATGATATGATTCTTTATTTAGGGGATCCAAAGAACTCTACTAAGAGACTATTGGAACTCATAGAAGAGTTTGGCAAAGTAGCAGGATATAAAATCAATGCACAAAAATCAACAGCCTTTGTATACACAGGGAATTCCTCAGCTGAGAAAGAACTTCTAAGATCAGTCACATTCAAAATAGCCACAAAAACAATCAAATACCTTGGAATAAACTTAACCAAGGATGTCAAAGATCTCTACAATGAGAATTACAAAATCTTAAAGAAAGAAATAGAAGAGGATACCAAAAAATGGAAAAATCTTCCATGCTCATGGATTGGAAGAATCAATATCATCAAAATGTCCATTCTTGCAAAAGCAATTTAGAGATTCAATGCGATACCAATCAAAATACTAAAGACATTTTTCTCAGATCTAGAAAAAATGATGCTGAAATTCATATGGAGGCACAGAAGACCTCGAATAGCTAAAGCAATCTTCTGCAACAAAAACAAAGCTGGAGGCATCACAATAACAGATTTCAGGACATACTACAGGGCATGGTACTGGTACAGAAAAAGATGGATAGACCAATGGAACAGAAAAGAAACACCAGAAATCAACCCAAACATCTATAGCCAACTTATATTTGATCAAGGATCTAAAACCAATTCATGGACAAAGCACACTCTATTCAACAAATGGTGCTGGGAAAACTGGATTTCCACGTGCAGAAGCATGAAGCAAGGCCCCTACCTTACACCTTACACAAAATCCACTCAACATGGATTAAAGATCTAAATCTATAAACCGACACCATCAAATTATTAGAGAACATTGGAGAAATCCTGCAAGATATAGGCACAGCAAAGACTTCTTGGAAAAGACCCCAGAGGCACAGGCAGTCAAAGCCAAAATTAATAATTAGAATTGCATCAAATTGAGAAGTTTCTGTACTGCAAATGAAACAGTCAGTAAAGTGAAGAGGAAACCAACAGAATGAGAAAAAAATTATTTGCAAACTATGCAACCGATAAAGGATTAATAACCAGAATCTACAAAGAGATCAAGAAACTCCACAACAAAACCAACAACCCACTAAGAGATGGGTCAAGGACCTCAATAGACATTTTTCAAAAGAGGAAATCCAAATGGCCAACAGACATGAAAAAATGTTCAAGATTACTAGCAGTTAGGGAAATGCAAATTAAAGCCACAATGAGGTTTCACCTCACCCTGGATAGAATGGCTCACATACAGAAATCTACCAACAACAGATGCTGGTGAGAATGTGAGGGAAAATTAACATTAACCCACTGTTGGTGGGAATGCAAACTGGTTAACCCCCTATGGAAGTCAGATTAGAGATTCCTCAGAAACCTGAATATAACCCTACCATACAACCCAGCCATCCCACTCCTTGGAATTTACCCAAAGGAAATTAAATTGCCAAACAGAAGAGTTTCTGCACCTCCATGTTTGTTGCAGCTCAATTCACAATAGCTAAGACCTGGAATCAACCTAAATGCCCATCAACAAAAGACTGGATTAAGAAATTGTGGTACTCTATAGAATACTATACAGTAGTAAAAAAAAAAAAAAAGTGAAATCCGGTCATTTGCAACAAAATGGAGGAATCTGGAAAACATCATGCTGAGTGAAATAAGCCAGTCCCCAAAGGACAAATATCATATGTTCCCCTGATTGTTGACAACTAACCGAGCACCTAAAAGGAAACCTGTTGAAGTGAAAGGGACACTATGAGAAACAATGACTTGATCAACCCTTGTCCTGACTGTTGATGAACAACTTAATACTTTATCCCATTTAGTATTTTTTTGTTCTACTTAATACCATTGGTTGAACTCTCTAATCAACCCACAATTATTCTTAGGTGTTTAAATTTAACTGAAAAGTGATCCCTGTTGAATATAAGAGTGGTAATAAGAGAGGGAAGAGATGTACAGTTTGGCATATGCTCAATCAGACTTATCCCTAATGGTAGAGTTAGAAATGTACCAGGGGATTCCAATTCAATCCCATCAAGGTGGCATGTACCAATGCCATCTCACTAGTCCAAGTGATCAATTTCAGTTCACAGTTGATCAGAATGATAGGATTAAGTGTGAAAGGGATCACACAAACAAGACTAGTGTCTACTAATACTAACTGATAGAATTAAAAAGGAGAGAATGATCCAACATGGGAAGGGGGATACACAGCAGTCTCATAGAATGGCAGATGCCCTAAATAGCACTCTGGTCTCAGAATCAGCCCTTAAGGCATTCTGATCCAGCTAAAAAGCCCATGAGAGTATTTCAGGTATGGAAAGCCAAGACACTCTGGAAAACAAAAAAAACCCTAGATGGAGATCTCTGTGAGTGAGATTCCAGCTGAAAGAACGGGCCATCAAAGAAGGAGGTACCTTCTCTGAAGGGAGGAGAGAACTTCCACTTTGACTATGGCCTTGTCTAAATAAGATTGGAGTTTGCGAACTTAAGAGGCGTCCATAGCCTTGGCAGCTCATGACAAGAGCCTCAGGTGATTACTTACACCATAAATAAGAGTGTCAATTGTTAAATCAACAACAGGGGTCACTGTGCACTTACTCCTCATGTAGGATCTCTGTCCTTAGTGTGTTGTACTATGTGAATTAACGGTATAACTAGTACTCAAACAGTACTTTATATTTTGTGTTTCTGTGTGGGTGCAAACTGTTGAAATCTTTGCTTAGCATATACTAAATTGATCTTCTGTATATAAAGATAATTCAAAATGAATCTTTTTGAAGAGTGGGATGGGAGAGGGAGTGAGAGATTGGATGGTTGTGGGTGAGAGGAAGGTTATAGGGGGAAAAGCCTCGATAATCCAAAAGCTGTACTTTGGAAATTTATATTTATTAAATAAAAATTTTAAAAAAAACCTTTGCACCAAAATAATTTTTTAATTCCACTTTCCATGAATTTTTTTATGTTCCCTTATAAAAGGTTACATAAAAGCATCTAAAAGGGAAAGCATCACATAAAAAGTAGCAAGATTCATAACAGTGTGTAATATCTGATCAGCAACTGTAAAGGCTTAAATACTAAGGAACATTGCTTCTGAATTCCTGAAGGAAGATAATTTCCATCCTAAAATTCTATTAATTTTGCAATACAGTGCTAAAGTGGAATAAAGATATTTCCAGACATGCAAGGCCTATGTCATAGCTACAGTTCTTACCAGGTTCTGATAATCACTCCTCTGACATTGTCCCTGCCCCAAACTCTACCCTTTTTAAGCTTTTTCTCTATCACTCTCTTTAAAAAAATTATTTGAGGGATAAAGAGAGGAAGACAGATACACAGAGCTCCCACCTGCTGGTCCACTCCCCAGAGGTCCAGAGTATATGACAATAAAGATAGAATGAATCCTGCTTAAATTGTAGGATTCTGTGACACTCAAAAATATTAGTCAAAAAATGTTTTTAACTGAAGTGTGTGTCATGCAATAAGCAAAGAGTTTAGCACTCAAATGCTGCATTAGTGTGCTTGGGCTGCCATGACAAGATATACAGACTGAGTGGCTTAAACAATATTAATTTATTTCTCAAAGTTCTAGGGACTGGGAAGTTCAAGATGAAGGTGCTGAACTATATTCTGTTCCTGGTGAGGGCTCCCTGCCTCACTTGCAGGTAGCCACATCCTTGCTGTGTCTTCACATGGTAGAGTGGACAAGATATCTGCTGTCCCTTCCTTTTTGTAAAAGGGCACCAGCCTTAAGAACTCATATTATCATCTCCATATAGACCCTATCTCCAAAAGCAATCAATTTAAGGGAAAATAGCCTCAATGTATAAATTTTGGAGAGAGGCAATATTCAGTCCACAGCAAATCATACAGAACTTTTCAGGAGAGAAAAAGGGATGTGACACACTGAAAAGGTAGGAGCAAAGAGCTAATCTGCTCTGGAGGCATATGTGTATTTCAATATGCATCTGCTTTGAAGAATGAAAAGGCTACTAATTTTGTCTTCATTTGGTGCTGTAGCCATTTCCCAAAGAACCTACAAACCAGTTTTCATAGGACTTAATTGATTGATTTTATTTTTTTTCCCAGAAATCTTTTAAGGTATACAAACTTCTTTCATTTCATAAATACAACTTTAGGAACATAGTGATTCTTCCCATCCTGCCCGCCCTACCACCTGCACTCCCAACCCTTCTTCCTCCTCCATCTCCTATTCCCATTCTTATTTTAACTAAGATCTATTTTCAATTAACTTTATATATATAAGATTAACTCTAAGTTAGAAAAGAGTTCAACAAATAATATAGAAAAAACTGTTCCTCAAGAGTCAACACAAGGGATGTTCAAAATCATCACATCTCAAAGTGTCAATTTCACTTCTACAGATGACCTTTCAGGTGCTCTATTAGTTATCTTTTTATTTATTTTTATTTTAATTGTTTTACAGGCATAGTGGACAGTGAGAGAGAGAGACAGAGAGAAAGGTCCTCCTTTGCCGTTGGTTCACCTTTCAATGGCCGCCGCAGCCAGCACACTGCGGCCGGCGCACTGCGCTCATCTGATGGCAGGAGCCAGGTGCTTCTGCTGGTCTCCCATGGGGTGCAGGGCCCAAGGACTTGGGCCATCCTCCACTGCACTCCCTGGCCACAGCAGAGAGCTGGCCTGGAAGAGGGGCAACTGGGACAGAATCCGGCGCCCCAACTGGGACTAGAACCCGGTGTGCCGGCGCCACAAGGTGGAGGATTAGCCTAGTGAGCTGCGGCGCCGGCTTCTATTAGTTATCATACATCAGGGAGAACATATGGTATTTGTCCTTTTAGGAACTGGCTTATTTCACTAAGTATAAAGTTTTCCAGTTTCATCCATTTTGTTGCAAATGACTGGATTGCATTTTTTACCACTGTGTAGTATTCCATGGTGTACATATCACATAATACTTTAAACAATCTTCAGTTGATGGATATTTAGGTTGATTCAATGTCTTAGCTATTGTGAAATGAGCTGCAATAAACATGGGAATACAGGTAACTCTTTCATATGTTGACTTAATTTCTTTTGGGTAAATTTTCAGGAATAAAATGGCTGGATCATATGGAATGTCTACATTCAGATTTCTGAGGAATCTCCATACTGTCCTCGACAGTGGCTGTACCTGTTCACATTCCCACCAACAGTGGATTAGGGTACCTTTTTCCCCACATCCTCACCAGCATTTGTTGTTTGTTGATTTCTGTATGAAAGCCATTCTGATGGGGGTGAGGTGAAACCTCATTGTGATTTTGATTTGAATTTTGCTGATGGCTAGTGACCCTGAGCATTTTTTTCATTATTTGCTGGCCATTTGGATTTCCTCTTTTTGAAAAATGCTTAAGCCCTTTGCCCATTTCTTAATTGGGTGTCTGTTGAGTTTCTTGAGCTCTTTATTCTGGATAGTAATCCTTTATCAGTTCACAGATTGCAAATATTTCCTCCCAATCTGTATGTTGCTTCTTCACTTTTCTGACTGTTCCTTTTGCAGTGCAGAAGCTTCTCAATTTGTTGTAATCCCATTTGTCAATTTTGGCTTTGACTGCTTGTGCCTCTGGGGTCTTTTCCAAGAGCTCTTTGCCTATGCCAATGTCTTGTAGGGTATCCCTAGTGTCTCTAATAATTTTATGGTATTGGGTCATATATTTGGATCTTTAAACCATTTTGAATGAATTTTTGTGTAAGGTGTAAGGTAGGGGTCTTGCTTCCTACTTCTGCATGTGGTGATCCAGTTTTACCAGCACCATTTGTTGAAGAGACTGTCCTTGCTTAGCTCCTTTGTCAAAGATAAGTTTGTTGTAGATGGGTGGGTTGATTTCTGGAGTTTCTATTCTGTTCCACTGGGCTACAAGTGTGTTTTTGTGCTAGTACCAGGCTCTAAAGATTACAGATGTACTATGTCTTAAAATCTGATGTCTGACATATGTCTGATGTAGTATGTCTTGAAATCTGGTATTGTGATGCTTCCAGCTTCATTGTTGCATAAGATTGCTTTACTAATTCTGGGTGTCCTGGGTTCCCAAATGAATTTCAGCATTATTTTTTCTAGATCTGAGAAGAAAATCCTTGGCATTTTGATTGGAATCTCACTGAATCTGTAAATTGTTTTCAGTAGTATGGACATGTCAATGCTATTGATTCTTCCAACCCATGAATATGGAAGATTTTCCCATTTTTTGTGTGTCTTCTTTCTTTAAGGTTTCTAATTCTCATAATAGATATCGTTCATATGCTTGGTTAAATTTATTCCAAGGTATTTAAATTTTTTGGTAGCTCTTATGAATGGGATTGATCCTAGAAGTTCTTTCTTACTGTGGCATTGTCTGTGTATACAAAGGCTACTGATTTTTGTGTGCTGATTTTATATCCTGCCACTTTACCAAACTCTTTTATGAGTTCTAATAGTCCCTTGCTGGAGTCTTTTGTATCCCCTATATGTAGAATCGTGACATTTGCAAATAAAAATAGTTTGGCCTCTTCCTTCTTAATTTGTATCCCTTTGATTCCTTTTTTGCCTAATGGCTCTGACTAAAACTTCGGGGACTATATTAGATAGCAATAGTGAGAGTGGGCATCCTTATGTCATTCAAAATCTCAGTGGGAGTGCTTTTAATTTTTCCCTATTCAGTAAGATGTTTATAGTGGGATTGTTATAAATTGCCTGTTTGTGTTGAGGAATATTCCTTCTATACCAAACTTGCTTAAAATTTTCATCATGATGTTGTATTTTATCAAATGCCTTCTCTTTATCTATTGAGACAACAATATGGCTTTTGTTCTTCAGTTTGTTAATGTGATGTCTCATATTGATTGACTTGCAAATATTGAGCCATCCCTACATATCACAAATAAATTCACTTGGTGTAAGTGAATGATCTTTCTGATGTGTAGTTGGATTCAACTGGCTACTATTTCACTGAGGATTTTTGCATCTATGATCATTGAGGAAATTGGTTTGTAGTTCTCTTTCTCTGTTGTCTCTTTTTCAGATTTAGGAATTAAGGTAATCCTGGATTCATAGAAGGAGTTTGGAAGGATTCACTCCCTTTCAACTGTTTTGAATAGTTTGAGAAGAATTACAGTTAGTTCTTCTTTAAATTTCTGGTAGAATTCAGCAGTAAAGCACTGTAGTCCTGGACTTTTCTTTGTTGACAGGGTCTTTATTAACTGATTCAATTTCCATCTTGGCTATTGGTCTGTTTAAGTTTTCTATGTCTTCAAGGCATAATTTAGGTACATTTTATGCCTCCAGGAATGTATCCATTTCTTCTAGTTTTTCTCATTTGTTGGTATTCAGCTCTTTGTAGTAATTTCTGATGATTCTTTTATTTCTGTGCTGTCCCTTGTTACATTTCTTTTCATCTCTAATTTTACTGATTTGGATCTTCTCCCTCTTTTTTTTCATTACTTGGTCCAATGGTATGTCAATTTTTTTTTATTTTTTCAACAAACCAGCTCTTCATTTTTCTTATCTGTTGTATTGTTTTATTAGTACAGGTTTCATTTATTGGCTTTCAGATTTTAATTACTTATTTTCTCCTACTAGTTTGGGGTTTGGTTTGCTGTTCTTTTTCTAGATCCTAGAGATGTGTCAATAGCTCATTTATTTGCTGCCTTTCCAATTTCTTGATGTAAGCAGCAATTGCTATAAACTTTCCTCTTAACTCTGCTTTTACTGTTTCCCATAAGTTTTGACATGTAGTGTTGTTATCTACATTTGTTTCAAGAAATTTTTTGATTTCTCTTTTGATTTATTCTGTGATTCACTCTTCATTCAGGAACATGTTGTTCAGTCTCTATGTGTTTACATATGCTCTAGAGATTCCTGAGTTGCTAATTTCCAGCTTCACTGCATTGTGGTCTGAGAAGAAGCATGGTATGATTTCAATTTTTTTGAATTTGCTGAGACTTGCATTATGGCCTAGCATGTGATCAATCCTAGAGAAAGTCCTAAGGGCCAGCACTGTGGTGTAGCGAGTAAAGCTACTGCCTGCAGTGGCAGCATCCCATATGGGTGCTGGATTGATTCTTCGCTACTCCACTTCCTATCCAGCTCTCTGCTATGGCCTGGGAAAGCAGTACATTATGGTCCAAGTCCTTGGACCCCTGCATCCATGTGGGAGACCCAGAAGAGCATCCTGGCTCTGCCAGTACTATACTAATGGGGAACTTCAATACCTTGCTTTCACTGTTTTCACTGAAAGAACAGACATTCCACTAAGCCACAGAGGAATAGTACAAAACAAAAGCCATCACAGGGAAATGAACAAATAAAAAAAGAAAACCAACAAGTATCTCCACAAATCCCTAAAAAGAACTATAGAAGTTTGAAGAAACAAGAATAAGGAAGACAACATAATGCCCTCAAAGGAACACAAAAACACTTCAATACTAGAATGTGAAGATGAAGAGATTGAAGAAATGCTGGAAATGGAATTAAAAAAATTGATTTGAGGATTACCTCTAGGTAATCAGAAGCAAATACACAAAGCAAAGGAATTCATACATGACATGAATGAAAATTTTTCCTATGAAATTGAGATTTTAAAGAGAAAGCAAAATGAAATATTAGAAATAAAGAATTAATTCATGAAATAAAAAATCAGTACGAAACCTTAACAAGACTAAGTGAGGCAAAAGAAAGAATATCTGAGTTAAAAGACAAAACTGGAAATTTTGAAGTCAGAGCAAAAAATAAATTTAAAAAATTAGAAAACTAAAAAACAGTGCATCCCATGTGGGATACACAGAAGAGGATACTGGCTCCTGCCATAAGCCAATTGGAGAGTGAACCAGTGGATGGAGGATCTCTCTTTCTTCTCTCTTTCTCTTTCTCTCTCTCTCTCTCTCTCTCTCTCTCTCTCTCTCTGCCTCTCTCTCTGCCTCTCCTCTCTCTGCATAACTCTGACTTTCAAATCTATGCACTGGCAAGAAGAATGTGTATTCTGCAACTGTAGGATGAAAAACTGTAGATATCCATTAGGTCAATTTGATCTGTCAATTAACTCTTTTTTTCATTGCTGATTTTCTCTCTGGTTAATCTGTTCATTTCCCTGTGATATAGATTTTATTTTGCACTGTTCCTCTGTGGCTTAGTGGAATGTCTGTTCTTTCATTGAATACTCAGAGACATGTGCTAGGTGTGGCTCATGAGCTCTGTTCAGTGCTCCAGCATGAGGGGAGTGTCCAAGGTGACATCCAAGTTGGGCATGGTAAATTCCTCCCCCTTTTTTATCAGATGGGAGAATCTGATCAGCTTTGCTGGTGTAGTGTCACACTCACCTCTTCTCCTCCAAGGAGAACAGTGCCTGGGCTCTAGCCCCAGTGGGTATAATATTCATCCTTGCTGCCACAAGAACCACACAAAGGATCCATGCAGTCCTCATTGTGAGCACAGATCCCATAGCAGTGACTCTCAACTGGCAATCAGGGACCTAAGCATGTGGAGCTGCCCACAGTGACTTCTCAGAGACTCATCCCCACCCTGCACCCTCCCACATAGCCACAATATTTTCATAGGCCATTCCAGCACACAAGGCTCCCAAAGTCGTAAGTGCCTAGGTCCCTGCCAATTATCCCATCCAGACTCAGGCATCTCCTCTCAGCTGGTTGCTGGGCTCACAGACAAGCTGGTGCAACTGTTACATATATCCAAAATTGCACTCACCCCCTATCAGCTAGTTACAGGACGCTGGTACTAGGTGGTTGGGGAGGGAGAAATGTACTCCCACCTTTTTCTCCTCTAGATCATCAGGTACACTGTCCCCCACTGGTCTCCAAGCCAGATTCACGCAAGGCTCTTCCTGCAGCTTTACCACCAGTGGCATGGGCTGCTGCAGTCTGGTCTCACCTCACACTTCAAAGCTGGTGCTGAGACTCTCAACTGCTGGGGTCCTGAGTTGTGCACCTCCACACCGTCCATGAGATCCACAGTGTCTCTCTAATTTGCATGGAGTTTCCTCTGCAGTTTTCTCCCTTACTCTTCTCTGAAAAGACATTCTTTCCACTTTTTTTTTTTAACCTTCTTCTTCCAGACTAGAGCAGTCAGCTCCCTACCTCGCCCACCATCTTGCCACATTCCCCCTAATTTATTTTTAAGTAGGGCAGTCTGGAAAAGTAAAATGATTGAGAGCATCCATTGGAATTTAGAGTTGCCAGAAAAAATACAAGATACTCAGTTAAGTTTAAATTTCGGAAACTTATATATTCAGAATGCATACACTAAAAAAAGTTTTATCTGAAATTCAAATTGAATAGAATGTCAAATGTAATTCATTTGCTAAATCTGACAGCACTAACAAATTATCATTTAAAACTGTGTCACAAGGGGTCAGCTTTGTAGCACAGCAGGTTAATCTGCCACTTGAAACACCAGTTCAGGTCCCAGCTGCTCTACTTCCAATCAGCTTCCTGATAATGTGCCTAGGAAAGAAACAGAAGGCCCACGTGCTTGGGCCCTTGCTACCCATGTGGAAGACCTGTATGGAGTCCCTGTCTCTTAGCTTCTGCATGACTCAGCCTTGGCTGTGGAGGCTGTTTGGGGTGCAAACTAGTAGATATATAAGATTTCTCTCTCTCTCTCCCACTCTCTCTGTCACTCTGCTTTTCAAATAAATAAAATAAATAAATCTTTTATTAAAAAAACCTGTGGCATGGTATAATATAAACTGGCATCAAAGAATCAAAACCTAAGAAACAGATGCAACTATATAAAAGTAATTCAGGGTGGACATAGTATTTCAAAGAAGGGCAGAATATATATAACAATATTTCTAAATATATATTTATAAGTTAGAAAAAGCAAAGTTAGCAGCAAATGGAGAAAAGAGGTACATAATTTAAAAAAAAAGCCAAAAGAAAATGTGGATGAACATTTACCTGAATTTGGGGAGCACAGATTTTTCTAAACAAAAGCAAAGGAAAAACCCAGAAAAGGAAAAAAGTCTAATTGCTCTTCCTACCTAAGAATTAAACACTTGTGTACCTTTTGGAAAAAAACAATAAACTATAGTTGGAAAAATAGAATATATTACAAAATAAAAATATTTGTAAGCCCTGAAAGAGATGCCATTTTTACCTGTCAAGTGGGAAAAGCTACTGCAACCCCTAGTACTGAGGCCGGCACGGGTGCTGATGGAGCAGGGCTTCAGGTGCTGATGAAAGCACAGACTGGCATAGAGAGCAAAAACACCCTTCAGTAATGAATAGAAAGGAAATACCTTTTCAGACGAAGAAGAGAGATTTTTGTTACCAGCAGGTTTGCCCTTGAAATGATACTAAAAGAAAATTTGCAATTTCAGAAATTAAGGCAGAGTGAAAGAAATGGTAATTGTCTTGGTAATATTTTTAAGAACTATTCTAGTTTTAAGTTCTTTAAAATATGCACAACTGTTAAAAGAATCCTTATTAATGTGCTCTGTTAAAATCTTCAGTGTATCTAAATTTAATACATTTGCCCACTGTAACAAAAAGGCACAGGGGAAAAGTGACCTCTATGGTTTTAACGCTTCTTCATTTCACTTGAACAGGTAATCTATAAACTTTAAGACTCAGTATCTAGTTATGCATATTATAATTCATACAGCCACCACCAGAAAAATCAAGCAGAGGTATAGCCAAAAATTTTAAGATTTCATTCAAAAAAATTCAAAAAAGAAGAAGTGGAAATAAGATATGGGAGAAACAAAAAACAAACAATAAAAAGGTAGATCTAAATCCAGCTATAGCAACAATGATAGCAAATAAATATAAACAATCAGCTGAAACACAGCAATTGTGAGACATATTAAAAATAAGATTCGGCTACAGCTGAACTGTCTACTATAAACATAAGTTTCTAGCTCCCAGCTTCAGGCTCCTGGTTGTTGCAGGCATTTGGGAAACAAACCAGCAGATGTAGTTTCTGACTATCTCTGCTTCTCAACTAAAATTTTTAAAAAATATATAGATTGATAAAAGCAAAAGGATAGAAAGACAAAAATACAAACACTGGAAAATGAGGACTACTTAAAGATACATGGCAGGACAAAGTTGGTGCTTAACAAAGGTGACTCTGAATGTAAATTATCTCAACTCCCCAGTTAAAAGCAGACTAGCTGAATGGATTGAAAAAGAAAGCCCATGTATTTGCTGCCTACAAGAAGACATCTTGCCAATGAATATGCATGAAGACTGAAAGTGAAAGGATGGAAAAGATAATCCATACTAAGAGAAGCCAGAAAAGAGCTGTTGCAGCCATCCTAGTATCAGACAAAATAGACTTTAACATAAAAACAAGTAAAAGAGACAAAGAAGGACACTATATACTGATTAAAGGATCAATTCAATGGGAAGATGTGAATATTATAAAAGTACATGCACCTAATTACAGAGCACCTGGTATATAAAAGAAATGTTGGGGCCACCGCCGTGGCACAGTGGGTTAACGCCCTGGCCTGAAGCGCCAGCATCCCACATGGGCTCTCGTTCAGACCCGGCTGCTCCACTTCCAATCCAGCTCTCTGCTATGGCCTGGGAAAGCGGTAGAGAATGGCCCAAGTCCTTGGGCCCCTGCACCTGTGTGGGAGACCCAAAAGAGGCTCCTGGCACCTGGTTTTGGATCGGTGCAGCTCCAGCCATTTGGGGAGTGAACCATCAGATGGAAGATCTCTCTCTGTGTCTCCCTCTCTCACTGTCTAACTCTGTCAAATAATAAATAAATAAATAAGAAATGATAAAGAGTTTAAAGGGATAGACTCAAATACAGTAGTAATGGGGGACTTCAATTTCCCACTTTAAGAAACAGAAAGATCAATCAGAAAGAAAATCAGCAAGGAAACAACAAAATTAATCAACACTATAGACCAAAAAGACTTAGCAGATATCTACAGAGCCTTCCTTCCACTCTACAGCCATTCTTACCAGTTCATGGAACTTTCTCTAGGATTCACAACATGCTAAGCCATAAAGCAAGTCTCAGCAAATTCAAAAAAAATCAAAATCATACCATGCATCTTCTTGAACCAAAATACAATGAAGCTGGAAATCAGCAACTAAGGCATCTCCAGAACATTTACAAACACATGGAGACTGAACAACACGCTCCTGAATGAACAGTGGGTCACTGAAGAAATCAAAAGAGAAATAAAAAATTTTCTGGAAACAAATGAAGATGACAATACAACACATCAAAACTTATGGGAAACATAAAAAGCAATGTTGAGGGGAAAGTTTATAGCAATGTATGTCCACATCAAGAAATTGGATCCTGATGGTCGATAAATAGCTTACTATTTTATTCTTTTTAGTATATTCTTTTTCCACTTAATATCATTGGTTGAACTCTTTACTTAACACAGAACTATTCTTAGATGTTTAAATCCAATTGAAAATTTATCCCTGTAAAAAATAAGAGTGGGAGTAAGAGAGGGAGGAGATGTACTTTTCAGCACATGTTCCCAGATTTGCACCTAAGGGTAAAGCTAAAAATTTGCCATGAGACTCCAAATTCCATTAGGTTTGCAGGTACTAATACCAACTTACATGTTAAAGTGATCATCTTAAGTGTGTAACTGATCATATAGATAGGATTAAGTGTCAAAGAGCTCACATAAATAAGACCAATTGTCTGGCAATAACAATAGATAGAATTAAAAAGGAGAGAATGATCCAAAATGGGAAACAGCTCACACAGCAGACTCATATAATGATAAATGCCCTAAACAGCACTCTGGCCTCAGAATCAGCTCTTAATGCATTCAAATTTGGCCAAAAAGCCCACGAGAGCTTTTCACACATGGAAAGCCAAAGACACTGTGGCAAAAAAATTATCTACATGAAGGATCTCTGTGAGTAAGGTCCCAGTGGAAAGAAGGGGCCAACAAAGAAGGATGTACTTTTCTCTGAAAGGAGGAGAGAACTTCCACTTCGTTTATGGCCCTGCCTGTATAAATGCTAACAAAGTTGGTGGACTCAAGAGGCTCCCATAGCCTTGGCAGCTCATGACAAAATACTTAGTGATCACTGATGTCACATGTAAAAGTGTCAATGATTAAATCAAGAACACAAGTCACTGTGCACTTGTTCCTTAATGATTTGTACTATGAGAATTAATGGTAAAATTTGTCTTCACACAATATACCTTGTGTGTCTGTGTGGGTGCAAAGCATTGAAATATTTGCTTAGTATAGAGTTGATCTTCTGTATATAAAGATAATTAAAAATGAATCTTGGCCGGCGCCGTGGCTCACTTAGCTAATCCTCTGCCTGTGGCAGCAGCACTCCAGGTTGTAGTCCCTGTTGGGGCGCCGGGTACTAGTCCCAGTTGCTCCTCTTTCAGGGCCAGCTCTCTGCTGTGGCCCAGGGACCCAGGAGCTTGGGTCCCTGCACCTGCATGGGAGACCAGGAGAAAGCACCCGGCTCCTGGCTTTGGATCGGCGCAGCACCAGCTGTAGTGGCCATTAGGGGAGTGAACCAATGGAAGGAAGACCTTTCTCTCTGTCTCTCTCTCACAGTCTATAACTCTCTCTCTCTATCTCTCTCACTAACTCTGCTTATCAAAAAAATGAATCTTCATGAAGAATGGGATGGGAGAGGTAATAGGAGGTGGAATGGTTTGGGGGTGGGAGGATGGGTATGGGGAGAAGAACCATTATATTCTAAAAGCTGTACCTATGAAATTTATATTTATTAAATATAAACTTTTTTAAAAAATAAAGAAATTGGAAAGCCACCAAATAAATGACTTATTAATACACTTAAAGAATCTAGAAAAAGAACAGCCAATGAAACCCAAAACTAGCAGGAGAAAATAATTAAAATTAGAGAATAAAAAAATTGAAAGAAAAAAAGCTATACAAAAGACAAGCAAAATGAAGAGCTGATTTTTTTTGAAAAAATAAACAAAAATGACACAACATGGCCCAACTAACCAAGAAAAAAAATCAGAGGGAGAAGACCCAAATCAATAAAATAAGAGATGTAAAAAGAAAAGTAACAAAGGACACTACAGAAATAAAAAATAACCATCAGAAATTACTAAAAAGAGCTGTAGACCAACAAACTGGGAAACCTAGAAGAAATGGATAGATTCCTGGACACATACAACTTAGCTATGTTGAGCCATGAAGACACTGAAAACCTAAATAGACCTATTACCAAGAAGGAAATTGAATCAGTAATAAAGACCCTCCCAATAAAGAAAAGCCCAGGACCAGATAAATTCACTGCTGAATTCTACTAGACATTTAAAGAAGAACTAACTCCAATTCTTCTCAAGTTATTCAAAACAATTGAAAGAGAGGTAATCCTTCCAAATATTTCTATGAAGTCAGCATCACCTTAACTCCTAAACCCAGAAAAGATGCAAGAGAAAGAGAACTACAGACCAATTTTGCTGATGAACAAAGATGTAAAAATCCTCAACAAATTCTGGCCAATTGAATCATCAACACATGAGACAGATCATTTACCCAGATCAAATGGGATTTATCCCTGGTATGCAGGGATGGTTCAACATTCACAAATCAATCAATGTGATACATTACATTAACAAATTGAGCACAAAAGCCATATGATTATCTCAATAGAGAAAGCATTTGACAAAATATAACACCTTTCCATAATGATAACTCTAAACAAACTGGGTATAAAAGGAACATTTCTCAACACAATCAAGGCAATTTATGACAAATCCACAGCCAGCATCCTATTGAATGGGGAAAAGTTGGACACATTCCAACAAGATAAGAAACCAGACAAGGAAACACACTCTCACTACTGCTATTCAATATAGTCAAAGAAGTTTTAGACAGAGCCATTAGGTAAGAAAAATAAACCAAAGTGATTCAAATCAGGAAAAAGTAAGTCAAACTATCCCTATTTGCAGATGACATGATTCTATTTATAAGAGATACAAAAAACTCCAAAAGAGACTACTCAAGGCCGGCGCCGTGGCTCAACAGGCTAATCCTCCGCCTTGCAGCACTGGCACACCGGGTTCTAGTCCCGGTTAGGGCACCAGATTCTGTCCCGGTTGCCCCTCTTCCAGGCCAGCTCTCTGCTGTGGCCCGGGATGGCAGT
The DNA here is from genome assembly GCA_949820135.1 of Sylvilagus floridanus. Classification (NCBI taxonomy): domain Eukaryota; kingdom Metazoa; phylum Chordata; class Mammalia; order Lagomorpha; family Leporidae; genus Sylvilagus; species Sylvilagus floridanus. The sequence continues at coordinate 105,555,961 of OX463244.1, forward strand.
GGAGGATGGCCCAAGTGCTTGGGTCCTGCACCCCATGGGAGACCAGGAAAAGCACCTGGCACCTGGCTCCTGCCATCGGATGAGCGCGGTGCACCGGCCGCAGCGCGCCAACCGTGGCAGCCATTGGAGGGTGAACCAACGGCAAAAAGGAAGACCTTTCTCTCTGTCTCTCTCACTGTCCACTCTGCCTGTCAAAAATAAAAATAAATAAATAAATAAAAAGAGACTATTCAAACTCAGAATAGTTTGGTAAAGTGGCAGGATGTAAAATCAATACAGAAAAAACAACAGCCTTTGTACACACAGACAATGCTACAGCTGAGAAAGAACTCCTAAGATGAATCCCATTCACAATAACTAAAAAAAAAAATCAAATACCTTCAATAAATTTAACCAAGGATGTCAAAGATCACTACAATGAGAATTACAAAACATTAAAGAAAGGAGACAACACAAAAGAAGACAACACAAAAAATGGAAAAACTTCCATGTTCACGGATTGGAATAATCAATAATATCAAAATGTCCATTCTTCTGAAAGCAATTTACAGATTCAATGAAATACCAATCAAAACACCAAAGACATTCTTCTCAGATCTAGAAAAAAATGATGCTGCAATTTTTTTGGAATTCCAGGAGACCTCAAATAGCTAAAGCAATCATATAAAAGCCTGAGGCATCGCAATACCGGATTTCAAGACATACTACAAGGCAGTAATAATCAAAACATCCTGGGGTCAGTGCTGTGGTGCAGTGGTTTAATGCCCTGGCCTGAAATGCCAGCATCCCGTTTGGGCACTGGTTCGAGTACCGGCTGCTCCTCTTCCAATCCAGCTCTCTGCTATGGCCTGGGAAAGCAGTAGAAGATTGCCCAAGTCCTTGGGCCTCTGCATCCACATGGGAGACCTGGAAGAAGCTCCTGGTTCCTGGCTTTGGATCAGCACAGCTCCAGCCAGACTGACCATCTGGAGAGTGAACCATCGGACAGAAGACCTCGCTCTCTCTCTGTCTCTCCTCTCTCTGTGTAACTCTGACTTTCAAATAAATAAATAAATCTTTTAAAAAACAACAGCCTGGTACTGGTACAAAAACAGATCGATAGACCAATGAACAAAATAAAAATGTCAGAAATCAATCCAAACCTCTACACCAACTGATCTTTGACAAAATAGCTAAAATCAATCCCTGGAGCAAGAACTGTCTCTTCAACCAATGGCACTGGGAGAACTGGATCTCCACATGCTGAAATATGAAGCTGGCCCCTACCTAGCACATTACACAAAATCCATTCAAAATAAAATAAATCTTAAAAAAAAAGAAATTGGAAAGACATGAAATAAATGAGCTATCAATGCATCTCAAAGGCCTAGAAAAACAAAAACCAAACCCAAAACTAGTATGAGAAAATAATTAAAATTAGAAAGCAAATAAATGAAATCCAAACCAATAAAGCAATAAAACAGATAAGCAAGATGAAGAGATGGTTTGTTGAAAAAATAAACAAAATTGAAACACTATTGGTCCAACTAACCAAAAAAAAAAAAAAAGACCCAAATTAATAAAATTAGAGATGAAAAAGGAAATGTAACAACAGACACCACAGAAATAAAAAGAATCATCAGAAATTACTACAAAGAGCTGTATGCCAACAAAATGGGAAACCTGGAAGAAATGGATAGGTTCCTAGACACAGAAAGACTTACCCAAAACAATCATGAAGACACAGAAAAGCTAAACAGACCAATAACTAAGACCAAAATAGAATCAGTAATAAAGAACCTCCCTAAAAAGAAAAGCCCAGGACCAGATGGCTTCAGTGCTGCATTCTACCAGACATTTAAAGAACTAACTACACTTCTTATCACGTTATTCAAAACAATTGAAAAGAAGGGAACCTCCCAAATTCTTTCTGTGAAGCCAGAATCATCTTAATTCCTAAACCAGATAAAGATACAATAAAGAGAACTATGGACCAATTTCCCTGATGAACATAGATGCAAAAATCCTCAACAAAATACTAGAAACTCAAATGCAATAAAACATCAGAAAGATCATTCACCCAAACCAAGTGGAAATTATCCCTGGTATGTGCAGATAGTTCAACATACATAAATCAATCAATATGATGCATCACATTAACAAACTGAAGAACAAAAACATGATTATCTCAATAGATGCCAAAAATAAAAATATTTGCAAAAGGTAACACTCTTTCATGATGTAAACTTTAAGCATATTGGGAATAAAAGGAACATTTCTAAACACAATCAAGACAAATTATGACAAACCCATTGCTAGCATCCTATTGAACAGGCCAAAATTGGAAGCATTCCCACTGAGATCCAGAACTCCACAATGATGCCCCACTTTCACCATTGCTTTTCAATACAGTCCTAGAATTTTTAGCCAGAGCCATTATATAAGAAAAAGAAATCAAAGGGATACAAATTGGGAAGGAGTAAGTCAAACTATCCCTATTTGCAGATGACATGATCCTATATACAAGGTATCCAAAGACTCCACTAAGAGACTACTGGAACTCATAGAAGAGTTTGGAAAAGTAGCAGGATATAAAATCAACACACAAGAATCAACAGCTTTTCTATACACAGACAATGCCACAGCTGAGAAAGAACTTTTAAGATCAATCCCATTCACAATACCTATAAGAAAAATCAAATACCTCAGAATTAATTTTACCAAGGATATCAAAGATCTCTGTGATGAGAATTATAAAACATTAAAGAAATAAAAGAATATATAAAAAATGAAAATATCTTCCATGTTCATGGTTTGGAAGAATCAATATCATCAAAATGTACATACTACCAAAAGTAATTTAAGATTCAAGATGATACCAATCAAAATGCCAAGAACATTCTTCTCAAATACAGAAAAAATGCTGAAATTCATATGGAAACACATGAGACTCCAAATAGCTAAAGCAATCTTATACAACAAAAACAAAGCCAAAAGCATCACAATACCAGATTTCAAGACATACTACAGGGCATTTATAACCAAAATAGCCTGGTACTAGTACAAAAAAGGATGGACAGATCAATGAAACAGAATAGAAATGCCAGAAATCAATCCAAACCTCTACAACCAACTCAGCTTTGACAAAGGAGCTAAAATCAGTCCCTGGAGCAAGAACAGTCTCTTCAACAAATGGTGGTGAGAAAACTGGATTTCCTCATGCAGAAGTATAAAGAGAGACCCCTTACACCTTACACAAAAATCCACTTGAAATGGATCAAAGATCTAAATCTACAACCCAATATCAAATTGTGAGGAAACCCTACAGGACATTGGTATAGACAACAAGTTCTTGGAAAAGACCCTGGAGACACAGGCCATCAAAGCAAAATCAACAAATTGGATTATATCAAATTGAGAATATTCTGCATTATAAAAAAAACAGTCAGCTAAGTGAAGATGCAACTAACAGTATGGGAGAAAATATTTGCAAACTGTACAACTGCTAAAGGATTAATAACCATAATATATAAAGAGATCAAGAAACTCAACAACAAAAAAGCAAACAGTCAATAAAAGGGCAAAGGACTTAGACATTTTTCAAAAGGAGTATTCGAATGACCAACAGACACATGAAAAAATACTCAGGATTGCTAGCCATCAGAGAAAATGCAAATCAACATCCCAATGAGGTTTCTTTTTTTAAGATTTATTTTTTTGAAAGTCAGAGTTACACATAGGAGAGGCAGAGAGAGAGGTCTTTATCTGCTGGTTCACTCCCCACTTGGCTGTAATGGCCAGAGGTGTGCTGATCCTAAGCCAGGAGCTTCTGTGTCTCCCACATGGGTACATGGGCCCAAGTGTTTGGCCCATCTCTTACTGTTTTCTCAGGCCATAGCAGAGAGCTGGATTGGAAGTGGAGCAGTCGGGACTTGAATTGGCACCCATATGGGAAGCCAGCACTGCAGGTGGTGGCTTTACCCGCTACACAACAGTGTTGGCCCCCACAATGAGGTTTCACTTCATCTCCGTAGAATGGGATTCATACAGAAATCAACATACAACAAATGCTAGAGAGGATGTGGGGAAAAGGGCACCCTAACCCACTACTGGTGGGAATGTAAATTGGTAAAGCTACTATGAAAGACAGTATGGAGATACCTCAGAAATCTGAACATAGACCTACAATATGACTCAGTCATTACACTCCTGGGAATCAACCCAAGGGAAATGAAATAAGCATATGAAAGAGCTATATGTACATCCATGTTTTTCACAGCTGAATTCACAATACTAAGAATAAACCTAAATGCCCATCAACTGAAAAATAAAGAAATTATGGGATATGTACACCATGGAATACTATAGAGCTGTTAAAAGAAATGAAATCTGGTCATTGGCAACAAAATGGATGAAACTGGAAAACACTAAGTGAAATAAGCCAGTTCAAAGGGACAAATTATATATACTTCCTAATATGTGATAATTAATAGAACACCTAAAAGGCAACCTATAGAAGTAAAATTGACACTTTGAAAAGCAATGACTTTTAACAGTCCTTCACTTGACTGCTCAGGAACAGTTTTTCTTTTCTTTTCCTTTATCATATTTTACTTATCTTTTTTTCTTTCATATGAATTGTTGAACTTTTTACTTAACAGAGTTAACCATATGTGTATAAAGTTAATTGAAAATAGATCTTAGTAAAAAATAAGAGTGAGAATAAGAAAGGGAAAAGGAAGGAGGGTGGAAGTGTGTGTGTGAGAGGGTGTGCATAATGGGAAGAATCACCATGTTCCTAAAGTTGTGATGGTGAAATGTATGAAGTTCATAACTGTAAAGCAGTATAGTTCTGCATACATTCCTGTGGACTTATTAGGGTACAGCTTAAAAATTTGCTTTGGGACCCCAAATACCCTTAATATGGGTGGTAAAAATAGCACCTTAAGTGTTATAGAGATCCTATGGATAGCATTAAGTGGTAAAGTGATCATATAGATAGGATCAAGTGTTAAAGTGATCTTATAAATAGGACTAAATGTTTAAAAATAATAATATACAATTAAAAAGGAGTGAATGCTCCAACATGAAAAGCAGTCCATACAGCAGACTCATAGAATGACAATCATCTTAAGTAGAACTCTGACCTCAAAATAAGCCCTTAAGGTATTCTGGTCCAGCTGAAAAGCTCAGGGGAACATTTCAGGCATGGGAAGTCAAGATATTGTGGCAAAAAGTGTTACATGAACGACCTCTGTGGGTGAGACTCCAGTGGAAAGAAGTGGCCACCAAAGAAGGAATGTACTTTTCTCTGAAGGGAGGAGAGAACTTCCACTTTGCTTATGGCTTTGCCAAGTAACTGAATCCAAAAGGCTTCCATAACCTAGGCAGCTCATGTCAAGAGCCTTGGGTGATCACTGACATCATACATAATAGTGTTAATTGTTAAATAAAAAACAGGAGTCACTGTGCACTAACTTCCAATGTAGGACCTCTGTCCTCAAAGAGATATATTATGAGACTTAATAGTAAAACTTGTTCTCAAAGAATTATTTATTTTTAGTTTATTAAGTGGAGGATACTCTTAAATCTCATAAGTCTAAGTGCTTACAAAAGATGTATCATTCTTGGGTTCTTCTTTAAAGGTAATTAAGTTTATAAAAGGAAAGAAGAGATTGGGAAGGGAAGAAAAAAAGTGAAATTACCTTCGAGATGCAATAACTTTGAACAGCCCGTGGTATCGACTATTGAGGAACAGTTTTTGTTGTTTTTCCTTTTCTTTTTCTTTATCATACAAAGTATTGATCTCTCTACCTAGAATAGAGTTAATCTTCTGTATATAAAGTTAAATGAAAAATATCTTAGTGAAAAACAGATAGGAAAAAGGAGAGGGAAGAGGAAGAGGGGTGGGAGAGTGAGTGGGAAGATGGATACAGTGGGAAGAATTACTATGTTCCTAATGTATTTATGAAATGCATGTAAGTAAATAAATAAATAGGTTCATGAATTCATGTTGAATTTTGTCAAATGCCTTTTATTCAGCAATTGAATAAGGAGTTCATGGAAAATTCACATTATCTTTCAATGCCATTGTTCATGAACTTTTTGAAGCCCTCTTATATTTATGTAAACTCATAGAACTATAAACCAAAAAAGAATAATTTTTGTATGTAAATTTTAAAGGTAAGTTTAAATATTTTTATAGAATTCTTATAAAATGAAAGGCAATAACATCTCAGGTCACTTGAGGAAATCATTTTCTACATGTTTTCTGCCTTCAGTTAACAAAATACAAATCAAAATCAAGTCAACTAAGTCTTGTTCATTCTGTCAGTTCTGGTGATATACAGTAGAAGAGGAATATATGGTTCATCAAAATCCAGGCATAATCTTAAAGCACAACGTGAGCTTCTGTTAACAGCCTGTAGGCTGAAACTCAAAACCTCTTTCCACACTGGACAAGAAGCTTGATTTTCAGCATCACTTCTAGACCTCCCTGAGTGGAGCCACTAATCAGTGAAATGGCCCAAAAAAATAAAATGTGTAAAGAACATGAGTTTCAAAAGCTGTTACTGCAGTATAAATTTCTGAATGACTGAAAGCTGAATACAAAGCCCACGGTAGCACATCCCCTGCCTCACATCCTGTCACAGCTCTGAAACAGAAATCAAACCCATTAACAATGATCTCAGTGTAGTGTATACCCCTGAAGGGGTCAGCCGGAGGTTGGCTGGGTCTGGAGCAGTGCAGTCATCCATCAGTCTACACAGTCAGGAACATATGTCCTCAAAGCCTCTGACAGCCAAGTCCAGTTTAAACTGGTTCCCAAGTGACAGTGGTGATTATTTTTATCTCCTAATGTTATAGTTTAACTACTCCACTAATGATTAAGGCAATTTTAAAGACTGAACAGGCCCCACTAGCTAAATGGTCATTGCCCTTTAGTTAACATGCAAAGGATGTTGGCTGCCCTCAGTTAGTTAATAACGCATGATAATTAATAGTAGCAGGGAAAAGTGTCCTGTCAGCGGGAGCCCTGAGGTTGTTTTCCTAATGCGCCAAAATGATCTCCTCCATCAGGCCTCTTTTATTTCATCAAATAAATAACTGGTGCTGGCTCTACTCTTATTCTTTTAATTCTGAAAGTAATTGGGGCTCTAATTCCAAAATGCACAGCACTTTTCCTTCATTTGCATTTTGTTGAACTGACATGTAAGGTGCTGTGATGATAAAAGTGAACAACTCCCTTCTTACCTACTCACATCCAATTCTGCCTTGCAAAAGCACATCTACCTCAGCAGGAGGGCAGCAGCAGAGACCCCTGGGAGTCAACACAGTGATTCATCTACCCCGGGAGAGCTGTCTTCATTTGTGTGCATTACTTCAGGCTCATCTCACTGATTGTTCTAATTGTTTTTAATATAATTTTTTGTTTCCCTATGTATAACATCTAGCTATCCCAATGTTTTTAACTGGTGCTGAATAGCCTATTTTTTGTTGGCAAAATAACCTTGGATATTGTCCACAATTAACTATTACATCACTTAAATGCCACTTTGCTGCATTAACAAACAGGTGATGAGAACAGAGTAGTTTGGAGAAAGCAAAGTAAAATAGCAGCAAACAATAGCACAACATAATCAAAGGTCTATCTCTTCTCCCACATTATATTACTGTCAAATAAGAACATACAAAGAAACATTTTTGAAAGTTCAATGCCCATTCTCAAATTCACCTTCCCATCTCTGTCATCCGCCTCCACAGTCCCGCAAAAGAATAAAGCAAGATGAATGAGGTACATGTCATGCACTCAAAGGGAGAATATGTCTGAATAATGTATCATGGAGTTATCAAAAGGGAAAAAAATGCAAGGTGAGCTGTAAGTATTATTCATTTGACAGTAGAATTACAGACAGAGAGAGAGAGACAGAGAGAAAGGTCTTCCCTCCGTTGGTTCACTCCCCAAATGGCCTCCACGGCCAGCGCTGCGCTGATCAGAAGCCAGGACCTAGTTGCTTCCTCCTGGTCATGTGGGTGCAGGGGCCCAAGCAACTGGGCCATCCTCCACTGCCCTCTGGGGCCACAGCAGAGAGCTGGACTGGAAGAGGAGCAACTGGGACTAGAACCAGCACCTATATGGTGCTGGTGCCACAGGTGGAGGATTAGCCTAGTGTGCCATGGTGCCGGCAGCAAAATTTAATTTCTTACAAAGTTAGAAATTAGATACCAAGAGAAATTCTAAAAGCACTGGCCCTGTATCATCCAGTGGAGAGTCTAGTTGTGTGTCTATCAATGTCAATCAGGTCAGCTCAGGTGATGGTGTCATTCAAGTGTCCTAAACCCTTCCAGATGATTTTTTTCATCTACACATTCCATCAATTAGTGGGAGAAGTGAAGTCTCCAACTCTAAATGTGGATTTGTCTGTGTATTCTGTGCTACCTTATTACACCTCCTTAAATCTTTTACATTTTAAAAGGCGCTATTATAATCTTCCACATCTTTAAAATGAGGGAACTGGGAGCTGGCACTGTGGCATAGTAGGTTAAGCATCTGTCTTGTGGTGCCAGCATCCCATTTGGGCACTGGTTCAAGTCCTCGCTGAGAGAATCTTCTATTGGCTGGTTTATTCCCCATATCACTCCCTCTCTCTGTAACTCTTTCAAATAAATAAATCTTTGAAAAATGCAGACAGGGAGACATGGGGAGTAGAGGCAGCTTGCGGCTGGTAAAGGGTAGACCCTTGATTCAAACTCTCTTCACCTCCACATCTGCTGCAGACCTGAAGTAAGGCAGCTCTCGACTACCGTACTGACTTCAGAAACCATAAGGCAAAGATCAGACCCTGAACCATGATTAAAAAAAAAGATAAACAGCACTTTGCTGGGGATTTTCTGGGTGCCCTTGGGAACTGGGCTTCCAGAGTGCTGGAGAATCAGCCTTGCATTTGGTCCTCCCAGTCTTCAACAGACTGGAGAAAGTGATGGGTCAACTCCTGCTTTCAAGATACTCAATGGACAGGGATGGTCCAGGCCAAAGCCAGGAGCTTCATCTGGGTCTCCCATGTGGGTGGCAAGGACCCAAAGGCTTGGGCTGTCTTCCACTGCTTTCCCAGGCCATTAGCATGGAGCTGGATCAGAAGTGGAGCAACAGGGACACAAACTGGCGCCCATAGAGAATGCTGGTGTTGCAGGCAGCAGCTTTACCCCACTACACCACAATGTTGGTCCCCATGTCTGCATTTTTAAAATGACAATATTTTAATCCCTAAAGTATATGGACAGCCCATAAGAGTATGCTGTTTGTATTTTTTACCAAAGAAGGTACAAGAATTCACTTTTAAGCAGTAAAATATTACCAACATAATGAATCATGATTTTGAATTCTTTTTTAAAATTGGAGAAGCAAAGACACATATAGACAGAGCTTCTATCTACTGGCTTACACCCCAAGTGTCCACAATATGTGGTATTAGGCCAGGCTGAAGCCAGGAGCCAGGAGCCAGGAGCCAGGAATTCAATACATGTCTCCCACATGGCTGGTAAGACCCAATTACTTGAGCCATCATCACTGCTTCCAGGAGTATGCACTGGTGAAAAGCTAGAATCAGGAGCAAAACCAGTAACTGAACCTGGGTACTCTAGTGTAGGATGTCAGTGTCTTAACTGCTAGGATAAATGTCAGATCCCTAGTAATTTTTAAACATACGTTTGTTTTGTCTTCCTAAAGGATTATAAGCTCTCTGAAGACAAGAGCAGCAGTCTTTATTCTGTATTTCTTTAAGTGTCAGATACAATAGTTAATTAAAATAAATGCTAGATAAGCAAATTAATACATATAATTTTAAATGATGATGGTAATAATACCTGACTGTTGGATTATGAGAATTAAATGAGTTAATGATTGAGCCGTATTAAGATCAGGGTCTGACACACAGTGCTACATGGGTGTTATTACAAAACTGATAAGAGATTGGTCTTAATGCCAGAGTGGTAAAGTATTATGCAATGAGGAAATAGAGTTGTTGAGACAGGTTGATCTGACCTGACCCATGGGAAATCAAATCAAAAGTGTTCTTTGTGAACATGAAATGTCAGCAAGAGGAGTTATTATTATTTAAGTATCTAGAAGCATTAAGCTCAGCAGTTTAAGATTGGATATTCCTTCAAAAGATATGTTAGTCTATTTGTCAGGAAAGAATTGTGGGGTTGAGGAGTCATCTGGTTCTATAGAGTCATTGTACTTATGTTTGCACTGATTATTATAACAGTTATAATAATAATGTTATAATTTTAGCACTTTTATGTCTATTGTAAACATAAATATTTTCTGATTTATTCCTCACAACACTAATATAAAGTAAATACTATTACAGAGAAGAAAACCAAGATTAAGAAATATGGTCCCTTCAGGGTTTTCCTTTACTATTTCTTTGCCTGAATTACACATTTGCCAATCGCCCAGAACACTCCTGTTCATCCTTCCAGGCTCAGTTCAAGCATTTCCTTCCTTGGAAACTCTTGGAGCCAGGCCCCCTACCTCTTTCCCTCCTCCTCCCCAGTCTTCTGCTTTGCCTCTACAAAGCACTAAGCGCAACAAACCAAAACATTATCAATTGTCTCCTCCATTAGCCCAGACTGTCTGTCATGACTAAATCTCGCTTTCCTGAAGGTGCTCAACCAGACAGAAAATATCATGTAGAATGAACATAGTGCCTATTATTGAATAGGTGTTCAAATACTTGGAGAACCAAAAACTATCCAATTGATTCAATGCAATACCAATCTAAATATCAAAGACATTCTTCTCAAATCTGGAAAAAATGATGCTGAAATTCATATGGAGGCACAGAAGACCTCGGAATCCTAAAGCAATCTTGTACAACAAAAACAAAGCTGAAGGCATCACAATGCCAGATCTCAGGACATACTACAGGGCAGTTGTTATCAAAATAGCATGGTACTGGTACAGAAACAGATGGATAGACCAATGGAACACAATAGAAACACCAGAAATCAACCCAAACATCTATAGCCAACTTATATTTGATCAAGGTTCTAAAACCAATTCCTGGACTAAGGACAGTCTATTCAACAAATGGTGCTGAGAAAACTGGATTTCCATGTGCAGAAGCATGAAGCAAGACCCCTACCTTACACCTTACACAAAAATCCACTCAACATGGATTAAAGATCTAAATCTATAAACCGACACCATCAAATTATTAGAGAACATCAGAGAAACCCTACAAGACATAGGCAAAGCAAAGACTTCTTGGAAAAGACCCCGGAAGCACAGGCAGTCAAAGACAAAATTAACATTTGGGATTGCACCAAATTGAAAAGTTTTTGTACTGCAAAAGAAACAGGAAAGTGAAGAAGCAACCAACAGAATGGGAAAAAATATTTGCAAACTTTGCAACCAATAAAGGATTAATAACCAAAACTAGAGAGAGATCAAGAAACTCCACAAGAACAAAACCAACAACCCACTTAAGAGATAGGTCAAGGAACTCAATAGACATTTTTCAAAAGAGGAAATCCAAATGGCTAACAGACACATGAAAAAACGTTCAAGATCACTAGCAATCAGGGAAATGCAAATCAAAACCACAATGAGGTTTTACCTCACCCCGGATAGAATGGCTCACATACAGAAATCTACCAACAACAGATGCTGGTGAGAATGTGGGGAAAAGGGGACACTAATCCACTGTTGGTGGGAATGCAAACTGGTAAAGCTACTATGGAAGTCAGTCTGGAGATTCCTCAGAAACCTGAATATAACCCTACCACACAACCCAGCCATCCCACTCCTTGGAATTTACACAAAGGAATTTAAATTGGCAAATAAAAGAGCTCCTGCTCCTCCACGTTTATTGCAGCTCAGTTCCCAATAGCTAAGACCTGGAATCAACCTAAATGCCCATCAACAGAAGACTGGATAAAAAAATTATGGGACATGTACTCTATAGAATACTATACAGTAGTAAAAAAAAAAAAATGAAATCCAGTTATTTGCAACAAAATGGAGGAATCTGGAAAACATCATGCTGAGTGAAATAAGCCAGTCCCCAAAGGACAAATATCATATGTTCTCCCTGATTGGTGACAACTGTGCACCTAAAAGGAAACCTGTTGAAGTTAAATGGACACTATGAGAAACAATGACTTGATCAACCCTTGTCCTGATTGTCGAGGAATAACTTACTACTTTATTCCTTTTAGTATTTTTTTGTTCTTCATATTACCATTCGTTGAACCCTTTAATTAACAATTATTCTTAGTGTTTAAATTTAACTGAAAAGTGATCCCTGTGGAATATAAGAGTGGTAATAAGAGAGGGAAGAGATGTACAATTTGGCATATGCTCAATCAGACTTATCCCTAATGGTAGAGTTAGAAACGTGCCAGGGGATTCTGATTCAATCCCATCAAGGTGGCATGTACCAATGCCATCTCACTAGTCCAAGTGATCAATTTCAGTTCACAGTTGATCAGAATGATAGGTCTAAGAGTCAAAGGGATCACATAAACAATAATACTAACTAATGCTAATACTAACTGATAGAATTAAAAAGGAGAGAACGATCCAACATGGAAAGCAGGATACACAGCAGACTCAGAATGGCAGATGTCCTAAACAGCACTCTGGCCTCAGAATCAGCCCTTAAGGCATTCGGATCTGGCTCAAGAGCCCATGAGAGTATTTTAGGCATGGAAAGCCAAGGCACTCAGGCAAAAAAAAAAAAAAAATGCAACCCTAGATGGAAGATCTCTGTGAGTGAGATCCCAGTGGAAAGAACAGGCCATCAAAGAAGGAGGTACCTTTCTCTGAAGGGAGGAGAGAACTTCCACTTGGACTATGACCTTGTCTAAATAAGATCAGAGTTGGCGAACTCAAGAGGCTTCCATAGCCTTGGCAACTCATGACAAGAGCCTAGGTTGATTACTTACGCCATAAACAAGAGTGTCAATTGTTAAATCAATAACAGGAGTCACTGTGCACTTACTCCTCATGTAGGATCTCTGTCCTTAATGTGTTGTGCTATGTGAATTAATGGTATAACTAGTACTCAAACAATACATTGTTTTTCTTTGTGGGTGCAAACTGATGAAATCTTTACTTAGTATATACTAAATTGATCTTCTGTATATAAATATAATTTAAAATGAATCTTGATGAAGAATGGGATGGGAGAGAGAGTGGGAGATTGATGGTTGCAGATGGGAGAGAGATTATGGGGGGAAAAAGCCAGTGTAATCCAAAAGTTGTACTTTGGAAATTTATATTTATTAAATAAAAGGTTTTTTTTTTAAAAAAAAAAAGGCAAAAACATGGCTCAAGTATCAAACAGCTGATTGGACTAAGGACTTATTCATGTTCCTTCCAACCTTGACACACCAGGATTCTGAGACTGGGGTTTGAGCCTAAATGGCTTTAAAAATGATGCTGACTGACCAACACTGAGAAAACAGACGTGGTTTCAAGAGGAAGATAAAATTCAGTCAGTTCTGAGTTAAAGGAGCCAAACTAATCAGAAAGTGAAGGATTCAAAGTTGTTTTAAAAAGGAAAATAAGGCCGGAGCCGTGGCTCAACAGGCTAATCCTCTGCCTTGCAGCGCCGGCACACCGGGTTCTAGTCCCGGTTAGGGCACTGGATTCTGTCCCGGTTGCCCCTCTTCCAGGCCAGCTCTCTGCTGTAGCCCGGGAGTGCAGTGGAAGATGGCCCAAGTGCTTGGGCCCTGCACCCCATGGGAGACCAGGAAAAGCACCTGTCACCTGGCTCCTGCCATGGGATGAGCGCAGAGCGCCGGTCGCAGCGCGCCAACTGTGGCGGCCACTGGAGGGTGAACCAATGGCAAAGAAAGACCTTTCTCTCTGTCTCTCTCTCTCACTGTCCACTCTGCCTGTCAAAAATTAAAAAAAAAAAAAAAGGAAAATACGCTCCAAGATAGAATAATATTCTGTATTACATCACTTTCAATTTTTTCCATGTAACATATTCTATTAATTTATTGTAAGTAATCCAATTTGAGTAATACCCACTAATAATAAATTCGGTTATATAAAACTGAGTATAACTTCAAGGGCATGAAAATACCATGTGGGAAAATAAAAGAAACAAGCGATAGGGCCAGTCTCTCTTTGTTACCAAATGGTCATGACAGCAAGAGAAAAGGATTCCTACCAGGCTCTGTTCCTAGCCTTGATATACTGTTGCCCTCTATTGATTATCCCTGTGACATTCACCAAGCTGTCTCACTCAGGAGTTATTTTTTTCTGCCATCTAAGAGCTTCATGAATTGTAATTCAATACAAAACTGATCAGCACACAAACAATTCTCACTTAAAATGTGCTCCAAAGCATAGTTATTTTCCATTAGTCCACAATATGCCAAAAATCTTTCACACTAGGAAACCCACGGTGACAATCTCGCTCAATAGCACACATATTTATTTCACTTAAACCTTAGAAACAAGCTTAACAAAAAGTAGCATGGTTCCTTTCATCTTGTTTTCAATGTCTTTCCATTGAAGGAAAAAATATTTTGAGGGTTCGTGGGTGGAAAGCTAGTTTTGATTGCTAGTGTCACAATCTAAACTTCACCAAAAATTCTGATCAATACAAGGGTAACAAAGGAGCGTGGTATCCTAATTAATTATACAACCAAATTTAATCTGAATGGAGCGGGGCAGGCTGTTTCAGTGCAAGATAATGTGCTTGTGCTTTTGATGCAAATGTTTAATTTTGAATTTCTTAATAACAGTGTCACTATAATACACAATCAAAGTTGAATATCCTTTTTCATAGGTCTTCCAAATGCATTCCAGAGTCATTCTTGTGGCACAGCTAAGTTCTGAAATCTGCAACTGTGTAGTTTATCCAAGAAAAGTGCAACCAAGAAAATGTTTATTTTAACTTGTGAAAATCATCCTATCTCACAGAGAACTTTTAGGACAGTGAAATTACTCTACATGATAGTATACTCATGGGTACACGTCATTATCAATTTGCCAAAACCCATAGAATGTACTGAGATGTAAACTATGGACTTTGGGTAATAATTACTTGTTATATTAGTTATATATATAATTATATAAATATTAGTAAATACAAGTTCATTGCTTATAGCAAATATACTACTTTGGTAGAGAATGTTAACACCAGTGCATTTGTAGGAACAAGGGCTATATGGCAAATGGTAACTCTCTGTACCTTCCTCTCAATTTTGTCAGGAACATAAAACTGTTGTAAAGTGAAACCTATTTTAAAAATTATCCCTCCTGAGGCTGTTCATTTTAGATGGTTCTAAATGTTAAAATTACTTCGAGGTCCAGAGCTGTGACCTAGCGGGTGAAGTCGCCGCCTGCAGTGCCATCATAACATATGGGTGCTGGTTCGAGCCCCAGCTCCTCCACTACCAATCCAGCTCTCTGCTAGGGCCTTGGAAAGCAGTGGAAGACGGCTCAAGTCCTTGGACCCCTGCGCCTGCATGGGAGACCCAGAAGAAATTCCTGGCCCCTGGCTCCCGGCTTTGGATAAGCCCAGCTCCAGCCATTGCAGCCATTTGGGGAATGCACCAGTGGATGAAAGACTTCTCTCTCTGCCTCTGTCTCTCTGTAACTCTACCTTTCAAATAAATAAATATTTTTTAAAAAATTGACTTTATCAAATTGAAACAAAATCTACCCCCACTGAAATCTTTCATTTTCAGGAGGGAACATCTTCCAGGTAAAATCCCCAGGGACTGGGTGTCAGACTGTATAACAATCCAAATGCATTGGTCAGTGGTAAGTCCCCACCAATAGAACCATGGCATGAGTTAAGTGTATATTATGTGCCATACACTCTTTTAAGTGCTTTACCTATAATCACCTTCATGTGGGTACTATCCCTATGCCATCATGAGACACTTGTGGTACAAGAATTCTTATGACTTTCATGACATTTCTGTCAGAATCAGTCCTTTCCCTTTTCTCAGTCCCCTGAGCACCCTTCCAAATGTTTGCTCCATCTCCTAGAAAGGTTAGCAGGTATACACAGCAAAGTTCTGGAGCCCAGAGAAACCAGGGTTTCAATCTTGCCCTCACCACATGAACAGCTTTAAGAACTGGGATGCCTTCTGCATATCTTGGTTTCCTCATCTGTAAATGAAATGCTAAAATGGAAAGTACATGACATATTGACAGCTTAATAAATGCTCACTCCTTATGTCCTATTTCTCCTCCAGGAAGTGTGAAGATTTCAGGACGTGAACAAAAATTATTCTGGTCACTGCTGAGTGTTCTCTTCCTGTGAATAATACATTAGCTTTATTATATGTAGCTGTCTGAAAGCTGATTGTCTATGGGAGAGAATGGACAGATCGCATACTAGGATGTAAAAGTTAAGAGCAGGGGCTGGCACTGTGGTACAGCAGGTTAAGCTGTGGCCTGAAGTGCCAGCATCCGATATGGGCACCAGTTCAAGTCCTAGTAGCTCCACTTCTGATCCAGCTCCCTGCTAATGCACCTGGGAAAGAAGCAGAAGAGGTCAAAATCTCTGAGCCCCTGCACCCATATGGGAGACCAGGAAGAAGATCCTGGTTCCTGGCTTTGGCTTGGTCTCGCCCTGGTTATTGCAGCCATTAGGGCAGTAAAGCAGCAGATGGAAGACCTCTCCCTCTCTCTCCTTTCTCTGTAGCTCTTCCTTTCAAAGAAATAAATAAATATTTTTAAAAAGTTAGGGGCGCAGAGAGCGGCAAGATGGCGGAATAGGAAGGGAGCACACCGATAGTCTGGGGAGAGACAGTTTAATAAAAGTGGAGATACTGCAGGTTCACGGAAGAGTAGGGGAAGATACAGCAGAGAAAACCCTTCCGGAACTGGAGATTCACAGTGGACCTGCGTGGAGAGCGTGGGAGCCCGCAGTTTGGGACACCAGCAGCAGATTCAACACACCAGCGCTGGAACGCGAGGTGAGCAGAACCTCAATAGCCCGAAATACCAGGAGGGAAGCGGAAAAGGGAGCCTAGAGCGAACAAGGCTTGAAACCCTGCAGGGAAAAGTTCACCAGGCTAACTAGAAGAGAGAGAGAGAGAGGGAAAAAAAAAAAAAGTGACCCGTACGGACACGAGCTTCTCTCTCTCCGCTCACCTCTCAAAGGTGAACAAGACAAAGAGCAGGCGCCATTTTGGAATACGTCATAAGCAGGGCGACCTCGGGTCGGCACCGGCCCCGAGCCTAGCAGAAAAACCTGACTCTGGGTGGGAGGGGTGAAATAACAGGAGATTAGAACCTAATGAATGTGTGGTGCTAATGAACTGAGACTGTGAAAAAAGAGACGGTGGGGGAGAGAACTCACAGAAATCACGAATTCATGTGAGTACTCTCCAGAGACGCTACAGTTCAGTAGCCTTGGCAGCCCAGTGGGAGACTACAGGAGAATCTCAGCCCACACAAGGGCCACAAAGATTCCTTCTCTGGTCCTTGGGAAAGAGCTTCTGAACTCTGGCTCCTGTGGGTATATCATTCGCCTGCTAACCACCCCCAATTCCATTCAGCTGTGTGGAATTACTTCCCTTTTGAACCAAAAAAAAAAAAAAAACTAACAGAGAGAGATTTACCACGCCTAACCTGGGAGTGTCTCCTTTGACACACCCTCAACCCTGAGGAACCAAACAGAGCTATCAGGCCACACCCATCTCAAGCCTCTAAGGCTCCATCAAAAGCAGACAGTCCACTTAATCTAGAGTCATAGTATAACAAGAAAAAAACACCACAGTGAAGAAACCAATATGCCAAGCAACAAACGCAAAAACCGAGGTAATAAGAACAAGGAAGACACTATGGCATCCCCAAATGAAAAAGACACCCCAATTCAAGATTACGAAGATGATGAGATAGAAGAGATGCAAGAAGCAGATCTCAAAAAATTGATAAGAACACTAAGAAGTACTCAAAAACAAATTCTTGAACTACAGAAATCCTTAATGGACAAGGTAGAAAATCTCTCTCGTGAAAATGAAATATTAAGGAGAAATCAAGCTGAAATGAAACAACTAGTAGAACATGAAACTGATAGTGACGAGAAATCATAATGAAGTGAAGAATTCAACAGATGAAAAACACATTAGAGAGCCTTACACACAGAATGGGTGAGGCAGAAGAGAGAATATCGGACTTAGAATACAGAGCACAGGAAAATATACAGTCAAACCAAAGAAAAGAAGAGGAAATTAGAAATCTAAAAAATATTGTTGGGAATCTACAGGATACTATTAAAAAACCCAACATTCGAGTTCTAGGAGTTCCTGAAGGCATGGAGAGGGAGAAAGGATTAGAATGCCTTTTTAGTGAGATAATAGCAGAAAATTTCCCAGTTTTGGAGAAAGACAGAGACATCCTAGTACAGGAAGCTCATAGAACCCCTAGTAAACATGACCAAAAGAGGTCCTCACCACGACACGTTGTAATTAAACTCACCACAGTGAAACAGAAAGAAAAGATCCTAAAATGCGCAAGAGAGAAACGTCAAATTACACTCAGAGGATCTCCAATTAGACTCACGGCAGATTTCTCATCAGAAACCCTACAAGCTAGAAGGGAATGGCGAGACATAGCCCAGGTACTTAGAGAGAAAAACTGCTAGCCCAGAATATTATATCCAGCCAAGCTCTCATTTGTGAATGAAGGTGAAATAAAGACCTTTCATAACAAACAAAAATTGAAAGAATTTGTTGCCACTCGTCCAGCCCTGCAAAAGATACTTAAAGATGTGTTACACACAGAAACACAGAAACACGGCCATCAACATGAAAGAAGATAAACGAAGGGAACCTCACAGCAAAAGATCACAGGGAATTCAAAGCATACATTTGGATAAAGAAATTATGGGACATGTACTCTATAGAATACTATACAGCAGTCAAAAACAATGAAATCCGGTCATTTGCAATAAGAAGGAGGAATCCGGAAAACATCATTCTGCGTGAATTAAGCCAGTCCCAAAGGGACAAATATCATATATTCTCCCTGATCGGTGACAACTAATTGAGCACCAAAGGGAAAACCTATTGAAGTGAAATGGACACTATGAGAAACAGTAACTTGATCAGCTCTTGTGCTGACTGTTGTTGTACAATGTAATACTTTATCCATTTTAGTAATTTTTTTATTCTAGTACTATTGGTTGAACTCTGTAATTAACAATTATTCTTAGGTGTTTAAATTTTAACTGAAAAGTGATCCCTGTGAAATATAAGAGTGGGAATAAGAGAGGGAGGAGATGTACAATTTGGGACATGCTCAATCGGAACTGCCCCAAATGATGGAGTTAGAAACAGGCCAGGGAATTCCAATACAATCCCATCAAGGTGGCATGTACCAAGGCCATCTCACTAGTCCAAGTAATCATCTTCAGTTCACAACTGATCACACTGATAGGTCTAAGAGTCAAAGGGATCACACAAACAAGACTAGTGTCTGCTAATACTAACTAATAGAATCAAAAAGGGAGAGAATGATCCAACATGGGAAGCGAGATACACAGCAGACTCATAGAATGGCAGATGTCCTAAATAGCACTCTGGCCTCAGAATCATCCCTTAAGGCATTCAGATCTGGCTCAAGAGCCCATGAGAATATTCTAGGCATGGAAAGCCAAGACACTCTGAATAAAAAAAGAAGACCTAAATGAAAGATCTCTGGGAGTGAGATCCCAGTGGAACGAATGGGGCCATCAAAGAAGGAGGTACCTTTCTCTGAAGGGAGGAGAGAACCTCCACTTTGACTATGACCCTGTCGGAATAAGATTGAAGTCGGCGAACCCTAAAGGCTTCCATAGCCTTGGCAACTCATGACTAGAGCCTAGGGAGATTACTGATGCCATAAACAAGAGTGTCAAATTGTTAAATCAACTTCAGGAGTCACTGTGTACTTACGTCTCATGTGGGATCTGTCCTTAATGTGTTGTCCAATGTGAAGTAATGCTATAACTAGCACTGAAACAGTATTTTATACTTTGTGTTTCTGTGTGGGTGCAAACTGATGAAATCTTTACTTAGTATATACTGAATCAATCTTCTGTATATAGATAATTAAAAATGAAAAAATAATCTTGGTGTTAAATTGGAAATTGCCTAGAAAATTAATCAATTTTTAAAAAAAAATATATCATGTAGGATCTCTGTCCTTAATGTGCTATACATTGTGAATTAATACTATAACTAGTACTCCAACAGTATTTTTCACTTTGTGTTGCTATGTGAGGGCAAACTGTTGAAATCTTTACTTAATATATAGTTAACTGATCTTCTGTATATAAAGAGAATTGAAAATGAATCTTGATGTGAAGCAAGGGGAGAGGGAGTGGGAAAGGGGAGTGTTGCGGTTGGGGGGGAAGTTATGGGGTGGGAAGCCATTGTAATCTATAAGCTGTATTTTGGAAATTTATATTCTTTAAATAAAAGCGTTATAAAAAATAAATAAATAAAAAAAAATAAAAAAAGTTAGGGGCAGACCCCACTATAATGAATGCAGCTCATCAAACTCAATAGAGCAATCAACCTGCCTCATTCCCACTGTCTCCTCTTTCTACAGGGAACAGCAGGATGGGCAGTCTTTCTTGGGTGATTGGTGCTTATTTTAATCTGACCTGCAGTGTATTTTCTCCATACAAGTTTCCTTGCCACTTGTGCAATAGATCTCTAGAGCCCATGATGAACTTGGCTTTTTAGGGCCAGGGTGGAGCAACCCACATGCAGCCACACATTCCAAGCACTCAGCTCACTTGGAATTCTTTTAACAAAGCTCACCAGACAATTTGAATTGTATATTCAAAGATGAAATTCTGATGACAAATTCTGGCATTTTTATCATTTAAACTAAGAAGAAGGGCTCCAGGCAAGATGGCGGAATAGGAAGGAAGCACACTGATAGAAGAGAGAATATCTCTTCCTGTACTAATTCACTCATTCTGTTTTTAAGGCTCTCTAATGTGTTTCTCATTTGATCTATTAAATTCTTCATTTCATTATGATTTCTCTTCACTATCACAGTTTCATGTTCTACTAGTTGCTTCATTTCATTTTGAAAGAAAGAGAAAGAGAGACAGAGAGAGAGAAAGAGAGAGAGAGAGAGACAAAGAAAGAAAGAGAGAGAAATACATAGATAGATAGATATAGATAGATAGATTGATTTACCATGCCTAACCTGGGAGTGTCGCCTTTGGCACACCCTTAACCCTGAGGTACCAAACAGAGCTCTCTGGCCACACCCATCTCAAGCCTCTAAGGCTCTGTCAAAAGCAGACAGTCCACTTAAAACAGTCATAGTATAACAAAAAAACACCACAGCGAAGGAAGAAGAATCCAAAGATTATCTCCACAATGCCAAGCAACAAATGCAGAAACCGAGGAAAAAAGAACAAGGAAGACATTATGACACTCCCGAATGAATAAGACACCCCAAGCCAAGATTACGAAGATGATGAAATGGAAGAAATGCAAGATAAGGATTTCAAAAAAGATTATAAGAACATTTTAGAAGTTTTCAAAAACAAATGTTTGAGCTACAGAAATCACTACTGGACAGGATAGAAAATCTCTCTCGTGAAAATGAAATCTTAAGGAGGAATCAAAATGAAACGCAGAAACTAGTAGAACAGGAAAGTGTGATAGTGAAGAGAAATCACAATGAAATGAAGAACTCAATAAATCAAATAACACATTAGAGAGCCTTAAAAACAGTCAGTGAAGCAGAAGAGAGAATATCGTACTTAGAAGACAGAGAACAGGAAAGTATACAGTCAAAACAAAGAAAAGTAGTATTTTAGGCATGGAAAGCCAAGACACTCTGGCAAAAAAAGGACTTAATGAATGAAAATCTGCGAGTGAGATCCCAGTGGAAAGAACGGGGCCATCAAAGAAGGAGGTACCTTTCTCTGAAGGGAGGAGAGAACTTTCACTTTGACTATGACCTTGTCTATACAAGATCAAAGTTGGCAAACTCAAAAGGCTTCCATTGCCTTGGAAACTCATGACTAGAGCCTAAGGAGATTACTGACACCATAAACAAGAGTGTCAAATTGTTAAATCAACAACAGGCGTCACGGTGTACTTATTCCTCATGTGGAATCTCTGTCCTTAATGTTTTGTCCAATGTGAATTAATGCTGTAACTAGTACTGAAACAGTATTTTACATTTTGTGTTTCTGTGTGGGTGAAAACTTATGAAATCTTTAATATATACTAAAACGATCTTCTGTATACAAAGATAATTGAAAATGAATCTTGATGTGAATGGAATGGGAGAGGGAGCAGGAGATGGGAGGGGTGCGGGTGGGAGAGAAGTTATGGGAAGGAAAAAGCCATTGTGATCCATAAACTGTACTTTGAAACTTATATTTACTAAATAAAAGTTTAAAAAAAAGAAATGTCTTTTTTAAAAAAATAAATGAATCTTTTAAACAAGAAAAAAAAAAGAAAGCAACTGTCAGTTTGTGTGAGTGTGTTTGACAGCCTGCTATTTATGGAATATCTACAGCTATAGCTACCCAAGTAATGTTTAGCCCAGACAGCAGTGGTATGGCTTGGACAGCTCCAGGCCACTAAACATTGACATTTGCCTAGTGGTTTCTTCCTCTAATACTCTCATTTCCTAGTTGACAAAGTTCTGCAGGGCTGTAGGTACCAGCATTTTTATTTATTTTGGATGAGTATGGCTCATCTTTTTCAGCTAGAGACAATATTAATAATCTGTCTGAATAGGAAAATAACCTATGAAGCTTAAAAAAAAAAAAACGGGCTTGGCTCTGTCCCCTAGATATCCTGCTTTAATTGTTTTGGAATGAGACTGGTGGTCATGGTTTTATTTTAAAAACCCTTCAGGTGACTCTAATGTGCAGACTGGGTTCAGATAAGAAGTGTGAATGGAAATACCCCAAAATAGTAATATTAGGCTTATGTGGGTCACAGAATCACATATGAATTCTATTCTCTTTTTTGTTGCTGTTGCTTGTGTTTACTGTGTTTTCTAATATTTGAAAAGTATGAAAATGCTTAAATTACATATCAAAATTTTTGTCAGAAAATAAATCCTCAAGTTAAATGAAGCATGAAATTAAATTCTTATTCGTACTCTTATTCAATTCATATCCTCACTGTGGAACAAATCTGTGAATTGTGGAAGTAATAGTAAGTGACAGTTTTCTTAAAATGCAAAATAAATGGGACCAATACAAACTACATATACTCCAAATTTAGGAAGCTTTAATATGCTATCATTATTTTTTAAAGACTTATTTATTTTACTTGAAAGTCAGAGTAATTCAGAGAGAGGAGAGGCAGAGAGAGGTCTTCCATCCGATGATTCACTCCACAACTGGCTGCAATGGCCAGAGCTGCACCAATTCAAATCCAGGAACCAAGAGCTTCTTCCTGGTCTCCCATGTGGGTAGAGGGGCCTTAGGACTTGGGCCATCTTCTACTGCTTTCCCAGGCCATAGCAGAGAGCTGGATTGGAAGTGGAGAAACCAGGACTCGAACCGGTGCCCATATCGTATGCCAGCATTTCAGACCAGGGCATTAACCCTCTGCACCACAGCGTCAGCCCCTGCTATCATTGTTTTCTTAAAGATTTATTTATTTATTTGAAAAGCAGAGTATGAGAGAGGGTGGCAGAAACACAGATTTCCATCTGCTGATTCACTCCCTCAATGCCAGGGCTGAGTCAGGCCAAAACAGGAGCCAAGAACTCCATTCGAGTCTCCCACACGCACGGCAGGAAACCAAGTACTTGGGTCATCATCTGCTGCCTCCTGGGAACATTAGCAGGAATGCTGGATTGGAAGAGTGGACTAGCTGGGATTCAAATCAGCCACTCCAATATGGCAACCCTATTCCTTAACTCCTGCTTCTTCTGCCTGGATTTCTCACCTTTCCTCATGTCAAATACTGTCTTCCCCTGCGTTATTGCTTGACTTTTCCTGTCCTTGGCTGTCTATTAGGCTCAAGAACTAGTATCAGAACGTAAAATTTATTCCTGCATTATCATATTTTATGCATACAACAGACTAATGTTAAGGCTATAAATAATTTCTTAAATTGATTTTCATTGTATTCTTAATATTACTGCTTATAGTTCAAAAATAATAGAGAAACTTTTTTTTTGACAGGCAGAGTTAGTGAGAGAGAGACAGACAGAGAGAAAGGTCTTCCTTCCGTTGGTTCATCCCCCAAATGGCCGCTACAGCCGGCGTGCAACACTGATACAAAGCCAGGAGCCAGGTGCTTATCCTTGTCTCCCATGCGGGTGCAGGGCCCACGCACTTGGGCCATCCTCCAATGCATTCCCGGGGCCACAGCAGAGAGCTGGACTGGAAGAGGAGTAACCGGGACAGAATCTGGCGCCCCCAATGGGACTAGAACCCAATGTGCCCATGCTGCAGGCGGAAGTTTAGCCTAGTGAGCTGCGGTGCCGGCCAATAGGGAAACTTTTAAAGTAAATCTCTAAATCTAGAACTCTCCATCACTTTTGTTATTTTTCTTTATGCATACATATTCTTTCTTCCATTAAAATCATTATGCTACCAACATTATTCAGTAATTTTTCCACGTAACAGTATTTTAGAGACCTCTTTTCTATGTTCATAAATGTTACTCTCAAGCACCATCTTTCATGCTCCATTGTAATCCATCATACTGGATCTTAGAATTTCTTTAGCCAACACCAGATTGTTAGGTAATTAGGCTGCTTCCAGTTTTTAGTATTATAATCATATCCTGTCAAATACTCTAAAAGCAATTCTAGGAGCATCCTTATGTTCTTATCTAGAACTTGACTAAACACATCAATAACAAGCAAAAAAAAAAAAAAGCTAAGGGTTTTGATAATGTCAAATTAAACTGGAATTTTACTTCAAATCCACAAAGTTTTTGGTAGGTGGGGCCTGCTAAGCCATAGATGGCCTTCATTCAGGCTGATTTCTCACTATTATGGCCCCTCTTTCCTTATCTGTAACATGAACACCCACTGAAAGCTGGCAACTGGTGGTAGTTAGTCAGCTTTGAATAACCTTGAAATTCCATTGTAACAAATGTCATAGGGTATTAAACACAATGTGGAGACTACAAAGGCAAACTGGCAGCACTGAGAGTGTTTGAATTCACCCATAATTATTACATTAAAAATGTGATTCACAGAAATTATATTTAATCTCTGCTTTGATGATACACAGTTATAGTATGGTCACATTTTTGACTGGCAGTAGGCAAGCATTGGGGGTATGCAGACATGTAAAGTAACGCTGGGGTAAGAAAGTGTGCGACATTCATTTAAATTAGGACAAATGAGGTGTCTCATGAATCGGGTTAAGGCAAGGCTACACGGAGTGATAACACTGGGAAAGTAGCTTGGTATCAAACTTTAAACACTTTGCTGAGGAGCAGAAATTATCTGGAGGGAAAGAGGGAGTTGACAAAGGGGAGACAAATGCTACAGGGTGTTACACTGTCAGATCACAGTGGCATCTGGTGTAGGAGGTTACCATACTAACCCTTATGAGAAGGACAGGGCCAGGACTGAAAACGATAGGGGAGGGTAGACTGAGAGAGAAAATGTATAGCTGGATTCTTCAAGCAGTGAAGAACATAAGAATATAAGTAAGACTGAAATAAAAATGCCTGATTTATGGCCTTCGTTCCTTCCCACCCAAAGCTTTCCAAAATCAATGGAAAACTGTCAATATAAAGTTTGCCTGGTTTTCTAGCTTTATTTGAAAAGCAGCAGCACCACCTGGTGGCAGAATCTCAGATGGACACCCAACAGTCCTGAATTTATTTTTTTCTATTTTGAAAATTGTTGATGTACAATGCAAATCTTTATTCATTTTAGTATTTTTTTTGTTCTAGTACTAGTGGTTGAACTCTGTAATTAACACACAATTGTTCTTACATGTTTAAACTTTAACTGAAAAGTGATCCCTGTTAAATATAAGAGTGGGAAAAAGAGAGGGAGGAGATGTACAATTTGGGACATGCTCAATCGGAACTGCCCCAAATGATGGAGTTAGAAACGTGCCAGGGGATTCCAATACAATCCCATCAAGGTGGCATGTACCAAGGCCATCTCACTAGTCCAAGTAATCATCTTCAGTTCACAACTGATCACACTGATAGGTCTAAGAGTCAAAGGGATCACACAAACAAGACTAGTGTCTGCTAATACTAACTGATAGAACCAAAAAGGGAGAGAATGATCCAACATGGGAAGGGGGATACACAGCAGACTCATAGAATGGCAGATGTCCTAAATAGCACTCTGGCCTCAGAATCATCCCTTAAGGCATTCGGATCTGGCTCAAGAGCCCATGAGAGTATTTTAGGCATGGAAAGACAAGACACTCTGGCAAAAAAAAAAAAAAAAATACAACCCTAGATGGAAGATCTCTGTGAGTGAGATCCCAGTGGAAAGAACGGGGCCATCAAAGAAGGAGGTACCTTTCTCTGAAGGGAGGAGAGAACTTCCACTTTGACTATGACCCTGTGAGAATAAGATCGAAGTCGGCGAACTCAAGAGGCTTCCATAGCCTTGGCAACTCATGACTAGAGCCTAGGGAGATTACTGATGCTATAAACAAGAGTGTCAAATTGTTAAATCAACATTAGGAGTCACTGTGTACTTACGTCTCATGTGGGATTTGTCCTTAATGCGTTGTCCAATGTGAAGTAATGCTATTACTAGTACTGAAACAGTTATTTTACACTTTGTGTTTCTGTGTGGGTGCAAACTGATGAAAGCTTTACTTAGTATATACTGCTTCTGTATATAAAGATAATTGAAAATGAAAAAAAACTTGGTGTTAAATTGGAAATTGCATAGAAAATTAATCAATTTTTTAAAAAAGATCATGTAGGATCTCTGTCCTTAATGTGCTGTACATTGTGATTTAATGCTATAGCTAGTACTCAGTATTTTTCACTTTGTGTTGCTATATGAGGGCAAATTTTAGACTAAACACTTAAAAATATCTTTGTGGCTTGGTTTTTGAGAGTTCACAAAAATGCAGTGGCCATAAAAAATGGGTAAATTGGACTTCATCACAGTTAAAATTTATCAGACTCATTAAGTAAATAAATAATATAGAATGTGAGAAAATATCTATAAAACATATCTGATAGTGAATTGTCATGCAGAATACAGAAATACCTTCAACTCAATAATAAGGAACAGTAGGCCGGCGCCGTGGCTCAACAGGCTAATCCTCCACCTTGCGGCGCCGGCACACCGGGTTCTAGTCCCGGTCGGGGCGCCGGATTCCGTCCCGGTTGCCCCTCTTCCAGGCCAGCCCTCTGCTGTGGCCAGGGAGTGCAGTGGAGGATGGCCCAAGTGCTTGGGCCCTGCACCCCATGGGAGACCAGGAAAAAGCACCTAGCACCTGGCTCCTGCCATCGGATGAGCGCGGTGCGCCGGCCGCAGCGCGCCGACCGCGGTGGCCATTGGAGGGTGAACCAATGGCAAAGGAAGACCTTTCTCTCTGTCTCTCTCTCTCACTGTCCACTCTGCCTGTCAAAAAATTTTAAAAAAAATAAAGAACAGAAATAACCCAGTAGAAATTGGAAAAATATTTGAGTAGACACTGTATGAAGGAAGATAACATACGCAAAACTAAGATCCAAATGCTAGGTATGCTCAAATACCTTTGCTTAAATGGTAAATGGATATAAGTACAGTGCTGGTCTCTGGGCAATACTTTATACTTTTGAAGGCAAAGGTCTCATGTGTCTTTTAAATTAATTTAATTCCTAAATATTTTATGTTTTTCATAAATGGAATTAACTCCAATTTTCTTCTATAGTAGTTGAATATTCATACATAAAAATTTATTGTGTGTCAACTTTAGGAAGAACCAACACAAGTAATCAAAGAGGATATACTTGCCTAGTTCTCTACTTTGGGGAAAACATTCAATATTTCACCACTAAACAGGATTATCTATAAGACTTTCATCATACCATTTTTTTCGTATTTACCACTTTCTGAGAGCTTTTAATTACAAAGAAACTTGACAAATGTTTTTCTCTGCATCTCAAAGTTTGTTCCACTATCTTAACATGGTTAATTACACTGATTTTTCAAATATTAAACCAACCTTTCATTTTTGAAATAAAACTGACTTGTTAAGGAGGTGAAACAAGATGGTGGGTGAATAAGACATTCAGTGATCATTGTCTCCCCACAGAAACACCAACCTGACAGCTTCTGATGTACCAACTCACCTTCACAACAGCTAAGGAAGCAAAGTGAGAGGCACCGTGCCTGATTTAGTACAATAATAAGAGATGACAATACATTGGAGAATATGAGAAGAAAAGATTTGCCACATTATCCCTCCCTCAGCATCATAGTGTATTGTCAAGAGACATGTCCCATTTGAGGAAGAGAGAGGGAATTAAGGTCAAACCTTGGGCTTGAAACCCAGTATCAGGCCTGCTACACTGAAGCCTAGAGTTATATAGGACCCCAAGGTCTCTGCCCTGAGATCAGTATCTACAGACTGAGTTTGGGACCCTAAGCCATGTGGCCAAATGACCAGTTCTACCATTCCTCCCCCAACCTCTACCAGACAATGGAATAAAACTCTAGCCACTAAGGAGTAAGGCTGGAAAGTGAATTAGGACTTTATGTTTTGAAGCTCAGTACTAGGCATGCAGTGGTGAGATCCAGCACCCAATAAAGCACAGAGACTTCTATTTTCCATGCCAGTGCTAGCACACAGAGCCTCTAGACTGGCCCCAGCAATACATAATGACCTATGCAATGATGAGACAGACTCATTTTGGCCTATATCACAACCAGCATCACAAAGGCCTGGCATATACCCCAAAACTGCATGGGGACTGGTGATTGTGAGACTCAGGTAAGCGTCACCATAAGAAGCCTCCACCACCTCTCCCCTGACCTCAGGTGAACAGCACAGAATAATGCTTCAACCACAGAAAGACTAGGACATGAAAGTGAGCTTTGGTGTCAATCCCACTGCAGTGAGACTGAGCACTGAATAGAGATCAGAAGTCCCTACCCCCAGACCAGTCCTCACAGATGGGGCCTCTAAACCTGCCTTGGCAACAGGTAGAGACCAGTGCCTCAATAGGACAGATGAATGTTTCAGCCTGCATCACTCTCAGCCTTGTGTGGTTTTGGTGTATATCCTCAAAATAGCGCAGGACTCTGTGGCTACAAGACTCATGTGCAACTCTGTTTGGGATCAGCCTGGAAGACCTAAGGACCTTAACCATCCTTACCACAAACATGAGCACATAGCAAATTAATGATCCCCAGCCTCTTGGGAATAAGGCACCAAAATGAACCGAGGATTACAACTTGAACTGGTGAAACCATTACACAGCAGATACTAATAGTTTATGTCCACATGCCAGTGACTACAAGTGGAGCCTCTGGACTTATCCCAGTCCCAAGTGGAGACCTGTGACTCAAGCTACTTGGACTTATATCCCTGTCAGTATCACCTGTGCTTGGTTGCAACAGGCTCAGGCCACAAGTTTATCTCAGCAGCAGACAGCCCATAGCAAAGTGGGCCTTGATCCTATCCCATGCTTCACTGGTCTTGACCAATGGTGGGCCCTAGGTGTGATCTAGCATCATGGTGTAGGTAGCCACAGGATTTCTCACTCCATTCCTTCCCTAACCTCTGGAAGCATAACATGGAGAGAGTAATTATTTGGCAGAGGAAGCTAGTGGGTGCCATGATATTTACAGAAACCTGGGGCTGGCATTGTGGAGACCAAGTACTCCTGTGAAATTCAGCAAGTCATTGTCATGACTTCAGCCATGCCCCTTCCAGTAAAGGTACCCAAGCAACCTTTCCAGGGTGGACTGAATTCATACACACCCATAACACTAGACCCTGCCCTATGGGCCACTGCCAAGATCCATGTACCCCAGCTGGAACTGGGAGCAGTAACCCCTACCATTACTGTCACTATCATCAATCACTGTGAGAGAAGATATAGGGAGAATATATTACAGCATCCAACTGAAATTAAAACAAAAACAGCCTACCAAATTCATAAGCAAAGACGCATCTTCAAGAAACATCATTTTACTACAAAAACCACTCATTAAAAGTGACAGGGAGAGTTCATGTGCCAGACATAGAAATATCAATGTTTGGATACAGAAAGTATAAAAAAGTAAGGCAATACCTAAGATGACAAAATAGTGAGGGAGCTTACTGCTCTAGTCTAGGAGAAGATAGTTTTTAAAAAGTGGAGAGAACATATGATATTTGTCCCTTTGGGACTGGCTTATTTCATTCAGAATGATGTTTTCCAGATTCCTCCATCTTATTGCAAATGACTGGATTTCATTGTTTTTAACTGCTGTATAGAATTCTATAGAGTACATGTTCCATAATTTCCTTATCCAGTCTACTGTTGATGGGCATTTGGGTTGGTTCCAGGTCTTAGCTATTGTGAATTGAGCTGCAATAAACATTACTGTGCAGACAGCTTTTTTGTTTGCCAATTTAATTACCTTTGGGTAAATTCCAAGGAGTGGAATGGCTGGGTTGAATGGTAGGGTTATATTCAGGATTCTGAGGAATCTCCAGACTGACTTCCATAGTGGCTTAACCAGTTTGCATTCCCACCAACAGTGGAGAAGGAGGTACCTTTCTCTGAAGGGAGGAGAGAACTTCCACTTTGACTATGACCCTGTTGGAATAAGATCGAAGTCGGAGAACCCTAAAGGCTTCCATAGCCTCGGCAACTCATGACTAGAACCTAGGGAGATTACTGATGCCATAAACAAGAGTGTCAAATTGTTAAATCAACATCAGGAGTCACTGTATACTTACGTCTCATGTGGGATCTGTCCTTAATGTGTTGTCCAATGTGAAGTAATGCTATAACTAGTACTGAAACAGTATTTTTACACCTTGTGTTTCTGTGTGGGTGCAAACTGATGAAATCTTTACTTAGTATATACTGAATTGATCTTCTGTATATAAAGATAATTGAAAATGAAAAAAAACTTGGTGTTAAATTGGAAATTGCATAGAAAATCAATTTTTAAAAAAAGATCATGTAGGATCTCTGTCCTTAATGTGCTATACATTGTGAATTAATACTATAACTAGTACTCCAACAGTATTTTTCACTTTGTGTTGCTATATGAGGGCAAACTGTTAAAATCTTTACGTAATATTTACTAAACTGATCTTCTGTATATTAAGAGAATTGAAAAGGAATCTTGATGTGAATCGAAGGGGAGAGGGAGTGGGAAAGGGGAGGGTTGCGGGTGGGAGGGAAGTTATGGGGGGGGGAGCCATTATAATCCATAAGCTGTACTTTGGAAATTTATATTCTTTAAATAAAAGCTTTATTAAAAAAAAAAAAAAGTAGAGAGAGTACAGTAGTCTCAGGGAAGAGGTAGAGAGAAAACATGAAAGGAAATTTCACACAAATAAGAGGGACACTGTGGACCTATGTGGCAGGGTTAGACATGCACAACTCAGGATCCCAGAAGCTGAGAAACTCAGCACCAGCTTTGGAGTGAGGTGAGATCAGTCTGCAGCAACCCAAGCCACTGGTGATAAAGCTGCCGGAAAAGCCTGGCAGGAATCCGGCTTGGAGTCCTGCGGGGGACAGCATACATGCCAAACTAGAGAAGAAAAAAAGGGGGCACATTTCTCTCTCCCTGACCACCCTGTATTGGCATCCTGTAACAAGCCAAGAGAGGGCGGGCACTATTTTGCACACAGTAACAGCCATGCCAGCTCGTGTCCATGCAGCCAGCAATCAGCCAAGCGGTTGATGCCGGAGTTGGGCTGGGTGCTCTTGATTGTGGGAGATTTATGTGCTGGGATTGTGAAAACACTGTGGCTCCATGGAAGGGCTCAGGGTAAGTGGTTGGGATTGGGGCAGTCACTGTGGGAGACTCCACATGCTCGAAGCTCCCTGATTCCCTGCTGAGGGCATTTCCTGCAGAATCCACTGAGGACTGCATGAATATTTTGTGTGGTTCTTGTGGTAGTGTGGACATATATTATACCCACTGTGACTATAACAAATGTATATGCACCCAATTACAGGGCACCAGGCTATATAAAGGAAATATTAATGGACATCAAGGGAAACACAGACTCCAATACAGTAATAATGCAGGATTTCAATACCCCACTTTCATCAATGGACAGATCAACCTGATAGAAAATCAGAAAGAAAACAACAGAGTTAATCGACAGAACAAATAGAACTAACAGATATCAACAGAACTTTCTATCTTACAGTTGCAGAATACACATTTGTCTCACCCGTGCATGGAACTTTCTCTAGGATTGTCCACAAGTTAGGCCACAAAGCAAGTCTCAGCAAATTGAAAAAAACTGGAATCAAACTATACATTTTCACTGACCATGACAGAATAAAGTTGAGAATCAACAACTAGGGAATCTCCAGAACATATGCAAACACATGGAGACTGAACAACATGCTCCTGAATGAACAGTGGGTCATTGAAGAAATCAAAAGAGAAATCAAAAAACTTCTGGAAACAAATGAAGACAACAATACATCTCAAAATCTAGGGGATATAGCAAAAGCAGTGTTGAAAGGAAAGTTTATAGCAATTGGTGACTACATCAAGAAATTGGGAAGGCACCAATAAGTTATCAATGCATCTCAAGGATGCAGAAAAATAACAGCAAACCAAACATAAAACTAGTAGGAGGAAACATTAATTAAAATTAGAGAATAAATCAACAAAGTAAAAAAATACAACAGATAAGCAAACAAAGAACTGGTTTTTTAAAAAAATAAACAGAATTGACACACCATTGGCTCAACTGAAATTGGACAGGGAAGACCTAAATCAATAAAATTAGAGATGAAAGGGGAAATATAAAAACAGATGCCACAGAAATAAAAAGAATCATCAGAAATTACTACAAAGAGCTATATGCCAACAAACTGGGAAACCTAGAAGAAATGGCTAGATTCCTGGACAAATACAACCTACCTGAAATGAGCCATGAAGACACAGAAAGCCAAAACAGACCAATAATGAAGAGGGAGATGAATCAGTAATAAAGATCCTCTGTATGTATAATTTGGGCAAACTCAATCGGACTTGCCCCAAACGATGGAGTTAGAAATGTGCCAGGGGAACCTAATACAACCCCAGCAAGGTGGCATGTATCAAGCCATCTCACTAGCCCAAGTGATCAATTTCAGTTCACAATTGATCACACTGATAGGTCTAGGAGTCAAAGGGATCACACAAGCAAGACTAGTAACTGCTAATACTAACAGATAGAACTAAAAAAGGGAGAGACTGATCCAACATGGGAAGCGAGATACACAGCAGACTCATAGAATAGCAGATATCCTAATAAATCACTCTGGCCTCAGAATCAGCCCTAAGGTGTCAGGATCTGGCTCAAGAACCCATGAGAGTATTTTTGGCATGGAAAGCCAAGACACTTTGGGAAAAAAAAAAAAAGAAGAAGAAGACATAAATGAAAGATCTCTGTGAGTAAGATCCCAACGGAAGGAACAGGGCCACCAGAGAAGGAGGTGCCTTTCTCCGAAGGGAGGAGAGAACCTCCACTTTGACTATGACCCTGTCAGAACAAGATCCAAGTCGGCAAATACTAAAGGCTTCCATAGCCTCAGCAACTCATGACTACAGCCTAGGGAGATTGCTGACGCCATAAACAAGAGTGGCAAATTGTTAAATCAACAACAGTAGTCACTGTGTACTTACGGCCCATGTATGATCTGTCCTTAATGTGTTGTCCAAGGTGAAGTAATGCAATAACTAGGACTGAAACAGTATTTCTGCATTTTGTGTCTCTACGCGGATGCAAACTGACAAAATCTTTGCTTAATATATACTGAATCGATCTTCCATATGGAAAGACAATTGGAAATGATAAAAAAAATTGGAAGTTACATAAAAATCAATCAATTAAAAAAATAATATCATGTAGGATCTCTGTCCCTAATGTGCTGTACAACGTGATTTAAAGCTACAACTAGTACTCAAAGAGTATGCTTCACTCTAGGATGCTATGTGAGGGCAAATGGTTTAAAATCTTTTCTTAACACATACTAAACTGAACTCCTGTATACAAAGAGAATTGAAAATGAATCTGAATGGGAATGAAAGGGGAGAGGGAGTGGGTAAGGGGGAAGGGTAGCGGGGGGGAGGGGAGGTATGGGTGGGGAAGTCATTGCAATCCACAAGTTGTACCTTGGAAATTTATATTCTAAATAAGAAAAAAAATAAAAAAAATAATAAAAAAAAGAAAAAAAAAGAAGAAAACACAGAAAGTTATTATTTTTTAAAATTATTTTTCTTGGTTTAATCTTATTACCACTAAGTCTATGTTTTTGGACTTAACTAATATTCTTAAATCTAACATTAAGGATAAATACTTATACATTTTGTCAGTTTAAAAGAATAGTAATAATGTGGATTAGAATGTGTGCTAAAAATATTAAGGAAAGTAAATGAAACAGCTTGCCTGTCATGTTTTGTCTTTAAATAATGTTAAACTGATAATTTATTTTTTCTCTTTGACCATTAAAGAAATAACCTTTAATAATAATAAAAAAAAGAGAACTTCGGAGGTCAGTGATGGGTACTCTTAAGTATTCAGCTTAGTATGGATCTTAAGTGTGTGATGTGTGTGTGAGCAAGCCACACCCTAACTGACAGATAAAAATGGTCAGGACTCACACAGGACAAGACTGGAAAACTTCCAGATTCATACAGCAGAGTCTTGCTACAGCAGAGTCTTGCTCCAGCTATGGGGACTAATCTTCCAGAGACTGCACTGTCCCAGTCCCATATAAGAAGTTGCAACAGCAAAGACCAAAAGAATATCAAACTGTTTCTAAGGAATTTACCCGTATTTTAGAATAAAGATCGAGAGTATTTTTAGGAAAACAAAGAATATCCAGTGGCAGACATTTGGCCTACTGGTAATTTGCTGGGAATACACTGCATTTTATGTCAGAGTGCCTGAGTTTGATTCCTGGCTGTGGCTCCCAATTCCAGCTTTCTACTGAGGGAGATTCTGGGAGACAGCAGATAATTAGGTAAAACAATTAGGTCCCTACAACCCAGTGGCAGACCCGGATTTGTACCTGGTTCCTGACTTTGACCTGGCACAGCCTTGACTGTTGGAGGCATTTGGGGAGTGAACTAATGGGTGGGAGATTTCTCTGACTGTGTGTCTCTCAAATAAACAAATAAAATTTTAAAATAAAAAAAAAAATAAAAAAAAAATCCTCCGAACAAAGAAAAGCCCAGGTCCTGATGGCTTCAATGCTGAATTCTACCAGACATTTAAAGAAGAAATAACTTCAATTCTTCTCAAGCTATTCAAAACAATTTAAAGGGAGGGAATCCTCCCAAACTCCTTCTATGAAGCCAGCATCACCTTAATTCCTAAATCTGAAAAAGATACAACAGAGAAAGAGAATTATAGACTAATAAGCCTGATGAACATAGACACAAAAATCCTAAATACTAGCCAATCAAATCCAACAATACCTCAGAAAAGTCATCACCTGGACCTAATGAAATTTACCCCTGGTATGCAGGGATGAGTCAACATTTGAATAAATGTGATATATCACATTAACAAACTGAAGAACAAAAACTATATGGTTATCTCAATAGATGGAAAGAATTGGATAAAATACAACATCATGATGAAAACCTTATGCAAATTGGGTATAGAAAGAACATTCCTCAATACAATCAAGGAAATTTATGACAAATCTCATGGTCTGCATCCTACTGAATGGGGAAATTTGGAAGCACTCCTACTGAGATCCATAATGACACAAAGATTCCCACTCTCATTATTGCTATCAAATATAGTCTTGGAAGTTTTAGCAGGAGTCAGTAGGCAAGAAAAAGAAATCAAAAGGATACAAGTGCTCAAGATCACTAGCTGTCAGGGAAATACAAATCAATACCACAATGAGGTTTCACCTCACCCCGTCAGAATGGCTTTCATACAGAAATCAACAAACAACAAATGCTGGCAAGAATGTGGAGAAAAAAGGTACTCTAATCCATTGTTGGTGGGAATGTAAATTGGTAAAGCCACTATGGAAGACAGTATGGAGATACCTCAGAAGTCTGAGTTATAGACCTACCATATGACCTAGCCATCCCATTCCTGAGAATTTACCCAAAAGAAATGAAATCAGCATATGAAAGAGTTATCTGTACCCCCATGTTTATTGCAGCTCAATTCACAATAGCTAAGATATGGAATCAACCCAAATGCCCATCAACTGAAGACTGCATAATGAAATTATGGGATATGTATACCATGGAATAAACAGTGGTTAAAAAAAAATGAAATCTGGTCATTAGCAACAATTGGATGAAACTGGAAAACAACATAAAAAGTGAAATAAGCCAGTTCTAAAGGTACAAATACCATATGTTCTCCCTGACCTGTGATAACTAATAGAGCTCCTAAAAGGCAATCTGTAGAAGTGCAGTTGACACTTTGAGAATCAATGCCTTGGAACGGCCCTTCTCTTGACTGTTGAGGAACAGTTGTTTTTTCATGTTATTTGTTGAACTCTTTACTTAACATAATCATATGTGTATAAAGTTAATTGAAAATAGATCTCAGTAAAAAAATAAGAATGGGAATAAGAGTGGGAGGAGGAAAGGGCTGGGATTGTGGGTTGGAGAGCAGGTACGATGGGAAGAATCACCATGTTCCTAAAGTTGTGATGGTGAGATGTATGAAGTTTGTAACTGTAAAGCAGTATAGTTGTGCATACATTCCTACAGACTTACTTCTAGGGTACAAAAACTTGTCATGGGATCCCAAATCCCCTTAAGCTGGGTGATAAAAACAGCAGCTTAAGTTTTATAGAAATCATATGGATAGGATTAAGTGGTAAAGTGATAATATAGATAGGAGTAAGCGTTGAAGAGATCATATAATAGAATTAAGTATTTGGTAATAATAATAGAATTAAAAAAGAGAGAATGTTCCAACATGGAAAGCAGTCCATACAGCAGACTCATAGAATGACAATCACTTTAAGTAGCACTCTAACCTCAAAATCAGCCCTAAGGCATCTGGTCTGGCTGAAAAGCCCTTGTGAGCATTTCAGGCTTGGAAAGCCAAAACACTGTGGCAAAAAGTGTCCTACATGAAAGAACTCTTTGGTTGAGACCCTCTTGGAAAGGAAGTGGTCATCAAAAAAGGATGTACTTTGAAGGGAGGATAAAACTTCCACTTTGCTTATGGCCTTGTCTAAAGGAGTTTGTGGACTAAAAAGGCTTCCATAGCCTAGGAAGATCATGTCAAGAGACTCAGGAGAATACTCATGTCATATATAAGAGTGTTAATTGTTAAATTAACAACAGGATTCTCTGTGCACTAACTTCTCATGCAGGACCACTGTGGTGGAGAGGTTTCTTCCATGGCAAAGAACACTCACCGGAATTTAGGTGCTCAATGTCCCCAGCTTCCTCAAAGTTTTCATGTATCTCCTCATTCCAACTTAAGGGAACCTCTTCCTTCCCAACTAAATTCCTCACTTTAATAGTAGACATCCTTTGAGTCTGAGAGTTCAACTCATCTTGTAATTCAGCCAGTCAAAATATGATTCTGAATTTGATTTTCAGCAACCTCAGCTCTGTGGCTTCAAGAGGTAAATGACCTTCTATGGCACACATAGTTTTCAGGTCATTAACACAAGGTTTAAGCTGGGAATTAGAATCTCTGAACTCATTCTTTCTCCCTCACCACTTTGTTTTTGACAGGCAGAGTTAGACAGTCAGAGAGAGAGACAGAGAGAAAGGTCTTCGTTCCATTGGTTCACCTCCCAAATGGTCGCTACGGTTGGCAGGCTGCACCAATCCGAAGCCAGGAGCCAGGTGCTTCCTCCTGGTCTGCCATGTGGGTGCAGGGCCCAAGCACTTGGGCCATCCTCAACTGCTCTTCAGGGCCACAGCAGAGAGCTGGACTGGAAGAGGGGCAACCAGGACAGAATCTGGCGCCCCAACTGGGACTAGAACCTGGAGTGTCAGTGCCACAGGCAGAGGATTAGCCAAGTGAGCCATGGCACAGGCTTCCCTCACCACTTTGTGGCATTAAGGGTAACCAATCAGGAGCTGGTGCTGTGGTGTAGTGGGCTAGGCCTCTGCCTGCAACACAAGCATCCCAAATGGGCACCAGTTAAAATCCTGATCCAGCTCTCTGCTATGACCTGAGAAAGCAGTGGAAGATGGTTGGAGTCCTTGGGCCCCTGCACCATTGTGGGAGACTCAGAAGAAGTTCCTAGCTCCTGTCTTTGGATAGATCAGCTCCGGCTAATTGTGGCCATTTGGGGACTCAACCAGTGGATGGAAGACCTTGCTCTCTCTGTCTCCCCTCCCTGTCTGTAACTCTGTCTCTCAAATAAATAAAATCTTTTTTTAAAAAAAAAAAGAGTAACCAGCAAATATTCTTATATTCAAAAACTTTCCAAAACATTTTTTAACTTTTATGTAATAAATATAAATTTCCAAAGTACAGTTTATGGAATACAATGGCCTTTTCCCCCCTATAACTTCCCTCCCACCCGCAACCCTCCCATCTCCTGTTCCCTCTCCCATTTCATTTGCATCAAGATTCATTTTCAATTCTCTTTATATACAGAAGATCAATTTAGTATATATTAAGTAAAGTTTTCCACAGTTTGCACCAACACAGAAACACAAAGTGTAAAATACTGTTTGAGTACAAGTTATAGCATTAATTCACATTGTACAACACATTAAGGACAGAGATCCTACATGAGGAGTAAGTACACAGTGACCCCTGTTGTTGATTTAACAAATTGACACTCTTGTTTATGGCGTCAGTAGTCACCCGAGGCTCCTGTCATGAGCTGCCAAAGCTATGGAAGCATTTTGAGTTCACCAACTCCTATCTTATTTAGACAAGGTCATAGTCAAAGTGGAAGTTCTCTCCTCCCTTCAGAGAAAGGTACCTCCTTCTTTGATGGCCCGTTCTTTCTACTGGGATCTCACTCGCAGAAATCTTTCATTTAGGTCTTTTTTTTTGTTTGTTTGCCAGAGTGTCTTGGCTTTCCATGCCTGAAATACTCCATGGACTTTTTAGCTGGATCATAATGCCTTAAGGGCTAATTGTGAGGCCAGAGTGATGTGTCAAGATGGCTGAGCAGTCTAAGGCACTCAACTCAAAACATTTTTTAAAAGCATCATATACTCAGAAGTAATTGACTAGGAATAGCCAATAGGATCATGTCATAGACTATCTGTGCTCTTGTTACTTTTGTAAATACAGTCATTAGCATTTTAAATCCAGTCATATTACATAACCAATTTCAGAAATCTCAGACCCAGTTCAGATAATCCATCTTATAGTTCTTCTGGAACCATTCTTAATATCATTATTTGCATTAGTCATTGCTCTTCAATAGAAAACAACCAGTAGGATACACTGATTATAGAATATGTTACATTGTACATAAATAAAATTATACAAAAACAGATTGTTTATAAGGAGTAGCTTCTCATGATTAAGCAGGCTGGGAAGTCTCAGCCTGCAGGTGACAAACTGGATAATCTGAAGAGCTGATGGCGTAATTTCAATCAGAGTCCAAAGGTCTGAGAAGTCAGACATAATTACGTAAGTTCCAGTCTCAGCCTTGGTCCAGAAGTAAAAGAAAATTAATGTCCCAGTCAGAAAAAGAGAGAGACAGAGACAGAGACAGAGACAGAGACATAGAGGGAGAGGGAGAGGGAGAGGGAGAGGGAGAGGGAGAGGGAGAGGGAGAGGGAGAGGGAGTGGAGAGGGGGAGAGAGAGAGAGAGAAACTATTTCTCTCTTACTCAGCCTTTATGTTTCATTTAGGCCTTCAATTGTTAACATGAGGTCCAGCTACACTGCAGATGGCAATTTGTTTTACTCAGTTTGATTGAAGTGTTAGTTTCATCCAGATGTATCTCCATAGATACACCAGAATAATGTTTAACCAAATATCATGCACATCATAATCCAATGAAGTTAAGATACAAAATCAACCATCACAGAATTTATTCCCCACTGTTCAAGCTTGGCTTAAATCTTAAATCTTAACAGAATTCAACAATAAAGCCATTTGAGAATGGAATTTTTATTGTAGGAAAATTTTCATAATTCTATTTCTTTAATAGATATGGGAATAGGGTTATTTCTTTATTTAACAGTTTGTGCAATTTTTCTTTTTCCAAGAATTTGATCATTTCAGCTAAGTTGTCAAATTTGTCATCAAATTGTTCAAAACATTTCTCTAGTTTTCCTTTTAATTTCGTTAGGGTTTTCAGTGATACTTCCTCTTTCATTCCAAATGTTGGTTATTTTAGCCTCTCCTTTTCTCTTAATTGGTTTAGATAGGGGTTTACCAATATTTTTATCTTTCCAAAGAAAAATCTTTAGACTTTATGAGATTTCTCTATTTTTTTCTATTTTATAGATTTCTGCTTCCTATTTTTATTTTTTCCTTTCTTTTACTTAGACTAATCTTTCTCTCTTTAAGATGAACCTTAGGTCTTTCATTTCAGACATTTCTTCTTTTATATCAATCTGTAAAGCTAAAAAATTCATTTGAAGTACTGTTCTAGCTGTATCCTACAATTCTGATATGTTGTGCTTCCATTAACATTTACCTTGTAGTGTTTTCTAATTTCCTTTGATATTTTTTCTTTGACTTACAGTTTAGATTTTTTTAATTTGTGTGTCTTCCACTTTAACCTTCTCAGAATTATTCCAATTTTAGAATGTGCGTTGAAAGTGAGCACCCAACAGATTATTTTAAACATGTTAAATTCCAAATAGTTTGTAGTGCTCTCTATATATCTTAC
Source organism: Sylvilagus floridanus (assembly GCA_949820135.1). Classification (NCBI taxonomy): domain Eukaryota; kingdom Metazoa; phylum Chordata; class Mammalia; order Lagomorpha; family Leporidae; genus Sylvilagus; species Sylvilagus floridanus. The sequence continues at coordinate 105,596,842 of OX463244.1, forward strand.
TCCTATCAATCTTTAACTGCTTTGTTTCCAGAGAATATGCTGATCAAGATTTCAATCCTTTAAGATTTATTAAGACTTGTTATATGACTCAACATTTGCTCCATCATGGTGTACATACTGTGGTTCACTTGGAAATAATGGGTATTCTACAACTGGTAGGTGTACTGTTCCATTAACGTCAATTTGGTAAATGTGGTTGATAGAGTTATTCAGATCTTCTATGTCTTGTTAATTTTTAAAAGTGAGTTTTTCTATAAATTGCCAACAGACGGATGTTAAAATCTCAAACTATGGGGCCAGTGCTGCGGTGCAGTGGGTTAAAGTCCCAATCTGCAGTGCCAGCATCCCATATGGGCACCGGTTCGAGCCCCAGCTGCTCTACTTTCAATCCAGGTCCCTACTAATGAGCTTGGAAAAGCAGCAGAGGGTGGCCCAAGTCCTTGGACCCCTGCACCCACACTGGAGGCCTGAAAGAAGCTCCTGGCTACTGGCTTCAGATGAGCCTAGCTCTGGCTGTCTGGGGGGTGAACCAGCGGATGGAAGACCTCTGTGTGTGTATGTGTGTCTCTACCTCTCTCTAACTCTTTCAAGTAAATAAAATAAATCTTAAAAAAAAACTCCAACTAGAAGAATTGCCTATTATTCCATGTAATTTTATCAGTTGTTATTTCATGGTCTGAAATTCTGTTACTCAGAAGGGGAGAGGGAGCGGGAGAGGGGAGGGTAGCGGGAGGGAGGGAAGTTGTGTGGGGGGGAGCCATTGTAATCCATAAGCTGTACTTTGGAAATTTATATTTTTTAAATAAAAGCTTTATATAAAAAAAGAAATTCTGTTACTGTAGATGTATACAATTGTTATTATATTTATTATATTTTCCTGATGAATTACTCCTTTTATGATTACAACATGTCCCTCTTTATTGCGGTATTATATCTGACAATACTTTTTCTTGAGTCTTCTTTATTTGTGTAACACTCAAGATTAATGTTTTCCTTTTGTATTATGTATCTTTTCCTATTTTTTACTTTCAAAAACATGTGGCTTTGATTTTAATATGACATAACACGTTTGACACAGACATGTATATATATATATATATATATGCATGTGTACATATATTTTTTAGTGCCACTCCTGTAGCTGATATTACTTGGGTTGCTTTTTTATGCAGCCTTGCAATTTCTTCATTGTACTATTGTGGCAGACTGGAGGAGGGAGTTTCCAAGATGGTGGAGTAGTGAGGGAGCTTACTGCTCCATCCCAGGAAAAGATAGTTTTAAAAAAGTGGAGATAGTGTAGTTCAGGGAAAAATTAGGGGAAAAACAGCAGAAAGAGAAGTCCAAGTCCAGGAAGCACACAGAACTCCCAAGAGAAATGACCAGAAAAGATCCTCACCACAACCCAAGGGAAATTAAATTGGCAAATCAAAGAGCTATCTGCACTTCCTTGTTTATTTCAGCTCAATTCACAATAGCTAACACATGGAATCAACCTAAATACCCATCAATGGAAGACTGGATAAAGAAAGTATGGGATATGTACTCTATGGAATACTACACAGTGGTAAAAAAAAAAATGAAATCCAGTCACTTGCTACAAAATGGAGGAATCTGGAAAACATCATGCTGAGTGAAATAAGCCAGTCTCAAAGGTACAAATATCATATGTTCTCCCTGATCTGTGACAACTAACTGAGGACCTAAAAGGAAACCTGCAGAAATGAAACTGACACCATGAGAAGCAATGACTTGATCAGCCCTTGTCCTGACTGTCAAGTAACAGCTTACTATTTTATTCTTTATAGTATTTTCTTTTTCTACCTTCACCATTGGTTGAACTCTTTACTTAACACAGAATTATTCTTAGGCGTTTAAATCCAATTGAAAATGGATCACTGTTAAAAATAAGAGTGGGAATAAGAGAGGAGGTGTACAGTTCAGCACACGTTCCCTTGGACTTACCCCTAAGGGTAAAGCTAAAACTTGCCATGGGACCACAAAGCCCATTAAGTTGGTAGGTACCAATGCCATCTTACTAGTTAAAGTGATCAGTTTAAGTTCATAACTGATCAAAAAGATAGGATTCAGTGTCAAAAGGATCACATAAATAAGACCAAGTGTCTGCTAATAATGATTGATATAATTAAAAAGGAAAGAACAATCCAACATGAGAAGCAGGACACACAACAAACTCATAGAATGACAAATGTCCTAAACAGCACTCTGGCCTCAGAATCAGCCCTTAAGGCATTCAGATCTGGATAAAAACCCATGAGAGCATTTCAGGCATGGAAAGCCAAGACACTGTGGCAAAAAATGACCTACATGAAAGATCTCCATGAGATCTGGTGAAAAGAAGAGGCCATCAAGGAAGGGAAGGAGAGAACTTCCACTCTGATTATGGCCCTGTCTAAATAAAGTTGGAGTTTGTGTACTCAAAAGGCTTCCATAGCCTTGGCAGCTCATGACAAGAGCCTCGGGTGATTACTGACATCATAAATAAGAGTGTCAATTGTTAAATCAACAACAGGAGTCACTGTGCACTTGCTCCCCGTATAGGACCTGTGAACTTAATGTGTTGCACTATGAGAATTAATGGTAAAACTCGTCTTCAAACAGTGCTTTATACTTTGTGTGTCTGTGTGGATGCAAAGTGTTGAAATATTTACTTTGTATAGAGTTGATCTCCTGTATATAAGATAATTAAAAATGAATATCAGGGGCTGGCACTGTGGCATAGCAGGTTAATGCCCTGGCCTCAAGTGCTGGCATCCCATATGGGTGCCGATTCTAGTCCTGGCTGCTCCTCTTCCAATCCAGCTCTCTGCTATGGCCTGGGAAGGCAGTAGAAGATGGCCCAAGTTCTTCTCCTGCAAAAGTGGAAACAACCACCAAGAAGGTGTCTGGAAAGGATAGGTCGTGGGACAAAAATGTGCAAGCGGAGTGTAAGAGGAGAGCAAAGGAAAAACAGGTTGAGGTGGCTCACCACCTCAACTAAACATTTGCCTACCAAAAATGGAAACTAAAAACAAGTAGAGCGCAGCCTCTGATGAAACAAGAGAAAGAAGCCAAGTCTGATTAATACAACATACCACATAGTATCAGTGTTCCCTGTCTCCATTCCAGCACAATCCAGAAAAAACATTTTTATCAACTACTTTGCAAATACAAGCTTTTTGGTGGCTCTAGAAGCATTTTTTAAAAGGAGGGAAAGGGATGGCACCATGGCACAATAGGTTAATCCTCCACCTGCGTTGCCAGCATCTGATATGGGTGTCAGTTCTAGTCCCAGTTGCTTCTCTTCCAATCCAGCTTTATGTTGTGGGCTGGGAAAGCAGAAGAAGATGGTCCAAGTACTTGGACCCCTGTACTCATGTGGGAGACTTGGAAGAAACTTCTGGCTCCTGGCATCAGATTGGCCCGGCTCTGACTATTGTAGCCATTTGGGGAGTGAATCAGTGGATTGGAAAGTGAATGAGCCGGTGCTGCGGCTCACTAGGCTAATCCTCTGCCTTACGGTGCCAGCACACTGGGTTCTAGTCCCGGTCGGGGCGCCGGATTCCATCCCAGTTGCCCCTCTTCCAATCCAGCTCTCTGCTATGGCCAGGGAGTGCAGTGGAGGATGGCCCAAGTGCTTGGGCCCTGCACCCCATGGGAGACCAGGAGAAGCACCTGGCTCCTGCCTTCGGATCAGTGCGGTGCGCCGGCCACAGCGCGCTGTCCTCAGCGGCCATTGGAGGGTGAACCAACAGCAAAGGAAGACCTTTCTCTTTGTCTCTCTCTCTTACTGTCCACTCTGCCTGTCCAAAAAAAAAAAAAAAAGTGAATGGAAGACCTTTCTGTCTCGCCCTTTCACTGTCTGTAACTTTACCTCTTAAATAAATAATAAATGTTTTTTAAAAAAAGGAGAGAAACTCACCTCATCCCATTTTTAAAATATAAATGATTTTTAAGAGGTTAAATCATTTGCTGGTTATTTATTTTTTGGTAAAACCAGAAATAGTGGGATATTGAATTATGGGAGACTTTGACTGTCTTGGGTGCCAGCTTAACATTCCATAGGTAGGAGGTGGTTTTTGTATCCTATAATACAAAGCCTACTAAATGGCAATTTTGAATCACAACTGTGCATTTAATCTGCCTTGAATATTTTCAATTGTTTCTCCCATGTTTAGTAGAATTGATGTTCCCTACAGAAAACTACTCCTATTACTCTATCAGAAGCAGGTGCTCCCTGTAACTTCTTTCATTGTGGTAGTCCAGCTTTCCTAATAATTCTGTGAACGTGTTTTGAAAGACTGAAACTTTAAGTATGATGTGTATATGATATTAAATTGTGATTTAGTGAAGTTACGTAACAGCAACCTTTGAACACTGGTACTTGATAGCCTGTTATGGAAGAATTACCTCCAAACTTGAAGCTGGAAATTCACGGTAATAACTTTTTATAAAGAATGCAAATGCATGCTTTTTTTCATTTTAAAATACATTTTAGGATATAATTTATATATCATGAAATTTTGTAGTTTTACAGTACCCAATGCAGGTTTTAGTATATTCAGAGTTGTGCTACCATCACTACTATCTAATTTCAGAATATTTTCATCACCTCTCAAAAATCCCTTCCATTAGTCACATCCCAGATTTCACTTCTAACCCCAGCCTCAGGCAACCACTAATATACTTTTTATATTTTTTAAATTTATTTTATTTATTTGAAAGAGTTACAGAGAGGGCTTCCATCCGATGGTTCACTCCCCATTTGGCCACAACAGCCAGAGCTGCCCCAATCCTAAGCCAGGAGCCAGGAGCTTCTTCTGGGTTTCGCATGCTGGTGCAGGGACCCAAGTTCTTGGGCCATCTTCTGCTATCCCAGGCCATAGCAGAGAGCTGGAATGCAAGAGGGGCCTCAACTAGAACCAGCGCCCATATGGGATGCCAGCACTAATGCATGGCTTTTTAGATTTTTTATACGTATGTTAAGAATTGTATACAAATTGAAATGTGTGTGTACTGATTCTCAACACCAGGAAAATTTCAATTTTAATTGAAAAAGAAAATTAAAAATCTCAATTAGGAGCAAATTAAAGATATCCACTCTCACAAATCCTATTCAATGTAGTACTGGATGTCCTAGATAAAGCAACTACATAAGAAAAAGAAATAACCACATTCAAATCAGAGAAGTAAAATTGTCTCTATTTATAGGTGATATGATCTCACATACAGTAATACCTAAAGATTCTACTCAAAAAATACTTAATAAACAAATTCTATAAAGTTTCAGGATATCAAATAAATAGAAAAATATAAATTACTCTTCTTTTTGAAAGTTTTTATCTATTTATTTGGGAGGCAGAGAGGCAGAAAGAACTCCCAACCACTGGTTCACTACCTACATGCCCACAATGGCTGTGACTGGACTGAACCAAAACTACGAGACAGGAACTCAATTTAGCTGTCTTATGTGGGTAGCAGGAAACCAACTAGTTGAATTACCTGCTGCCTCCAAGAATCCACATTAGCAGAAAGCTGGAATTCGGAGCCAGAGCTGAGAATTGAATCCAGGCTCCCCAATCTGATACACAGGCACCCTATCTGGTATATTAACAGCTTGGGCTAAATATCTGCCCCCAACATCACTTCTCAGTGCTAAAAATAAACTTTCTTTATGGAATTTAAGAAAACAATTCCATTTACAACAGCCTTAAAAAGAAGTAAATGCTTGGGAATAAATTTAATCAAGTATATGAAAGAGCTATACACTGAAAACTATAAAATGTTGAAAAAAATTAAAGAAAACAAGAATTGAAAAATGTTATATGTTTAAACACTATAAGAATAAATATTGTCAAAAATAGTCCATAGTACTCAAATAAATCTACATATTGATGTAATACCTATTAAAATTTAATGACACTTCCTACAGAAATAGAAAACACCCTAAAATTCACATGGAAACAAAAAAGATCCCAAATATTAAAGCAATATTTAGCAAAAAGAACAAAGCTGGAAGTATCATACTTTCTGATTTCTAATTATAATATACTACAATATAATTATATTATACTAATTATATCATTCTATATTATACTAAGTATGTATTATGCTAATTGTATTATTCTAATTATATTATACTACAGTAATCAAAATAGTAGGATGTTGGTGTAAAAAGACTTTTAGAGCAATGGAATTGAAAAGAAATAAAACCATGTATATATTGTCAACTAATTGTTAGCAAAGCCATCAAGAATGCAAAACAAGTAAGAGTAATCATCTCAATAATTGATGTTAGAAAAACTGGATATCCTTATATCACACACCCAAAAAAAATCAAATCAAAATAAATTAAAGATTTAAATGTAAGACCTGAATCTGAAAAGTCCCTAAAGGACAACATGGAGGAAGAGCTCCACAATAATATCTTGGCAAGGGTTTTTTTTTATTTAACACTGAAACACAGGCAATGAAATCTAATATAGCAACAAAACCATTAAACTAAAAAGTTTCTGCACAACAAAGCAAATAATATGCAAACTGATAAGGCAACCCAAAGAATAGGAGAAAATATCTGCAAACCCTATTCTGTTAAGGATTAATATCCAAAATATGTAAATAACTCATACAACTCAGTAGCAAAATAAAAGAACAAACAACTGAATTTGAAAATAGATAACAGATATGAATAGATATTTTCTCAAAGAAGACACACAAATGGCCTACAGGTATATGATCAACATCATTATCCATCAGGAAAACACAAATCAAAACCACAGTGAGTTGTCATCTCACACCTGTTGCAATGGCTATTATCAAAAAGTCAAAAGAGGGGCCAGTGCTATGGCATAGCAGGTAAAGCTGCTGCCTCCATTGCCAGCATCCCATAGGGGTGCTGGTTCAGTCCCACCTGCTCCACTTCCAATTCAGCTCCCTGCTAATGCACCCAGGAAAGCAGCAGAAGATGGCCCAGGTCCTTGGGCCCCTGCACCCACGTGGAGACCCAGAAGAAGCTCCTGGCTTCAGACTAGTCCAGCTCTGGCTGTTGCAGCCACTTGCGGAGTGAACCAGAGGATGGAAAATAGTTCTCTCCCTTCTCTCTCCCTCTCCCCTTCATCCCCTCTCCTCCTCCCCCTCCACCTCTCCCCTCTCCCTCTCTGTAACTCTGCTTTTCAAATAAATAAATACATCTTTAAAATTATTTTTAAAAAGTTAAAAGATAACAACTGTTAGCAAAGATGTGGAGAAAAGGGAACCCTCACACACTATTGGTAGTAATGCAAATTATTACAGCTAATATGGAAAATCCTCAAATTGATTCAGCAATCCCACATCTGGGTACATAGTCAAAGGAAATAATAACCACCATCTCAAACAGATATCTGCATTCCCATGCTCACTGCAGCATTATGTACAATATCCAAGATATGGAAACAACCTAAGTGGCTGTCAATGGATACATGAAGAATTTAGATAATATTTTATACTATATATTTAATATATAATAATTTATATATAAATATCTGATAAACATAATGGAATATTATTCAGCCCTTAAAAAGGCAGAAATTCTGCCAATTGAGACATGGTATTTTGAGAGCCTCCGACTAAATTAGGGCTCCAGTGCTAAAGTAGCTAGCAATGCTGCCCTTACATGAAATAAAGGGAACTAGACATGAAAGTATGACTTTGAGAGTTTTCTTAACCTAGCATGGAGCCCAACTAGGAGGTCTCTCACACAAGAAATCTATTTACATTATTTATACTGCCAGATACCCTTGTGTCTCTTGTTGGACCCATATCCAGTTTATACCTGCCTAACCATTGCTGTAGCACTGACAGCATAACGTGTGTATGTGTGTTCTCTCCAGTGCCCCAGGGAAAGCCTGACTGGTATATTCCCTGGTTCTTCAGGTAGAAAGTACAAATTCTATATACCACCATAATAGCAAACATTTTTAAAGATTCTTACAGATCATGGGAAGATGGCAGAGTGAGTCACAAGGGAAATCCTTCATCCCCAGATGATGCAAGACAAAAATGAAGAGTTGTGCAGAGAAGGCAGGAGAGTATTGCAACTATCATTCTATATAAAGAAACGTGGTATGGTCCCTTCAAGTTAGAAGGCAAATCCTAGAGAGTACACTGAAAGCAAGTGATGGCCGGCGCTGTGGCTCAACAGGCTAATTCTCCGCCTTGCGGCACCAGCACACCGGGTTCTAGTCCCAGTTGGGGTGCCGGATTCTGTCCCGGTTACCCCTCTTCCAGGCCAGCCCTCTGCTGTGGCCCAGGAGTGCAGTGGAGGATGGCCCAGGTGCTTGGGCCCTGCACCCCATGGGAGACCAGGAAAAGCAGCTGTCACCTGGCTCCTACAATTGGATGAGCGCGGTGCGCCGGTCGCAGCGCGCCAACAGCGGCGGCCACTGGAGGGTGAACCAACGGCAAAGGAAGACCTTTCTTTCTGTCTCTCTCTCACTGTCCACTCTGCCTGTCAAAAATAAATTAAAAAAAAAAAAAGCAAGTGGCAGGAAAGCAGGGAGCCAAGAAACTCATTCTTCTAATAGTCTGGAGATCCTCTAAGTTCATACCTCTGGCCTCTGGCTTGAACCATCTGAGTGTGATAAAGAGCTGGAAATTGTGTCCAGTGCAACTGAGCTCTGATGCCTGCATAAGCAAGTTAAGTTTGTATTTAAAACAGATGCCAAGGCAACATAATATTTTTTTAAAAGGCAGAATGACAGTGAGAGAGACAGAGAGAAAGGTCTTCCTTTGCCATTGGTTCACCCTCCAATGGTCACTACAGCCGGCGCGCTGTGGCTGGCGCATCACGCTCATCCAATGGCAGGAGCCAGGTGCTTCTCCTGGTCTCCCATGCGGGTGCAGGGCCCAAGCACTTGGGCCATCCTCCACTGCACTCCCGGGCCACAGCAGAGAGCTGGCCTGGAAGAGGGGCAACTGGGACAGAATCTGGCACCCCAACCAGGAGTAGAACCCAGTGTGCTGGCACCGCAAGGCAGAGGATTAGCCTATTGAACCGCGGTACTGGCCCACATAATATTTTAAGCATAAACTATAATCCACTTCTCTTACATGTACATCATACTTTAGATATAAAACAGTTGTAGTTGGAGTGACAGAAATCCATTGATTGGAAGAGGAAGGGGTGGTTGTGGTGGTTAGGTTCAGAGTTACAAAGTAAGAGACTATGTTGGGAAGCTGGGGGGTGGAGTAGGAAAGGACACCAGGCCATCAGTGGTCCTCTCCTCAAGGGCTCAAAGAGTTGACTCTATGGGCCTCCTAAAGGAACAAATAATCCTCATTCATTTTAGCAGCCTATATCAGAGTTCCCTTTAGGTGTGAAGTGTGGAGGGTGTAAGATTGAGCAAAAGAGCAAGGAGTAAACCACAATCATGGACTAAGTAGAAAGTAATACCAGAAAGAAAAGGGAAAATATCCTGTGTCCATTTTTGCTTTAATAGAGGCAATCTATGCTTGTCACTGAAGTAGAGGTTTTGTGTAAGGGATGGAACTGTCCTGTCCACTGCCCAGGGCACTGGGGAGTCATTCCCAATGTCAATATTTTGGGTTGGGGCAATGCTTGGGTTGGGGCAATGTTGTCTAAGGCAATGCATCTCCAGCTGTGAGATTCTGAGTCCAAGTTATGTCATCTGGAATGCAGAACTGCATTATCCTATTCATGTGAGGAACCACTTGAGCGGATGTGGACCTCACCATGTGCCATAATTGGTTTTAACAGTGGTCTGCTGGAGGGTTTGAACTTCTGGTTGTAAACCAATGAAAGTCCCCAAATGAATATCAATAATCAACAAGGTAAGTGTAAAGCTTCACCTGGGCAAGTATTGTTTTGGGTGGGCATTTAAGTTCAATTGTGTTCCACATCAGATGCGGAGCTGACTGTCCCTATAAGCTTCCCAGATTTGATAACAGGAAAAAGTGGACTAGTAAACAGACAAGCAGTGGGGACAATCATCCTGCAGCTCTAAGAAGCAGTCAGACAGCCTTTAGAAACTCCAAAATAAAACCACATGTGTAGCCCTTGAACCCTGTGGTGCGACCCTACCCCTGTGTGATCCTCAGACACTGATAAGTATACCACACTGCTACTAGGCATGCTGTGCCACACCTGCTTAGGCCCACTGGAATGGCTTTACTCCCACAAGCACCTTGAAAAGTGACAAGGGCCACTCTCCTGCTGCACTTCACCTTCATAAGCCCATTAAAGAGGCCTTACTTACAACTAGCTAATTACAGAAACCAATGGGTTCCCCACACCAACAGTCAGCCATATAATGCCCAGAGCCACAAGCAAACCTGTCCCACCTAATAGAACTGAATCCAGGAGTGTGAAATCCACAATACATGCAACCTAGGCAACTAAACCATCCGCAGACATCACCAATATGGATTACAGTTGAGAAGCTACAATGGATACTACGTGAAAGTGCCTACCTAGAACTAAAGCCAACAGAACCTTCTCAGCCAGTACCTTAGAACATATCCCAGGAAAAATTTGTTTACTACAGAAGCCACCTATAAAATTGGTGGAGCCATCTAATCTGTCAGATGCACAAATATCAACATAGGAACAAAGAAGTATAAAAAAATTAAAATTATAAGAACTCTCTAGCAAAAGACATCAAAGAAAAGAAAATTGATGAAATGCCTGATATGATGCTGCCTCCCATATGAATGCCAGTGTGTGTCCCAACTGTTCCACTTCCAACCCAGCTCCTTGCTAATGTACCTGGGAAAGCAGAAGATGGCCTAAGGACGTGGGCCCCTGCACGCACATGGAAGATCTGAATGAAGCTCCTGGCTCCTGCCTTTGGCCTGGCTCAGCCCTGACCATTGTGACCATTTGGGGAGTGAACCAGCAGATGGAATATTCTCTGTCTCTCTCTCAGCCTTTTAAATAAATAAATATTTTTTAAATGCAAAAGAGTTGCCTTTTTGAAAAGAAACAAAATTGACAAACCTTTAGCTAGACTTACCAAAAACAAAGATCCAAACAAAATCAGAGATAAAAAAGGAGACATTACAACTGATACTACAGAAATACAAGGGATCATTAGATACTTCTGTGAGTAACTACATACCCAACACATTAGAAAAGCTACAAAAAGGGACACATTTCTGGACACAAAGAATATTCCAAAATGGAACCATAAAGACACAGGAAATGTGAGTAAACTAATAACAAATAATGACATTGAGTTACTAATAAAATGTCTAACAGAAAGAAAGGCCTAGAACTAGAGCTGGTGCTGTGGCATAGTGGGCTAAGCATCCACTTGCAGTGCCAGCATCCCATATGGGCACTGATTCTAGTCCCAGCTGCTCTTCCAATCTAGGTCTCTGCTTATGGCCTGGGAAAGCAGTAGAAGACGGCCCAAGTGGGAGACCTGGAAGAAGTCTCCTGACTTCGGATGGGCCCAGCTCTGGCCATTGCACCTATCTAAGAAGCGAAGCAGTGGATGGAAGTCCTTTCTCTCTGACTCTTCCTCTCTCTTTCTGTAACTCTACCTTTCAAATAAATAACTGAAATATTTTAAAAGGGAGGGAGGGAAGAAAAACTATATAGTCCAAAACTATATGGCTGACTTTTACCAAACCTGTGAATTAGAATTCACACTAATTCTTCTCAATGGATTTTAAAGAATTGAAAGAGAAGGAACTCTTTCAAACTCATTCTACAAGGTCAACATTAACTGAAGATGAAAACCAGACAAGGATAAAACCAAAACCAGAAAACTATAGACCAATATCAATGACGAAAATGGATGCAAAAATACTCAACAAATCAAATCCAGTACAACATCAAAAGTATAATATGCCATGATCAAGTGGTATCCCTGGGATGCAAGAATGGTTCAACGCATGCAAAGTGAGAAATGTAATGCCTCACATTAACAGAATGAAGGACAAAACCGCATGATCACTTCAATAGACATAAAAAAAATTCAATAAGAGTTGATATCTATTTGTGATTTTAAAAATAGCACCTCAAAAATTAGGCTTAGAAGGAATGTACCTCAACACAACAAAGATTATACAGGACAATCCCACAGCCAACATCACACTGAATGAGGGAAAACTGAAATCACTTCCTCAAGGTTCAAGAACAAAACAAGATGTCCACTTTCACCACTCTTATTTAATCCAGTCCTGGAAGTCTTAGCCAGAGCAATAAGGTAACTGAAAGAAACACAGGGCATCCAAGTAAGAAATAAAAAGTTAAAATATGCCTATTTGCAAATGATATTATTTTTACATACAGAAAACAAAGAATCCATTGAGAGACGAATAGAACTGATAAAGGAATTATAATAAGGTTGCAAATTGAAAATGAATCTTGATGTGAAGCAAGGGGAGAGGGAGTGGTAAAGGGGAGGGTTGCGGGTGGGAGGGAAGTTATGGGGGGGAAGCCATTGTAATCTATAAGCTATATTTTGGAAATTTATATTCTTTAAATAAAAGCGTTATAAAAAATAATAATATAAAGTTGACATGTAAAATAGTTTTTTATAAATCAATAATGAAAATGCTAAGAAAGAAATCAAGGAAGCATTTCAATTCACAATAGCTACAAAAATATATGTATGAATATATTTAATCAAGAATACCTGTGATTACAAAATCCTGATGAAAGAAACTGAGGACAACACAGAAAAAATGGAAACACATCATATGTTCCTAATCAAAAGAATGAACATTCTTGGGGCTAGTGCTGTGGTGCAGTGGGTTAACGCCCTAGCCTGAGGTGCTGGCATCCCATATCGGCATCAGTTTGAGACCCGGCTGCTCCACTTCTGATCCAGTTCTCTGCTGTGGCCTGGGATAGAAGTAGAAGATGGCCCAAGTCCTTGGGCCCCTGCACCTATGTGGGAGACCCAGAGGAAGCTCCTGGCTTCAGGTCGGCGCAGCTCTGGCCTTTGGGGCCAGTTGGGGAGTGAGCCATAGGATGGAAGACCTCTCTTTCTCTCTCTCTCTGCCTCTCCTCTATGTAACTCTTTCAAATAAAAATAAATAAATCTTTTTTTAAAACAAGAATGAACATTTTTTTTAAGATTTGTGTATATATTTGCTTATGTATTCAAAAGGCAGAGTGACGGAGACAGAGTGATATCTTCCACCCATTGGTTCACTCCCCAAATGCCTACAACAGCTGTGGCCGGGCCAGACTGAAGCCAGAAGCCAGGACCTCCATTTAGGTCTCTCATGCAGGGGCAAGAACCCATTATCCTCTGCCTTCCAGGAGCATTAGCAGGAAGCTGGATCAGTACAGATGGGATCTGATCCAATGTATGATATAGGTATCCCAAGTGGTGGCTTAATCTGCTGTGCCACAATGCCCACGCCACAATTAATATTATTAAAACAATCATACTATCCAAGGAATCTACACATTCAATGCAATTCTTCTTAAAATACCAATAACATTCTCCACAGAAATAGAAAAAAATTCCTACAAAAGACCCAGAATAGCTAAAGCATGCCTGCAAAAAAAAAAAAAAAAGGAGCAAAGCTGGAGGCATTCCACTACTCGAATCCAAAACATAGTACAAAGCTATGGTAACCAAAACAGCATGGTGCTGAATAAAAACACACAGACCAGTGGAATATAATGGAAAACACAGAAGTAAGCCCACATATTTATAGTCAGTTGATTTTCAACAAAGACACCAAGAACACATACTGGACAAAGGAAAGTCTCTTTACTAAATGGTACTAGGAAAACTGGGTATCCACACACAAAAGAAACTAGAATGCTATCTTTCACCATATGCAGAAATCAATTCAAAATAAATTAAATATTTATGTCTAAGACTCAAAACTATTAAACTCCTAGAAGAAAATACAGGGGAAACCCTTTAGGATATTGATCTGGACAAAGATTTTGGGATTTGACCCAAAAAGCACAGCAATAAAGGCAAAAATTACAAATGGTAGCTTATCAAACTAAAAAGTTTCTGGACAGCCAAGAAAACAGCAGAGTGAAAACAAGAGCCAAGTAGGGGGAAATGTTTATGAACTATTCATGTGACAAGTGTTTAATATCCATATTACATAAGGGACTCAAACAATTCAACATAAAAATAAATAATCTGATTTTAAAACATAGACAAACAACCTGAATAGACATTTCTCAAAAGAAGATACACAAAGGGCTAAAAGGTATATGAAGAAATGCTCAACATCACTAATCAACAGGAATATGAAAATCAAAACTGTAATGAGATATCTCACCCAAGTTTGAATGGTTGTTACCAAAATGACAAAATATAACAAATACTGGCAAGGATGAAGATAAAGGGGAACTCTCATACACTGCTAATAATAATGGAAAATATTATAACCATTATGAAAAACAGTAGAGATGCCACTAGAAATAGAACTGCCACATGATCCAATAATACCAATACTGGGTATATCTCCACTGGTATTGAAATCACTTGCACTGAAGAAACATCTACACTCACATACTTATTGCAGTACTATTCAAAATAGTGCTGTAAGGGTATGGAATCAACCAAAGCCTCTATAGACAGATGGTTAAAGAAAATGTAGTATAAACACAATGAAAGATCATTCAGCCATTAAAAGATTGAAATTTATCATCTTCACTATGTTCTCACTTACATTTGGAACCCAAAAAGTTGATCTCATAGAAGAAGAAAATAAAAGATAATGGATAGAGAGGTGCAGCTGGAAAGGAAGAATAACTTCTAATGTTCTGTAGCATCACAGGATAACTGTAATTGACAACAATTAGTTGACTATTTGAAAATAGCTGCTAGAGAAGATTCCAAATATTCCCAAAACATAGAAAAGGAAACTATCTGAGGTTTCAGATGTGCTAATTGCCCTGATCTAACATTGCACACTGTACACGTGTTGAGATGCTGCACTGTGCCCCACAGATGTATGCAATTACTATGTGTCAATTATTTTTTTAATTAAAAAAAATAGAGTGAAGGTACCTCAGAGAGAGTACAATTCCCAAAGCAGCCTTTCTGTATAGGCTATAGCTGCTTAAAAATTTCTTTGTCCTTCCCAATGAAAGTTTTGTTTCTAAGAAACTCCATCAGAACACTCATGGGGTGAAGAGAGCAGCCACAAGCTTCCTCTAGTTGAGTGTGCATCAGATGTTAGGTTCTTGTCTCATCTTGGCCACTAATTCATGGAATGACTCTTAATACTGCTGTGCAACCACAATTTTCTTATGTGCAAAACGTGGCAAACAATACTGGTTGAAAGTAGAAAGCTTCTTTAAATGTCTTAAGCCCTCTTCCAGCCCTAAGTCATTTGAGACTTATAGGGTTGCAGCATTTGACTCTTTTTATTTTGTCTTGCTCTTTGATTTTATTTTTGATACAGATTTTGTGCATGTTTGTGTGGTGCCACGTAGCATTTTAATGCATATGTGCATAATGAGGTAATTGGATAAAGGTGGTTAACATATCCATCACTTTGAATATTTATTTTGAATTTCCAATTCTGTACTGATATTCTTTCTTGAAACATAAGAATATTAAAATTGGTCATGAGGTATGTAGGGGGAAAAGGAGCTATGTTAACCCTGTGGGGCCCATGAATTCATAGTCATTAGGGAAACAGGCCCTCATGAAGGAGGGCCACAAAGACAGAAGAGGAGGCAAATCTTTGGGGAACCAGAATTAGAAAAAATATGCTAGAACACATGAATCAAGGTTGAGAAGCAGGGAGACTGGCAGTCTAACCCACAGAGTAAGAACAGTGGCTTCAAACAGCCCAAATCCCAAATCTAGTCTCCCTACCTCCAACCTGTGAGATTAGGAACATATCACTTTATTTTTCTGAGGCACAATGTCCTCCTTCATAAGAGATGGGTAATAATAGCACCTACCTCAGGACTAAACGAGCTCATACTTGGCGCAGCACCTAGCACATAATTACCATCCAATAAATGACTGCTGTTGCTTTGTTGTCAGGATTGATTGGTGATTTTACTGTCAAAGAAAGAAACAACAGAATAAAAATTGAGACAATGGATCTGAGTGCATGCTTCATATACAAACAATTGCATGTTAAGAGGCTTAACATCACTGGTTATTAGGTAAATTCAAACTAAAATCACAATGCAATATCGCTACACAGAAAGAATGAGGGAATAGGGACACATCAAAAGGATATAAGATCCCAATGGCCAAAGCTGGAACACTCTGAATAACAAAATAAATAATGACAGTGTTGGACTATGCACACACACAAAAAAAATCCTTGAGTTTATATTGCCATAAATGAGGCAGGGAGAGCGCGAAGGAAAGAGACACAGAGAGAATCTTTATAGAAGACTTTCAAGCAATAAATGCAGAAAAGATAAGGGAAATAGAAAATCACAATTAACATATCATGATAATTATTATCTATGCAGTCAAGATCCACAGATGAATGCTCTATATTAGAAGAAAGCATTTAGAAAGCGCTACATGTAGTAGTAGACTAATGAAATGTAATGCTGTAGTACCAAGAATTCTATCTTGGAACAGAAAAAAAGAAATAGAAAAAATAAAATCTGAATAAATTCTCTACTGTAGTAATAATATTGTACTAATGGGATTTATCCCTGGAATGCACAGATGGTTCAACATTTGCAAATCAATAAACATATTACACCACATTAACAAACTGAAGAACAAAAAAAC
The DNA here is from genome assembly GCA_949820135.1 of Sylvilagus floridanus. NCBI lineage: Eukaryota > Metazoa > Chordata > Mammalia > Lagomorpha > Leporidae > Sylvilagus > Sylvilagus floridanus. Next base: position 105,613,545 of record OX463244.1, read on the forward strand.
ATATGATTACCTCAATAGATGCAGGGAAAACATTTGGTAAAATATAACATCCTTTTGTGACAAAAACTTTAAGCAACTGGATATAGAGGGAACAGTCCTCAACACAATCAAGGCAATTTATGACAAACCCATAGCCAATGTCCTATTGAATGGGGAAAAGTTGGAAGCACTCCCACTGAGATCCAGAATGACACAAGGATGCCCACTCTCACCATTACTATTCAATATATCCTGGAGTTTTAGCCAGTCATTAGGAAAGAAAGAAATCAAAGGAATACAAATTGGGAAGGAGGAAGTCAAACCATTGATACTTGCAGATGATATGATTCTATACAGAGGAGATCCAAAAGAATCCACTAAGAGACTATTTGAACTCATAAAGGAGTTTGAAAACTGGCTGGTGATAAATTTAACATATAAAAATCAACAGCCTTTGTAAACACAGACAATGCCTTGGCTGAGAAAGAACTTCCAAGGTCAATCCCATTCATAATAGTACAAAAAAAAAAAAAAACTTAAATACCTTGGAATAATCTTAACCAAAGATGTCAAAATTCTCTATAATGAGAACTACAAAACATTAAAAAAAAAAAAGAAAGAAAGAAATAGACAACATCTGAAAAAAAAGGGGGGAAAATCTTCCATGTTCATGGACTGGAAGAATCAGTATCATCAAAATGTCCATACAATCATTTACAGATTAGATGCATTAAAAGTCAAAATACCAAGGATATTCTTCTCAAATATAGAAAAAATGATGCTGAAATTCACAGGGAAACAGAGGAGACCCTGAATAGCTAAAGTGATCTTAAACAACAACAACAAAAAAGCTGGAGGCATCACAATACCAGATTTCAAGACATACTACAGGACAGTTATAATCAAAACAGCCTAGTATATTTACTAGTATAAAAACAGATGGATAGACCAATGGAGCAGAACAGAAATGGCAGAAATCAACCCAAGATTCTACAACCAACTTATCTTTGACAAAGGAGCTAAAATCAATCCCTAGAGGAAGGACTGTCTCTTCAACAAAAGGTGCTAGGAAGACTGGATTTCCACATGCAGAAGTGTGAAGCAAGACTCCTACCTTATACCTTACACAAAAACCCACTCAAAATGGATTAAAGACCTAACTCTATGACTCAATATCATCAAATTATTAGAGAACATTTGGAAAACCCTGTAAGACCTGTAATAACTAATAGATCACCTAAAAGGATATCTCTGAAATTGACACTTTGAGAATCAATGCCTTTAAACAGCCCTTGTCTCCACTGTTGAGGGACAGGTTTTTTCATATTATTTATTGAACTCTTTACTTAGTATTGAGCTAGTCATATGCATATAAAGTTAACTGAAATTAGATCTTAGTAAAAAATAAGAATGGGAATAGGAGAGGGAGGAAGAGGGTTGGGAGTATGGGTGAAAGGCAGGTATGGTGGGAAGACATACTAAGCTACTAAAGTTGTACTTATGAAACTCATGAAGATTGTATTCCTTAATAAAAGGTTTCTGGGGAAAAAAAGAAAATATATCATCTTAAAACTCAGTTCTCATTTTAGTTGTTTTTCCTATCTTCTAGTAGATTCACATTTCCTTCTAGGGATCTTCCTTAAATTTACATTATGAATCTCATCATTCTCCTTACAAATATAGCACATCATTAAGATCAACTTTAAGCAAGCAAGCTTTTAACTAATGCTCTGTCCTAGTTACATCTCTTAAACAATATAGATTATATTTAAAAGTTCAATACCTTCTTATCTTTTTAAGCACATCAACAGTCTTATAAATAAGACCTCTCCAAAGATGAATGCAGTTCTTATAAATCTAATAAATTTAGTCTTTTAAAACATGGCTAGTCTTAACTTCGTCTATGTATTCTAATATTATTTAAAAGATTAGTGGCCGGCGCCACAGCTCACTAGGCTAATCCTCCGCCTTGCCGCACCAGCACACCGGGTTCTAGTCCCGGTTGGGGCACCGGATTCTGTCCCGGTTGCCCCTCTTCCAGGCCAGCTCTCTGCTATGGCCCAGGAGTGCAGTGGAGGATGGCCCAAGTGCTTGGGCCCTGCACCCCATGGGAGACCAGGAGAAGCACCTGGCTCCTGCCATCGGATGAGCGCAGTGCGCCAGCCGCAGCGCGCCGGCCACAGCAGCCATTGGAGGGTGAACCAATGGCAAAGGAAGACCTTTCTGTCTCTCTCACTGTCCAAAAAAAATTTTAAATTTAAAAAAATAAAAGATTAGTAAGTGAAATACAAAGGCTCATAATAAACTACTATGAAGAACTATACACTAATAAACTGGAAAATTTTGAAGAAATGGATAAATTCCTGGATTCCTATAACCTACCAAGATTAAATCAAGAAGATATAGACAAACTAAACAGAACCATAACAAGCAATGAGATTGAAGCAGTAATCAAGTCTTCCATCAAGGAAAATCTCAGGATTTGACTGCTTTACTACTGAATTCTACAAAACATTCAAAGTGGAAATAACTTCAATACTCTTAACTATTCCATACTCAATAATTATTCTAATATTGAACAGGATGGAACTCTGTCAAATTATTTTTACAAGGCTAGCATTACTTTGATAACAAAACCAAACAAAAGACAGCACATGTGGTGCAGCAGGTTAACGCCCTGGCCTGAAGCGCTGGCATCCCATATGGGTGCTGGTTCTAGTCCCGGCTGTTCCACTTCCAATCCAGCTCTCTGCTATGGCCTGGCAGGGCAGTGGAGGATGGCCCAAGTCCTTGGGCCCCTGCACCCATGTGGGTGACCCAGAACAAGCTCCTGGCTCCTGGCTTCAGATCAGCCTAGCTCCAGCCATTGTGGCCATCTGGGGAGTGAACCAGAGGATGGAAGACCTCTCTCTCTCTGTCTCTACATCTCTCTGTAACTCCGTCTTTCAAATAAATAAAATAAATCTTAAAAAAAAGACACAGCACAAAAAGAAAACTACAACACCTATATCTTTAATGAATATATATGCAAAGATTTTCAACAAAATACTAGCAAATCTAATCCAAAACCACATCAAAAAGATCAAACATCAAAATTGAGTGGGATTTATTCCAGAAATGCAAGGGTGGTTCAACATTCACAAATCAATAAATGTCATAAAGCACATTAATAAAATGAATTATAAAAACCAAACCATAGTCATCAAATAGATGCAGAGAAAGCATTTGATAAGATTCAAAACCGCCAGCGCCATGGCTCAACAGGCTAATCCTCCACCTTGCGGCGCCGGCACATTGGGTTCTAGTCCCGGTCAGGGCGCCGGATTCTGTCCTGGTTGCCCCTCTTCCAGGCCAGCCCTCTGCTGTGGCCCAGGAGGGCAGTGGAGGATGGCCCAAGTGCTTGGGCCCTGCACCCCATGAGAGACCAGGAAAAAGCACCTAGCACCTGGCTCCTGCCATCAGATGGCGGTGCGCTGGCCGCAGCGCGCCAACCGCGGCAGCCATTGGAGGGTGAACCAACGGCAAAGGAAGACCTTTCTCTCTGTCTCTCTCACTGTCCACTCTGCCTGTCCAAAAAAAAAAAAAAAAAAGATTCAAAACCCCTTCACGATAAAAACCCTCTACAAATTAGGTATAGAAGGAACATTCCTCAAAATTTTAAAGGCTATATATCACAAACCAATGGTTAATATCATACTGAATTAGGAAAAACTAAAAGCATTTCCCCTCAGACCTAGAACAACACAAGGATGTCCACTTTCACCACTCTTATTCAGAACAGTACTGGAAGTCTTAGCAAGAGTAATTAGGGAAGAGAAAGAAATAAAGGGCATCAAAATTGGAAAAGAGGAGGCCGGCACTGTGGCATAGTAGGTAAAGCTGCTGCCTGCAGTGCCAGCATCCCAGATGGGTGCTGGTTCAAGTCCCGGCTAATCCACTTCTAATCTAGCTCCCTGCTAATGTGCCTGGGAAGGCAGTGGAAGATGGCCCAAGTGCTTGGGTCCCTCCACCCACATGGCAGACTTGGATGGAGCCTCCTGGCTCCTTGCTTTGACCTGGCCCAGCCCTGGCCATTCCATTTGGGGAGTCAACTAGCAGATGGAACATCAACCTCTCTGTCTCTCTCTGTCTCTTTTGCCTCAGTCTCTCCCTCTCTGTGACTCTGACTTTCAAATAAAGTCTTACAAAAAGAAAAACTGGAAAAAAAGTCAGAATATCCATATTTGCGGTTGACATGATGTACACGGAAAAATCTAAACACTCCACAAAAAGCCATTAGAATTGATAAAGCAATTCAATAAAGTTGCAAGTTACAAAATAAACATACAAAGAAGAGCAGCCTTTTGTATGCTGATTATGAACTCAAAGAGAGATCAAGAAAGAAATTCCATTCACAATTGCAAAAAAATCAAATATTTAGGAATAAATTTAACCAAAGAAGTGAAAGATCTATATAATGAAAATTATCAAACATTGATGAAAGAAATCATCAGGGACACACAAAAAAGGAAAGATGTTACTTGCTCCAAGAATCAGAAGAATCAATATCAATAGAATGTCTATACTATCTAAAGCAATCTACAGATTCAATGCAATAATTATCAAAAATACCAATGACATTCTTTAAAGAATTAGGAAAAGCAATCCATGGGGCCAGCATCGTGGTGCAGATTAATCCTCCACCTACAGTGCCGGAATCCCATATGTGTGCCGGTTCCTGTACCAGCTGCTCATCTTCCAATCTCACTCTCTACTGAGGTCTGGAAAAGAAGTACAAGATTGCCCAAGTCCTTAAGCCCATGCACCCTCATGAGAGACTGTGAAGAAGCACAGGAAAAAAATATTTGCAAACCACCTATATGACACAGATTAACATCCCAAATATACCAGCAACTTAAAAAAACTCAACAACAACAACAAAACATTGAATCCAGTTGAGAAATGGGCAAAGAACTTCAGTAGTTCTCAAAAGAAGAAACACAAATGGACAACAAATACATGAAAAAATGCTCAATATAACTTAGCCATCGGGAAATGCAAATCAAAGTCACAATGAGATAACATGTCACTCTTGTCGGAATGGCTAAAATCCAAAACACAGAGACTAACAAATTCTGGCAAGGATTTGGAGAAAGGGGAACACTTAAACACTGTTGGTGGGAATGTAAATTAGTGCAGCCACTGTGGAAAACAGTGTGGAGAGTTCTTAAAAAACTAGAAATAGGTCTGCCACACGAACCAGCAATCTCACCACTGGTTATATGCACAAAAGACTTCAACATAGTGCTATCAAAGAGAAATTTGCACCATGTTTATAGCAGTACTGTTCACACCAACCAAGGTGTCCAGCATCAGATGAATATATAAAGAAAATGTGCTATACATACAAAATGGAATATTATTCATCTATAAAAAGAGAATGAAAGTCTACAACTTACAGCAAAATGGGCACAACTCAAGGACATCATGTTGAGTGAAATAAGCTGGACCCAGAAAGATGAATTCCATATGTACTCCCTTATAGGTAGGAAATAAAATTTTAAAAAGGAAAAAAAGAAATGTTTGTGTGTATCAGTATTGCTTCAAATATAGTTTTGTGAAACTTTGTTTTATACCTTTGTCAAACCGGTGGTTAAGAATGTTATGCTATTATCGTTTTAATGATCTGTGATTACTTTAAAACTCACTGTATATGGATGAAATGCTCATTTTTCCATTCAATTATTGTTTATAGCCACTGTCTATATCCTCACCACACTAGTGTCTTTTTTGCTTTTTACTTGTTAAACTTTTTATTTGGTGAAGTATTAAGTCTCTTTACTGTAATGTAAATTTAAAATGTTACCTCAAAAACTAAAAAACAAAGGTAAAAGGAAGAATGGTAGGAGGGAAAGAGGGAATGAGAGGAGGAAGGGAATACCATTAAGTTCCTAGAATTGCATCTATGAATCACATTGAATCTGTTAAAAACTAATTAAAATTTAAAAATAAAAATAAAAGATTAGGAAGATTTTAACTTAAAACTACAAATTTAATAAAATCACCCCAATTATATATTTAAATTATAATCTCCAGGCATATCTTTGTTCTAATATTCTAAATTATCTTAAATATAACAATTAATTGAAATCAAACCTTATCGACTTTTTAAAATTTATTTCCTTATTTGAAAGACAGAATTACAGAGACAGAGGGAGAGATACAACACACACACACACAAACACATAGAGTAAGAGGGAGAGAGAAAATCTTTTATCCACTGGTTCACTCCCCAGATGGCCACAGTGGCCAGAACTGGGCCAGGCAGAAGCCAGAAGCTTCATCCAGGTTTCCCATATGGGTGGCAGAAGCACCAAAACTAGGGCCATTTTCTGCTGATTTCCCATGTGTATAGCTGGGAACTGGATTGGAATTGGAGTGGCCAGACATGAACCAATGACCATGTAAGATGCTGGCATTGCAGGTGGCAGCTGAACCTGCTATCCACAACACCAGCCCCTGTACCAATTATTTAATGGAAAATATAGGAGCCGGCGCTATGGCACAGTGGGTTAACACCCTCTCCTGAAACACCGGCATCCCATGTGGGCACCGGTTCTATCCCGGCTGCTCCTCTTCTGATCCAGCTCTCTGCTGTGGCCTGGGAAAGCTATACAAGATGGTCCAAGTCCTTGGGCCCCTGCACCCATGTGGGAGACCCAGAAGAAGCTCCTGGCTCCTGGTTTCGGATCAGAGCAGCTCCAGCTGTTGCAACCAACTGGGGAGTGAACCATTGGATGGAAGACCTCTCTCTCTCTCTGCCTTTTCTCTGTGTAAGTCTGACTTTCAAATAAATAAATCTTTAAAAAATATATTCCCATAGGATACCCTATTTCATTTTTGTATGCTTAGCTCTGAATCTTTCCAAGGTTAAAACACATTTATCCACTCAGGAACAATCATGTCATCCCAAACCATTTAAATTTCTTTATTCCAATGACAGAGTCGTTTTTGTTATCAAAATGTCTAGAGCTGCTTGTTTCCTTTCTATACAAGTCTTCCTTCTCCCCTCAGTTGTGGCAGCTTCTTCATATTATTCCATTAAATTCCAGTTTCGCTTAACTTAAAGGGGGGGGGGCAGTTTCTTTTGCTTGCAATCAAAGAATCCCCATCAATTTACCAGTTACAAGGCACACGTTATCGTGCAAATGTGGTTTCCAAGAACTGTATAGTACCAAGATGAGGTGAAAGACAATGATATATTCCAAGTTCATATTACAAAAGTGAAACAAAGTACTCTGTTATGCAGTGATGAAATAGCTGAAGAAATTATTTCCTGCACTGTACACTCAGTGCAAACAAAGTTCTAGTTGAGGGAAACTGGTAGCTGCTGCCACAGAACAATTTAAAGAATTTAAAGGATGCAAAGAGTTTTAGAACTTCTGAGACCAGACAGCTGTTTCAGATGGGATTAGGTAACTGAAAGCTAAAGAATTTTAAATTTTAAAACAAGAAAACAGATGAAAAGGCTAAGATTTGCTCTGAAACAAACAGGTGTGTTTGATTCTCTGGGCTGGTAGACTCATAAGCCTCATTTGTAAACATTAGGTAGCTGATTGACCTTACAAGAAGTTGAGGTACTCCCAAGCCTCGAAATCTTCTATAAACACTTTAAAAAGCACATATCTAACTGTGACAAGCCTCTTATCTAAAGCAGGTGTCCCTGACTTGCCTAAGATTAAACTATCATTCCCATGAGAAGGAAGACAATGATTCCTTTATGCCCTACCCTTCCTTATTAAGCCGAATCCAATCCTAATTTTAAAACTGGAAGTCAGATGCAAAATTAAACTACTTGGAAGTAAATATCTGGCTACAAGGAGAGTTGCAGCCATCTCTTGATTTATATGGTTGAAACTATGGAAATTCCTTGTGGAAATGGAGGATGCTCAACCATAGAGGGCAGACCAACAGAATTAAACCAAGCATAATTTGCTAATACATAAACATCAATGCAGCTATGTGTAATAACTCACTGTTTTAATTAATGCTCTTTACTATTTCATTTTATTTTTTTAAAGATTTTATTTATTAATTTGAGAGGTAGAGTTACAGTGAGAGGGAGAGACAGAGAGAAAGGTCTTCCTTCCATTGGTTCACTCCCCAACGGCCTCAATGGCCAGAGCTGTGCCAATCAGAAGCCAGGAGTCAGGAGCTTCTTCTGGGTCTCCCACATGGGTGCAGGGACCCAAAGACTTGGGCCATCTTCTACTGCTTTCCCAGGCCACAGCTGGTACTGGAATAGGAGCAGCTGGGACTAGAACCCGGCACCCATATGGGATGCTGGCGCCGCGGGCGGGGTATTAACCCACTGTACCACGGCGCCAGCCCCACACTATTTCATTTTAAAGGAAATTGGCATAATAGGGATTCCTTGACATAATACTTAGAAAAAGGTCCATTGAAGTGTCTTGTCAAGACGTGGACAGCAAACAAAGCTATAGTAATTGAAATTTCATCTTCTAGAACTTTAACTCTTGAACTGTCTCCACTGTCAACTACAGTTTGCTCTAATGTTGTCAGATGAGACTATACGATAGTTCTTTCTGTACAAACTCGAAAGTTGCACCATTTCTGTCCCTTCAGGTTTTCCTTGAAACTGGTGTTCTCCCATATTATTCCCATAAACTTGCTTTTTGCTTAAATTGGTAAGAGTTGGTTTCTCTTTGTTACCACCGAAGAACCCCCAAAATTACAGTGCTCTTTATCAATCTCCTTTTGCTCTGGATAGTCCTCAATACTCATACAGCAGACCTCCGTTCTAAATGCTCCTCTTTTTTCACTATGTATATTTACCCTAAGAGATGTCAACCATTCCTTTAGCTTTAATCATCATTTGAATCCTGATGATTCAAAAATATGTATCTCTATTTCAGATAGATCTCTCTCCCACAGGAATTTCAAATTCAGTCTTCCCCAAAGTCAACTCAACTTTCCCTGGAAGCTTGCATCTTCTCCTATATTTTCTATCTCAATGACTACCACAATTCTCGCAATTGTTCATGACATAAACCAATTCACACAATTTTTCATGCCATTTTGACTCTCTCCTCTTCTTCATACTCTGACTTCCTATTTTGACTCAACCATTCTATATGACATTCTTTCCATTTTCCCCTGTAACTTTCTTGAATCTGTCTTCTCAGTCACCACTTTGTTCACCAAATCACTATTTATTTCTAATTGATTTCCTTCTTCCAATGTTTTCTCCCCCTGAAAAAAAATTCTCCATATCACAACTGGAATTATCTGTCAAAATAAAAATATGTTCTTGTCATTTTACTATAGGACTGTTTTAGTGTTTCTCTATTGCCCTTAAGGAAAGTTCCACATTCGTTAATTTTTTAAAGGTTGATTTATTTACTTATTTATTTATATGAAAGGCACAGCAACAGTAATCCTCCATTTGATGGTTCACTCCCCAAATGGCACCAACAGCTGTGGCTGAACCAGGTTGAAGCCAGGTGTCCGGAACTCCATCTTGGTCTCTCACATAGGTAGAAGGAGCCCAAGTACTTGAGTCATCTTCCACTACCTTCCCAAGTGCATTGGCATGGGGCTGGGTCGGCAGCTGAGACTCAAACTTTAACTCAGATATGGGACAACAGCATCACAAGCAAGCTTAACCTGCTGCATCACAACACCAGACCTTCACTTGTCCATCTACTTACAGTACCCTCACCTACTTGTACTACTTGTAGTACAGGATGATGCTGTGATTCCGTCACCTGTCAACCTCAGTACCACCATGCCTTCTGTTTAAAATCCCTTTTCTAAAATTCCCCCACATTGCAGCTTCTTATCTTTCAAATCTCAACTTAGTACCACCCCCAGAGAAACAAAATCTAAACCATCTAAATCTAAACCATCTATCCAACAGGATAGCAACCAGTCATACACAGCTATTGAGCACCTGAAACGTGACTGGTCTGCAGCAAGAGGCCATTTAGGGAATGAACCAGCAGATGAAAGACCTCTCTCCCTGTCAGTCTTTCAAATAAATCTATAAGTAAATTTTTAAAAATACCTAGTCAGAATTGAGATCACTAGAAATTTAAAATACACACTGATTTTGAAGATTTAGTATGAAAAAAGAATGTAAAATATCTTAATTTTTATATGGATTGCATGTGAAATATTTTGAGTCTATTGAGTTAAAATATTTCATATTTTTACTTTCATGGGGCTTACACTGTATTTTGATTGGACAGCACCTTGACTGGATAAGGAAGAGCTCCTTTCATCAGAGTCTATATTTCTTTACTAGCATTTATCTTTTTTTTTTTTTGACAGGCAGAGTGGACAGTGAGAGAGAGAGAGAGAGAAAGGTCTTCCTTTGCCCTTGGTTCACCCTCCAATGGCCGCTGCGGCCGGTGCACTGCGCTCATCCGATGGCAGGAGCCAGGTGCTTCTCCTGGTCTCCCCATGGGGTGCAGGGCCCAAGCACCTGGGCCATCCTCCACTGCACTCCCGGGCCACAGCAGAGGGCTGGCCTGGAAGAGGGGCAACCGGGACAGAATCCGGCGCCCCGACCGGGACTAGAACCCAGTGTGCCGGCGCCGCAAGGCGGAGGATTAGCCTGTTGAGCCACCACGGCGCCGGCCACTAGCATTTATCTTTTAAAATTGCTAACTTTTGGCCGGCGCCGTGGCTCACCAGGCTAATCCTCCGCCTTGCGGTGCGGGCACACTGGGTTCTAGTCCCGGTCGGGGCGCCGGATTCTGTCCCGGTTGCCCCTCTTCCAGGCCAGCCCTCTGCTGTGGCCCAGGAGTGCAGTGGAGGATGGCCCAGGTGCTTGGGCCCTGCACCCCATGGGGAGACCAGGAGAAACACCTGGCTCCTGGCTCCTGCCATCGGACGAGCGCGGTGCGCCGGCCGCAGCGCGCCGGCCGCGGCGGCCATTGGAGGGTGAACCAACGGCAAAGGAAGACCTTTCTGTCTGTCTCTCTCACTGTCCACTCTGCCTGTCAAAAATAAAAAAAAAATAAAAAATAAAAAAAAATTGCTAACTTTTCTCCTGCACAAGGCCCTTGTGAACAAAGGGCTATCTTGGTCAACAGAGCAATTCCACAGGTAAAGATGATAAAATAAATATTATGTTTGGATTCCTTCTCTTTGGGATTTGCACACTCAACAAAATTTACTTGTAACCCCAAATCAATACATGTGGTGCTTTCCAGATCGACTGTGAACAAGAACAGAGATTTGAGTAATCCAGTGCACATTTTCCCAGCTGAGGTCAAACTGACTGCTTTCTTGTTTCAACTATCAAATTGTAAGCGAGAATTCTTTCCCATATGTAGTGCTAGGTTTTGGGCGTTTATGTGTGTGTGTGCATTTTGGCCCTTCTGTTGATTTCCCTGTTTAAAATGGTCCCCGAGAATTATGCTGAAGAGCTAATTAATGGTACAAGAAGGCTACGGTGTGCCTTAGAGAAAACACACATCTTAGATAAGCTACCCTCAGGCATGAATTAAGCACCACTGGTCATCAGCTCAATGTTAATGAATCAATTAAATGTATTAAATACCTTTAAACAAGGGCAGGTGCTTCAGCACAGCAGGTGAAGCCAACTGCCTGCAGAGCCAACATTCCATGTAGGCACCAGTTCAAGTCCCAGCTGATCCCCTTCCAATCCAGCTCCCTGCTATTGCACCTGGGAAAGCAGTGGTAGATGGCCCATGTGTTTGGGCACCTGCACCCACTTGGGAGACTCAGATGAAACTCCTGGCTCTTGGCTTCTGTCTGGCCCAGCCCAGCAGATGGAAGACTTTGTCTCTGCCTCTTCCTCTCTGTAACTCCCCCTTTCAAATACATACATCTTTAAACAAAGACACATATAAAACAAGATCACATATTGAGCAGTTTATGAAAATGCTGTGACCAGAGGATCACAGGACCCTAACCTTGTATTCTCCTGTGAGCAATGGTTCAGAATTTGCTAATTCATTGTTCCAACAACTTCAGGAGAATGGACTACATTTGTTGAATGAATAAATCCCAGTAATTCCCAATAATTTGATTCAAGAGCCAAATCTTACGTGATGGTAGTTAGATCAGTGATTCTGGGGCCAAACTGCCTAGATTTTAGTCTTGGCTCTCTGACTTGCTAGCTGTGTGATTTACGACAAATTACTTTTCTCTGGCCTGTTTTCATAACTAAAAATGGAAATAAAACAGCTGGTAATGGACGCCAGGGACTAGGTGTTGGGGGAGGGGGCTAAATACAAATGGCAGGAGGAAACTTTTGGAATGAGGGAAATAGTCACTGTCTGGATTATAGCGGTGGTTATCTGCCAATCTTTTTCAAAACTAAGAACTAAAAAGCATCCATTTTGTTTTAAAGTATACAAACCTGGGGTTTAAAAGAGAAGCAGTTAAGATTTAACAAATTTTGGACTAGCTGCCTAAGTAACCTGCCATACTACTGATCATTCTAGTAACATTAGGGAAAGCTCAGGTGGTGTCGGTAAAACAAATTGGACTCAAGAACCCAGAGTTCCAATCTGGCTCATTTATATACCAGTTAGAGGCTGGGTTCCGTTTATGAGAAATCACTTGCTTATAATAAAAGTTAGACAACACATGTGAAATACATGCATGTACAATGTAGTCATATAGCAACTATACGGGACTATTCATGGGAATACATACATTGGAGTTGGAGTGGGAAGTAACTTCCTCGGTCACCTCCAGGGTAGCAGAATGTGAGCAGTTTGTGACATGGAACCGTGAAAAGCACAGCGCGTAGCCTTAGGAAGCTTGTCTTTACTTCAAGTCTATGGGCGCTCGGTGGATTCTGAAGACAACCCAACCGCTCCAATGTGGCTTGGAGAGAGATTCCAAACTCCCAGAAATACCAAAGCAGGAGGAAAGAAGGGCTGTTGTCGCACTTTCTGGACGGCACAATCCGGCGGGAGCGAGCCCTTCTGGCGCCACATTCTTCCGGCCCCTGGTGTGCGGGGCAGGGCAGCTCAGTTCACCGCCCACTCCTAGGAGCCCGGCCAGGGGCAGAACCGCATCACGGGGCGGCCGGAGTCTCCAGCAGAATCTGCAGTGGGAAGCCACGGACTTAAATACCGCACTCAGGCTCTGCCTCCGGGAATAAGCTAGGTGTGAACTCCAAGGAGAGCTGCAGGTTGTACCAGAAGCCCGAACCCAAAGTCCTCTCCACAGCCTCGCGGAACCCTTGGGGAACTCGGCCGCCACACAACAGAAGGCAGGGACTACAGGGCTCGCGGCTTGGCTGCCGTCAACGCCGACTGCGAGCCGACCGCCACGAGCCTAGAAGTTAGAGGGAACAAGCTTTCCGGTCTGCGAGTTTAACCTCGGCAACTGTACTGTTGGAAGCGCTCCGCACGCCGGAAGTGCACTACTCCGCAGCACGTGGGGTTGCCAGGGCGCGCTTCACGTGACTGGGCGGAGCCTTGGGAATCCGGTAGCCAATAGTAGCCCTGGAAGGCGGTGCCTGTGACGCCTCGGGGCCTATCCCGGAAGTGGGGCTGGGTTGGGGGCGGGAAAAGGCGGGGAGGCCGGGGTGTGGAAAGTGTGGCGGCCCCGCCCCGTGTCTTGGAACTGCTGCGGCCGCCACCGCCGCCGCCGCAGCAGCTGCAGCGCTGAGGTACCGGCGCGGATGCGCAGGCGAAAGTCCGGGTTGCCTTCTGAAAACTGAAAGGTGAAGCCCTGGGGAAAAGCTGACTCGTGCTAGTTCCAGAGCGAGAGAGGGCAAGGAAGGGAGCCGGAACGAGCCCCGGCCGAGAGGTGGAGGAAAGATGGATGGGGGAATGGAGGCGAGCGCGAGACCTGCCGCGGCTCAGGCCCTTGAGGAGCCGGGCCGGGCCGGGCTTTGCCTGCAGAGCAGGGGATGCCTGGGCGACTGGGGCGGCGGCGTGCGGGGTGGCGGGCGGGGTGCCCAGGGGCCAGGTGCTGCTGACCACGTCGTGTCAACCTGCATCCTTCCCGGGGCCGTGCGGCCTTGGGCTGGGCGCCGAGCAGCGGGCGTGCAGGCGCGGCGCGGTGCGGGAAGGTCGCGGGTTTCTGCGGTGGGGCAGCAGGGCGGGGACCTGCTGCCTGCCCCCAGCGCGGGTGAACGCCCGAGCCGGGATGTGAGCTCCTCGGGGTTTTCCTTTCCCACCCGCAAACCCCCTCCCAATGGCTGGAAAAGTTTGTAGAGGCCAGAGTTTAGAAAAGTGCCCACTAGTCTTGGGTGGGTGTCGTGCAAATGCAAAAATGACAGTGAATCTTACCACATAACCTGTCTCTCGCAAATAAGACGTTTCCCTGCCCGCATGCTGGTCATTAAAAAGCAAACACAAACTTTTTGCGTAGTTCCCTCGGAAGAACAGTCCTCTCCCCAGCCCACCATGGCAGACGAAATTGATTTCACCACTGGCGATGCCGGGGCATCCAGCACTTACCCTATGCAGTGCTCCGCCCTACGCAAAAACGGCTTTGTGGTGCTGAAAGGACGACCATGCAAAATAGTGGAGATGTCAACTTCCAAAACCGGGAAGCACGGCCATGCCAAGGTAAGGCTGTGGCCTCTGGCCTTGGCGTTGGGATTCTCATCACTCGTATTCCATTCCAGATCCTGACATTTCTATACTTCACGTTTGGTAATAAGCAATTTTGTTTGTTTGTTTCCGTAGTTATTGGGTGGTCAGCTGTTACCTTGAATACTTACAGGTACACGTCCTTCTGGGGGGCTTGTCATGTTTCATTGGGAACTGAGTCTCCCCGCATCCTACTGGCCTAGAGGATCTATTCAGTTTCCCTTTGTGAAAACCTCTTTTAACAATTCTTAGAAACCTAACTTCATCTTTGTCATATATTTTCACAATTTAGATTACTAGATTTTCTGTTATACTGGGTCTTGACGTGTCATGATACCATTTAGTTTTTTGATGTGTCTCAATTCTGTTAACACCATGGCTTTTTGTTTTTTGTAAGAAAGTAAAAGTAGATGACCCTGACAGGAGGAGAAAGAATCTGTCATAATAAGTATTGCTATTGTACTCCTGTGTATACAATGAGTGATACACTTGGCAGAGAATGAACAGGTCTCCTGTTGCCCTCTGTTAGGTTCACCTTGTTGGAATTGATATTTTCACGGGCAAAAAATATGAAGATATTTGCCCTTCTACTCACAACATGGATGTTCCAAATATTAAGAGAAATGACTATCAAGTAAGTACTAATTTCCCTTGGAGAACAATGCTTGTTTCCTAGAAGTACAGATGCTTTCTATCAATTGCAAAGGGACAAAACCAAAGAGTGATTTAGTAGGTTTTTTTCCTAACCAATTATTAGGCACCACCTATCTGAGAAATGGGAGAAATAGTGATGTTTAACTGGTGTTCCTTATCTAGGATTATTGCTAATTGTTTTTAAACATTCTTGCATTTTTAAGAGGTTGAACACTTTGTTTCTCAGACCAAGTGACTGCATATCGCAAGTAAGTACAGTAGTTCATGAAATTACTGTTCTCTCTGTTGTAAAATATCTCAAATTTACATAACTCCTTCCTGAGTACTTTTATTTCTTTCCTCTGATCAGACCAAAGACTTTCAAGGAACTGTTCTTCCAACTAAGTTTTTCTATTAATGAATGTTAGTCAGATTTGGTATTCTTAAGAAGTGAGTAAGTCAAGAGCCATAAATAAAAAGTGAAGAAAATACAAAAATGATGTCATTGGTTTATTTATATTCAGTGACCCAGCTGGGACCTTTTGTTAAATTATATGTATAAACTTCAAGTTTTAGCTCTACTTACACATTTGGGTACATCATATTTAATGCTAGCATTTTGTTTGGAGTATTGATGATGATCAGACAACTGACCTCATAGTCGGTGGAAGCTCAGATTAATCATAACTAAAACATTTCTTGAAAGCCTTCAGTTTCCTTATCAAGCATACCATATATAGAACTTTCTTCTGTTCGTTTTACATAAAAGAATGTAAGTTTGACAGATTTGTTCTGTTCAACTTAAACTGATTTTTTCTGTGCCTTTTATTGTATAGATTTTTAAAGAACATTGCTATCAACTGCAGTGAGCCAGTGATTTCCTTTATTCTTTGTCCACCTGCAACCATATTTTCATGTAGTTTTGCCACTTTCTAGCTCGATACTCTTGGATAAGTCATGTAACCTCTCTGAGCCTTAGTCTGCAAAACAGGGATAATGTGAGGATGAAATGAGGGGGAAAATGTACCTTGTAAATAGTCTGTACCAAAAAGCAGTTCTGGGCTGGAAAGAATCACTGTGTTCCTGAATTTGTATTTATGAAATGCATGAAGTTTGTGTATCTTAAATAAAATTTTAAAAAACTAAATAAATAAAAAAATCTTTAAAAAAAAAAAAGGCAGTTCTGTTCTGCTCCCTCTTTTCCTGTATAAAAATTGAACTTAATCATCCTAGTGTTGGATCCCTCAGAAATATGTGGTACATAGGTGTTCAGTAAGCACTTGGTAAATGCAGATGTGCTGATTCAGTGTGGTAAGGATGGCACAGCAGACTAAGGCTGGGCATGGAATTTTTTTTCTTTTTTGCCAAAAATGGACTTTTGTTCTCACTCAAATGTGAATTCTTTTGAATATTCAATATTCTTGGTATTCAGTAATATTCATTCAATACAGAATGCTTTTGCCTACTGCATGTTTCAGGAAGATAGGACTAGCAGTTCAGGTAATTACTACCATAATCAAACTGGTCAATAACTAATTGGAGCTCAAGATTTAACATAAAGGAAAATTTGCTTTGACTTTCACTTTGGTATATAGTATGCTCCAGATGAGGGTGAGGTGAATGAGGTGAGTGGAGTTTTTGCTTCAGTTACAAAACTTTGATTAAATACAGAACTAGTAACAAAATCAAGCCATATAGGAGCCCAAGGCAAAAATAAAAGTCAGTAGTTCTGATTTTGTCTTTATTAAATTTTGATATTCTGTTCATCATGGGATTTTTGTATTCTAATTTAAAAAAAAAAAAACTGCATCACAGTGTTTATCTGATCAGAGCCAACATTGGCACATTATAGCTGTGTAATCTCAGGCAGCAAGTTACTTAGCCTCTTTTACTGCCATTCCTTTACTGGTAACATGGGGATGTGACTGAAACATTCTTTATGGGGTCATTTTGTAACCAAATTAGTTAATAAAAGCTATGGAAGATGGCCCAAGTACCTGGACACCTACACCCATGTGGGAGACCCAGATTAAGTTCCAGGCCCCTGGCTTCAGCCTGACCTAGCTCTGGCTGCGTGGCCATTTGGGAAGTGAACCAGTGGAAGGAGGATCTTTCTGTATCTCTCCCTCTTTTTTACTATGCCTTTCAAGTAAAATAAATCTTAAAAGAAAATGTTGTGGAGATTAAAGATAAAACACAGACTGTACATAAAACCTTGTAGATACTCAAAAAAAAAAGGATAAATTTCTAAACAAAACAAGAACAGTTTGTGGTATAGTAAGTAGTCAATGCTCACATCCTCATTATGAAGTCAGGAAAGCGTACTTATTTCAGTTCATTTAAAGAAATTAGGTCTGTGAGTCTTTCCAGTTGTGTTCATTGTGCAACTGTGGCTCTGTGCTAGTCATCTGCCTTGATTAAACTCCTGCTTTTCCTAGTTGGCTATATGTAGTCCTTTGTATGCTGAATTTGGTATTTCAAGTGCCAGTTTGGCAGGCAGCAAAAGTGAAATTATAAATAAAAGTAGATTTTTTTTCACATGAGCTTAGAGATTAAGATGCCTGTGTCCTACCTGCATCTCACATCAGAATACCTGGGTTTGTTTTCCCAGCCCTGGCTCCCAATTCCAGCTTCCTGCTAATGCAGACCTCAGGAGACAGCAGTGTAGTTCAGGTAATTTGGTACCTGTTACCAAAGTGGTTGAACTGGATTGAGTTCCTGGCTCCCAGCTTTGGTCCCAGTCTTTGCTGGCATTCGGGATTGAGCCAGCAGACAGGAGCTCGCTCTCTGTCTCTGCCTCTCAAATTAAACAAAACAACTTAAAAAATAAACATTTCAATAAAAATCAAGGTTTGAAAAAGTAGATCTTTGTTTAGGAAAGGAAGCACATTCATATTTACAGTTTTAATTTTATGCATTTTAAAATAAGTTCATGATAAAAAAAAATGATCTCTTCTGACTCTTCCTTTCTAAGATTAGCTCCAATTAGAATTGCTAATTTCCATTACTTCTCCCAAAAGTACTTATCGTTGTCTGTGGCCCAGTGATGGTGTAAAATGTGAGTATATTCAGACACCTTTGGAAAACCCCAAATTGTTAAACACAGAAATGCACCGACCCCAGCAACTTCTTGAATATTTCTTTAGAAAGTTCTGTGATGTTGTGTATCCCACCACAAGGTAAAGGCCATTTCTGCATTCCCTGAAGTTTTATCCATCACTTGAAGACCATTTTCCAAAGAAAAACTATTTACTCCACGATATATTCAAATGTATATTGTAGAATTTTGGATTATTGGTGAGTTGCCAAAACCATGACTATTCAGTCCTAGGATAACCTTCAACCTTTTGGATGTTGAGAAATATGAGTTGAATTTTATTGTTGCAGTTTAAGACAACAATGACAAAGAAAATCATGATGCTATATATTCCTGGAGCTCCAAGGTTTTTGGTTTTTTTTAAATCATTTTTACTTGTTCTGTGGAATCCTTGTGTTCCCTGCTGGAAGTAGTCTTTCTTGGGAAATAGAATGCTTCTAAAGCAGCAGGGCTCAGTGTTGCAGGGACAGAAGCAAATACTCTGCTATAGCATCATTGAAGATACTAGTGAGAAGAGCCACCACCTTGGATTCCCGATAACTGTGCCCTGTCCAGTGGAAAAACAGCACCCTGTAATAGAATACAGTGTCAACTATAAACACCACCCTAGGCCTATAAAACATCATGGAACATGTGCCATAAATGGGTTTGTAATAGGTCAGTCCACTTAGCAAGCTGTTTGGGAATGATGACAACATAAACTAATGAATTCTCTGAGCATTGTTCTGTTACCTCATCAGTTTGTCTGTAGAGTGAGCTTTTTTTCCAAAGTTATGCCAAGTGAGATACTATGACAGGAATGAGGCATTCTGTGAATCTAGATGGGATTTTGCCAGAAGTGGGTGGGAAATGCAAATCTATATGCAAAGTAAGAGCCCACTGCAGTAAGGACAAGCCATTGCCTCTTTCATGACGGAAGGGGTGCTGTATTGTCTTGTTGCTAGCTGTTTCTCCTGGGGAACATGTTGGTGTCTTCCGTCAAGTCCTGTCAGTGGCGGCAGTCAGATCAGCCTGGGTGAGGGAAAGCATGTCATGGAGCTCACTGGACAAGGGCATGCACACATAGAATCTGTCTTGGCTGTCCAATTATTCAAAGCCCCATCTGCAGATGCCTTTTGGTAAACATTCATATGGATACATTCTCTATTTGGAAAAATCTGTCAACATACCCCATACTACTTCCTAGACTCTATAGCTGGCAGTTTTCCTATCTTGGTCTTTCACTGTTGACTTTATCGTCCAGCTCTTAACCTTTATCCATGATCAGAATAAATCCACAACTCTGGTTCTCTCTCCTTTTAGGTCCGATGCTTGCGGTTCTTCCCACCCCCACTGTATTTCAACACCACCTCTGAGTGGTATCATCATATAATTACTAACCACCAAGAAACCATCTTGAGTTTTTCTCTTTCTCAGTCAGCTGGTCACAGGGAAGTCCCTGTCAAGCCAGTGAGCTGAGCTGGGGGAGGAGAAGGTGCTTTCTGAGTCTAAGCCACTTCTCGCACACGTTGTTTGTGCCCTTAGGCCCTGCTCAAGTTGATGGCATGTTGCTACTTCTGCTTGATGATGGCATGCTGCTGTGCAGAGCCAACTTCATGGCCTGGTGGGTCAGATAGCACCCCAGTCGGTCACGATGTTGTTGTTCAGGTTGTATAACACTACTGAAGGAGCTTTCAGCCTCTTCCAGGAACCAGCAACTCTAAAGGAGCAGCTTGAGAGTAGAGGGAAAAGAGGGAAAAAGTAGAAAGGAAGAGGGTTTAGCTAAACAAGTCTGATTTTTTTGAAATAGATTGAGAAACAAAATATAAATTCAGAAATTAGGCATGAGAAGGCACCTGTAGTGATGACATACCTTCTCCAGCTTTCTGTTTTATACCAATTATACACATGGAGGCAAAAAATTGCCCCATTTTCAGTGTTCTTATTCTGACTTCATTGTGGACAGAATCTGCAGTCACTAACCACCTTCGCACCCTTCTTTTTTATTCATGCTCTGCTTCCTTAGATTACTGTGCCTCCAAAAATTTAGTGGTTACAATACTCTTTGTAGAATTCTGATGCACCATGGTATTTCTGTGCTTTATTGCGGAAATTTTCAAAGTACAAGTATAATGAACTTCATGTAAACATCACTCAGCTTCAGTAAGTATCTTGTTTAACCCATACTTCACACTCGATTTTTCTTCCTGAACTCTTTGCCTCTTATTTTGTTTTAAAGGTTATTTATTTATTTGAAAGTAGAGTTACACAGAGAGGAAGGGGGAGGGGGTCTTCTATCCTCTGGTTCACTCCCTTATTGGCTGCAATGGCCAGAGCTGCACTGATCCAAAGCCAGGAGCCAGGAGCTTCTTCCAGGTCTCCCATGTGAGTGCAGGGACCCAAGAACTTGGACCATCTTCCACTGCTTTCCCAGGCCATAGCAGAGAGCTGGATCAGAAGTGGAGCAGCCCATATGGGATGCTGGTACTGCAGGCAGCAGCTTTACCTGCTATGCCACAGTGCCAGCCCCCTGCCTCTTATTTTTAAGCTAATCTCAGATATTGTTTTATCTGTAAGAATTCTGTTATGGATCTCTAAAAGAGAAAAACTAAAAAAGTGGAATACTGTCATACCAAAAAAAAATCTTTAATATCATCAGTAATCCCATGAGGAATGACATTTTCCTAATTGTTTTTTACCTTTTTTTTTTTAATGTGGTGGTTCTTTGTTTTATAGTTTCAGTCAAGACCCAAATAAGGTCCACACAATCAGATTGGTTGAGGTGTCTCTTAACTGTTTGTTAAGCTGTAAGTTCTCCTCTCTCACATATGTACTCCATGTCCATCTCTCAGCATTTTTGTTAGAGATAATCATTTTTTTTCTGCAAGCTTTCCTACTGTCTGGATTTTTCTAATGCATTTCCTTGTCATTTACCATTTTCCTTTGTCCCTCCTATTTCCTAAAATTTAGTAAGATGTATAGGTTTGATCAGATTCATTTTAGATTTTTTTTATTCTTTCTTTTTTTAACAAGACTACTACATAGGTGATGTTCTATGCAACCATCAGTAAATTAAAAAAACTAATTTTTTTCCTTATGTTATCAGATTTGTCATCATTACCTCAACCCATTAATTTATTAAAGGATACTAAGTAATTATCTGACATTCCTTCTCTTTTTTTTAGCCATAATACTTCCATTAAAAGACACTTCCCTTCATCCAAATTTTTATGTCCCTGGAGATACAGTATAAACAAGGGCACTTCAAAAAGTTTGTGGAAAATGGAATTAAAAGCTAAGTACATTTTGGTACAATTTTAAAACCCATGCATAGTTTTTTCATAATATATATTTTCCTTGAACGTTTTGAAGGCCCCTTCTATTAGTGTGTGTGTGTGTGTGTGTGTGTGTGTGTGTGTGTGTTCACAAAGGCAACATGAATGCTTGATGTTTTTTCTCTTCAATTATCAGTATTCAAAATGCATTGGTTCCTAGCATTTGCTGAAGATGACCAATGAAATAATTTCTTTCACTTTGAACTTCAGCTTTTAAACATATTTGTGTTTCAATCCACTGTTTTTTTTAACCTTATTGATTCTCAAATTATTCTATCCTTGGCCTGTGGGAGCTTATTCAGGTAGGTTCCTGTGTCCCTTTGACATGAGCCTAATTAATGGTCTTTGGTAGTTCCTTGTTTTCTAATATAACAGCTTGCTCTAGGTTCATCTTGTATACTTCCTGCTTGGAACCTGGAATTATCCATTTCTTCAAGGAGACTTAGATTCTTTTAGTAGAAGATGAACTACCACATTCTGGTAGCAGTATAGTATTATATACTACTAAAGAGCTTGGTTCACCACTGTAATAGGGTATTATCTCTTATTACAGTTTTCTCAGTCTGACCTCAGTTGTCTCCCTGCTTGGTATCACAAAGTGATTACTCCCTTCCAAAAAGAAAAAAAAAATGTTTAAAGAAATCTAAGAGGTATCAAATGAAGAGGTTTGTTTAAAGGTGAAAGATCAGAATTAGATTAGAATTAGCTTATAATAGTCTCCTCACCATCTCTGCCTTCCAACTCTATAGCCAGAGGGTGCTTTGAAAGAAGATGGGAAAGTGTGCACAAAAATGTGCACCATTATCTTTTTTTCTTTAAGATTGAAAATTATAAAAGGGAAAAAGCATACCTTTAGAGTAGAGAAATCTGGCAGACAATCACCTTAACCGAACCAAGTGAATCCAAGTAAACATGACCGGTAAGGGAACAAACTGGCAGGCTTTGCCTCCTGATGTCACACTGTGGGAGTGCATCACTTGTACACAGTATTTCTTCCCAAAGTGCATTACTGAGATCATAAGGAAACAGTGAGACAAACTCAAACCAAGGAGCAGTCTACAAAACGATGAACCTGTTCTCAAATCAGTGTCAAGAAAGACAAATGAAAAGACGCTAAACCAACATGACAGCCACATAAATATAGGTATTTTCCTGGAGTTCAGGCATTAAGTCACTATCAAAGACAAATGTTAGGTCATTTTGAAAAGCTATATATTGAAAAATAGATTATCAATATTAAATGAATGTCCTTATTTTGAAAAACTTATGTAAGAGTATATGCCACACACACACACACACACACACACACATCCTTGTTTCAGGAAAAACATTAAAGTATTTAATAAACATTTAATTTAAAATATCAAATTATTCATTTGCACTCATTTTTCTATAGCTTAGTTTTATTTTTTGAAAACTTATAGTCATTTTTAATAAGATTGTAGTGTGCATAAATGCATTGTTTTACTATATGATTTTATGATGTTTTTGCATTTTTACCTTTAAAATGCTTTATATATTTCATCCCATGGTTTATTTTATGAGTTTTTAATGCTCATTATAAAATGGTGGTATTTCATTTTTATCAAAATACCAGTGTCATCATTTGGCTCCTATCTTTCAGTCACTAGAGTCAACAAGATTCTTTAACTCTTAAAATAAACAAGTTTCACTCCAGGGAATTGTTGAAAGCAAAAATGAGAAAGATCTGCCTTGTAAGCATGTGGTTGGTTTAAAAATTACTGTTCTACTATACGATCATTAAGTGTACTGAAAATAGATGATTGTAGAAACTAAGAGTGGGAATCCAAGAGGGAGGGGGAGGAAGGATAGGGAGAGAAGTGCCACTATATTCCTAAAATGGTATAAAGGAAATATATGAAACTTGCATAACTTAAGTAAAATATATTTCTTTTAATTTAAAAAAAATTACTATTTATCTCAACCTCCTTGCTCCTCCCTCCTCTGCCCACCACCTCACAAATGTTTGAGTGACTAAGAGGTAAATTAACAGTGACTGCTGTTGCTCTGAATGATTGTTTTTGTGTTTTGTTTTGTTTTGTTTTGTTTAGATTTTAGCCATGTGCGAAAACTCAGATCTGCAGTGGCTGGAGTGTTCATGGAAAACCATAGGCAGATTTGGTAGATGGTGTACACAGAGGAGAGTGTAGAACTCAAGAAACTATCCCAATAGGATGCCTGGGTTATTTCATGGGGCTAACTGGGGGCAAGGACCATGTCTTTGACTCCCCTTAAGTATGTTAGCCCCTGGTATTCTGGACACTTGCATTTTATAAAACCTTCCAGAATCGTTGGCATACTGATAGTAGATGTGCTTTTAGAATACATGTTTTAGAATATGTGATAGTGTACATGCTTTTAGAATACATGTTTTCCATTCCTATAATAAAAGAAATTCAGTTATATCAAAATTGTGCTTATGTGCAGTATAGATTGATGACTGGGGTTTGTTTCATTAATGTATCAGTAACTAGGTGTTTGGTTTTGGTTTTCTTTTTAAAAGAAACTATCGTAAGCAACAAGCTAGAAAACAAAAATTTTCCACTTAACTGTTTATAGTCAAATTGTAAGATGCATTGTTAGTAACAATGAAAAATTGAAAAAATACTCATATGCCTATTAATGGGAAATGGTTAATTCAATTATGGTATAGTCATGCAGTTGTTTATTCCATTTTACAGGAATGTAGCTGTGTAGTGGTTTTCTACCTTTGAAAGATTTCTAAGATGTACTATTAAGTGAAAATAGCTTACTAAAAAATACTCGTGCTGTCCCATTTTTTTCCAAAAGCAGCCATATGTATATTGTGCACATAAAAGTAAATGCTTTAGAATACACCATGTTTACATGTTACAAGTGTTACACTGTTTAATAATACAGAGATTGAGCCTGGGAAGGGAGGAGTGAGTACAGTGAATGGTGTACTTAACACTTGGGTATTAAGTATTTTATACTCTTTTATTTTTAGCATTTTTATACACTAAGAATATATTACTGTATATTACTGTTTGCAGTTTAATCGTGCCAGCCTTACAAAGGAATGGGTATAGTCTAATCAGTGCAAATGCTATGATGTCTTCTAACAGCTGATATGCATTCAGGATGGTTACCTTTCCCTGCTGACAGAAACTGGTGAAGTTCGTGAGGATCTTAAACTGCCAGAAGGTGAACTAGGCAAAGAAATAGGAGGCAAATACAATGCAGGCGAAGATGTACAGGTAAAGACCTAGGAGAAAATTGTTTTAAACCATTTTATAAAAACTGAAAAAAAAACAAAAACTGTCCTAACTAGTAAGCAGAAAATACCAAATACGAAATGCCATTTAAAAATCCTGCCAAGTGTTTAAAATTTTTATCTCTATAAGGTGATTTTTCCAAGATACCCTTAGAGACCCATTACCAAAGAAAGTATCAAAGTTCATTTTTGCTGTATAGCCTATGTCAACCCCCCAGTTTGTTTTGAAGATCTACATCTGAGCTATAAGAAAGCAAACTAGGGGAGTGCTAGAAAGTGAGAGATTTACTTTGTCTTTGCTACATCTTTCAGAAGTATAGCATCTAGTAAGTGCTGAGATACAGCTCTTACTCTCCCTGTTCCCTGGATATTGTTTTACAGGCTGAAGTTCGAAAACTTCTACTTTAGAAAACTGTCAAGAAAGTAGATTATTTTAGAATATACTTTTCCAAAATCAGTACACACAAAATATCCACAAATACACATTATCTGAGGAACTAAATAGATCTCTATATATTGATTTCTAAATAACTTTTTGCCTGCAATTTTTTTCTTCTAGGTGTCTGTCATGTGTGCAATGAGTGAAGAATATGCTGTAGCCATAAAGCCGTGCAAATAAAGAGGGGGGACATCAGGCCTGAGCATACTGTTTAGGTCTGGGTCAGCTGCAGATCTGAAGTCTGATTCTAAGTTGTCACCAAAGCTATGGCCTTCGTAAGCCACCTCATTTTTTTTTAATTGTTTTGACATTGTGCTGGGTTAGTTTAGTAAGCAATTGGCAATTTAAGAAAATAATCAAGATGTATAATTCTTTATTCTTAACTTTGTAGGTGTATAATGTATAATGTTCCTGTGGTTTTTGGTTTGTGAATCCAAGAAACAGACTAGGTAGCTTCAGCAGATGTGATTTGTATGAGAAAATCATTTCTGCGTTTTAGTCAATGAAAAATAAACCAGGGTTGTAAATCAATGTAACATATAGTGATATTATAATACCACAGTAAGGTGAATTGCTCGGCATTAATTTCAGGCTTAATAGTAAAGAATCCATGTAAAAGTGAACTGAAATTATGACAATTTCAACTTCTGGCAAAAAAATCTTTAAGCAAAAACCATGTTATCAAAAAGTACAGGTATCTTGGTGGCCATGTGCAATCACATGTATTCGCTCAATCATACTGTTCTTTGCCAAATGGTTGGCAAATTTGAAATAACCTTATATGGTGGTTTTAGTACCTTCTCGTGGTTAACATGGGCATTAAATTGTTGGGTGAATACACAGCAACTTCATAAAGTTCGTGGAAAATGAAATTAAAAGGTAAGTTTATTTTCCTGTAAAAAAAAATTTCAAATCAAAGGATCATGAAAAATATGTATTATGATAAAACTATGCATAGGATTTCAAAAATTTTTGCATCAAAACAGCCTTCCATTTTCCACAAACTTTGAAGTGTCCACTTACGAGCAAGTCAGACTGTAAAGAAGACAAAAAGGACAGTGGCAAAGGGGTTTGGTTAAAGCTGTAGGTTTTTATTTGAAGCCTTTGTAATCAGCATAGTAAAACAAAGTTGTTTTTAGTTATGGTTTTACTTTTAACTTTTGTAGCACCACCTGCAACCCTACATAGAAAGTGGTGACCCTTGTTTACAAGATACTGTGCAGCACTTTCTTTTAACCTTGTTAAAGAGTTGCCATTTATCAGCAATTACTGCTTACCAACCACTTTTCATTAGATTTTTTAACATTAAAATATTTATTGGACAAAAACTGGAAATCCTTATTTAACTTGATTTGGTATATTTGTTAAATGCATATACATTTCTCTGAACTGAAATGAAAATGAATCGTGGAAGAAATTTACTTGATGTGCAAAAATTATTTTTAAAATGTTTGTTTTCTGATGGCCATATGACTTAATTCAATTACTAGTATGAAATACAACTAGGAAAGAATTATGCAAACTGAATTATGTTAAAGGGTATTTTAGGTGACAGCCTGACTTTTCTCTGTAATCTTCTGGGTCACATGTGTGTTATTTCCAGACATTTAGGCATTGTTACAGAGTTTGTGAGGGTCATTGACTCAGTTGCAGTCGTTGTATTGGAGTAAAACTTAGAACAAAATCCTATCTAAGAAATACCGTAATTCCTTTAAGACTGGTTCTGAAGCTTCTCGCATCATGCGTTGGCATCTTAAAGACCCTTATTCCCATGATGTAGGAAAATCAATGTGGTGATATAACTGGTCTAGTCAGCCACTGGAACTACCACGAAGAGCCAAAGATCCCAGTTTGAGGCGCTTAGTTTGTAAATCCTGTTTTATGCTCAACAAACTCACTTGAGAAGAAGCAAGATACTTTGAGAAAAGTGCAAGAAGAATTCTAAAACACAAGAAATACTGAGGTTGTTGCTAAATGTTTTTAGTATAATGGTTTTAGCTTTCGCCCATCTAAAGCAGAATTAGGAACTAGGCTAAATTCTTTCCAGTATTCTATTTAAGTATCTACTACATACTGCTCCAGTTTTTTTAGTTCTCTGTAATGTGTGTTGTACTTGCTGCTGATTGGCAGTATTACCCATGGGAATCCCAGAAAGTTATTAATCTGTGCTGCTTGCTGGTCATTTATATGGCCTCAGTTAACCATCCTAGTGTTCTGAATTAGTATCATTCTGTATTTTAGCATGCCCTTGGTCTTCCCAAATTGTCAAACTTCACATAAATATATTTTCAATTGAGATGTAAGGATATACAAATTATAATAATGCATCTCTATCTTCATACCTTGAATGGAAAAAATTATTTATGCATAAATATCTCAAGCATTATATGAAGTGTAAATACTCTGATATATAATTATAATTATAGATTTTAAAGATATGGGACTGTTTATTTTCACATAAGTCAATAAATGTTTCTCTATAGAAAAATATTTCATTTAGTAAAGCTTTATACATTGTATTAAAAGGAGGCAGGGAACATATATTTTTAACATAGAACAGAAGTAACTTCATTCATTTTTTGACATCAGAGAAATGTTAAAAGTTGATTCCTAGTCTTTGTTGTATTCTTTTGTAGCAAGTGTTCCATATCACAAGATACTATGTATAGAATGTAGACTGTCATGTTGATAGATTATACTGTGATACACTACTTTTGCTGGACACATTTCACCACTTTAAAGACAGTATTATATTAATATATTCATAAACAAATGAATATTTGTTTCTTTCTATAACATATTTTATTTCTACTGTGAAGACTTTGTTATATCTTATTTGCTACAGAGTTGTATACCTTTTGACATAGATCAAATCACAGCTACTTTGACATAGCATTTGCATCATTAATAAAATTGTGATGTTTCTTTCATGCTCCCTTCCAAGGGCTGTCAGTCACTTGAAGAAACTGTTGCTAACCAAGCTCTTGACTCAGTTTTCCTTAGTGGTACAAGCTTCTGTACTATTGCTTTGTATTAGTTACCAAAACTTCTGCAACCAGAAAATATCTTTACTAGGAAATGCTGCAGTAAAATGCGTAGGCTATAAAATTTGGGACACAATTTCTCATGACAGCACTATGTGATGGTGGTACACATGTGCACATACAGCTTTGTATGTTTGTTCTTTTTCCCAAAGTCCTTCCAATCTTAAAAGTACTGTAGTCTGGTAGTGCCTCAAATGTTGGTAACTTTTTTTTATTTAAAATTTTTTCCAGAATTTGTTTTTGTACTCTAGGGTTTCTCAATTAGATTATTTCTAGTTGAGCCGTAATTTGAATGCATTATTCTCAGGGCTGTTTATGCTAAGAACTGACATTTCATTAATTTCAAGCTAACTGCCTGAAAGTATATTGTGAAATTTTCCCAAATTGTAACACAGTGATGCATACATACATATTACAAATTCTTAATACCAATCTACTTATACTACATGCTAAATATTGAATAAAAAAAATTAATAACATCGATACTGGAATCTTGCTGCACTTTTTCACTTTAGAATAGAATTTGTTAGTTTTACCTTAGAAACCTCTCTCCTTAATGATACATCTGAGAGCATTCCTTCAGAAAGAACCCCAAAGGTGGCATTAGGGCCATTCATTGACATAGTAGTTCTTAACAGATTAGGGATAACACACTGAAAATTCATAATCCTCTTTTGAGTACATTAAAATGTTTACATAATGATCTTGAAAATGAACTAGGAACACATTTACTCTGACAAAATATGGCTTTTAATAGAAGAGCAAAAACATAAGAATATTTCCAAAAGCAGTATATTGTACGGATCAATAGTTTGAGGTTTTCTAATATCATGCAGGCATAATATTTCATAGTGTGCAAGTCTTTTTATTTTTCCTGCTAGCATTGAGACAAATAATCGGCAACAAAGGTTTAAGAAAATTTATTGTAGAAATTTTTTGTGTGTGTTGAAAATCTTAAGGTTGAGAAAACTCAATCTATTAACTTTATTAAATTTATTTTTTCAGAATTGGGTATACGGTATCATTATTTGGTTTTGCAGGGAACATTTGGATTTAGCTTACAGACCACAGATGTTCTGTGGGAACATAGCTGGAAGTCACTATATAATTTGTTTTTCTATTAAGTAAACATCTGAACACCAACTGAACTATCAAGTGAGGTCAAGTGCCTGAAAAGTGCTGAGTCCATCTAATAAGCACGTTTCTGAATGTGAAAGATCTCATAGCAATGCATACCAGGCTTTCACCTGCTGGAAACATACTTATTGACAAACTTGCCATCCACAACTATTCCACTCTCCTGAAAACAGGTAGAAATTATTTTATAAAAGAAAAAAAAAAGTGGTTCTTTATAGGAAGTTCTGAAAACTCTATCTTGGTATTGGTAGAATTAGGTTGATCTTAGTTCAAGATGGCACTTGTCAAAAACTCTCGACACTGAACTGTATTCAGCAATGACTGAACAGCTCGTCATAAATTGTGATCTTTCTTGAGAGGAACTCTTTATTGTGGTAAATATCTACTACAAATAAGCACTCTTGTGTTTCTTGCAAATCACTAGTTCTATGCAGTGTAATGAAAATAACTAGTTCTATACTATTATGTACATTAGTCCTCCTCTCCAGAAAGAAAGTAGTTGAAATGGCATTGTCTAATACAGTGGCACTTTATTAATAATATATTTTAGTTGTCCTTAATATAGGAGAACTCCTGCCCTGACCTGCAGAGAGCCAAATGTTTTAGCTAAAACTTTAAAATAGTAAGATATGTAATATCTGTATTACAATTGTGCATTTTACATTTTAAAAATGGGTAAATTTCAAATGTTAATTCTTTGGCTATACTAAAATATTCTTTAAAATGTAGCTGATGAACTGATCAATTATAACTTTGTTAAGATATACTTGTCTGTTATCTTCATCAGTTATACTACATAAAATAAAGTTAATTTAACAGTTTGCACTATTGTACATATATTTTTACATAAATATTTTTAAAACATTTGCATACTAGAAAATTTTATGAATTAATGCATATATCACATTTTTTATATTTTAGGTCCTTACTGAGAATGCCCCAATTTTGGCTGGGTAATTTAATTTCTACACTTTAGTTCCAGATTCAGGTACAATTTTGGTTTTATTTTTAATTTTTAATATTTTTAAAAATATGTGAAATAGTCACTTAGTTCACATTTTAACAGGTCCAAAATAGTGAAATCTTCTCCTCTTCACCTGCTTTCTGTGTACCCTTCCAGGGATACTTAATGCCAAGGAAGTTAATGATCCCTCCCTTACCCTTGACCTCCCAGGGTCAGAGGTACTCCTTCCCTCCCAGCTGTATGCTACTCTCTTTCCACAGTGACGTGAGTGGTGCAGTGAGTCCCTGACCCACACTCTTTCCCAGTCCTCACTCTGTCTAATCCACACCAGCTGGATAGTTCATCTCTGGATAGCTCACTTGGTTTCTTCCTTTCATGCGTTGTACCATTCTAAAATATCCCTCTCTCAGACATGTGAGCAATGCCAGAGCTATCATGGCAGTTGTCACTTCATAGCCTTGATCATTAGTGGGTTTTTTAAAAGATTTATTTATTTTATTTGAAAGTCAGAGTTAAACAGAGAGAGAAGGCAAGGCAGAGAGAGAGAGAGGTCTTACATCCATTGGTTCACTCCCAGCTGGCCGCAATGGCTGGAGCTGCGCCAATCTGAGGCCAGAAGGTTCTTCCTGGTCTCCCATGTGGGTGCCGGGGCCCAAAGACCTGGGCCATCCTCTCCTGCTTTCCCAGGCCATAGCAGAGAGCTGGATCAGGAGTGTAGCAGCCAGCACTTGAACAGGTGCCCATATGGGATGCTGGCACTGCAGGTGGTGCCACAGCACTGGCCCATGCCTTGATCATTAGTACTAATACCCCTGATCTACCGGATGCTGAAAGCAGACTTAGAGTGAAAGAGTCACTGGCTTAGTCTTCCAGCCTCCATCCCCATTGTTGGAACTTAAAAATACCAATAACCCAGTTTCCCAGATGTGGGCACAGGAGGAAGAAAAGAAGGAAAAGAGCTAATAAGTGTTTTGTGCTTCTCCCCTCAAATAATTGAACATTCTAGCCAAATAGGAGGTGCCCTTCTGTGAATCTGGTCCAATTAGGACGTGCTGCCTAGTGTGCTCCATTGGGAACTTGAAACACCAGTTCCCACAACATGCTGAGCATATCTGTTAACACCAGGAGTATAGTGGTTCCAAAGTTGTAACAGTACATTGTCAAATCTGAGTCATTGCTGAATCCACTCTAATTTTTGCCACATCCATGGGCACTTCCCAGCACCACAGTCACTTGCATTTGGCTGTTCATGAGGGCCAAAAAGGCATGGCAACCTCGGATGCCATGTGGATTCTAGTTAAAAGAATGAGGGTTCTAAATTCCCATCACTATAAACTTCTTTTTTTGGCTCACAATTATGTGTATTTCACCTAAATTGTAGGTTTTCGTATAGTCCATTTTAATCACAATATAATCAGTGAGGTAAATTTAACACCTTGAATTAGAGAATATACCTTTTTATTTATTTATTTATTTGACAGAGTTATAGACAGTGTGGGAGAGAGAGAGAGAGGTCTTCCTTCCCTTGGTTCACTCCTCTAATGGCCGCTACAGCCGGTGCTGCGCCGATCCGAAGCCAGGAGCTGGGTGCTTCCTCCTGGTCTCCCATGCAGGGGCAGGGACCCAAGGACTTGGGCCATCCTCCACTGCCCTCCCAGGCCACAGCAGAGAGCTGGACTGGAAGAGGAGCAACCGGGACTAGTACCTGGCTCCCCAACCAGGACTAGAACCCTGGGTGCAGGTACCGCAGGCGGAGGATTAGCCAAGTGCACCACAGCACTGGCCGAGAATATACCTTTCAAAATCAAATAGAACTTAAAAGATATTTACAACACAATGAGAACAGTAGCAATTTCTATAAGGTAGAAATATGAAAAGTAACACTATAATACCAATTCCAAGTAAAATTAAAAACAAAAATAGAAAATTAGATGCCACTTTGGGACACCCACATCCTATATCTGAGTCCTAGCTCTATATCCAATTCAAGCGTCCAGCTGCCAACCCTTGGGAGGCAGCAGTGATGGCCCAAGTAGTTGGTTCCTCCCACCCACATTTGAGACTCAGGTTGAGTTGTAGGCTCCCAGTTTCTGGCTAACCCAGCCCAAGCTGTTGAAGGCATTTGAGGAGTAAAACAGCAAATGGAAGATCTCTATGTCTCACAAATAAAATTTTAAAAGAAAATAGTCCTTCCTGCTGTAAATTTTAAGAAAGTATACAAATGTATAATGAGAAAACAGAAATTAAAGCCCTGTATGTTGGA
The DNA here is from genome assembly GCA_949820135.1 of Sylvilagus floridanus. NCBI lineage: Eukaryota > Metazoa > Chordata > Mammalia > Lagomorpha > Leporidae > Sylvilagus > Sylvilagus floridanus. Next base: position 105,646,262 of record OX463244.1, read on the forward strand.
ATCTGTATAAAACAGTATTAGAGGAAAATTCATATCACATCTATTATCAGTAAAAATGAAAGTATGAGCAAAACTGAATTAAATGCCTAAATCAAACAGAAAAACCTAAAGACAAATGCAGAAATCAATGATATGAATAGAAAAATATCTAAATAAAATTCTGATTCTTTGAAAATATATATAATAAAAAATTTATAATTTCTTAGGAAAATATGGTTATCAAAATCGACCGCAGTAAAGAGAAAAAGCTTAAACAGAAAAATTTTAATAGGAGAAATAGAGAAAGCTATCAAAAAACTGTCCTACAAAGAAACCAAACAAAACTAGGTTCAAATGGATTCACAGGAGAATTTTGCTAAGCTTTTATAGACCTTTTTGTCCCGGTGTTACAGACACTGTGGTAGAACATAGAATAAAAAAAGAGCTCCTAAATTCATTTTAGGAAGCCAAGTTTAGCATTGGTACTTCAACCTGATAACAAAATAACAAAACAAAAATATTGAATACAAAAATCCCTAAATACAAGGCATCTTCAAAAAGTTCATGGGAACTATATGTTATGAAAATACTATGCATGGATTTCAAATTGTTTTGCACCAAAATTAACTTTCCATGAACTTTTTGAAGTACCTTTGTGTATTACCAGTTTTTAAACCCAAACGCTGCATGAAGAAAATAAAACCAGAGGTCCACATGGAGTTTATTTCAGAAACACAAGAATGATTTAATGATTAGAAAATTTATTACATAATTCACTATCATAATAAAAGTACTGACAAGAAAAGAGCCTTGAGTGGGGACTAGCACTAAATGAACACCTATTACAAATTCTTTAATGGGTGAGGAATGTCCAGCCTGTGGAGTGGATAAGGCTCACAGAATCATTTGGTCTGGTGCTGCCAAGGAAACCGCAAGTGGGACTCAGAATTCAATGAATATGTAGTAGGCTAATTTGTAAGTGGATAACTGTAAATATAAATATCAAAATGGCCCTCATCAGTAAAAAAGTTCCCCACCACTGATGGACAGTGAGAGACTGGCAAAGAAATAACCAGACCAACAGAATAGAAGAGAAAATCCAGATTTGACCCATATACATAGAGATGTCTAGTGTTTGGGGTTGGTGTTGTTGCACGGTGGATCAAGCTGCCTCTTGCAACACCAGCATCCACTTAGCAGTGAAGGTTTGAGTCCTGCCTGCTCCACTTCCAGCATTCCTGCGATTGTGCCTGGAAAAGCAAAAGATGGCCCAAGAGGGCCTGTACCATCCACGTGGGAGACCAGGATGGAGTCCTTGACTCCTGGCTTGGGTCTGGACCAGACTTTTGCAACCATTCGGGGAGTGAACCATTAGGTGGAAGATGTCTATGTCTGTCTGTCTGACTCTCCCCTCTCTCTGTTGTTCTGCCTTTCAAATAAATAAATATGTAAATATTTTAAGAAAGATATGTAGTGGATGCCAGAACTGTTGCTTAGTAGGTAAAGACGCCACCTGCAGCACCAGCATCCCATATGGGCGCCAGTTCAAGTCCTGACTGTTCCACTTCTGATCCAGCTCTCTGCTATGGCCTGGGAAAGCAGTACAAGATGGCCCAAGTGCTTGGGCCCCTGCACCCACATGGGAGACCTGGAGGAAGCTCCTGGATCCTGGCTTCAGATTGGCACAGCTCCGGCTGTTGCAGCCAACTGGGGAGTGAACCAGCGGATGGAAGACTCACACACTCTCTCTCTCTCTCTGCCTCTCCTCTCTCTGTGTAACCCTGACTTTCAAATAAATAAATAAATCTTTTAAAAAAATATGTAGTGTATGGTAAGGGTGGTATGCAAATCACAGGAAAGATTAACTTAAATAAACCGTGCTGAGACAATTGTGAAAAAACAAGACAAACTTCATAATATATAAATAAATTCCAAATAAAGTAGAGCTCCCATTGGAAACAATGAAACTATACAAGCCTTGAGAGAAAAAAAAATAGGTGAATTCCTCTATAATCTCCCACCTTCTCACCAATGATTGGAACTCCAGATACAGTGAAAGGTGTGTGAGAGAGAACAAATGGAACAAAAGGAATCGTGAAAATAAGGATAAAAGGAGTGCATGTATGAATGTGTGTGCTTTGAAGTATTTTTATAATCTTTGATAAGTTTGAAATTATTTCTAAATAAGTTTCTTAAAACCCCAAAAACTCACATAATAGCATCCAATTTTTATAAATTTATGTTATCTCCCACAGCATTAAATAGCTATTTCTGAGCAAGTGAATTAGATATTTTTGCATATTAACTTTTTTCTTCATTATATTTTCTTTCATGAATGTTTCTTTTCACGTGAGAAGGTGACCATAATTTTGTTAGTTAAAAAACTTCCTCAAAGCATTTGTTTAAAAGTGAAAAAAAAGAAATAATCTAAATGTCCGTAAACAGGCAAATGACTAAATAAGCTGAAACAATAAGAGTAAGCAATGAAAAGAAATACTTGTTCTCTTTGTTGTCCTTGTCCCTTAACCTACTTTTTTGTTTGTTTGTTTTTTTGGTTTTTAATAGAAAGCTTTTAGTTAATAAATATAAATTTCATAGGTACAATTTTTGGATTTTCGCGTTTCTTCCCCCCACACGCACCCCCCCTCCCCAAAACATCTCACCTCCTACTCCCTCTCCCAACCCATTCTTTATTAAGATTCATTTTAATTATCTTTATATACAGAAGATCAACTCTACACTAAGATTTCAACACTTTGCACCCACACAGACACACAAAGTATAAAGTATTGTTTGAAGACTAGTTTTACTGTTAATTCTCATAGTACAACACATTAGGGACAGAGGTCCTGCATGGGGAGCAAATGCACAGTGACTCCTGCCTTAACCTGCTTTTATAACTTTGATTTTTCTGTGTTGCATTGTAAATAATTTTCCACTCAGTAATTTTCTCTTCAGCTGGGTCTACAATCCTGTTTCTTCTCCACTATTGCTAATTTGAGTTTTTCTGGTTTTAATTTTTATAATACTTAGCTCTGGTTAAAACATATCCTGGTAGAACCTGATTGTCCTGGTTCCCTTATACTTTTATCTCTAAAACATTTTTAAAATATTTATTTTTATATTCTGTACATTCCTTATTTATTTTTTAGTTATTTATTTGAAAGGCAGAGTTACAGAGAGACAGAAAGATCTTCCATCTGCTGGTTCACTCCCCAAAAGGCTGCAATTGCCAGAGTGGGACCGATCTTAAGCCAAGAGCCAGGAGCTTCTTCCAGGTCTCCCACAAGGGCACAGGGGTCTAAACACTTGGGCCATCTTCCACTACTTTCTCTGGTGCATTAGCAGGGAGAAGAATAGGAAGTAGAGCAGCCAGGAACCAAACCACTGCCCATATGGGATGCCAGTACTGTAGGTGGTCTCACCCCCCAAGCAATAGCGCAGGCCCCATGTACCTTATAATTCTAATATATGCAGTCTCCACAAATCTCATTTTATAGATCTCTGGCGCTTTCATTCATGGTGGTTTGTTTTCATGTGTTTATTAACTTTTTTAAAAAAAACTTGCTTATATTTCTTGAAGTTTATCTTGGGGAATATTTTTGTGCCCAGACTTAAAATGAATTCCTCCAGACAGCATTTGCATTTGCTTTTCCATAAAGGCCTGAGCATACTTTAAACCGCATTTTTAGTTTGGAGCTTTTTCATGCTATTTGGCCAAAGCTAATTAAAACTTCAAAGACATATGAACATGGCTTGTCACCTCTACTTCTAAAACAGTATTTTACTTTTCTACCAGTGTAACTATACATTAAAAATTGTTTATAAAACTATTATAGCCATTTTTAGATAGATACATAATGGAGGGACTTCTCTATAAATCTAATCCACCATACTGTCTTTCTATATTCTTTTTCTTTTTTTTTTAAATTGTTCTATCTAGGCTCCAGTATCATGTAGCTCCAATGACTGAAGTTTACATTAGAAATATAAGAGGTCTTTAAAAAAAACAAAACTGTGGCAAAAAATGACCTAAATGAAAGATCCTGTGAGTGAAATCCCAGCGGAAAGAATGGGCTGTCAAAGAAGGAGGTACCTTTCTCTGAAGGGATGGAGAGAACTTCCACTTTTGACTATGGCCTTGTCTAAATAAGACAGGAGTTGGCAAACGCAAGAGGCTTCCATAGCCTTGGTAGCTCATGACAAGAGCCTCGGGTGATTACTGATGCCATAAATAAGAGTGTCAATTGTTAAATCAACAATAGGGGTCACTGTGCACTTACTCCCCATGTAGGACCTCTGTCCTTAATGTGTTGTACTATGAGAATTAACAATACAACTCATCTTCAAACAGTACTTTATACTTTGTGTTTCTGTGTGGGTGCGAAGTGTTGAAATCTTTACTTAGTATAGAGTTGATCTTCTGTATAGAAAGATAATTAAAAATGAACCTTAATAAAGAATGTGATGGGAGAGGGAGGAGGAGATGGGATGGTTTGTGGGTGAGAGGGTGGTTATGGGGGGAGGAATCACTATAATCCAAAAGTTGTACTTTCAAAATTTATATTTATTAAATAAAAGTTTTCTATAAAAAATATAAGAGGTCTTCAAAACATCTGTGGGAAATGTGTATTATTAAAGAAGCATTCACAGATACCATATCTTTTTGCCCCAAAATGAACATAGCTTTTAATTATATTTTTCTGTGAATTTTCCAAAGTTCCCTGATATATCTATCAAGTACTATACGTAGTGTATAGATATAGATATTTGAATAGCTAGAAATACACTCTTCGTTGTTCTTGGCTATTTACAGATATGTACCTTTTCATGATTTAGAATCAACTATCAAAAAAACTAAGGTGTTGAATGGCATTATGTTTTTTTTTAACTTTTATTTAATGAATATAAATTTCCAATGTACAACTTTTGGATTATAGCGGCTTCCCCCCCCATAACCTCCCTCCCACCCGCAACCCTCCCAACTCCCACTCCCTCTCCCATCCCACCCACATCAAGATTCACTTTCAATTATCTCTGTATACAGAAGATCAATTTAGTACATACTAAGTGAAATTTCAACACTTTGCACCCACACAGAAACACAAAGTATGAAGTACTGTTTAAGTACTAGCCATACCATCAATTCACATAGTTTAACACATTAAGGATAGAGATCCTACATGGGGAGTAAGTGCACAGTGACTCCTGTTGTTGATTTAACAATTGACAATCTTGTTTATGGCGTCAGTAATCACCGAGGCTCTTGTCATGAGTTGCTAAGGCTATGGAAGCCTCTTGAGTTTGCCAACTCCGATCTTATTTAGACAAGGCTATAGTCAAAAGTGGAAGTTCTCTCCTCCCTTCAGAGAAAGGTACCTCCTTCTTTGACAGCCCATTCTTTCCGCTGGGATTTTACTCATAGAGATCTTTCATTTAGGTTGGTTGGTTGGGTTTTTTGTTTTGTTTTGTTTTGTTTTGTTTTGTTTGCCACAGTCTTGGCTTTCCATGCCTGAAATACTCTCATGGGCTTATTAGCCAGATCCGAATGAATGGCATACTGTTAATATATACTTTGTGCGTGTGTGTGCAAGTGCACAGTTTGGGAAGAACTGATCAATTTACAACATTTAGTCTTCCAATTTGCACGTTTCTGGTATTTTTTTTAATTTAGAGAAATATTTTCCTTTATTACCCTTTCTAACTGGTTATTTTGCAAGTACTAGTTATTTTGAAACATGTTTTTCATATCTCCTTTGAACAAATGGCTTAACAATTCTTAAGGAGTTTATTATAATATAGAAGGCTGCCAAGCAAAACAAAGTGTGTTTTTCAGGTAATGATTAATCTTCAAAACATCCAAGGAGCTCAGATCATTTCTGCTCTGCATACTGGCAGTTCTTGGGGGAATAAATGCCAATTGCTTTCTTGGCTCCTTAATGTTTGGAAAGCAAATGAAATTATTGTGGTTCTTAAGGCAAACACCTGAAAAATCGTGTTGAAATGGATTTCTTCCAGGAATTTAGCAGCTCTATTCAGACTATGCATTATCAAAACAGTCCTCACGATAAATGATGGCATGAAGCACACATAAAATTATCAGTTTTTTTTAAAAAAAGACATTTATTCATTTGAAAAGCAGAGTTACAGGAGAGAGCAAGCAAGCAAGCTTCCACCCACTGGTTTCACTCCCCAAATGGCAAATATCCTTGCAAAACTTGATTGTCCTGGTTCCCTTACACTTTTATCTCTTAAACACATTAAAAACACTTAGTTTTATATTCTGTACTTTATTTATTTGAAAGACAGTGTTACAGAAAGAGAGAGAGAGAGAGAGAGAGAGATCTTCCATCCTCTGGTTTACTCCCTAAAAGACCACAATAGCCATAGCCAAGATCCAGGAGCTTCTTCAAGGTCTGCCAGGTGGATGCAGGTGCCCAGGCACTTGGGCCATCTTCTGTTGCTTTCCCAGGTGCATTAGCAGGCAGCTGGATTGGAAGTGGAGCAGCTGGGACTGGAATCAGAGGCTCTATGGGATGTCTACCCACTATGCGACAGTGCCAGCCCACAATCCTCACTTTCTAGAGTCAGTCTCCAAATCTCACCCTGCTCCCTGCCCATGAGTAGCAGTTTCATCCCCACAGGCACTCAGCAGTACTAAAATCTGAGAGGCACGCCACTTTGCTGCTGTGATGTCGACTGTTTCCTTTCCTCATCGAGACATTTCCACCCTCGTGGACCTTACACATATTGGTAGATACCTCACAGCAAGTGTTTGTGGAATTAGCTGGGAGGCTTTTTGTTAAGTCAGGAGACCTGTGGCTCACTGGAACTCATGAGAACGTAGAATAAATTATACCCAACGTGTGGACAAGAAACACATGTCGTGTGTTTTGCACTTATAGAGATCCCGCACCCTCATCCCGGTACCTAATTTACAGTACTAGAAGCCCTGATGTCCCTCAACAGTCTTTTTGAAACACAAGACTCATAAACAAAACATAAGGGGAAAATCACTACATTCCTAAAGTTGCACTTATGAAATGCATGGAGTCTGTATTCCTTAAACAGAAGGTTTCTTTGGGGGAAAAATAAATTAACTCAAGTAGCTAAAATATAAATATGGTAATAACGTTTTGGCTAGAAAATTATAATTGCAAGAGGGGAGACACTAAAGCAGCCTGACATGGAAAGCCAAGAAACTCAGGCAAAAAAAAAAAAAAAATTTGACCTAAATGAAAGATCTCCACGAGTGAGATCCCAGTGGAAAGAACAGGCCATCAAAGAAGGAGGTACCTTTCTCTGAAGGGAGGCGAGAACTTCCACTTTGACTATCACCTTGTCTAAATATGATCAGAGTCCGTGAACTCAAAAGGCTTCCATAGCCTTGGCAACTCATGACTAGAGCCTAGGGAGATTACTGACGCCATAAACAAGAGTGTCAATTTGTTAAGTCAGCAACAGGGGTCGCTGTGCACTTAGTCCTCATGTAGGATCTCTGTCCTTAATCTGCTGTACATTGTGATTTAATGCTATAACTAGTACTCAAACAGTATTTTACACTTTGTGTTTCTGTGTGGGTGCAAACTGTTGAAATCTTTACTTAATATATGCTAAACCGATCTTCTGTATATAAAGAGGATTGAAAATGAATCTTGATGTGAATAGAAGGGGAGAGTGGGGGGTGGGAGGGAAGTTATGGTGGGGGGGGAGCCATTGTAATCCATAAGCTGTACTTTGGAAATTATATTCATTAAATAAAAGTTTAAAAAAAAAATTTTTTAAAGCAGCCTAAGCCACTGCCTTGCCCTGATTAGAGAGATCCAACCGGTTAGTTTCAGATGCCTCCCGTGGACCATACCTGGGAGCAGCCTCCTCGCAACTGCAGGGATCCATCCCCCTGACTTAGCTGGAGCCAGAGAATCATGGCAACCACTGCCGCCAGTAGGCGTTCACGTACGGCTCTCCCGGAGCCACGCCCCTGGTTTCCTGGGTTACCGAACTCCGCGCCCCGCCCCGCCCCACGTCCTTTTCCGGAAGGCGGAGGGCCGACGTCCTCGGCGCGTGACGTAGCACGCTGCCCTATAAATACGTGCCGCGCGCCAGTCGCTTCCTCTCTGCGCTGCTGGGGTCTTCCAAGATGGCGCCGGTGAGTGAGGGTACTCGTTGTAGGGGAGGGTTTTGGTGCATCTCAGATGTTTGTAGCTGGCGAGGAAGAGCGTCGGTCGGATAAAGAGAAGGGAGAAGTGGGCCGCGGGTCGGGAGCACAACGTGTCAGGGTACCCGGCTGTTTAGACCTGTCGGCTGCCATGTGCTCTGGTGGAGTTCGAGCTGGGCCCGGATCGGCTTAAGATGGGGGTCGTGGGCTCTCAGGGAAGAGGGAGGCACGGCTGTAGGCACGGCGGGGGACAGCGTCTGGGCCTTCGCTCTGCGCTGTTGCCGCTCTGTTTGCACCAGAAAGGGGGGATAATTAGCAGTGGAGCCGGGCCGGTCGGAGGGCCCTGGCGCGCTCCGGGAACTTTATAAGTTAAAGAAACTTTGTGAAGTAGTTTAAAAATATGAAGTGGTTCTAGTATTGGAAAGAGCTTGCTTCGAGTAAAAGATGTATTTGAAGAAACTTAAAGTTAGTGTGAAAATGGAATAAAAATATTGTTTTGGTGTAAAAATAAAGTGTTAGGAACATTTTGAAGACCCTTCGTGTTGGTAGTTCGCCAATTCCATTTTGCCGGTTGGGTTAAATGACAAGTTCTGGGGTTATCTGTTTCTACATGGGTCAAGTTCTGACAGAGTTGTGAACTGCTTAGCAAGCAGTATGACAAACCCAGCACCCACTAATCTCTTGTCAGCCCCACGTTGTGGATAGTTATTTTTAAAAAATAATATTAATACTTGAGATGCATGTGGGTGGATTTAATTGGAGGTGACATTCTCTAGCACATAGTGATTATGTTTTTATTTCACTGAATGTGGACTGGTGCCAACCATAGCAGCATTTGAGTTTTGGACTTGTACAGAACTCACAAAAATTTTGGTTTAAACCAAGGTAAAATTGTATCATCTTTAGAAAGTCTGATTAAAGGAAAAACAGTTTATGGCAGATTGTCAGTTGCATGATTTGTATAGAAGTAAACTAGGACGTTGCATACTGCATTGATACACATTTCATGTAAAGTAAATAAATTCTTACAGTGCTATAATTAATCTTGTAGCAAAAAGACAAGAAGCCCAAGAAGTCAACCTGGAAGTTTAATTTGGACTTTACTCATCCTATGGAAGATGGAATTTTTGATTCAGGAAATTTTGTGAGTGTCATTCTCCTCGGCTTGTTTTTATATTTGTAGAGTTCTTCGTGATGACTTAAGTATATCTGATAATAACCTGATCTCTCTTCCTAGGGTGCCTTCCCTAGTGAATATCTAGGGTTTTCTTCCCTAGTTTGCATTCTTTCTGTTTTGAAATAGGAACAGTTTCTCCGGGAGAAGGTTAAAGTCAATGGGAAAACTGGAAATCTCGGGAATGTTGTTCACATTGAACGCTTCAAGAATAAAATCACGGTTGTTTCTGAGAAACAGTTCTCTAAAAGGTTGGTAATGTGCTTTGCAAATTTTTAGTAAAATTATAGTTGTGGAATATTTTTATAGAATACTTAATGCAGCATTCTCTTTACACAAGAATAAATACTCACATTAATGGGATATATCAAAAATCTTCGTTGAGCTTACCAAATGCCCATCTTCGTGGAAAATGCATTCACTGGGTGCCAGGTGCCTGGCTGTTGGATTCCTTGCTGGAATGTATTTAGGTAAATCATGTCCAACATTAGTCCTCGTTCATGAACCATATGCCCTGTTAATGGGAACTGTGTACAGAACTGTGTGTTGGTGCGTAAGTATAAGAATACGTTTCCAGAAGCATGTTTAGTGTACGCATGGAAGAAATATTGTAACTTACTGATGGAAAGGTTTTGGTTGTTTACTCAGCAAATACTAAATGAGTGCATTGCAGCACCACTGTAGGACTGGACAAGAGAAGTGTGCGATAAATGTCAAGCCGTGGCAAGTTCTGTACAGGATTGTGTTGGGGGGGGGGGTGGCTGGTGTTGTGAGAAGGGTGCACCAGGCTGGAGGGGTAGCTGGGGAGCAGATCTTCAAAGTAACAGGAAGGGAAACCATTGACTTCTTGCTGAAGACCACGAACAGCATTAGGAGATGGTAGATTGGACTGAAGTGGTGGTGAAACTGGAGAAGACCCCCTGAAATTTACACTGAAATGTGACCCCTTAAAGTTCCCTAGAAATGCTATCCGGGGTGCTACATGTGCTACCGGAATTTTGGGTACCTTACAATTTCACCACGGGCTTATTACTAAATCCCCGATATTAATAAGCCCAGGAGGATTCTTGCCTAATAACAAGGCAGCATGGTGTGTTTTAAGCTTTTGTTTAGTGAGAAAGATGCATAGGAGAGTGAGAGCTTTTATAAGAGACGTGAATGGGGTTCATACTGAGCAGCAGGAACCAGCCACGTGGATGAACATCTGGGCCAGGAAGCCTGAAGGCCATGCGCTCTGGATGCACAGGACTACATCAAGCCCCCTCCACACAAGGGGCCAGGGGAGAAGGGCACAGGCCAGGCCACACCTTGTCCCAGCTTTTAACCCATTTCCAAAGGGGAGTGGTTAATTAACCTGATTGGCTGGTGGGTACCCAGTGTGGCCAGGTAGGGGGATGAGGTCACACAGGGGCATGGCAAAGTGTGGTCTTCCAGTCCACAAATCGAACCGTTTTAACCTGTATGCCTGCCTGCTTCAGTGGCAGTGCATGTCAGCTGAAGTTAGGAATTAGTAAGGATTCCAAGAATGTAGCTGCTGTCCCCAAGGATTTTAAAGACATGCACATAAGTTAGAAGGTGCGATTCTGTGACTTCCATATTACAGGTCGAGGGCCCACGAATTCTGAGAGGCTGTGAGCAGTGGGAGTAACAGTAGCAAAGGGTGGGGAGCAATGTGTAAGGTATGAACAAAAAGAATACATCTTCCATATAATCTTAATAGATTCTATTAGTTAATGAAATTCATGCTTTTATTTTAAAGGTATTTGAAATACCTTACCAAGAAGTACCTTAAGAAGAACAATCTTCGTGATTGGCTTCGTGTGGTTGCATCTGACAAGGAGACTTACGAACTTCGCTACTTCCAGATTAGTCAGGATGAAGATGGATCAGAGTCTGAGGACTAGGTCAGGCCTCCCCAGAAGGAAGAGCCTTTCCTTCACTCATGAAGTACTCATAAGAAAGAAACATCTAGAAAGGGATTTTTTCACTTATTGGGCAATTAAAAAATTGTATTCTTAAACCTCTGTCTTATTTATTTTTTATTAAAGAGTATTCTGTTTATGTGATTCTGGTTTTCCTTTGATGACGCTTACAGGCAGTATTTAAATAAGTTACAGCTAGAATTTCCAAAGTTCCTGTTATAAATCTCAAGTAAAAGTAGCATTGGAAATATTCTTGAAGCATGTTCACACATAGCTTTATACTGAAATGTGCTGCGTGCTCTTCACAGCCTCAGGTGTTTGCAGTTTCATAAATGCGAGCCTGGGTGCTCAGTGTGGAGTCGCGTGTGCATTCTGCTTCAAAGGATGTTGTCTGGTCAGTAGTATAGAAGTTTTGGGTAAGCAGCAGTCCTGCTAAGCCAAGTTTTTGTATTCGAAATCTGCAGATGTGGAGCAGGCACTAAAAATTCAAATTTGATTTCAGGTCTGCTTAATATCCAGTTAGAATCCTGTCACTTCCTAATGGTGTTAAGAGTTAGCTATTTAGTAGTCTGAAATAGGAAGTTCATGAAAACTAACACTGACTGTTTCCTCAAACTGGATTAAGTTGTTTGAGGCAGCATCTCGATTGCATGAATTTCTCTAATGTGGGCTCTGATGCTGATGAAATGTGAAAGAATTACTAGCTGTCAGTGCTGACTTACTGGAGGCGTGGCAGCTGTGGTGGCAGTGTTCAGCAGCAGGTTGAGCAGCTTTTTGGAATGCCAGCATGCCTCCCAGGAGTGAATGCTCCTGGAGAGGTAGTGGGAGATGTGGGTGGAGCTCTGGCTGTGGGCGGCCATTGCGTTTGTGAACCAGTGGACTAATGAGCTCTGGAGAAAAGTGAGTTCCAGATTGAGTGCACGCCCTTAAACACCTTGTTAAAGGGTGTCAAGGAGTAGAAAGCCTCTGATTTTCCTGTGCTTGGTTCTGCCAGCCATCCCCCAGGAGAGGACTAAGGTGTGAATATCCCCACCAACCAGGGTTTCTTTCGGGGGGGGAGGGGGAGGAAGGGTGTTGTATTCCAAAACAAAATAAGTTTCTTTTCATGTAGCAACATACAGTGTGGAGTATTTTTGTTTAGGATACAGGTGCTCCCAGAGAAAATTCCTCCAAGTGATGAGATGCTCCATAAGTAGTGGCTCCTCCCGCTGGGCCTCACAAACAGACCGGACAGACCTGACTGGTAAATTGCCTTGTTTTCCTCTCCCCTGCTTGGTCAGACTGCTGCGTCTGAGGTGACGGGTGAAATGTTTTACGTTTTTAATAACACCCAGGTTTCCCTGTGAATGCCAGACCAGCCTCTGCAGCTTTTCTCAAGAGTTAACACCAGTTAGGTTGCAAACGACCGAAAACCCAAGCCCAGATCATTTAAGCAAAAACAGTAAATCCGGCCGGCGCCGTGGCTCAAAGGGCTAATCCTGCCTTGTGGTGCCAGCACACCGGGTTCTAGTCCAGGTTGGGGCGCCGGATTCTGTCCCGGTTGCCCCTCTTCCAGGCCAGCCCTCTGCTGTGGACCGGGAGGGCAGTGGAGGATGGCCCAAGTGCTTGGGCCCTGCACCCCATGGGAGACCAGGAGAAGCACCTGACTCCTGCCATCGGATGAGCGCGGTGCACCGGCCGCAGCACGCCGACCGCAGTGTCCATTGGAGGGTGAGCCAACAGCAAAGGAAGACCTTTCTCTCTGTCTCTCTCTCTCACTGTCCACTCTGCCTGTCCAAAAAAAAAAAAAAAAAAAAACAGTAAAAAATCCAGGAATGAATTCTTGACTGTAACCAAACCAAGTGTCCTTCCCTAAGCCAATCCTGAAACAAGGAAGACTGCCTATGCTTACCAGCTTAATCCAGTTGCAGCATAACCTGGTTGCTGAAGGTGGGAGGTGGGGAAGGTAGTGGGCTCCCTTAAGGGGGCAAGGAATGCATTGTTTTCACTTGAGTAGAGGCTAGACTCTAACAGAAAAGGCAAAGGACCTATAATAGCCTAAAATCATTTTGAAGAAGATGACCGTGGGACGAATCAGTCTACTCAAGTCCGGTACTTTGATAGCTATAGTCAAAACTGGTGCTCATGGAGAGACTAAAATGTTAGCCTAATACGTGTATAAGACATGGTAGCAGGTGCTTTAAATGTGTTACCTGTCACAGCAGGGAGGGTGGTTGCCGGAGCAAGTCTCTGGGTTCTTTTCTTCAGCTTAATATAGAAATAAAAAGCCGGGAAACTATTTGCAAAGAGGCAGAAACTTGATTGGCAAGCAGTAGAGAAAGTGTCTGATCCGAGAGGAGACCAGGCAGAGTGCCGGAGTGGGACACTGGCTTTGAGGAAGTGCCCCTGGTTTTTAAGGCATTACTATTTGTGCATTAGGTTATCCTATTGGGGGTCCCCCTTGGACACTGGGTTTCACATACATATGTTGATTGTCTTGGGGCTCAAGGAGATAGTGGGGGTTTCCTGGAGACTATCTCCTTAGGGGCTCAGCCCCTTCCTCTGCCGGCCCTGGGTGGAGGGTTGCAACTAACCTGAAGGCATGGTTTAAAACCACAAGGTCACATGAGATAGCCAGGGTCTCTTGGAGCCAGTCCAACTCTCCCCAGGCGCTCAGCCCCTTCCTCTGCCAGCTCTGGGTGGAAGACTGTAATCACCCTGAAGGTGTGAGTTAAAGCCGAAAGGTCACACAGGTAGCACAAGAAGCTATTAGTGGGGGAGATGCCAGTCAGTCTGGAGACAGGCTTTCCAGCCACACCTGGCAGCCTGCTTGTGAAGGACACTCTACCCATGTCTGAGGGGCCCACAGACCCCCCAGGCCCCCTGGCCAGCCTCATCATGTTATTCTCCGTTGAAACATTTTACAGATGTAGTAAGTGAGACTCCAGGTGACCAAGGTGCAGAGCTGGAATCTGAGGCACTATCAGTGCACTGCCACACCTGTGTTTGCTCCTCTACTTCAAGGCTCCAAGGTCTGAAGGAGCAGAAGGAACTAGAACTTTGACATGGCATGAATGGAGATGGCATAGGGACAATGAGGACAATGGGTAATTTCTGTGGAGCGAGAAAAAAGAAAATGAAACAGAGATATGCGCTTTGGGGCAGGAGTATGAAATGCTGAGGGCTGAAAGTACCATGCAGAATGTATTACCTGGGAGAGACTAAAGGCAAAAAGGCTAGGAAATGAGAAAAAAAAAAAATTAGTAAAGAGACTGTAACAGTAGAGGAGGAATTGAGAGTTTGTTCTGGACAGAGAGGAGTAAACGGATGCAAGAGTCCTTATATTATTTATTTAATTTTGTACTTACTAGTTGAGTGTTTGCCAGGAGCCAATCATATCAGTCAAGGCTAGGACCATGACAATGGAGTAGAAGGACCCATGCTTCGACTTGCTGATAGAGTAGAGAGGGGTGACAGAAACGTAGGAATAAAATGGACTACATAGAAATAAAAGGGGCCAGCCTCTCAGAAGTGAAGACAGCTTTCTTTCTGACTCGGTGGCTCTGAGTTGGAATTTTGAAATGTACCTTTCCCCACCATAGCGCTTACATAAAAGAAAGGATCAGACGAGCACTGTGATGGAAGGGCAAGGATTCAGACTGCTTCTGTATGTCAGAGTCTCGGCGCTCTAGATGATAGATCACATCCCTGAATTCAGGGAGCTCTGGTTTCTTCAACTGTAAGATTCGGGGGGTGTCTCAGAATTCCCGGAGGCCTAACTACAGCTGCACAGTAGAGTCACGAGGGGTCTCGTACATGACCCCCAAGTGCAGGCCTCACCCAGCAACTTAGAATTCCTGTTGACTTCCCCAGATGAGCCTCACACTCAGCCAGATGGAGAACCACAGATTCAATAACCTCAAAGTCTCCCCACCTCAGAAGAGGCCATAATTCTCCAGGGAGGAAAATGAAACACTCTTCCGGTTATTTTGTAGATGTACAGGGCAAGAATGAGCTTAGGGCGCTGGTGGTTATAAGCAATATAAACATATTTACATTTCAGAGTCCAATCCAAGGAAAAGAGCAGTTCTTACACCAGCAGTGACTGAGTCCCTTGAGATCTTTTTTTTTTTTTTTTAATTTATTTGACAGGTAGAGTTATAGACAGTGAGAGAGAGACAGAGAGAGAAACAGAGAAAGGTTTTCCTTCTGTTAGTTCACTCCCCAAATGGCCGCTGCAGTGGAACTGCGCCAATCCAAAGGCAGGAGCCAGGTGCTTCTCCTGGTCTCCCATGGGGTGCAGGGCCCAAGTGCTTGGACCATCCTCCACTGCCTTCCCCGGGCCACAGCAGAGAGCTGGACTGGAAGAGGGGCAACCGGGACTAGAACCTGGCGCCCATATGGGATGCCAGCGCCGCAGGCGGAGGATTAACCAAGTGAGCCATGGCGCCAGCCCCCCCTTGAGATCTTAAACCTGACTCTAAAAATGGGAAAGTTCAGAAACACATTGAATACCTCAGTGAGTGTGTGTATGTGTGTGTGTGTTTTACATATATATATATATATATATATATATATGCACACATGGAATATTACTAATAAACTATTAATTCCTGGGCCAGTGCTGTGGTATAGCAGGTAAAGCCGGCACTATCTCATACGAGTGCCAGTTTGAGTTCCAGCTACTCCGCTTCCAATCCAGCTCCCTGTTAATGGCCTGGGAAAGCAGCTGAAGATGGCCCAAGTGCTTGGGCCCCTGCCACCCACATGGGAGACTCTGATGAAGCTTCTGGTTCCTGGATTCTTCCTGGTACAACCCCAGCTGTTACAGCCTTTTAGGGAGTGAACCAGCAGATGGAAGACTGATTCTCTCTTTCTGTCTCTCTCTCTCTCCTCCCTACCTCTGTGTGTGTGTGTGTGTGTGTGTGTGTAACTCTGCCTTTCAAATAAATTTTTAAAAATGAATCTTTTTAAAAAGCCAAAACTAGTAATTCCTAGCTCCATGAAGGGCTGTAATTACACATTTTTCCATTAGATGGAGCTATATTGTCATAACAGGAGAATTTCATGCATCAATAAGAGATGTTTTATAGATGATACATTTTAAAGTGAATTAGGAAAGAGTTATCTATTAAAATGTGTAGCAAATTATTTTTAGAGCAGTCATGTTATTTCTAACCTTTGCAGTATCTGGAGTTGTTAAGTTGCTTGGCTTTGCACAGGCTTCATATTTCACATACTTAAAACTTTGTTTTCTGTATCTCCCTTCTCATGGGCCCAAATCAAACTCTACTCCAGGAAGAGAGTAGCTGCTAAAGCATTTCAGTTGTGATATGGCCCAGCTGTGGCCATTGTGGCCATTTGAGGAGTGGACCTGTGTATGGAAGACCTCTCTCTCTCTCTCTGCCTATGCCTATGCCTCTCTGTAACTCTGCCTTTCAAATAAATAAATAAATCTTTTAAAAACATGATTCTTCAAACTAGTTCTATAAACAGTGTGCAATAAATGTACTGTTTTGTTTTTAAATATTTGGGATTCTTAATACAGATTTTCAACTGTTAGGTAAAAGAATGAGGAACAATTTCAGATCACAGATATGTAATAATTCAGATTTTTTTTAAAAAGTTATCTATTTATTTGAGAGGCAGAGAAACAGGGAGATAGAGTGACCCACAATGACCAGGGCTGGAGCCAGGAACCAGAAGCACAACATATGGTGGCAGGAACACAATTACTTGAACAATCCCTGATGCTTCCTAGTGTCCTGCATTTGCAGGAAGCTGGAGTCAGGAGTCAAAGCTGCGACTCAAATCCATGTGCTTTGATTGGCATGTAGGTGTCTTAACCACTAAGCTGAATGCCCACTCCTCCTAATAGCTTTTGATACGGCTCTTGAGATTCTTAAAGACGACTAAGCATCACCTGAAGTGATTCTTTGGCAATGAATTATTCGCAGTTTTCTAAATCTAATATTGATCTATGGCTTTTTATTAATAGAGAGTTGCAAGTATGAGATAGCAGACATTTAGCCCAGCAATTAAGCCACCAGCTAAAACATGCGTATCTCATACTAGACTGCCTGGGTACAAGTCCTGGCCCCACTCCTGATTCCAGCTTCCTGCTAATGTATGCCCTGGGAGGCAGCAGATGATGGTTCAAGTGGTTGGGACCCTGCCACCCATGTGGGAGAACTGGCTTCAGTTCTGGGCTCCTGGCTTCAATCTGGCCCACCACTGGTCATTGCAGGCATCGCAGGGAGAAAACAGGCTGATCGGAGCTCCACTTCTCTATCTTGCTGTCTCTCTCTCTTTCAAATAACATAAATACTTCAAAGCAAAGAATTTCTGATGTCAAATCTAATCCCTCTTCATTGAAGGATGGTGAAGCTAAATCAAAAAGGCTGATGCATTGCATGGAGGCACATGGACAGCCTGTGTGAACTTTGGAGGTGGAGAAATTGAGGAAAGATGACCTGGTGCTCTCTTGCTAAATTAGCATTGCAGTTATTTATGATAGTCATTGGGCTGTCTCTCTCTCTCTCTCTCTCTCTCTCTCTCTCTCTCTCTGCCTCGCTCTCGCTCTTTAACATTTATTTATTTACTAGAGATGGAGTTACAGACAGAGAGAGGGAGAGACAAAGAGAAAGGTTTTCCATCTGCTGGTTCACTCCCCACAGGGCCACAATGGCCAGAGCTGAACCAATCCTGAAGCCAGGAGTTTCTGCTGGGCCTCCCAGGCGGGTGCAGGGGCCCAAGGACTAGGGCCATCCTCTACTGCTTTCCCAGGCCATCAGCAGGGAGCTGGATCAGAAGTGGAGCATCCGGGACCCGAACCTGCACCCATATGAACTGCCAATGCTGCAGGCCGATGCTTAACACTACGCCACAGTGCTGGCCCCTGTTCCACTTCTTTTTCTGGGCACATTCCCAACTCCTTCTGAAGTTAAGTGTGGCCATGTGTCTTGCTTTGGTCACTGAAATGTGACAAGAAAGTACAGATGTCACTTCTGGGTGGAGACTTCAAGAGCAGGTGCATTTTGTGCCATGATGGTTATGGAAGCCCGGGTTGAGAAGGAGACTCTATCAGCCTGGGTCCCTGAGAAATTAGAGTGAGCGGCACATCTCACCATCTGCAGTGGGCATATGAGTGTCAGCAAGAACTAAACATCAGACAGGCTAAGCCCAGAGCATTTTTAAAAGTTTATTTCTGCAGCAACATCGAGAGTACACGGACTGCCACACTCTTCACATCCCATGCCTATGGGAAAGGGGCCTCCTTCCTGGTCTAAGGTGAGTCAGAGTCACTCACCGGAGCATCCTCCTCCAAGTTCTTCACAGCCCCGTTCTTCCAGGAGCCAAAGCCGTCTTTCCCCTCACTGCACCCCAGCTCGATTCTGCTTTGTCAACTGTACTTCCTCTGTTCAAAGGCAGGAAGAAAGGAAGTTCTTTTTTGTTATGTTGACTGAAATAACCAGAGTCTGGTTGGAAAATCAGAATTCAAGTTTATTCAAACTGAAGCTTTAAACCCAGAAACAACCAGTCAGTTGCCTGAGCTGGCAGTTTGACAGGCCCGAGTAGATGTAGAACAAAACCCGGCGTGTGGAAGATGTGCAGGGTACACTGGTCAGCACACAGCTTGCTGGGCCTCGCCACACTGGGCCTTCACCCAAGTGCCTCCATGGTCACCCTGCTGTATCCCATGGTGACTCACCACTCAAATCAGCCTTCTTGTCCTTGAGAAGGACTGATGGTTAGTGTGCAGATTTCCCTCTATCCCTGGTTCACTCCCCAAATGGCCATCACAGCCAGGCCTGGGCTAGGCTGAAGCCATTAGCCAGGTGCCAGGAGCTTCTTCCGGGTCTTCCACGTGGGTGCAGGAACTCAAGTAGTTGGACCATCTTCTGCTGTTTTCCCAGGCACATCAGCAGGAGGCTGGATCAGAAGTGGAGCAGCCAGGACACCAACTTGGCCCATCTGGGATGCTGACATCCCAAGTCATTGCAAGTGGCAGTTTAACCTGTTACACTGCAACACCAGCCCCTCACTCTTTCTTTGTATAGTTTCTAAGTGCGAATTTTGAAGTGTACAATCTTCAGCAACTGTATTTCTGCATCTATGACCTCCCTATACAATTTACTTGCTACTGCACGCATTTTTATAAATGCTGGAGGATAAAACATATGTAATTCAATGCCATCTGCGTAAACGCTGGATGTCTGAAAATATTTTCTTCTTTTTTGTGACTCTGATACGTAGAATGTAATAGCTGTCTACTTTCAAAGTTGGGTTTGACCTTGAGTTATTAAAACAAAGAGAGAAACACACCTGTGATTGCTTCCTGTCTCGAATGATGAAAGCCACCCTATATCTGTAGCTGCCTGCCTTCCTACCAGCATATGGGAGGGTTCTACAGACATCCAACAATCGTACAAGGAAATCGATGTTGTACAGCAGTTACGAATGAAGCTCTGGAGAGGGATCTGAACCTTCCTCCGTGGGAACTGGGTGTGATGAACACTCTCGCCATCGCAGAAGTGTTCGTGAACATTGACATGAATGTGTCGGGGAAAGTAAAATGGTTTCTCATCCCCCTCCCCCTTCACTCCTTAAGGAAAGCTCTTCGGTTGCTGACCACTAGATAGATAAATATTGGAGGAAAGAAAGGGAACTAACCGGGCTGGGGGCTGGGGTGGGGGTGGGGGGTGAAAGGGAATGAGGAAACCCAGGACAGCAGCAAAGCTCCCGCGGGGGACAAGCTGACTGGGGTGTTGGCGGCCACTTGCTGAGGATTTGTTACAAAATCTTTTCCTGCTCCGCCTTTGGAATCTTTGTGGAAGGTGTCTTTAAAAAACAAATCCGAAATTGCCGAGAAAGACTGTGTTTCCGGGGCTTGAGTTCCAACGGCATTGAGCTAAGTCAGTTTAACAATCTAGAAAGATATTAAGTGCTCCAGTCTTCTAGCATGGCTGTGAAGAACCAGGTAAAAGGATCTACTTTCTCTCTTACCATGAAAAAAGCGGGGCTTTTTTCTTCCCTTCACTGTTATATTTCTATTATTCCGAGGGTACTGTTTATCCTAGTGCTCCTTGATCTCTTTATATGTTGTCTTTCTTCTGGGTGATGCTTTTCTGTTTAACTCTGAGAAATAAGATGGAACTGAAGGGAGAAAGTAATTTTAAACAATTTGAACTTGACATTTACATGCTGTGCTCTTAAAAATTGTTAAATTCCGTGGCAGGGCCGCTGTGGCATAGTAGGCTAAGTCTCCCCCTGCAGTGCTGGCATCCCATATGCGCTCCTCTTCTGATCCAGCTCTCTGCTGTGGCCTGGGAAAGCAGTGCAAGAGGGCCCAAGTGCTTGGGCCTCTGCACCCACGTGGGAGACCTGGAAGAAGCTCCTGGCTCCTGGCTTCGGACTGGCGCAGCTCTGGCCACTGCGGCCACCTGGGGAGTGAACCAGTGGATGAAGACCTTTCCCTCTGTCTCTCCCTCTCTCTCTGTAACTCTCCCTCTCAAATAAATTAAAAAAAAAAAACTTAAAAAAAAATGCTATGGCAAAGTCATGACGCACCAGTCCCACTAAGGACCCCATCTACATGCCTACTTCAGGAGGTTTGGTGTAACATTTTGTGAGTTAATTACAGAAGCATTTGTGTGGTGAGGTCAGTCTCAGGCAGAGCAATCTGGAAGTCCAGAGAAAAATTCCCCAACCATTTTGATTAGCCTGTAAAATGTCTGTAATTATATTATTTTCTCTGAGCATATTTGCCTTGCCAATTAGATTCTACTTAGATAAGCAAGAAAAAAGCTGATCACCATTAAAATCTCTCACCCCCTACACACACACAAACTAGATCATGTTCAAGAAGATGTTTAGCTATTAACCAAAATGTCATTAGCAAATGTCATTTCTTAGTCAATCAAAGAAGACAAATCCCTGACATAGAAAAACATGCCACTTCATCTTGAGCTAATCTTAAAAAAAGAAAAAAACAGGGGGAAAAAAAAGGAGGAAAAATTATCTTGAGATTTTTCCAGAAGTGACTATTTTAGGACCAAGTCTTACCATCTCTAGCCACAATCATCTGCCAACGAGGGAAAAATCTCTGTGATGTTCAAAACATCCTTGCTGCTGTGTTGAAGAAGAGAATTGCATCTTGGTAAAGCACCATCAGCTGGCATTTTTTTATGAGTTGATGGACGTCTGCTCAGCCTGGGTATTGTGCAGCTCAAAACACATTTATTCGCTCAGCATTCTTGAGGAGCTGTGTGAGCTCGCGGGATGCCAAAGATAACATCTAGATCAGCAATTTCTCATAAATCATTGGGACATGGAACATGAAACGAGAAGAAGAAACCAAGAATTCAATAATAAATATGGCAAGGTGCACAAACAAGAGAATTGAAACCAGATGAAAAGCAGCCGCGCGTACAGAAGGTCAGGAACGCGTTTCCCCTGCGCCCTCCGCGGCTCGGCTAAGCCTCTGACGGTGCTTTCC
Source organism: Sylvilagus floridanus (assembly GCA_949820135.1). Taxonomy (NCBI): domain Eukaryota; kingdom Metazoa; phylum Chordata; class Mammalia; order Lagomorpha; family Leporidae; genus Sylvilagus; species Sylvilagus floridanus. The sequence goes on from OX463244.1 coordinate 105,667,972, forward strand.
GGGCGGCGCATTAGCTGACCGCGCCGAGTGCGCTCGGGAATGTTTATGTGGAGGATTTAAGGCCTTAACATACAACTGAAAAATTAGTGCGGTTTATTTTAGTTTGCTTAAGGCTTCAGGCCATTATGCAACGAAGGGGAAAATAGTGTTTATTATACTTTAAGGAGCACTGTGCTCATATGCCTTGAGCTAAATTCTAGGTACATGTATATAATGTAATTCAATTTATGCAATATGTATGTATATAAACATGAAGCTTAACGGGCGATTATAAAGTAAAGTGACATTTTCCAACAAAAAATGTCAGAACTTCTCAGGAGCCATCCAGGAAGATAGATATTCCTACAATGTTGCTCTTACTAAATAAGTTATGGGGATATCTCTTTAAGTCTTAAAACATTGCAGTCCATTATTAAAATATGCTTTTGATGACAAATCAGTAAATGTTGATGGGTTTGAACTCCTGGGAACATAGCCTTTGGCATGTGCAGGAAATGGTACAGGTGAAATGATTTTTATTGCTATTAAAAACAATGTGAGGGCCGGTGCTATGGCATAATGGGCTGTCTCTGCTGGTGATGCTGGCATTCCATATAGGTGCCAGTTCGTGTCCCGGCTGCTCCTCTTCTGATCCAGCTCTATGCTTATGGCCTGGGAAAGCAGAGAAAGATGGCCCAAGTGCTTGGGCCCCTGTACCACTCCACTGGCCTCTAACAGATCTCCTTCAGTTTACTTTTTATTCTTCACCTTATTTCCCCATATTAGGCTTATCAGAACAGAACCTTCACAATACAGACCAAACTCCTTCACACCCACTTTCTTTACTCCCCAGCATTTCCCCGCCATGGTCACTACTCAAAGCCCTAACTCTCTTTTGTTACCTAGGTTTCTTGCTAGGCATTAGCACGTGTGGGTAAGCATGTGGAACTGGCTCTTGAGCGGGGTCCAAGTCCGAGCCCTTCCACTTACCACTGCATGATCAGCACCTGTTGATTAACTGCTCTAAGCCTCAATTTTCTTATGTACAAAATGAAAATTATCATAGCTCCTACCAACTGTATTGGAAATTTTAATGAGTTACACGCAGAATGTTGTTAAGAGCTTCTGTTAGATGGTGAATCTCAGAAAGCACTCGCTGTTATCAGCCCACTAAGATAGATGCACAGTTAGTCTGAGCTATGCCGTCAGCTCTCTGCCTCCACAGCTTCTTTGGGCTCTGTGTCCACCAGGGGGTGCTCCAACAACAGATTGAAAATATTTTTATTTATCTATAGACAGAGTGGCAGCAAGAGATAGAGACAGAGTAATACAGGGAGAGAGCGAGAGCGAGAGCGAGAGAGCGAGAGAGCGAGAGAGCGAGAGAGAGAGAGAGAGAGAGAATGAGAACTTCATCTGCTAGTTCACTCCTACAAATGCCCGAAAGGGCCAGGACTGGGCAAAGCATAAACTCAATCTGTTTCTCTCTGTGAACCCACTTCCTGGCAAATTTTAGGAAATTCACCAGTTGTTGTCATGAAAAATAATTTATTTGCAACAAATTAGGAGACCACAGGGAATAGTTTCCAAAGCCTTGACTCTATGAACAGAGGAAATGGGCATCTTTTATTTTAGGGGCACATGAATGTGTAAGAGGGGGTGTTGCTGCCATGTCATGAAGGGATGGGGAAACATACACTGACATGTTGCAAATTATGGCAATAAGCTTTAAGTTCCTCCTGGTTGTGCGGATGGAGGAGGGATCTTAGTATTAAAATAAAGCATAGGGTGACCTTTGTATACTTTTTGACCCATCTGCACAGGTGTTGTTCCTGTTGTAGGATCTGGATCAGTTCCGGGTAGCTGGTGACTGCATTTATTTCTGTCATGCGCCTGAAAACCAGAACAACTCAAGAACACCAGGTTTGTTTAGGGTCTTGAAATAGAAATGAGTCAATTCAAGACTTTTAAGCATTAGCAGGTGACAACTCCAATTATTCCATGAGGGTGGCAGGGACCCAATTACTTGACTCATCACCACTGCCTCCCAGGGTCTGCTTCGTCAGGAAGATGGAGTAGGAGCCAGAGCTGAGCACTGAGCCAGGTACTGCAGTGTGAGACATGGGCATCTTAACTGCTAAGCTGAACACCTGCTCCAGATCGAAATACTTCCAAAAAAATTACATTCATACCGTATATATACATACTCTTTTCTTACTATTTTCTAAATAATACATTATATCAATAATATAGCACTTGTATTATGTTAGGTATTATAAATAATGTAGAGATGATTTAAAGTATACAGGATAATGTGCATATGTTATTTGCAATTATTTTATAGAAGGGACTTGAATAGTCTCAGATTTTGGTATCTGCAAGTACCTGCAGCCAATTTCCTACAGATACTAAGAAACAATTATAACTTTTTAAAAAATTAAGAAATGGATGGAGAGGGGGTAGGTATTTGACTTAGTGGAAAAGATGCTAGTTAAGGCGTCCATGTTTCATTTCAGAATACTTGAGCCAATGCCCAGCCTTCACTCCCAATTCCAGGTACTTGCTCCGATGCAGGGCCTGGGAGGCAGCAGTGTTGCCTCCAGTAGCTGTGTTCTTACCCCCATGTGAGCTCCTGGCTTCTGCTCCTCCAGCCATTGTGAGTACTTGGGGAGTGAAACAGTGGACAGGAGTTCTCTTTCTCTCTGTCCCCCTCTTGAATACATAAATTAAATTAAAAAGAAATTTATTGACAATCTTTTTTGATCTCTGTAAGCATATTTTACAACTAATGGTATTTTGATTTATGGATGCACCTTGTTTTGCTACACTAACCCTTCACATTAGCTATTTTAATTGTTTCTAGATTTTTTGATGTTGTAAATAATGTGACAAGTTTATTCACATTTGTTTCCTTAAAATCGTTAGAGCTTCTGAATAATTCCACAGGGTGAGTGAGAAACCAGATTCCCCCTTAATCAGGCCTCTTCCTGACACCCCTGGAACTCAAAAGCCTGCAGCTGTGCAGCCCTCCTCCTTGCCCTGTGCTTTAACAACAGGTCGTAGCCTTACAGATCCCCACTGTCCTTCAACCTGATCTCTCCTGTAAGAGACAACACAAATGGCCAGATATGCCTGAAGTCTAGGCTTTCACATCAATCTTTGAAAATCCCACCTTTGGAGAGACAAGAGTCAGAAGACCAGCAGTAGACATGGTGGATGATCCACTACTGAGTGCTCCTCCACCACTCCGGGCTTAACCACCTCAAACTCAACTTGTCTCATTGCTGGAACCATCCCCAGGGCGTTGGTTCCCCACTCTCCCTCAAGTCCCCATTCTCTTTCACCTCCCACTGGCCCAGTGCCCCCACTCCACAGCTTGATCTATTCCCTGCTTTCAGAGGATAGCCTGGCTGGAGTCACAGTGGGGCCTCCTACCACCAGCATGCAAGTACTGTCCTCAGAGAGTTGGCTAATGGTACAGTTTAGGTACATGTCCCTTGGAAGTGTCATGTCCCTTTCTCTATGACTGACTTAAATCAACATAAACAAAAGCTAAGGAGGTTTTCAGAGGACATTATTTGCAGTGAAAAAATCATGGTTCTGTGAAACTGCCTGTTAGAACTGACGCCAAACCAAAATAACAAATATGGCTACTGATTGTATCCCATGATGACCCATAGCTAATTATGAAATCCTTATAATAAAATTGTCATGCCTGACATCCCTGTTCCCATCATGCACCTGATACCATGACACTTCCAAAATTTCTTAAAAATAGGACAAACAAATGGGCAGAATCAGAACCTCCCCTCAAACCCTGCCCCATGAATAGCCAATTCAGCCCTTTCCCAGACACTACCCCTATGCCTCCAGGTGATATAAGTGGGTCACCCCAAACCTCACTGAATACTGTTCACTCTCCAACTCCTTCTCTAGTGTGTACTCTCACTGTGCATGCAAATCAATCTTATTCCTCTGCTAATCTTTACCTATATCTCATCCTTGAATTAGTTCTTGTGTCAGAGACAAGAACCTGGATCAAGCCATCTAGTACATCTAAACCTGCAACCTCATGACCGCTCTGTCACCCAGATCATTTTTCTAGTTCCTTTCACATCGCCTTTGTCTTTGATCTTGCTTCCATTTCCTTGTTCCTTACATCCTTTGGCATATCTCTCCTAAAGAAGGGTGCAGGCTCCTAGACTTGGGAATTTTCTTCCGACTAGCCAGCTATCCCTGGATTCTTGGAGGCCCGAGATCATTGCAGTGTAAAGATCTGCTCTTCCTTTAAGCCACCTAAACTATTAGAGGAATAAGAAAGAAACTTTAAAATGAAAGCAGAGACAGAAAACAATAAAAGGGGATGAAGCAGCCACACAAGGACACTTGTAAGGAAGTCTCGCGAGGTATGATTCCAAAGTAGGGATCCTATTTGAGAATATTCTCTCTACTCTGAAATACAAACATCAATAGACATGGCTAAGTACAAAAACAAGCTGTAGAGTAGCGGGTATTAAACATTCCCATTCTCATTAAAAAAAAAAAAAAAAAAACAGGGCCTAACAATAAAGCAAACCTGACAGAAAGCAAAAGACTGGTACCCCTGATTACTCTGAGAGAGGAAACCTGAAGGGTAGAAAAGAAGAGGCCCAAAGGATTATTTTCATTCTCTATCTTTTTGTACTGTTTGGATTTGAAACTACAGGAATGTCTTGTCAATTCCAAAGGAGATAAGTCAACCCTGATAAACTTTTCTCTCCTAATTGAACAGCTTGTATCACTTCCTAACCAGCAAGCATAACAAAGGAGCCCAGGGAACAAAAAGGCATTGTTCTGACAAAACTGATAATTGTAAGTTTCAATTAGCCACAGGCCGAATGTGACAAATGTACATTATACAAAAATTAAAAAAAAAAAAATTCTTCCACTTGATCTTCATTTTCACTTTACGTTGGGTAAAAGCTAAGGGCTTGGGAGGGAGGGGCAGAAATTGCTTCCAGGTTTCATAGAATTAGTGCCAGAGTTGGAAAAAACCTTAAGCTGTTTTTTTTTTTTTTCTTTTCTTTTTCAGAAGAAGGAAGCTCATTATCTTTGGGCCACCCAGAGCTATAGATTCTAAAAACATTTCGGCTCTTTTTTTTTTTTTTTTTTTTTTTTAGGTTTTTTAGTAAAATCCAACTCTAAGTGATTCACTAGGACAAGTGGTCTTAATGGCAAAGAAAACAAACACTTGATGAAAACGACATCCATAAGCCTAAGCCTCTGTCTTTTATCTTTACTATTTTCCCTGAGACCCACACCAGTCTCCACAGGGGGTTAAGCAGAGAGCTGTCCAAACATCACAGAGCTCCATCCAGAACTTTGATGACTTCCATTCCCTGTCTCTGGAACACAATGGTGCTCCTGGTGAGGAGATCATGCTGACCCTCCTGGGATAGACGCTCCCGGTGTGTTCCAGAAATAGCGGTGCCGTTAGCCCCCAGCCCAAGAGGCACACACATTTCAGAGCCAGCCTCCAGCCTTTTCCTAGAGAACTGAGTGAAACTACCTTGCTCTACCTCTGGCTCAAACACCACTTCATTTCAGGCCAACTCTCAGCATCAGTTTCAGCACTCTTGAGCTCTTATTTCTCTGTATTGTCAAGTGCGGGGATGGAGGGATGGGGACACCTGCTTTGAGAGGAGGTTAGCTCCAAGCTGGGAGTGGAGGCTCTGGTTCCTGGGTCTTGAGAGCTCAGAGAAAGAACCCTTCCCTAGAGCCCATTCTCTAGAAGACTATTCAGTCTCTTTTTAAGGGGTTTTACATAGGGGAAAAATACTGCAAGGGGGCTCATGAGATAATAATAGTGTTTTTTCTAAGATTTATTTATTTATTTGAAAGGCAGAGTTACAGAGAGGCAGAGGCAGAGGCAGAGAGAGAGAGAAAGAGAGAGAGAGGTCTCCCATCTGCTCTTTCACTCCCCAAATGTCTACAATGGCTGGAACTGGGCCCATCCAAAGCCAGGAACTTCTTCCTGGTCTTCCACACGGGTGCAGGGGTCCAAGGACTTGGCCATCTTCTACTGCTATCCCAGACCATAGCAGAGAGCTGGATCAGAAGTGGAGCAGCCAGGACTCAAACCAGCACCCAGATAGGATGCGGGCACTGCAGGTGGTGGCTTTACCAGCTACTCCACATCGAGGACCCCAATATTGGCTGTTTTGATTGGGGTTGTGGGTAATTCCTATATTCATTTTTGTAACTTTTTGTACTTTTCAAATTTCCTTTTATGAGCTAGCTACTTAGTAGATCTGTAAACTTCAATGTTAATATTATCACTTGGAATCTCATTTAAGAAAATCTTTAAAATAGGTGCAAGAATAAAATTTCTTAGACCTCCTGGCAGGTCAACTGAGATGTCACACACAGAGTGCCTGGTATATTTTTGCTCAGTAAACTCTAGTGTCCCTGACAAGGTTTCTTCATGCTCCCCTGTTGCAAGGCCAGCAGTTTGGTTTAGGCTCAGTGGGGAGAGTTATGTCGACAAAAGAAGATTTTTTTTCACAGTGGAGGGTCTCAGTATCTGGTGTGCACCAGAATCACCTCGCGGGCTGGGCAAAACCGGGCTACTGACCATTACACTCCTCTTGGGATGCTCAAAATCCAGAACACCAAGTGCTAGAGAGGCCACAAAGCCACACTGCTGCTGGTGGCAATGGGATAGCCATTTTAGAAGACAGTTTGCACAGTTTCTTACAAAAGTAAACACACTCCTTACACATGACTCAGCAATATTTACCTAAGGAGTTGAAAACTGGGGTCTGCACAAAAACCTCCGCACAGGTGTTTGCAGTAGCTTTAATCATGATTCTCAGGCAACCAAGATTTCTTCAGGAGGTGAATGAATGATATCCATGACATGGGATATCCAGACAATGGAATATGCAGGGATAAAAGGCAATAAGCTATCAAGACATGAAAAGACTTGGAGTGAACATGACTGTATTCCATGAAGTAAAAGAAGTCCATTGGAAAAGGCTCTACACTGTAAGACTCCATTTCTATGACATTCTGGAAAAGGCAAACTATGGAGACCATAAAAAGATAAGGGGTTCTCCGTGATTAAAGGGGGAGGAGAGGATGGGTAAACGGAGAACAGAGGATTTTTAGGCCATGAAGCCACTGTGTGTGGTACTACAATGATAGATACACGTCAGTATCCATTTGTCAAACACGGAATATTCATCACCAAGAGTGATCCCTCATGTAAACCACGGGCATGGTGAGATAATGACGTGTCAATGCAGCCCCATCAGTTGTAACAAATGTACCACTCTGGTGGGGATGTTGATAAAGGGAAAGCTGTGCACGTGATAGAGAAGGAGGTATGGGGTATCTATGTACCTCCCTCTCGACTTTGCGGAGAACCTGAAACTGCTCCAAAAAATAAAGTCTTTAATAAAATAAACTTATTTATAAAAAGAAAAAGCATACAGAGATAGCTAGACCTCACGCCTGTGTTTCTGATAAGGTGGCCTGGGGTGGAACCTGAGAACTGGCCTTTTTTCTAAATTCCCAGGTGAGGCTGCAGCTGCCGGTCCGGAGAGCACATTGGGTCCACGAGATCCACAACGAAGGTTGACTTCAGAGCATCCTAAAGACAAAGACGGGGTCTTCTTCCCTCACCCCCTTTCTTTCCCACTTCATTCCTCTGGTTTTTCCCTTCATGTTTGGCGTTATAGACACCTCTCACCTCTGTATTTTTGTCAACAGCTCAACTCTCTTCTATATAAGGAACCCAGAGGGAGCGATAACGCTGTTTCTGCTTTAGGCATCTTGTTTCATCCAGAGAAACAAGCATTCTCTGAGTTGCTCCCTTACCTGAGCAGATGTTGTCTCTTCAAATCAGAAAGGCAGCCTCTGTGAGGACTGATGCTAAAGAAACTGGAAGCGCCATAGGCTCCCTGGTGCCAGCGAATATTTTTTGACATTTTGGGTGTGTTTAATCTCTTATCAATATAAATATTTGAATAGTAACATAGTCAGGAGGATGGTGAAAGGAAACAATTCAGGTCTATGATTGAAAGGGCAGGTCAAATTCAGCCTGAGGCCTGGAAAAGTCCTTCTGCCTTCTGAGACACTCTGTGGGTAGAGGTGTTCTTCTTGGCACCCATGAATCACCTCAAGTTGAATGCGAGATGTTCTGTGTATTTGTGTGCATTTCCCTGGAAGAGGGTCCACAGTCTCCGGTGGATTATCAGAGAGATATGACAAAAGTGGTGAAGAGATACTGCCCTGGGGACTTGGCTTAACCAAGAGACACATGTTAGTTTCCTGATGAAGATGTAAATTCCTAGTGTGGGAGCAAGCGCTGGTGATTGAAAGAGGAGCCAGGAGTGATCTCTACCAATGAGCTCTATCAGGGAACCACTGGTTTACTCTTCATCATTTTAGTGCAAAGATAATAAATATTAATAATATTGGGTCTGGTGCTGTGTCACAGTGGGTTAAAGCCTCAACCTGCAGTCCTGGCATCCTATTTGGGCGTCAGTCCCGGATGCTCCTCTTCCCATCCAGCTCTCTGCTATGGCCTGGGAAAGCAGTGCAAGATGGCCCAAGTCCTTGGGCCCTTGCACCCACATGGGAGACCCAGAAGAAGCTCCTGGCTCCTGACTTTGGATCAGCTCAGCTCTGGCCATTGTAGTCATTTGGGGAGTGAACCAACGGAATGGAAGACCTCTCTCTCTCTCTGGCTCTACCTCTTTACCTCTCTCTGTAACTCTGTCTTTCAAATAAATAAAATCATTATTCAAAAAATAAATAAATATTAATAATACTACTAATAAAAACTACTAAAAAGCGTTGTCTGCATGTTTAGGGAAGGACGTTAGCACAGGACCTGATACATAAAGGATGCAGCCAGTAGCAGTGGAAGTTGTGTTTGCCATCTTGTGTGCTTTATGGTGATAACCACTAAAGCACCAGAATCAAAAATCTTTTACATAGGGGCGGGCATTGTGGTGAAATGGTTTAAGCCATTGCTTGGAACACCTGCACCCAACTTCAAAGTGTTGGTTTGAATCCTGGCTACTCTGCTTCCAATCTGGCTTCCTGCAAATGTGTATCTTGGGAGGTGGCAAATGATGGCTCAAGGACATGGGTCCCTACCACCCACGTAGAAGACCTGGATGGAGTTCTGGTCTAGCCCTAGCTGTTGCAGCCATTTGGGGAGTAAATCAGCAAGTGGAAGAGCTCCTGTGGGGAACCGCAGGCTGGCCACCTGTGGGAACCTCCTCATCTACATAGCTTGCAGCAATCGGTCGACCACAAGGCCTACGAAAACAACCAGGTGAAAGAGATGAAACAGAATGGACTCTGCATAAACAACTAGGAAGAACCAGGTGGAACAGATGAACTCTTGACCTGAGGCTATACTCTCCCTTTTCACCTGATTGGACGACCGCTATTGGCTGAGGAGCACATGCGCCACGGGACTTGGGATATAAAAGGACATTGGGATCTGGGCGGGGAGGAACGGCACCCCAAGCCCGGCGCCCCTCCCCCTCCCCCTCCCCCTCCCCCTCCCCCTCCCCCTCCCCCTCCCCCTCCCTCTCCCTCTCCCTCTCCCTCTCCTCCTCCTCCTCTTTTAGCCTCTCCCCTTGCCCTTTCCTTCTGCCCCTAAGAATAAAGTTCCTAGAGAACTGAGAAACAGTGACCGTGTCATGACTACGTTGGATCCTTGCTGGCGAGTCTGACAGCTCCCTCTTCTCTGTTTCATTGTCTCTCTCTGTCACTTTGCCTTTCAAATAAATAAACAAATCATTAAAAACACCATTGGCCTATCTTTGGCTCTAATGGAAGAATCAGAAGTTTCCTAGGCGAGGTAGCAGTTATCACCTTCATCTTTGCAATAATGAAATCGAGGCTCATTTCTGAGAGGACTTAAGGTTAGTTGTGAGTTTATGCTGCGTTCATTCTCCTTCCACTGGTTTGTAAAACTGTAACATATCACATAAATACATCAATATTTCACCTGTTATATTTTGCAGAGAGCACTGTGATTTCCAAGCACTCAGTCTCTCAACCAAGTCTGAGAAGCACTGGCCACGGTGGCAATTTGGAAAATAGCTGGTAGAAGCTAGAACCTCAATTGTGTGGCTTCAGACTGTGCACTGCCATGAACCCTGCCACGACCAGGAGTAATTTTCCCCACTTTGTCATGAGTCCTAAGAGTGAGTCTTGTACTTAAGCAAAAACTTGGCTAAGAAAGAGAAAATATAACACACACTCATACATAAAACAACAGCGCATACATACCACCACTTAAAATATTTTGTTTTCTGAAAAAAAGGTAAAAACAAATAGACTCCAAATTAAGATAATATTTTAACTTAACTTAGACCGCTGAGATTGTTGATAACATGCTGCAGAAATGCCTACCATTACTCTGAGCTAATGAGTCTCTTGTGTTTCCACCTTTCTTTCTCTTGGCTAAGGACCTCACAAATGGAGTAGAGAGGGTCTTGCTACCCACATTCAGCACTGCCTGAATGCATACTCTAAGGACCACCTCAGACCTGTTACATAAAAAAATGTTCATCTTTTTAAAAGAATAATTTTATTTATTTGAATAGCAGAGTTACAGAGCGAGACAGAGAGGGAGAGACACACAGAGAGGGAGAGAGATCTTCCATCTGCTGGTTCATTCCCCAAATGGCCACATCAGAGCTGGGCAGGTCTGAAGCCAGGAGCCAGGAGCTTCTTCTGGGTCTCCCACATAGGTGATAGGCCCAAGCACTTGAGCCATCTTCTGCTGCTTTCCCAGGTGCATTAACAGGGTGCTGGATAGGAAGTGGAGCATCCAGGACATGAACTAGCACCCATATGGGATGCTGGCACTACACATGCTGGCTTAACCCACTCTGCTACAACACCAGTCCCAGAAAATTGTCCATTTAAATAAGATCCTTGAGGGGCTGGCACTGTAGCATAGCTGATAAAGCCACCACCTGCAGTGCTCGCATCCCACATGGGCGCCGGTTCAAGTACCAGCTGCTCTACTTCCAATCCAGCTCTCTACTATAGCCTAGGAAAGCAGTAGAAGATGGCCCAAGTGCTTGGATCCCTGCACCCACGTGGGAGACCCGAAAGAAGCTCCTGGCTCCTGGCTTCGGATTGGCACAGCTCCGGCTGTCGCAGCCAGTTGGGGAATGAACCAGCGGATGGAAGACCTCTCTCTCTCTCTGCCTCTGCCTCTCTAACTCTGCCTTTCAAATAAGTAAATAAATTTTTAAAAAACTATTATGTGTTAAAAACAACAAGTAAGATCCGTGGGTGATTCATATGCACATTAACAACAGAGAAGCGTGTATTTCGGTAGCTGGAGACTTTCTGCAGGGGCTTGCAGGTGCCCTTCCTGGGATTGGGGATGGCTTTCTGTCTTGCCTTTCTTCCTTCGGGCGCGTGTGAGGGTTAGCACTATCATCTCTAGGTCCCTGGAGCACCCTCATTCTTCTCCTTTCAAGGTTTCTGGCTCATTACTGCCTTGGAAGATGTATCCCACTTAGATCAGGATTGTCGGTTGTCACCCAGTCAGCAGAACTGAGATTGTAGGTGGCAAGCTCCAGCCCCCCATCCACCAGGGAGCAGGCAGGAAAAACAAGTTTCAGGTAAAGGAACTGATTCAAATCAACTAGACCCAAGATGGCACCCAGATCAAACACTGCCTGACCTCCAACCTCATCCATGATCATGCATTAGGATAGTAAAAAAAAAAAAAAAATCACTCCCCAGTTGCCATGACAACCTCCAGACATGCCCACACAGGGTGAGAAAAGAGGGGGATCCATAATTCCTGGGAACTTGATGCCCCATTCCCAGAAATAAGATGAATATCCCACCCAGATATGAACATACATTTCCCGGACCCAATAAATGTAGCGCCCCCTCCACTCCACACATGGGGCTGCTCTGCCTGCAGAGTAGCCTGATCCATGCCTCTTTCTTTAATGAAACTCCCTTGTTTTCACTTTGCTACTCTCAGTTAATTGCTTGCCAGAGCCACGGACATTCCTGAGGCTGTGGGGAGACCATACAGGATCTCCAACTGTCCACTATCAGAACCAGGATTATCCTTTTAGCTAAACTTCTTCTGATTGGGCACTACTGGATAAAATCTAAAGGCTGCACTTCTCAATGACAGAACTCCTAGAGCAATGAGACAAGTAGCTACTGAGGACTCAATCCACATGCTGGGAAAAAGAGGAGAGATGAGTTAGGAAGTGGTATGAGTGGAGGGATATATTCAAAGCGAGAACGCCATGGGCCTTGCTGGGACCTGTTTTATAGGCAGGCTGCTTCCTTGTCAAAACCTCTGTGTTAGGAAAGTACTTTACCCTGTGCCACAGGACGTGAAGGGGAGAATACGTTCTGACAGGGTGGAGGAGCTATTGGCCCATCATGAGGAGGGGAGTTCTGGGTGAAGGCAAAGGAGAGATCATCCGGTATGACAGGGTGGCCCGTGGGTCCATGGAATTTAGCAAGGCACATTTGGCAGTTTTTGTATCGGTTGGGGCTTGGGAATAGGGCCATGAAGATTTCAATGTGAAGGCCCTCGGACCATTTGGAGAGATTGCAACAGAGGAGATCAAGCTGAAGCATAGCCTTGTAACTAAGAGTTCCATTCGCAGGGCAGGCCTCCCATTCCAGAAGCTTGTACTGGGGACAGACAGCATTACAAGGGAAAACTAGATGATTCCTTTGAGGGTCTGAGAATCAAACTGACCCAAATTCTTTAGGACACGTTCCATGTGCAAACTGTGAGGGATAGAAGACGATTGTCCCAATCTTAGAAGAAAAAAGCCCAACTAAGGGGCAACCAATGCAAACCCTTTCCAGGCAATCCTGCCAGAAGGGAGAGACTCAGATTAAGCAGGTGTCTAATTCAAAGGGAGCCCCCTGCCCGCTGCAGGCACCAGTGGCGCTTCCTTGGCTAGAAGAGGCCTCATGTTTCCTACTAAAGAAGGAAGGTCTCTGATGCTGGGTAGCCAATGGGGTCCAGAAGAAAGGGACAAAAGTTGAACCTGCCCTTGAGGCATCAAGTCCTTCAGCCCGGGTTTGTTCCCAATGGGGCTGTTGGTTAGAGTTATGGGAGAAGGAGAGGAGGCAACCTTTGTAGAGGACAAAGCAAGCCCAGGAAGGTGGGTCAGAGGGAAGGGCAGTCAGTACTGGGCATCCACCAACAAGGGCCACTGGATTCCAGGGGGCAGGTGCCCGGCCAGGATCAGCAGCAGTCCTTGCATAGGCGAGCCATTTGCTAAGGACTGGAGATCAGGAGAAAAGAAGGGCTGACCAGTGATGGGGGAAACTGGGGGAGTGGCTTCACCTGGATCAGTTGCTGCAACAGACCACGTGTTGGAGGCTGGTTCCCAGTGATCAGAGGAGAAAGTCCCTGGGTGGGCCACCAAAGTGTCATGGGAAGCCACTGACGGGGGCTTGTGCCCTGGGCAGTGAACAAATTCACCAGAGTGGGCAGAGAGGGCGAGAAGCGAATTTACTGCAAGAGAGTAGCGAGCAAGACCGAGAGAGAGAGACCACCTTCCACCCAGGGACTGCAGCTTGACAGGCTTATATACGGTGGTCTGTCTCATCGTAGCTCAGCTAATTTTGTTTTCTTGTGGTCCAACAGGTTTTCCTAATCAGGTAATTTGCCTTTCTGGGCACAGCTGGGAAGTTTCCACTGCCCGTGACTAGAGCCCCTCCGGCCCAGCAAGTGCCCTGGGTGAGCCGCACATCTCGTTCCAAGGCGCTGATGTTTGGAAGGCACACTTGACCTCGGAGGATGAATTTGAGCCCACTGTTGGCAAAGAGGGGGCTGACTGTGACAGCTGGGACTGGCGTTTGGAGGTGTGGTCCTATTTTAAGGATTGTTTTAAGCAGGCGTGGGAAGACACAGAGACATGGAAATGAGGGTCCCGAGGCAGCAGGAGGGTGGGTGGGGCCAGCTTGGGTAGGCGTGGCTGCCTAGCTGCTTCTGGGCAGCGAGAGGGTGGGAGAGGGCACTCAATTGTTTGCTGCAATCTGAGCCGCTCAGGGTGTGCAGCCCACGGGAGGGGCTCCGCGCCGGCTCTCAGGGCTGGGCCTTCGGAGCTGCTAGGAACAGCTGTTTCACAGAACCTAACCTGGCGGTTCAGGGCCCCCGAGGGGCAGTAAATATCTCAGGTGTCTGAGGCGTGAATGGGGGCCGCCAGGGGCCTCTTGCTTATGACTGAAGACCCTCTGGTTCAGGATGAGCTTAAGAGATGAAATGGCAGGTGCCGTGTGCACCAGGCTGTCGTGTGTCTCCTTGCTGCGCTCCCTGAGGTTGGAGGAGGGGTGCTGGAGGCTGCGTGGTAGGTGCAGTTGCAGAGGCTCGGTTCCCGGGTACTGGCCTGGGGTCAGGGGCCACGGGGCTCTGCCTGGCACTAGCTCGCACCGTGGTGGACCTGGAACGGTGTCTTGCACTTAGTTGCCCGCCTCTCCCCAAAGCGGAAGATGTTTCTGCGCATGCACACTGTGCTGCTCGGAGCTGGTGGGGAGCAGACAATGGCGACTCTTCTCTTTCCTGCTTCTTCAGTGCATGTTTTCTTCTCCTTATACTAACGCCAGGCACCGCGGTCTCTCACCAGGCTTCCCCAGCTCTTGTGAAGGTGATGGGTGTCCTAACAGCTCTTCATATCAGTGTCTCTGTGGGGAAACATTTGCTGGAGGATCTTCCTCAGCTGCCATCTCACCAAGTCATCAGCATTATCATCATTATGAAAATATTACCCAAACTTGGGAGATAGGCGTCCCAAAGGACAGAGCAAACACTGGCAGCATTCCAAAGGAGAGAAAGCAGGCTGCATCTCTGAGGGTGGACAACAAGGAAGAGGATGCCTTTAGGAGCCAGGCTTTGACACGAGAAGGAACCCTGGCACTGACTCTGAGTCCAGTGCAGTCTCCACCCAAGGCACTTGGGGTTCAGTCGAGCAGAGGCCATGGAGGAAGAATGAGGCAGAGCCAAAGCCCACATCAAGCTCAGGGGGCTCCTAGCTTAGCACCCTTCGTTACCTCCGTGGCACCTGGGGCGTTTGTTAAAGCACAGGCTGCTGGCTCCAGGCCCCCGTGTCTGAGTCAGTAGGTCCCGTGTATCTGAGAGTTCGCATTTCAAACAAGTTTCCTAGCAGGCAGTGGGCAGTGCAGATGCCATTGGTCCAGGGCCCGCAGTTGGGGAACCATTGCTCTATGGGCTCCTCTGCTACTAGGTGGACAGTCCTGATATCCTGCCAGTGGTGACCACATGCCGAACTTCCCAGGAGGACTTGTCTACTGAATGAGAGAAACACAGTCTTCATAATCAGGACAGGAGTGCTTAGTGCCTACATTTCCCACTGAGTCCTGCTTCCCACCATCCCGTCTTTCTTGATGGTCAGCTCCCAGGTTCTTCCTCATGGTGTTGAACTTTCTAAGTAGGCAAACAGAGAAAGTAATGGAAACCCGAGAGGCTACATTGATGGGCATTAGTATTAAAAGAAAAGGAGATAGATTACAAATCCTCTTTGGCTGGACACTGGGAAAAATCCTGCAGGAGAGTGGCGAGTAAGGAGTTTGGCAAGTGAGAGGCATCGCGATAACCAGAGGAGGTCGGAGAGCTGGAGGGAGGGGGAACGTTCTGTGCATGATAGAATGAACAGCGAAGTGACGTTTTCCTTTTGTGCTGTTTCTTTTTTTATTTTTAAATTTATTTCTTTGAGAGGCAGAGAGAGGAAGAGGGAGAGTGTAAAAGAGTGCTCTTATCCACAGGTTTACTCCCAGATGCCCACACAGTCAGGGGAGGGCCAGGCTGAAGCCAGGAGCCAGGAACTCAACCTGGGTCTCTCACATCAGTGGCTGGGATGCAAGTACTCCAGGCATCACCTGTTGCTCCCCAGGGTGCACACCAGCAAGAAGCTGGAATGGGGAGTGGAGCTTGTACTTGAACCCAGGCACTCCGATATGGGATGGCAGCATCCCAAGCAGCGTCTTAACCACTCTGCTAGATGTCCAGTTCTGCTGTTTCTTTGAATGTAATAGCATGTGAGTCTGAGCCACATGACTCCTCGACACAGAACTGGTCTTAGCAAGATGATGGCTTCATTCTGATGCATCTACACTTTATTTCTCAACGCATCCTCGGTGCTCTCATTATAATAGATAGCAAGAAAGCACGCTAGGAAAACAATATCAGGATGCCCAGGGAAATTCAAGAATACAGATGATGGACATTTAAGTTTGAGTTGTTTTTAACCTGCACTGCTGCTCTTTGTTGACCCCATACATGCAATAGAGGTTAATTACAGGAAGTGACCTTGCTTCGGAAAATGAACAAGAGGGTGCAGTCTCCATGGTGGGGACAATGTGATAATGAAAAGATTAATAGCTGATAGGAGAGGTAACACGGAAAGCAGAGGATGGCAGTGAAACCAGGAGTGGAGGTTTGGAGTGAGAAGTGGCAGGTGAGCACTGGCTAAGGTAAATTCTCCCAGAAAGCACGTGGAAAGCACCAGGTTTGTTTTTTTAAGAAACGTTTATTTATTTGAAAGGAAGAGTAACACACATACAGAGTGACACACATACAGAGTGACACACACACACATACACACACACAGAATCTTCCATCTGCTGATTCACTCCTCAAATGCCTGCAAAAGCCAAGGCTGGACCAGGTCAAAGCCAGAAGCTTTGGTCTTCCACCGGGGTGGCAAGAACCCAAGTACTTGGGCCATCATCTGCTATGTCCCAAGATGCATTATCAGAAGCAGGATTGAAACCAGAAGTGCCAGGACCTGGACCAATCACTCTGATACAGGATGTTGGTACAGTGGCTTAACCCAGTGTGCCAGGACAGCCACCCAAGTACCAGGTTTTTTAAAGTGACTTCTTTTGTTTGACAATCACCCATAGAGGTGATTCTGAACCCTGGAGGATGATAGTGCCTCTTAATGTTGGAGAAGAGACTTGGATTCTTTGTGCAGTTTTTTATAAACTGTCATTACTAGTTTGGTGTATTTTCTTTGGGTATTTTTAAATACCCAAGTATTTGAGCCACTGCTTGCTCCTTCATATAGTCTGCATTAGCAGGAAGCTGGAGTTGGGAGCTGAAGCTGGGATTCCAACCCAGAAGTCGTCCTAACCAGTGTCTTAACTGCGAGGCCAAATAGCTACCCTCTTATAACTAATTTAAATGCATATTAGATCTGTCTTGAAACAAGTGGGCCATTATGCAGAGACAAGTCACCAGGAGGGCTTCTGACTTAATAGGAACCAGAATGTGGTGCAGAAACAGAAAGACCTCAGAGGAAAAGCTGCTTTCTGTTATGTTTCTAGATGGTTTAACCCGGATCAAAGAGATTTGCACAAGGAGTTAAACATCTGGATTACAAGAAATCTTTAAGCAGCATTGCTATTCTCGAAGGACCACAGAGCCCGACTGAATTTAATGAGTTGGTTTTTAGGCTAAAATCATCTGCCTGCCTCTGAAACATTTGGAGAGTGATTATAGCCTTTAAATTCACAGCAAACTGACTCAGCAGCAGATTCCTGTATTGTTGGAGTCTCAGTTTTCCATCAATTTCTGTTGTGCTGCCCTCATTGAATCCAACCTTTCCATATGTAGAACTGAAGCACCCATCTTGTTTGTGATGTATCATACAGCATCATCATATACTTGCATATTACATGACACATAAAATAGCCTGGCCAATAGCCCGATATATCTGAAATGACCAGGCCCAGAAGACAGAGCCCCACATTCTATGGTGCCAACAGGAAAATGGCTTGGCTAAGGAGCTCACAGCAGGAGAAAGTGGCCTTGCAAACTGTGGTGGAGTCAGGGTTGCCCAGGCTGTCCCCCAAACAGAAGCCAGATGTGAGGAAATGATCAGCCCCTCAATGCAAACCCTGCGGTGGAAGGAAAAGAGGGATTGGGCAGCAGGGGTCTGCAGGAGTCCCGAGCCCATGGCATCTCCCCGCCCACGCACTCCACTTCCTTTTGTTTTCTCTTCTGCTCATCGTTCCTTCTTTCTCAGTCCCTCTTTTCACACCCATGGAGGAAGCAGATTCCAGTAGTGAGAAGAACTTGTGAAACAAGTATTTTGGTTGTATGCCAAATCAGTTGTCATTTGTTTTCCATTTCCGCTGTTTACATCTGCCTCCCTGCCTGGCCTCAGCTGGATGTAGCGGGGCTGACCCTTAGTGTGCGGAGCAACACACGGACCACCCAGTGGCACCCCATGGGGTCACTTGCTCACCGTGTTTGCTGTTGAGGGATGTCCGTTTTGGCACTGTACCTTTTAACCATTTGGAAGTTGTTCTCTGAGGAAGTTACTGGTGCAAACAAAGGCACGCTAACTGCAACCAGCTTTGGATCAGACATGTTTATAGCTACTTGCCATTCTTGGAGCTTTAGATCACACTGAAGATAGTATTTTTTCTTTTCTTTTTTTTCCCCCTTCCACTCACACCCCTCCCATCTCCTGCTTCCTCTCCCATTCCATTCACATCAAGATTCATTTTCAATTATTTTTATATACAGAAGACCAATTTAGTATATATTAAGTAAAGAGTTCATCAGTTTGCACCCACACAGAAACACAAAGTGTAAAATACTGTTTCAGTACTATTAAAGCATTACAGCACATTGGACAACACATTAAGGACAGATTCCACATGAGAAGTAAGTACACAGTGACTCCTGTTGTTGATTTAACAATTTGACACTCTTGTTTATGGTGTCAGTAATCTCCCTAGGCTCTAGTCATGAGTTGCCAAGGCTATGGAAGTCTTTTGAGTTTGCCAACTTCAATCTTATTCCGACAGGGTCATAGTCAAAGTGGAAGTTCTGTCCTCCCTTCAGAGAAAGGTACTTCCTTCTTTGATGGCCTGTTCTTTCCACTGGGATCTCACTCGCAGTGATCTTTCATTTAGGTCTTCTTCTTCTTCTTCTTCTTCTTTTTTTTTTTTTTTCCAGAGTGTCTTGGCTTTCCACGCCTAAAATACTCTCATGGGCTTTTCAGCCAGATCCGAATGCCTTAAGGACTGATTCTGAGGCCAGAGTGTTATTTAGGACATCTGCCATTCTATGAGTCTGCTGTGTATCCTGCTTTCCATGTTGGATCGTTCTCTCCCTTTTATATTCTAAGAGTTAGTATTAGCAGACACTAGTCTTGTTTGTGTGATCCCTTTGACTCTTAGACCTATCAATGTGATCAATTGTGAAAGGAAATTGATCACTTGGACTAGTTAGATGGCATTGGTACATGCCACCTTGATGGGATTGTGTTGGAATCCCCTGGCACGTTTCTAACTCCATCATTTGGGGCAAGTCCTATTGAGCATGTCCCAAATTGTACATCTCCTCTCTCTCTTATTCCCACTGTTACGTTTAACAGGGATCACTTTTTTTTTTTTGACAGGCAGAGTGGACAGTGAGAGAGAGAGAGACAGGTCTTCCTTTGCCGTTGGTTCACCCTCCAATGGCTGCCGCGGATGGCGCGCTGCGGCCGGCGCACCGCGCTGATCCGATGGCAGGAGCCAGGTGCTAGGTGCTTTTTTTTTTTTACCTGGTCTTCCATGGGGTGCAGGGCCCAAGCACTTGGGCCATCCTCCACTGCACTCCTGGGCCACAGCAGAGGGCTGGCCTGGAAGAGGGGCAACCGGGACAGAATCCGGTGCCCTGACCAGGACTAGAACCCGGTGTGCCGGCGCCGCAAGGCGGAGGATTAGCCTGTTGAGCCACGGCGCCGGCCTAACAGGGATCACTTTTTGAAGATAGTATTTTATGTCTTACTTTATTTTGTTCTTTATTATGCTAACAATTTCCATGTCATGAAATGTATTCAAAAAGGAAAACATCCTTAAGGATTGTGTTGTACTCCGATGACTGACACAACAACATGTATGTCTTCACCACTGGGTATTTAGGCTAGTCCCACTGTCTTACCATTATAAACTATGCTGCAGTGAACATCTTTGTGAACAGAAGTGCCATTTGCATGTGCAACTTTTCCATGTCATGGTCACCTTGAAGAGTAATTTCTTGGCCAAAGAATGTGCACATTTATTTTGAGGGCTCTTGACACATATTGCCAAATGGTTTTCCAGGAAACTTGTACTGTCTTCCAACTTCACACCCCATCCCTGTTTTGTCTCAAGTCTCCATATGAACATTATGAAAATCAAATGTGACATGTTTACTTGGCAACCAGTAGTGACTCAGTAAATGGTAATTCATGTTGCTGGGGATGAGCAAGTTATCATTTGTTAACACTGTTGCCTCTCTCATTCTCTCCCTGAATCACACGGCCAGGGCTGCAGTACTTCTATGGTGCTCTAGGATTTGCTCTGTTGTTCATCATGTGAACATGTGGAATCCCCCAGTTATGTCTCTATGGTGAATTGCTGAGAGACTGATTAGTAATTTGATAAATTTCTTGAAACTGGAGTCATTGGAAGAAAAATGACTTACAGATTTATCTGCCATGGATTGTTAATTGATATCTTTTATTTAAAAAAATGTATTTATTTACATTTCACTTGAAAAGTAGAGGAGCAGAGAGAGAGAGAGAGAGAGAAAGAGAGAGACTGGTTCACTCCCTAAATAACCTCTTCTGCCAGGGGTAGGCCAGGCTGAAGCTAGGAGTCTGGAACTCTATCCAGGTCTCTTATGTAGATGGCATGACCCAAGCACCTGAGCCATTATCTGCTGCCTCCCAAAATGTACATTAGCAGGAATCCAGATCCAAAGCAGAGTAGCTGGGACTCAAACCAAGAATGGATGAGACGTAAGCCTCTGCACCGCATGCCCACCCCCGAGCTGATACTTCGAGATCATGACTCAGCAGTTCCGAGCTCAGGCTGGATGGTGAATTGTCTGGAATCTTCGTAAACAATACCGAAGCATGGCAGAGTTGGTTGAGGGTTGGTGAGGGATCTTTGCACTTACAAAATTCTTTACAGGCAATTCTAGTATAAACAGGGACTGAGAACTATTTTAACCCACAGACAAGTTCTTTGGGAATTCAGACACCAGGCAGGATAGTGAAGGACTCATTAAGTGGCTGGTATGTTTCCTAGTGTTTGTCATAGATCAGACTATGAATACCAGATGAAAACCTGGTACCTTGCCAAGTATTTACTAACGTGCTGCATGCTTGGGAGGCCACCTTGATCAACCAAGTCTTTCTAGACATGTCATGCTCCTCTCTGTTTATAATAACCTCCATAACCCCCCCCCCAGGTGGAAACTGAAGCTCAAGGTGATATAAACTCGCAAGAGGCCAATCCTTCTAGCATCCATCCATGCTGCCCTTAAAATCTGCCTTCCTCTTTTTGTGCTCAGGTAAATGATTTCTTTTTGTGTGCATGGGACTGATATGGTTCCTCATTTTGAAAGAAGCATCCCTGTCAATGTGCCCACCCCTCCCCCACCCCAACAACAGCAAGTCTTTTGATCTGGTATTATGGGTGTGTCTGAGACAAGCCCAAGGAGGACATATCTAGTCATCGCTTTATAAATATTGATGAAGTGTGGTAAAAATGTTTTAAAGGGAACTTTATCTGAAGGAGTGTCTTGGACTTTAGCTGTTTCTTTTTGTGTCTTTCAGATCTCCTACCCCTGGACCGAAATCCAAACAGCCAAGGGTGGGCCAATCCCCAGGTTGACTCATTGTTGTGGCACCAGCAGCTCCGTACTGGGCTGCCTTCGGGGAGGGTGGGTCCAAATGTTGCAGTTGGCACGCCGGCCATTGTCCTCCAGCTGTGACAAATATTGAATAGCACAGTGGCTCTACAGAAGGGAATCTTTGAGCTCCCTTGATTCCAAGGACATGAGAGATGACAAAGATCATTGTAGCAGAGGAAACAGGGGCAGAGAACTTTGCTGATATTGCCTGAGGACCCATGGTGCCACTGGCCTTGCTGGAGGGGAGATTGGGCCTTGGATGCTTGTGCTACACTGGGGCTTGCTCCAACATGTCCCTCATTTTCCTGTATTAGTTGCTCATTGAAACTTTGATGGCAAAGAAGTATACACAAAGAGATCTATCACTGCATTAGTTATGTTAGAATTCAAAAACGCAAGGCAATTAAATGACAATAAGGAGATGGCTAAGAAAATGTATGAACCGTTCATTCTATGAAATATCTAAATATGAAAAGTAGTAGTTAAGCAGCAGTTTTGAATCACTGGAAAAATGTTGAAAGCAGAAATTATTTTTCTGGTTCTCCTTCACTTTCCTGACCTTGAAGCCCGCAGCACCAGAAGTGTGGTCCATGGTCCAGTGACATCACCTTTGAGCTTCTGAAAATGCAGACTCCCAGGCCCGACCCAGCTAAATCAGAATCTGCATTGCAATATCATTAACATCTGGAAAGGACCCAGCAAACCAAGAGTTCCCAAAGGTGAGCCCACAGACATCTTCTCGAAACATACTAGTGCTGTGAGTTAGTGATTCTTGTACCTTGTGGCATATTAAATTTCTACTGTTCTGGGATGTGGCTTTGGGGACTGACACTTGCTTAAGCACCTCAGGTATTTAAAAAATACAGTGTTGGGGCAGGCATTGTGGCACCATAGGTTAAGCCATCTTGGAGTGCCCACCCCCCATGTTGGAGAGCCAATCTGAGTCCTGGCTACTCCACTTCCAATCCAGTTTCCTGCTAATTTGCCTGGAAAGACAGTGGATGATGGCCCAAGTACTTGGATCCTTGCCATCCATGTGGGAGACCTGCATGGAGTATCCGGCTCTGGCCTTTCCCAGCCCCAGTGGTTGTGGACATTTGGGGACTGAATCAGTGGATGAGAGATCTCTCAGTGTCTGTCTGTCTCTCCCTCTGTGTCCTGCCTTTCAAATAAGTAACCAAATAAATTTTTTTTGAATAGAGATGAGTTTTGCTAGGAGAATGCATTCATTTCTTTATATATTTTTCAATACAGTGGTCACAAATCTTAGGTCACAGATTGGGAGGTGCAGAAGATGTTAATTTTTATATACCACACCTTATTTTTTACTTTACGTCCCAGTCTGCCTGTGGTGAAAACTTTCCAGTCAATCAGAAAGATTGTTATCAAATCAAAGTTTAGTCGGTCCAGCTGCCACCAGCCGCTGCAAACTGGAAAAAAATACCCTCCAGGTAGATGCAGCTCCACACCGGCGCACATTTCTGTCTCCACCTGCTTCTTGGGCTGGGTGTCCCTGTGCCACGAACAACCTGCTCCCCATGGTGATGGAGGTCCTGAGTTTAGCTGACTCAGAGCTCCACTGCTTCTTCAACATTTTAGGTAAATTCCGGGAGCTTTTATGGTGGCATTGACTTGGGAAGGGGTCATGGAAGGCACGAAGTCCCTGCAGTGTTCATCACTGACAGTGTCTTTGCTGAGATTCCCTTATTCCCATCAGGCATCGAAAGGAGATGGTTGGCCAGATGATACTGGTTAACCAGATGAAACCTCCTTACTGGTTTAAAGTTTCTATGGGCTGGGTTCTCTCTCAGAAATATCTGGCTGCTCCCTGAGCTTCGTGGGATGCAGGGAGACCCATGAGGCCATCTCAGCCTCATCTGCCTACTTAGTCTTTGCAGTCACCATCATATTGCATTTGGGGGAGATGCATAATGCTTGTTCCCCTCCTGAACTCCAGCCAGACACCCCAAACCTCCAGTTCTCAGATCTCTCAAAGCTTCCTGTGGGTTTTCACCTTCCCCACCTTTCCCATGGCTGACTGGGGGCTGCGGCAGAAATGGGAGGAAGAGCCCTCCTCAATGCCCTTCTTAGTGTTTTCTACCCAAGGAAGTTTTTGGCAGGCAAACTGCTCCTTATGTTATCCTGTCATCGCCCCATCAATTGCTTATCCGTGGACTTCATGTCCTGGTGTAGGATTTACAAATCAAAACTTTGACTGCAGTCACCAAAGGGCATAGCCTCTGCTTTTCTCTAGTTTCACTCTCCAGCTGAGTAGCAGGAGGGGAGGGCAATTTTAAGGAAACATGGAAAAATAATGATGGCCAACATCTCAAAATACTATCCAGTTACACATATTTCCCATACTTTCTACATTGAAGTCTTATAATAAACCAACAAAAAATACAGCCACAGGAAAAAAAATCTTGCTTTTTCAGTAGAGAGGTTTACATTTTTATAGCATCCTTTTTCGCTCCTCTGTTCTCTCCCTAATGGAAAAATAGCTACTAGCTAGTGTTTGTGCTTAATGACCATTTCTTCTTTGGTATACACTGTTGACAGTGCCTTCAATGAACTTGTATTATCTCATTTAATCCTCATGATTTTGTTATTACCACGAGCTTTCAGATGAGAAAATGGAGCACAGACATTAAGTAACTTGCTGAAGGTCTTACGTCTTGACACTGGTGGTCTCAACTTGGGATTTGACCTTGGGAGTTGCCTGTAGAGCAGACCCGAGGCTGCCCAGTTCCATCCCTGCCTGCTTCCATGTGCAAACATGCAAAGATTCTCAGCTGGCCTGCTAGAAGCCCAGAGGTAGCAGGCTTTCCTCCTTCCCGTAGCTGTAGCGAATTTACTTTTAGAAAAGTCAGTGGCAGTGTTTTTGCGGCTGGTCTGATTGAAGATATTCAAGGTTAGGCAAGGTTCAGGACGGGGACGTGATGCTAGTTTTGGCTCCTTCCTCACAGAAAACCTGTTTTGGCCAATATAGGATGAAAAACTCATCCTGGGGACTTATGGACATTCATGGAAACTTCTGGGAGCAGCAGTTGGGGGAACAAGAGAGCTTTGTGTCACCTAACTGCATCTGCTGTGGTGTAAAGTTGACTTCAAGCTCACAGACCCAGGAGATCCCTGGGAGCCAGCAGCAGGGACAGTGCTAGTGGAGGGGACCACACAGGGGAATGCATCACTCCAGGCACTGGGATGGCTGCACACCAGCCTGGCTGGGAGGGTCTGTTAGATAAAAGGACAGTTGGAGCTTTACCTGGAGAACAGCTGTCCTGGGGTTGCACATGCCTCAGCTCTTAGGACTAGTAGTGTCTCTCCTCCCCCTTCTTTGGAATTTGTGGTTTGGTTGTAGGCATTTCATTCAGAAGCTTTTGCCATAACACAGTTCCTCATACTGGGGGCTTGCTTAAACAACAGACTTGTATTTCCTCAGAATTCTGCAGCTGGGAAGTCCAAGATCAAGGTGACATCAAGTTGGTTTCTGGTGATGCCTCCTTTCCTGGCTTTGTCGATGGCCAACTTCTTGCTATGTCCTCGCACTGTTTCTTCTCCATGAATGCACAGGGAAAGAGAGAAATTTCTGATGTCTCTTCCTGATAAGGACACCATCCTAGAAAAGTCCTACCCTTAGGACTTCTTAGGGCTTCATTTAACCTTAATTATCACCTTCAAGGCTCTATCTTTAGATACAGTCACACTGTGAGTTAGGATTTCAAAAAATGAAGTTGGGGGACAGATGTCACTCACTGCATAACCCTTTCCCCAATGAAAATATTTTTCATCACCTGTTATGTGTTGGACTCTGTGCTAGGTACTGGGAATAACAATTTTTAGACATATTCCACCCCTGTCTTAAGGAGCTCCTGCTCTTGTGGCTGACTGATGGTCATCAGAGCAGTGGGAGGCACAGTGAGCTGAGGGACCATGGGAAATGGACCCCTGCACTCAGTGGTCATTCTGATGTGGCCTTTGCTATGGTTGTATCTTGAGCAAGCAAATTCCACAAATACTGAATGCACAGTGGAGTAGCAAAGTCATACATTTAGGCCATTAAAGGTGTTGATGAGTTTCTAGGCAGCTCTGCAGCAAGAACTGGAGATGAACTTGACAGTTGGACCAGAACTTAAATGCGGGATTTTGCTGGGACCCCAGGGTTTGATTGTCTAGGACAATCTCTCCCATGCACTGCATCGTTCCCTCCTCAGTATCTGCGATTAGAGTGGGGAAGTAGCTTGGTAGAGAGGGCAGGATGAGGTCTTAGGAGTGAGAGGAACTGGGCTGGGGGGTGCGGAGGAGGAGGCTGCTGGCCCTTCTCACACACTCATGGAGATACGTCAGGGAAAGCTGAGATTATGATATACTGACCCAAAGACCTTTCTTTTTACAGATTTGTTTGTGAGGCAGAAAAACAGAGTGAAAAGGAGAGACAGTTCTTCCATCTGCTGGTTTATTCCCCAAATGGCTGCAAGAGCCAGTGCTGGGCCAGGCCAAAGCAAATATCCCAGAGCTCCAGCCAATTCTCCCATGTGGGTAGCAAATTCCCAAGCACTTGGGCCATCACCCACCGCCTTCTCAGGAATGTTGGGAAACTGGATCTGAAGTGTGCCAGTGGAGATTCAAACAGACATCTTGACATGGGATAGCAGCATGGCAAGTGGCAGCCTAACCCACTATGCTACAATGCCAGCCTCCCTAGAGCTCTCCATCAACTGCAGCTACACCTCTACACTGTAGCCTTTGAATCAGAGACTGGAGATTGGCTACAGCCCCAATGCTGAAACAGTAAAGGGCAAAGAGCAAAAAGCCTGGGAATGAAATTACTACCATCTCACCACGAGGGGGCGCTTAAGGCTACCTTCCCAGTGAGGAGAAAGCAAAGCTCAAGATGGCATTATAGGGATATGCTATTAGGATGGCACATGCAGGGTGGTAATGGGGCAGTGTTAAAGACCTAGTTTTTTTTAATATTTTATTCTTGGGGGCCGGTGCTCTGGCCTGAAGTGCCGGCATCCCATATGGGCGACGGTTCTAGTCCCAGCTGCTCCTCTTCTGATCCAGCCCTCTGCTATGGCCTGGGATAGCAGTTGAAGATGGCCTGGGATAGCAGTTGAAGTCCTTGGGCCCCTGTACCCATGTGGAAGACCCGGAGGAGGCTCCTGGCGCCTGGTTTCGGATCAGCACAGCTCCGGCAGTTGCAGCCATCTGGGGAGTGAACCAACGGATGGAAGACCTCTCTCTCTCTCTCTTTCTTTCTCTCTCTCTCTCTCTCTCTCTCTCTCTACCTCTCTCTGTAACTCTATATTTCAAATAAATAAAATAAATCTTTAAAAAATATTTTATTCTTTATTTGAATGGCAGTTATGAGACAGAGAAGGAGAGAGGGAAAGAGATCTTCCTTCCGCTACTGGTTCACTCCTCACATGGCTGCGAATGGTCAGGGGTTGGGCCAGGCCAAGGCCAGGAGTCAGGAGCTAGGAGGTTCTCCCAGTCTCCTGCATGGACGCAAGCTTCCCAAGGACTTGGGCCATCCTTTGCTGATTTCCTAGGTGCAATAGCAGGGAGCTGGATTGGAAGTGGAACAGCTTTGACTCAAATCAGTGCCCATATGGGATGCTGGAATAGCAGACGATGGCTTAACTCTCTATGCCGCTGCACTGCCCACCAAGACCTAGTTTCTTAAATAGTATTATATGAGTAGTGTGTATTAACCTGACGTTGACGTCTGTGAAAGTAGCAGGCCAATAGGCTAGCTGATGGAGAGTCCCAGGGTGTGATACTCCAAATAAATGACTGTTCATTCTAAGACACCTGCGTGTGAGCATGTTTTGTACCATTAAGGGAGAGCATTTTGTATAAGCAACCACACACACACACACACACACCACTTACTGACTTGAAAAATACATGAGTATTGCTTCAGGTTGGAGAATATGTTGTGTCCAGATTGTGTCATCTTTTCAAAATGCAGCTGGAGAGAAAATGCTGCCTATATTTCAGGGAGCTTTTAAATTTCAGTGGCGTATCAGTCTAGACTGCCAGAGCTAGGAGTAGATGAGTCACCCAGCTGGGAGCACTGGTCCCAGGCCCCCAGCCATCCCTATCTGCTCCCTGCCCCCTACACACACCTGTGGTTCGTTACCACTACGACAGTGCACTGCTACTCTGCATACTCCTGGGGGCTGCCTCCTTCGGTGTCCTCCAGCCACTGGAGCCAAGTTTCTTCTTCACATGCTGAGTAGGGGACCTCGGAGTGCTGGCTGCTGTCTTTGTAGCTGAGAATATGGAATAAGAAGATCAGAAAGGGGCTGGCCCTGTGGTACAGCAGGCAAAGCCTCCGCCTGCGATCCCAACATCCCATATGGATGTTGGTTGGCATCTCGGCTGTTCCACTTATGATCCAGCTCCCTTTTTAATGGTCTGGGAAAAGCAGTGGAAGATGGCCCATGTGCTTGGGCCCTTGCATCCATGTGGAAGACCTGGATGAAACTCCTGTCTCCTGGCGTCAGCCTGGCCCAGTGCTGCTCGATGTGGCCCTCTGGGGACTGAACCAGCAGATGAAGATTCCTCTCTCTCTGTCTCTCCCTCTCTCTCTGTCACTCTGACTTTCTGAATAAATACAGAAATCTTTGTTTAAAAAAAACTAAAAAATACAATGCCAGGTTCATCCAGAGCATCCTCACTCTGATTTTGCCACCCTCACCTTGTCTGCTGGAGGTGACAGCTGTAAATGGAGGTGAGACCAAGAGCAAGGATTCTACGATATTTTTGAGGCAAGGGAAGGTATTGGGTTTGGTCCTTCTCCTTCTCCTTCTCCTTCTCCTTCTCCTTCTCCTTCTCCTTCTCCTTCTCCTTCTCCTTCTCTTTCTCCTTCTCCTTCTTCTTCTTCTTCCTTTTTAAAAGATTTATTTGTTTGTTTGAAAGTCAAACATGGAAACATGAAAGTCAAACATGTAACATGAGTTACATGGAGAGAGGAGAGGCAGAGAGAGAGAGAGAGAGAGAGGTCTTCCATCCAATGGGTCACTCTCCAATTGGCCACAACAGCCGGAGCTGCACTGATCTGAAGCCAGGATCCAGGAACTTCTTCCCGGTCTCCCACATCGGTGTAGGGGCCATCTTCTACTTTCCCAGGCCATAGCAGAGAGCTGGATTGGAAGTGGAGCAGCCAGATCTCAAACCAACGCCCCTATGGGTTGTGGGCGCTTCAAGCCAGGGCGTTAACCTGCTGCACCACAGCACTGGCCCCTGGGCTTTGTTCTTTCAGTGCTAATATCTCCTTTGATTTGTACAACAGTCTGTGAAGCCATCATTACTGATTCCATTTTACAGATGGGGAAAACAAGGACCAGAGGAGCTGACAAACGTTATACAGAGCTGAAATTTGAATTCAGATATTTTGAGTTAAAATCTAGTGCATGTTTCCATCCTGGCTACAAACCTACTGCCTATTTTTCCAGAATTACTTGAAATCTTCTTTCCTCATCTCTGACTTCTCTTAAGTTAAGGACTTTATATTGATGATGAGTATGCAAATGAAGATGATGATAATGACAATAGCAGGTGACTTTTACTGATCAGTTACTATAGGCCAAGCAATGTGCTAGACACAAAGCATTTATTGTAGTCAATTCTCACAAGAACTCTATCATCAGTTTTCACTATCACCATTTCATGGATGAGGCATTCGAAGCTCAGGAATGTTAAGAAATTTGTACAAGGTCACACAAGCAACAAGTAGCACAGCCTGGATTTGAACCTCGGTCTGTTTCTAAGACCAGGCAATTATTTTATTCATTTTAAAATAAGATTTGTTTATTTCCCTGAAATGCAGAGAGAGACAGAGAGAGAGAGAGAGAGAGAGAGAGAGAGAGAGAGAGAGAGTTAGCTCCTTCTTTGGCTGGTTCACTTCTCAAAAGGGCTGAACAGCTAGGGTTGGGCAGGAACCCCATCTGGGTCTCCCACATGGGTGGCAGAGGCCCAAGTACTTGGGAAACCTTCTGCAGCTTTTCCAGGCCATTATCAGGGAGTTGGATCAGAAGCAGAGCATCCGGGACTCTAACCACTGCTCACAGGGGATGCCAGTGTGGTCACGGCATCACAGGTGGCAGCTTAACCTGCTGAGCCACACATGGAAGTCCGGGCATTTTAACCTCTATACTATACTGTGTATTGTGAGAGTATTAAGTCTGTAGAGAAATACTAGGGCTATAGGACTATTCATCAGTTCCTTTAAAATCAGAAATGATAGCAAAAAGGGGAATCGTCGTATCTTTATGAGGCATAGTATAATGATGCAGCTGGAAAAAAAATGCTGAAACAGGAAGCTTGCTAACCTACCCTGCTTAGAAAAATAATCAACTCTGATTATTTTCTTTTATTCTGTTTCTCAACTGGAAACTCCAGGAGCCTGCTTTTGATTGTATAGGAAGTATGCCTGGGCTGCCATTGTTTGCCAGGCCCTCGTTGGACTTATCACAAGGGATCTGGTTCATGGGTGTTTCTGGTTCAGTGAATGCCTTCAAGTAATTAAGGCTGAGGGAATGAATGACCATTTTATTGCCAACTTCCAGTATCTGGCAATAAAACAATAAACGGGACGATCCGGGAAAGTGGAAACATGGTTAACACTGAACACGAGTTTATACATCTGGATATATTGAACCTGAGTTTATAGGTCTGATTTTCTCCTACTTGCTTGAAGGACCAGCACATCAGATATTTAACTACATGTCAGCAACTTGTCCATATACCCAGAATTTAATATTCCCCCAACAATACTTCAAAGAAATTGATGTGTTCAGGTGGCCGTCATCGGAGTCCCTGGGACGTGAACAGTTCTGCTAGTTGGTGAGCGACCACACAGCATCTTGGATGAATCACTGAGGAGACAGGCATTGGTCAGGTGGAGGTGAGCACCCCCTGTCCCGAAGCAACAGCCCAAGGAGAATCCACTTTCATTTCCTTGGTAGGGGTCGGTGCTGGCTGCAGCACATTAAGTTGCTGTTTGGGACATGCACATCCCATATCAGAGTGCCTAGGATCACTTTGCACCTCTGCTTCCGATCTAGCTTCCTGCTAATGCCCCTGGGAAGCAGCAGATCATGGCCAAAGTACTTGAGTTCCTGCCACCCATGTGGGAGACCCCGTCTCCTGGCTTTGGCCTGGTGCAGTTGTGGCTGTTGTGGCCATGTGGGGAGTGAACCAGCAATTGGAAGCTCTCTGTTTCCTGCTCTCTCTAGCCACTCTGCCTTTCAAATGCAATAAGTAAATAAAACTTTAAAAAATTTTAGGAACAAAAGTTCCCTAGGTGGCAGCAGTGAGCAAAGATTTAGAAGCAGATAAGGCTGTGACATCTTAGTGGGGAGCACTTTCCAGGGATCCAGAGAGAAGCAGATTTGCCACCTGCTTTAGCTCCCGATGTGGGTGGGAAAGGGTGCAGGGATGGAGGGCAGTGCGGCAGAGTGAGGACTTAGAACCACCAAGCCTTCAGTCAGTGCAGCTCTGCCATTAGAGGCTGTGGGACCCTGGGGGCAGCTTTTCCATCAGCTCGCCCCTTCCACTTCTCTCATCCTCACCTCATCCAACAATGGGGTTGGATGAGGTCATCTCTAAGTACTTTTAGATATTACATGACTCACGATTTAATGACACCTCTGCTCTTTTCTTTGCAGTCTTTACAATGAAAGAACTTGATTGCATTGACTGGGGAGGTGGAAGGCGGATCGTGCGCATGTGTTACAGAGTACTGCATTAGGCCACAGTATTTATTCTCTGTCCAGAGATCACGCTGATGCTCACTAACTAGATCAACACTGTTGTCTTATCCTTAGTGAAGATGATTTTATGTGCTTGGTGATGCGATGGGCTCAGCAGTAGGTCCCTCCTAGCTGGACCCCCTTGCAGTCCAGCTGCCACACATCAAGGACAGAGCTTTTAGCACTGTCTCCCAGCCAACTGTGCTTTTGGCTCTGCCTTGCACTTGGTGTATCTTTGTCCTTTTGCTGTGTGTCAAGCCTTGTGCTAAGCCCATACTGGATCTCATATACATAGATCTCTTTTATGCTACCTTCAAATAACTTTCAATAATCCTCCTTTAGACAAACCAAGTTCTTAAGTAAAATTCACCCAAACAACTAATATGTACAATCTTATATTCTAGGCATTAATTGCTCAATGTTACTCATTAATTGTTCAATGTTACTCTATTGAACTCTTAAAATAACCCTATGGATTAACACCACTATTTAATATTGTTTGTAGAGGGACATGAAGGTCCCTAGAGGTTAAATAATTTCTTCAACTTCACATGACTGATGTGTAGCAGAATCAGGGTTTGAACTCAAGCAGTTGGCTGTAGGATCCTCCAAGAAACCACACTTGAAAGAGGGCTAGTGATCTGGACAGACACTGCCAGTTTTCATCCACTAGATTAAAAGCAGGCTTTTGGGTTTTTGCCAGCTTGGTAATTTGCTACACAGATACTTTGATTTAACTTTGTTCTCTTCTTAGGATTTATAACTTGGGAATGTCATCACAATAAACAGTCCCGCCACAGCTCCACCAAGACAATGTGACACCCTGCTGATGTTTACTTTACAGTTTGGAGTACAAGTTGACAAAAGTGTGTGTGAGTATATGTGTGCGTTTGCACACATGTGCATGTGACTGGAAAGAAAATAGTTATTGGAAAATAGAGAAACGTCATCAGGGGAAAAGGGGCAGATGCCTTTGGTAAAAGGTTGCAGAGCTGTCTGGAGGGGGAGGTTGTAAGGATACAAGCACCAAGTGGGGTCAGAGGAACCCTCGATTGCTCTCGAAAGAACACAGCTGGAGTCTAAGGCCGTATTGGAAAAGCCCCATTGACTTCCCTAACTAAGGGACACTCCTTCTAAACTCTTCTTAGAAGAAGTTCTTCTAAGGTTTCTAATGTTTGTTTTAAAAGATGTATTTATTTATTTGGAAGGCAGAGATATGGAGAGAGAAGGTGAGAGAGATTGATTCTACCCATGGTTCACTCCCCAAATGGCTGCAATGGCCAGGGCTGTGTCAGGCTGAAACCAGGAGCCAAGAGCTTCATGTGGGTCTCCCACGTGGATGCAGGGGCCAAGCACCTGGGCCATCTTCCACTGCTTTCCCAGGCCATTAGCAGGGAGCTGGATCGAAAGTGGAGCAGCTGAGACTCAAACTGGTGCCCATATGGGATGTCAGTGACACAGGCAGAGGCTTAACCTTCTAGACAACAGCACCAGCCCTGTTTTTAATCTTGCCTGTAGGAGAATTGGCCCACTTTGTTGATGGATGTCATTTAGTGCCCTTTGGAGGATTTCTCTGTGGGGTTACACTGGTATACAAAACTGGATCTCAATTTTTACAGTGAGGTCTGGACTGATGGTGCTCTGGTCTGCAGCTCATCACTGCCTGCTGCAATCAGGAGATCACTCGGCATTCCAGTGGGGTTTCCTCTCTCTCCATCCTGTCTTTTCACTTGAGTCAAGTGTTTATGCGATGTCTGTCTGGGGCCAAGATGAGCATGGAATATGGCTGCTGCATATTTTGTTCAGTATTCATGCACCTCAGAGGTGTTCCAAATTCAGTTGCAGAGCCAAATTGGCCTTGGCCATCTACTTCATTCTCCAGAGGGGGTACACTTTCACTCCTGAGGAATTTAAATCACAGCCATCTCTGGTTCTTGGAGAAGAAACAAGCAAAGGCTAATCTCACGGGTGTGGGAGTTTCTTACTTATGTGATACCTTTTGGAGCATGCTGTCCCAGGCCCAGTGATTTTTGGCAAGGCAACAAAGTATTTTTCCAGCATCAATCTGTTTGGGTTGCAATGGCATTGACTGAAGTTTCAAGCTATGTGCTCCCACATTGAACCTCTCCCAGAGTTGTTTTTTGAGAGATGTTGGTAAAAAGAGACTTATTAATCATAGGAGTACATGTAGTGCCAGAAAGGATGAGAATTCAAAAATTCTTAATTTTTCCAGTGTTTTGTCAATACCCTCTCAGTGTGTTTTGCTAGGGAGAGAGATATGGAAGTTTCTGTTGATTTATTCTCACCTACATGCATGAGAGAAAGCTCTAGAGGCATTCTGGGGAAAACTGCCCATCAGCTAGGAGACATCATTTGGTTGTTACTCTTCGTAAGATACCTTGACTCACAAAGAGTGCTTTGGAAAACTTTGGCAATAAAACCTGATCATTATTCTAAAGTCATTGGGTTACTCCTTTTCAGAAGTGCACATTTCAGCTGGCATTATTTTGATAGGTAATAAGAAGAGCTCTGTTGATACTTTGCCACGATTTCACAGAATTACGAGGCTTTTAACATATATCTTGGAATTTTCACAACAGCTCCCTGAAGTAGGTTGTTTGTATTTCTGGCTTGTGATCTGGAAAATAAAGACCAGGGATGATTAGGGACATCTCCAAAGTCACACAGGTAGAAAGTGATAGACTTAGTACTTGGTCGCAGGTGTTCAGAGGGCAGGGCCTCAATGGTGTACTCTGATGACTGCTGCCAATCGGTAACCGAGGGGAAGCACCTAGATCAAAGTTTTCTTTATGACCCTTCCTTCTATCATCTGCCTGTACTCAGTGAACAGCCTTTCAGAGTTCTTGAACTTTCTGTGTTTGCTAATTTTTAGAATTGTCTTCAGTTCCATCTTGCACATCTGGTTTGAAGCCACGAGGTTGGGTGAGTGGCATTTTCTTTAGGGCACTGCTGAGACGGGACAAGTCATTTCTCTTGTCTCACCAGGAAACATGGAGGACGGTCCAGGTGGCTGTGATCTGCTTCACGCAGCTCAAATGTGCCAGATTGCATGTGCTGTGGAGCTGCCTGTGGCCAGGGGCTCGTCCTGTCTCCCCTGCGGGTCTGTCTCCTCACTGGGCTTCTCTGGTGAGCCTCTGGGATCTGCCCGAGAGTTCCAGAGGAAATGGCCTCCCTGCCTACAGCACTTCCAGTGCTAAGGGAAGCTCTACGGTCCTCACCTTCCAAATCAAACCCCCGTTCTCCAGCTTGTGCTTCCTATTTCCAGTCTGCCTGTCTGTGCTCTGTGTCTGGACCACTGGTCCCCAGGGGCAGCGACATTGCTCTCCAGCAGACATTTGGAAAGGTGGGCAAGTTTTGTCTTCCTAATGTGGTTTTCATCAAACAATGCAGGTAACTTTATTATATATTACTTTCATTTAATTCTTCCTTATGTAACAATCAGTCCATTGCATTGGTTCAAAAATATGAGCACAATTAAGTTGTACTATCTATACTTTTCTTTTTAAGATTTATTTTATTAATTTGAAAGACAGAGTTATAGAGAGACAGAGAGAGGTCTTCCATCTGGTGGTTCACTCCCCAAATGGCCACAATGGCTGGAGCTGAGGCAATCTGAAGCCAGGATCCAGGAGATTCTTCTGGGTCTCCCTCATGGGTGCATGTACCCAAAGACTTGGGCCATCCTCTGCTGCCTTCACAGGCACATTAGCAAGGAACTGGATCAGAAGTGGAGCAGCCAGGACTAGAACCAGCACCCATATGGGATCGCAGAGCTGCAGGCCTGGGCTTTAACCCGCTGCACCACAGTGCCTGCCCCTATACATTTTATTTTGGGATAGAGAAGATGATTCTAAAAGAGGGCTTTGCTTGGGTTGAACACCACTGCTCCAGTCCCCATTGCTCCCCTGAATCTACTATTCTACCCACCACATATATTTTTCAGTCTTACCGTGAGCTTCCTATTTTGGAATTTGTTCCTCTTCCAAGCACAGTGAGCCAACATTCTAGCGGTTTCCGATTGCTTCCATGGAGTTTTCCTGTAACTGGAAAAATTTTGATGGCTTTGTCCAATCCTATACTGGTTGTTTTGCTCCTCAATTTGTTTTTCTGTGGAAGAGAAACCACACTTCTTTGAAAGTATTGCTATGACGCCAGTGCCATGGCTCAATAGGCTAATCCTTCGCCTGCCAGCACTGGCACACCGGGTTCTAGTCCCAGTCAGGGTGCCGGATTTTGTCCCGGTTGCTCCTCATCCAGGCCAGCCCTCTGCTGTGGCCTGGGAGTGCAGTGGAGGATGGCCCAAGTCCTTGGGCCCTGCACCCCATGGGAGACCAGGAGAAGCACCTGGCTCCTGGCTTTGGATCAGCGTGGTGTGCCGGCCACAGCGTGCTGTGGTGAACCAACGGCAAAGGAAGACCTTTCTCTCTGTCTCTCTCTCTCTCTCTCACTGTCCACTCTGCCTGTCAAAAAAATAAAAATAAAATAAAAATAAAGAAAAGGAGGCAAATCTTAAGGAAAAGGAAGCCCAGGGTATAGAGTGGGTGACAGAACATCCAGCCATGAGAAGGAAACCAAAGCATGTTGAATTCTTGGGTTCCAGGGGGAAGAAGAATGGGGAACAGAGACAAGATAGAAAAGGAGAGGCTGGCTGAAGGCCCCCATGGCACTCCCACAAGCCAACTCATGGAATCCATTTGTGGTGAGTTTGAGGGTCAGAGGAAGCTGACCGCCAAGGAAGTGGGGTCCCCAAGCACATGCTGGATGTTTCTGTGTTTGGTCAGGGAGACCATCTGGCTCCTGTTTCGGGCTATTTAGTGGGGTCCATCCATTCCAATGGTTTACAGATCCTGCCCAAACCATGCTGGTGGTCAATGACATTGACAATGATTTAAAAGAGGTGCCTTGGAAGCCATGTTGTCCTTCTCTTATTTTGGGTCAGGCAAAAGGTATTGTTTTAGACCCCTGGGAAGAGTTGTTGCCCCTAAAATGCCATAATTTCTCCCTACCCTTGACCCTTCATCCTTGGTTCTTATCTCCTCCCTCTATGTCACCCCAAAACATTCAATTGAAGCCTGTTTTTGTCAAGTTAGAATAATATTTTATAGCCCATGACTTGAAGCTTTGTTCATAAAACTGCTACTTTAAATTACTATCTGCAAAAGATATATTCACAGTTACCATTTGCATAATGCTCTAAGGTTTATTGGTGTCAGTGTTGTCATGTAGCAGGTTAAGCTGCTGCTTCCAACACCAGCATCCCCTATTGGAACACAGGTTAGAATCTCGACTACACCACCTCTAATCCAGCTCCTTGCTAATGCACCAAGGAAGCCAGCGGAAGGTGCCCAGGCGCTTGGGCCCTGCCACTCACATGTGGGACCCAGGCGGGTTCCAGGCTCCTGGTTTCAGCCTGGCCCAGCCGCTGCTGTTGGGACCATTTGGAGAGTGAACTAGTAGATGGAAGATGTCTCTCTCTAGCTCTCTCTCTCTATCACTCTGCCTTTCAAACAAATAAATCTTTTTTACTTATTTTTTTTTAAAAGATTTATTAATTTATTTGAAAGGCAGAGTGACAGAGAGGCAGAGGCAGAGAGAGAGAGAAAGAGATCTTCCATCTGCTGGTTCAGTCCCCAAATGGCTGTGATGGCCAGAGCTGAGCTGATCCAGAGCCAGGAGCCAGGTGCTTCTTCCGGGTCTCCCATATGGGTGCAGGGGTCCAAGGACTTGGGCCATCTTCTATTGCTTTCCCAGGCCACAGCAGAGAATTGGAGGAGCAGGCCGGATATGAACTAGTGCCCATATGGGGTGCTAGCACTGCAGGCGGCAGCTTTACCGGTTAAGCCACTGCACTGGCACCAAATCTTTTTTAAAAAGTAAGGTTTACAAAATACTTTTTCATGATATCTAATTCTAGCCTCATGCCTTTAGGAGGGTGACCAGCATACTGAGGATCAGCTGAGGCTGTGATAGTTTTAAGTGATCAAAAGTGGACTTAGGACAGCAACAAAATCAGACTCCAAATAGCAGACATTTCCCACTGCACCGTCCTGCTACTGAGGGATAACAGGTGGTTACTAGGGTCAGGAATACCTGGATTCAGCAACCACATCCCTGGGTTCAAATCCCAGCACGGCCTTTGACTAGTGAAGTGACCTTGCAAGTTGCTTGACTTCTGGATTCCTTCTCCATAATCTAGAGAGATGGCAGGGCATGGTAAGGATTAAGTGAATTGCTACGTCTAAAACTCTATGAATGTTCAGTATTAAAGCACTGTCCTCCTAGAGGCTTGTAAGTGTCTTGCTCTACGTACATCTCCTGCTTCGAGTCTCTCGGAAAGTAACGGAGGAGAAAAACAGCTGCCTCCCTGAGCGAAGCACTGGGCCGAGCCTCTAGGGAACTTCCCAGAGATTCTGTCTAAGACGAAAGGGTTAACACATGGAACTCCAGACCTTTGGACTGGCATTGACCTTGGACAAGTCTGGCTCCCTCCCTCTCTGAAGAGGAGGCTATGTTCATGCTGTCTCCTGACTCCTAATCCAGTGCTCTGGCTTTATCCACAGGCATCAGACACAGGACTTCAGCCCTAAGGACGTAACAGCCTTGTTGTGTGTATTTAGGAAATGGTCACATTTGCACCACAGAACTGTTTGAAATCAGTCTTATCATTGTCTTATCATTTAGCTAAAAATGATTCTACTCATGTAGAAGCTACAAGTAGATTTTTGATTAAAAAAATACCACTTTAGGTGCTTTTTAAAAAGTAGGAAAAATAGGCCGGCGCCGTGGCTCAACAGGCTAATCCTCTGCCTTGCGGCGCCGGCACACCGGGTTCTAGTCCCGGTCAGGGCACCGGATTCTGTCCCGGTTGCCCCTCTTCCAGGCCAGCCCTCTGCTGTGGCCCGGAGTGCAGTGGAGGATGGCCCAAGTGCTTGGGCCCTGTACCCCATGGGAGACCAGGAAAAAGCACCTAGTACCTGGCTCCTGCCATCGGATGAGCACGGTGCGCCGGCCGCAGCGCGCCAGCCGCGGCAGCCATTGGAGGGTGAACCAACGGCAAAGGAAGACCTTTCTCTCTCTCTCTCTCTCACTGTCCACTCTGCCTGTCAAAAAAAAAAAAAAAAAAAAGTAGGAAAAATATTCTGTGCATTAAGGCTTCAAAATAGAAAAAGGAACTCACATGTACTCTGTTTTATCAGAGAAAGCAAATACAAAATGAAGCTTTCAAAGAAAAAAAATTGTTTTGAGATTGCATCTGAATTGAAATGGACATTTCTGGTCGCTAGGTGAGCTCTCTAAAAAGGGAGAAAAGCTGTGCCCGTTCGCCATCCTCTAGTAGAAATATTGATGGGTTTGGGGTTATTCATTTGAACGTTTTTCCTTTGTGCCATTAAAAGGCAAGTCATTGATTAGATGTTCGGTTTGTGTGCTGCCTGGTACGGGAGGGAAACGAAATGTCTGGCACGAGCTGTTCCATCAGCAACACGGGGACGCGGAGTTCACTTGTGAACAGCAGACCCGGTTTCTTGAGTTAGGATGGGAGGCAGAGGTCTACAGGGCAGAGGAAGGAATGGCCGCCGCCTAGGGAGTCCTGGCAAAGCCCACAACCGTCCAAGCACGACCGTTTGCTCAGTGTGGGTGTGACAACATTCATCCATGGGATGTGGAGAGGAGGCCCTTAGTGTGGTTTTCCTCAAGGGAATGGAATTTTATCTAGAGAGACCATGCAAGTGAAGGGCAGAGGTTATTCTTCTGAGCCTTCTGACCTGCCTTATTTCTTTAAGTTACACTCAGCAAACTCAGGGGCAAGCAGGTCCACTCCTAATTCACGAAGTACTTGGACAATAGTACAAGTGAGGCCATATACTATGAAGTCTCAATATTTACCAGTCATAAGTTACGCTAACAAATATTTCAGCAAAATGTGTTCTATCTTCTCATCTTGACAAATGCATCTTGTTGGGGTTAGGGTATTTCTGGAAGGGAATTTGTTGTCTTTTATAACAAAGGTCCAAAATCAAGCATTGGGACCAGTCTTCAGCCAAATTAGCATATTCCATGAATATTCCAGGGTGATCCTGACTTCAAATACCCACTTTGGTGGTCTGACCATGGATTAAACTACAGTTCACAGCTTTCAGTTGATCACTATCTGCACATGTACGAAGGTCCAGTGTTTCTTAAAATGGAAGCATTTGCATTTTTGTTGGGATAATTTTTCCTGTGTGAACATTGCAGAAAAATCTTTTAAAAGATTTATTTATTTTATTTGAAAATCCAAGAGAGAAGGAGAGACAGAGAGAGAGAGGTCTTCCATCCACTGGTTCACTCTCCAATTGGCTGCAACGGTGCAGGCCAAGAGGCAGGAGCTTCTTCCAGGTCTCCCACGTGGGTGCAGGGGCCCAAGGACCTCGGCCATCTTCTACTGCTTTCCCAGGCCACAGCAGAGAGCTGGATTGGAAGTGGAGCATCTGGGACTCGGACCAACGCCCAAATGGGATGCCGGCACTGCAGGAGGCGGCTTTACCCACCATGCCACAGCGCCGGCCCCCATATTGCAGAAATTTTAGCATCCCTGACTATTTCTCTTTAAATGCCAACAGAAAATCTTAGTCATTGACAAGTAAGAATCTATCAACTTACAGATGAAGTCCCAAGGGCAGATGCTCCCTGGAGGGGGTGACACTGTCCTTATTTAAAACCTCTGGTGGAGGGCTGGTGTTGTGGCACAGAGGGTAAAGCTTCTACCTGTGATGCCAGCATCCCATTTGGGCACTGATTCAAGTCCTGGCTGCTCCACATCTGATCCAATTTTCTGCTAATGACCTGGGAAAGCAGCAAAAGATAGTCCAAGTCCTTGGGCCCCTGCACCTACGCGAGAGACCTGGATGAAGCTCCTGGCGCCTGATTTTGGTCTGGCCCAGCCCTGGCTGTTGTGGCCACTTGGAGAGTAAAACAGCAGATGGAAGATTTCTTTCTCTGTCTCTCCCTCTCTCTCTCTGTAACTGTGCTTTTCAAATAAATTAATTAATTAAAAAAAGAATTGGAGCAGCCAGGATTTGAACGGGCACCCATATGAGGTGCTAGCATTGCACGTGGCCCAGTGTGCCACAAACTCTGCCCCATAAATAGATCTTTGTTTTTAAAAAAAAACCCTGATGGATTATATGTTAGCTTATTTCCAATCAATTTCAATGATCAACCTTTTTTTTAAAAAAAAGATTTGTTTATTTGGAAGGCAAAGCAATGGAGAGACACACAGAAAGAGACAGATTTTTTCATTGACTGGATCACCCCCCCCCCAAATGGCCACAACAACCAGGTCTGTGCCAGGCTGAAGCCGGGGACTCCATCTGGGTCTCCCACATGGGTTTCAGGGGCCAAAGCACTCGGGACATCTTCTGCTAGCTTCCAGGAGCTTTAGTAGGAAGCTGGATGGGACTCTACCCAGCACTGTGAGATGAGATGCCAGCACTGACAGTAGGGGCTTAACCTACTGCATCCAGGCCTCAAGCCCCAGGGATCAGCATTTATTGAACACTTACTTTACAGAGAATGCAGTCTTGGGCTCTGGGTTTAAAACAGAGGCTTTTTCTGGTGACTTTGGGTGAAGGTGTGTTGGTGGTATCACCAGGACAGCTAACGAGGGACACTGTCTTGAATTTGTGTTGTCACAGTGGCCTGGAGCCTGTAATAACCAAGAAAACTTTTAAGGACATTGTTGTTGTCTTCATCCTGTTCTTGGTCTG
Organism: Sylvilagus floridanus; assembly: GCA_949820135.1. Lineage (NCBI taxonomy): Eukaryota > Metazoa > Chordata > Mammalia > Lagomorpha > Leporidae > Sylvilagus > Sylvilagus floridanus. The sequence goes on from OX463244.1 coordinate 105,709,197, forward strand.
TAAATTCACTATAGCCATTGTGGTGATCCTTTTGGTAGCAAGACATAGGCACTTAATTTACTTCAAAAAATAGTTTTATTGTGAGGCTATGTCTGGGAATAAGCAAGATTACAGCCACATAGTCAGGCCCTGTGGGACCCCAAGAATAGCTACTTAATTAAGCCTCACAGGGAGATGATGCAGTTGGTCTTGCAAACCAGGAGGTCATTCAGGGGGCAGTGAAACTTGGGAGTCTGAGTTATCAGTTGTCATCCCAGCTGAGGTGCTCTGGAGTTACAGGGACTCAGCTCTTTTTTTTTTTTTTTTTAAGATTTATTTTATTTATTTGAAAGAGTTATAGAGAGAGGTAGAGACTGAGAGAGAGGTCTTCCATCCGCTGGCCCACTCCCCAGTTGGCCACAATGGCTGGAGCTGCGCCGATCCAAAGCCAGGAGCCAGGAGCTTCTTCCAGATCCCCCGCATGGGTACAGAAGCCCAAGCACTTGGGCCATCTTTCACTGCTTTCCCAGGTCACAGCAGAGAGCTGGATCAGAAGAGGAGCAGCCGGGACCAGAACACACCCACATGGGCTGCTGGCGCCTCAGCCAGGGCATTAACCCGCTGCGCCACAGTGCCGGCCCCTATTTATTTATTTATTTATTTTTATTTTTTTCAAATTCAAAGTCCTAAGAAAAATGAGATTGGACCAGGCAGTTGCTCTGGTTTGTATAAGCAGATCTCTCATGCCAAAGTGTGGGCTCTTCCTTGTCTTAAGCAGTAACACACAAACAAGCCCTCAGGACCTCATCTGTAAGTTGATAGGCAACCCTCCAGGGCAACTGAATGGAGTTCAGGGAAGGTACTTTGAATCTTTTTTTTTTTTTTTTTAAGATTTATTCATTTATCTGAGAGGCAGAGTTACAGAGAGAGGGGGACACAGAGAGAATGGTCCTCCCTCCACTGGTTCACTCCCCAAATGGCCACAATGGCCAGAGCTGGGCCGATCCAAAGCCAGGAGCTTCTTCCAGGTCCCCCATGCAGGTGCAGGGGCCCAAGCACTTGGGCCATCTTCCACTGCTTTCCCCAGGCCATTAGCAAGCGAGTTGGATCAGAAGTGGAGCAGCTGGGAGTGGAACTGGCGCCCATGTGGGATGCTGGTGCTGCAGATGTAGGATTAACTTATTATACCACAGCACTGGCCCCTGTGCTTTTTAACATGAGTGGAAAAAATACTTATAGAGAAAGAAGTGTGGACTGATGGGAAATTTCCATTTATACGACATGGAAACCAGGTTTAATTTATTGTTGTATTTTTTGAATGGAAATGAGAAAAGTGTCATTTTTCTTCTTTAGGGTCACTGTATAGAATTTGACTATGGAAGACTTGGATGGCTTCGGGCAGTGACTTAAGTGGTGTGTGCCTCACTGTCTATACTGTAGGCCTGTACTTCACGGAGCATCCAGTGAGGCCCTCAGATAAGAGTGTGAAAGGACTTTGTGTAGGCTAATGCCACAAATGATTCTCATTGTGCATGAATCAAGAGTACAGGTTATTCAGTAATATGCCAGAGTCCTTTAAAATCCCCTCCCCCACATTCATTCTGTCTCTCCTATGAGCATCGCTCTATGCTGCTCTCGGATCTTGTACACAGGTAGCACCTGTGCCTTCTGAAGTGGCAGTGCGTGCTGGTGCGGGGACCTCACTGGCACTCTCTTCTCTAAAAATTGGAACTCATTAGGAGGCTCTGCTCAAATACCTAGGAGAACTTGTATGTGCTGGTTCACCAGACGACGACCCTAGAGAAACAGACCCCTGGCATGGCTTCAGGAAGTCCTGGGGTGGGCTGGCCTGGCCTGAACCAGGAGGGGATAATGATCAGCACAGAAGGACACCCCAGTCCACTGACAGATGCTCCTCTGGAAAAAATAGACCAGGAGAGCAAGAATCACCGCCAAAGGCTCTTCGGTGCCAGTTTTATTGCAAAATCCAATCTCAGATTGTGATTTATAACCCTCCTGGTATGAGAAACTCAGACGTTAATGGCTGCTGGGGAAAATGGCCCTTTAGCTTGAGACTCTATTGTGCACAGAGTTGTAAGGAAGATGAGGCCTGAAGCTTGTGGAGTCCCTACTCTGAGTGCCAGCTGGCTGGTTTCGCTGTTGCAGTGCTTAATGTTTTACTTCTAATCACTGATTGTCAAATTGTGAAAAGCAAGGTGTGTTTTGGGGTGATTTAACTCTTTTGGTCCTAACTTGAGCAAACCTGGCTGGAAAACATGCAGGAACTTCCAGAGAGTAGGCCTTTAACACTCCTTCCTCTGCCAGGCACCGGATCCAGGCTGACCTGTGATTGCCTTGAGCAATACAGTATGGCAGGAGGGATGCTGTGCCAGTTCTGGCAACTTCTTTCATGGTTTCTTTCCCTCCCTCCCTCTTTCTCTCTCTCTATTTCTCTCTCTTTCTCTCTCTTCCTTCTTTCTTTCTTCCCTCCCTCCCTCCCTTCCTTCCAAATTTATTTGTTTATTTCAAAGTCAGAGTTACAGGGAGAGAGAGAAAGACAGAGTTATCTTCCATCCTCTGGTTCATTCCCCAAATGGCCACAATGGCCAGGGCTGGGCCAGGCTGAAGCCAGGAGCCAGGAGCTTCTTCTGGGTCTCCCACATGGGTATAGGGGCCCAAATACTCAGGCCATTTTCTGTTGCTTTCCCAGGTGCATTAGCAGGGAGCTGGATTGGAAGTGAAGCAGCCGGGACTTGAACTGGAGTCCATACGGAATACCTACATTGCAGGTGGCGGCTTAACCTGCTACACCACAATACTGGCCTCCTGTGATGGTTTATTAGAACCCCTGTGCATTGTGTAAGAAATATGACTAACCTGCTGGCGAAACTACCTGGATGGGCCTTGAGACCATGCAGAGGTGGGGAGGAGGGCACTGAGACAGCCTTCCAGTTGTCTTGGACTTGGACACTGCGACATAGCCCAGCCGCTGACCGCATACCAGTGTATGCCTTCAACTGACATCACATGAAGCAGATGACCTTCAGCAATGCCCTGGCCAAATTCCTGACCTACTATAGCATGAGGGGTAATAACAATGGTTGCTGTTTCAAGCTACTAAATTTTGGAGTAGTTTCTAAGTGTAGCAATAGACAGCCAGAATATTCCCAGCAGAAGGAAAGGAAGCTGCGGTGGACTTCAGTCTAAGGGAATGGGGGTAAAAAAGCCTGAGACTAGTGCGTGTATCTTCAGAGTATTATCCCAGCTAAGGGTGGGTATCCTAGGTTAGGGTCAAGTGCCTAAAAGATTAATTAACTGTGTGTCTACTAGGATTTTGAAAGCCCAAGACCCATTTGGGCAGTGTCAGTATGAAGAGTAGGACAGGAGATTCTAAAAGGTGTCAACGTCAGGGTCAAGCATGGGGCAATGGAATTCCTGGTATTCTGGTTGGTTGTTAACCAGGCCCCAAAGAAGAAATGCTAAGTGGTAGGAAGATATCCAGAGCCTGCTGTGAAGAGCCTGGGAGACAGAAACAGAACCCACCTCCAGGGGGAGCCAGAGGACAAGGGCAAGCATGACAAGACTTACTCACGTGCAGTGGAAATCAAGGAGGACTCCCATGGAAGGCCAGAGCTCAGTGGTCCATGGAGCCTTGCCTCCTCCATGCCCTGGTGAGTATCAGACCTGTGAAATTATGAAGTGAAACTGAAGAGAAAGGTCATGAGTTGGCAAAAGTGACTGCCCATCAATTTATTTCTGTGTATAAACAGTTACATAGATCAAGAGCTTTGGGTAGTGTTTTGTTTTTGTCAGGATCCTGGAAGGAAACAGATGGTGCACTTGAAAGAGTTTGACTGAAGAGTCTTCAAAGAAGAATTAGTCACAGAATACAGAAAAGGGCTAATGCAGACTGCTGTCCTTAGGAAGCCCTGTGTGCAAGGTTGGCCCGTGGCTGCTCTCTGGAAATTGGACTTGGGAAGGGTCCCCACTATTCCCCAACAGGAACAGCTCTCAATACCTAAACCATCCATGGAAACAGTACGACTTATGCTGAGAACCTGCTTTCCTTCTTGGAGCCTGGGATTTGGTATGTGTTGGGTGAGGGGTGCCTACATGAGCAAACCCCAACAGAAGCTCAGTCTCTAATGCACATTCCTGAAAGATGACATCTCACATGTGTTGTCACAGTCATTGCTAGAAGAATTAAGCAGATTCTGTGTGATCCCACTGGGTGAAGATTCTGGAAGCTTGTGCCTGACTTTCCCTAGACATCGCCCTGAGTACCTTTTATCTTAGCTGATTTTACTTTGTGTCTTTTCCCTGTAATAAATCTGAGTCATCAGCCAGCACAATTGTGCCTGGAGTCATGTGAGTCCTCTGAGTGAATCAGCTCACCTCCTAATGACCTCTCCTCCCACAGTGCACAGTAAGGTTAAGGGAAATAACCAGGGATGGTGAGGCATACAGCAACCAGCAGCAGTGGGCAACCATGAAGGGGCAGGAGGAGAAACAGTGAGCTGTAGCTGTAGAAGAACAGTTTGTGAGAACTGAGGCCTCCTGGAGAAACACAGCACTGACCACCCACGTCTCCACCTCCTCCCCACCTCCAGTGTCCTGCTCACGCCTCCCACTGGTCACACCCTACTGGATGCAGAGCCTTGGTGTTGTTGGCCTTGTCTGGCGCAGAGCAGGAGCAAGAAAGTGAAGAATGGATCTGAGCGGGGAAGTAGAGAACACCTAGGGCAAATATAAGAGCAAGTCATTTAGAGATGTTACTGAGGTAAGTTGGTAAGTCAGCTTGTTACTGAAAGGTAATCTCTCAAAGCACTGAACAACCCTAGACAGCGCCTCATTACACACATGAGAAAAGTCCAAATGGCTTAGCATGGCCTTTTAAGTCCTTTCCTAACCTAGGCCAAGACCCCAGCTCCATCATTCACTCCCCTGTTGCCTAAGCCCACATTTGCATGAATTCCACACTGGTGGCCCACTAGTACCACCAATGCTTTAATACAGCAACATCCTCCAGCCTTCATTATTGTTTTACTCCTCCTCTTTTATTCTTTTCTGACCTTTCCTTGTTACCTCTGCTAAAGGAAGTCCTACCAGTCCTTAGAATTCAGCTCAACTGCTATATGGCTTGCGAACTCTTCGTGAACCTCAGCCATTCCCCAGGCAGGTAAATGTGACCTGACCTATGGTACTAACCAGTCTATGACTGGTCATTGTCCTCTTTTACCCACTCCTTGGGCACCTCCTAGGCATAGCCCTGACCTATGAATTCCTTCACACATTGGTTTTCCTCATGGGATAAGCTCATCATGCTGCTGTTATCCTGGTGTGAATCCAGTACCCTGGTGGAGGTGGCAGACTGTTCACACCCAACCAAGGTCAGCTTCAGACCTCTCGTGCTCGACTACATCCAGAGCAGGTGCTAGGACTCCACCCCGTGGGCCTGGAGCGACTGTCCTGCTGCTTGGATAACCTGACACCGGATATGTGTCTTCTTTCACTCAGTGTTCATTTCCTCACCAAGTTGTGACCCTCTTGAAGACAGTCACTGTTGCACATCCACCTGTACACTCTCCCATCCACACAGGTCAGCACTGCTGAGGACATAGAGAGCGCCACACGAATTACTGAAAAAGGAGTGTTTAGTACAAACTACTGAACTGAACTACCTACAATAAGTGGAATCATACCAGTTTGAACCTTGTACTCACTGTCACTTTTTAGAAATCAGGAAATCAGACTGTTTCAGATCCTAGGTTTGAATCTGGGAGTCCTATGAAATGAGCACTAAGAAATGGATCTGCTCTAAAGGAGGGCTTTTTCTGCATCATGGAGGTTTTGTCTTTGACAGACAACATGTGCTGTCATTTGGGAAGGAAGGACAGGTTTCTGTGATGTTACCTCTCCTTCTACTTATAAATCAACTAAGGCACAAATTTTAAACTTGCAATTTTAATGATAAAGTTGGCTTTCTCAACTCTTACATTTTAAAAAAGTAAGATTAGAGTTATTACCAGTGGTCCAGAGTCTCTCTGGAATCTGTTTTATGGTGCATGGACCTTGCTTTCATCTTTTCCTAAGGCCATGCAGAGTAGAAACTTGATTAGAAATAAATTTTTAACATTCCAATAGGTGGTATCCTAGCAACAAGAAGTCAGACAGTGGGATGAACAGGCGGTTGTAGATAGTTATTCCACTGGAATGTTTTTAAGGCAGCTGGTAAGGTGAGCCGACCATAAAAATGACTGATCTGGCTAGATACAATGGTCCTGATTGGAAAACCCAGTAAGCAGGAAATTCTCACTTAATTTGCCTATGTTTTATACTCAGTATGGATGAAAGGGTTTTTGAATTAGTTGTTCTGCAACTGGTCATTTAAATTTCTCATAGGATTTTAGAGAATAAGCCAGAATTTATTTAATTCTTCTGCTACCTTAGCTCTCAAAGATCTGTCTGAATAATTCTTTTTGATAAGGAAAATGTAGGTAAGCTTTGCCAGACAACAATTAAAAATAAATAGTATTTATCTTTGTGAAGTAGTTAGGGAAATGGGCTGTTGACTTTCAATTTGTTTAAAATATAAATCAAACATTTCCATGAATTTGCTTTGAATATACATATTTCTAGAAATAGCAAATATGCTTATAGTTCTGTGGAATCCCTAGGGTCATTTAATAAACTATCATCAAATCTAGCTATTAAGTCTTTCTCATCATAAATTTTTTATTTTCATTTTACTTGAAAGGCAGAGAGATCTTGTATCCGCTGGTTCACTCCCCAAATGCCTGCAACAATCAGGGTTGGGCCAGGCTGAAAGCAGGAATCAGGAACTCTATCTGGGTCTTACACTTGGGTGGCAGGGTTCCAAGTACTTGAGCCATGATCTGCTGCCTCCCAGGGGCACATTAGGAGGAAGCTGGATCAGAAATGAACTAACTGGTACTCAAATTAGGCTCTGTGATATTGGATGTGGGCATCCCAAGTAGTGACTTAAGTTGGTGTGCCAAACACAATCTTACTGAGTCCTAATTCATATACCCTAAGATTCACCCTTTGAAAATGTACAATTCATTAGGTTTTAGTATACATGTAGAGCTGTGCAAACTTTAGCATTCTTTAATTTTGGAACATCTTCATCTATCTACAAAGGAATCCCATACACAGTAACTATCATTTTCCATCCTTCCCTCAGCCTAACCCTTCATAACCTCTAACATATTTCCTGTTTTTTATGAATTTGCCTGTTTTGGACATTTCATGTGAATGGAATCATACAATATGTGGTCTTTGTGTCTGACTTCTTTCACTTAGCATAATGTTTTCAAAGCCCATCCATAGTGCATCAGTCTTTCATTTCTTCTTCTTATTGAATAATTTCCCATTCTATGAGCATATCACATTCTGTTTTTCCATTAATCAGTTAATAGAAGCTGGGGTTATTTCTACCTTTTGTTATTGTGAATCATGCCTCTATAAACATTAGTGTTCAAGTTTTTGTTTGAACACATGTTTTCAGTTATATTGGGCATATACTCATGTATAAAATTTCTAGGTCATATGGTAACTCTTCTGTTTTACTTTTGAGGACGAACCAGAGATTTTTCAAAACTTCTGTACTATTTTACATTCCCATCAGCAATGTCTAAAAGTTCCAATTCTTCCACGTTCTCATCATTTGTTAACGTCTTTTTTAAGTATAGCCATCCTGGTGGATGTGAGATGGTGTCTCATTGCAGTTTTGACTTAGATTTACCTAGTGATAAATGATGATGAGCTTCTTCCCACATACTTAATGGCCATTTGGAGGTCTTCTTTGCAAATGTCTATTCAAATCTTTTGTCCATTTAAAAATTTTATTTGATTTGTAAGAGTTCTTTATAATTAAGTTGTAAGTAGTTGAGTAGAAAGTTACAGAGATATCTCAAATACCTCCTGCCCTCATGCAACCACAGCCATCCCTACTCTCAATATCCTAACAAGTGCCACATTTGTTATAACTGACAATCCTATGTTGACTCGTCTTTATTACCCAAAGCCACAGTTTACATTAGAGCTCCCTCTTGGTGTTGTAAATTCTGTGGGTTTTGACAATCATAGGACAAGTAACAACCATTGTAGTACCCCGAGGAGTAGTTTCACTGCCCTGAAGATCCTCTGTGCCCCATCGCTTCATCATTTCCTCCCCAAAGCAACTCCTAACTTTTTTTTTTTTTAACCATTTCCATAGTTTGCCTTTTCCAGAATGTCATATGGTTGGAATATACAAGACATAGCTGTAGTTGGAATTATATGAGATATAGCCTTTTCATATCAACTTCTGTCATTTAATGATGTAGATTAAGGTTTTTCTATGTCTTTTCATGGCTTCTCACCTCATTTCTTTTTAGCAGTGAATAATATTCCATTGACTGGACGTCCCACAGTTGATCCGTTCACCTACTGAAAGGCATCTTGGTTGCTTACAAGTTTCTGCAGTTATGATTAAAGCTGTTAGAAGCATTTGTGTGTAGGGCTTTTTAGATTAAAAAAAAAAAAAGCAGACAATTAAAAATCACACAGCAACACATGCCTGGAGAGATGGAGCCGGTGTCCTACGTCAGTGCCACCACCGCCACGGAGCCAGCGCTGCGCCCAGGAGTGGGCCCTTAGGAAGGAGGAGGCGGGAAGATGACCCAAGTGCTGCCAACAGGAACATGGACATCTGGATGATCAAAGAGTTCATTAGGAGCCTGGAGGCGCCCCGCAGGCGAGCGCCACGTCTGCCCACCACCCGTCCAGTGCCCTCTTGGTTCCCGGACCCCCCCCCCCCCCCAGCACGGTCGCTCCCACTCTGCGTGGCCGGATGACGAGAACCAGGAACCAGCAAACTCCCGCCTTCTGGACCTCTGGGTAGTAGCCCTGGACCAGGAGCCGAGGGTCAGCGCGGTTGGCCTGAAAAGGGGTTCTCCCCCGCGTGGGGGTTAGGGGCCCGTGCTCCCGGGGCTCAGACCGCTTGGCCCCCTCGTGATATTACACTGCTACTTTTGTACCCCTCTCGGGCCCTTAAGCCAGTTTCATAAAATAATAAAGAAGAGCTGGGAGAGGCAGCCATCCCACCTTTGCAAACCTACCCCTCAAAGACAAACCTGGGCCAGAAAAACCAGAACGTCTAATTCTTCGGCTAAAATCAACCTTTCACATGGCCTGGGACAAACCACTGAATTATTCTAAGAATGCTCAAGACACCAATACAAAACATTCCAAACACTTTTTTGGGGAGAGGAGAAGAAGGGAGGGCCCTGTAAGTAAAAAGTTTCTATGCCTGGGAAAGGGACAAAATAAAGTAGCAAACTGAGGAATCGAGAATATCATTGGCACACCTTCCTTACGTGAGCAACCTTAAAAAAAAAAAAAGCACTCATGGTTAATTTTAATCTAGCCTACTCTTCCCACTATGGACACACCTGCAGTTTGTTATCAAAACTTACAAGTGGAGATTCACAACACACTTAATTTAGTTCTGAATGTAACAAGCATCAGTATATCAAGAACCCCTCTCGCGATATCCTCAAAGTTCCGGAGAACGACCAATAGGGACTCTTAACGTCTGGCACACACACACAGACAGATTCATCAGCTAAAACCTATCCTACCCACCCTGCACCCCGCACACAACCGGTAGTTACAATTTACAGGTGGGTCCTGGGAGAGCAGAAACCAGGAAGCTCCAGGGGTAATGAGAGGACTTGCCGAAGTCATCTCAGGGAAGGTGGAAGACCCAGAAAGCCCAGGGTTATCAGGCTGGTTTTGCCATGGTGTGTCGTGTTCTTAATAAATTAGCAGTAATTCTGTGAAAAATAAATAAATAAATAAAAATTGCACCAATTTATAGGGTAGCACATGACGTTTCTATAAATACACATTATAATGTCCAATCAAAATAACTATACCTGTCTCCTCAAATATTTAACATCTATATTGAAAGCGCTCAAATCCTGTCATCTAGTTATTTTAAAAATGATTTATTTTCACTTTATTTCAAAGACAGAGAGAGAGAGTGAGAGAGAGAGAGATTGAGATGGAGAGAGATTCCATTAGCTGGTTTACTCCTCAAAATAAATGCAGTAGCCAGGGCTGAGCCAGGCCAAAGCTTGAAGCTTGGAATCCAGTCTGGGTGTCCCACATGGGTGGCAGGGACTCAACTACTTGAGTCACAGTTTGCTGCCTCCCAGGCTATGCATTAGCAAGAAGCTGGATCAGCAGCACAGGGGCTGGAACTCAAACCAGGCACTCTGACAGGGAAGTGGGCATCCCAAGTGGTATCCTAACCGCTACACCAGCCACCTGCCCCCTCTTGCAGTTATTGGTTACAGAGAAGTATGTAAAATGTTAATGTTATCTTAGTCACCGGACTGTGCAGTAGCACACCAGAACTTCTTACTCCTAGCTAGTTATAACTTAGTCCCTGTCAATCATCTTTTCCCAATCCTCCTCTCCCTCCTTCCCTCCTCAGCCTCTGGTACCATTATACTCTTAACTCCTATGAGGCCACCTTTTCAAGACTCCACATAAGAGTGAAATCATGTGCTAATTGTCTTTCTGTGATTTTCTTACTTCATTTAACATAATGACCTCTTGATCCATCCATGTTGCAAATAACAGGATTTCATACTTTTTTTTTTTTTTTGCCTAGTAGTGTTCCATTGCACCACATTTTCTTTTCTTTTTTTTTTTTAACCTTTATTTAATGAATATAAATTTCCAAAGAACAGCTTATGGATTACAATGGCTTTCTCCCCCATAACTTCTCTCCCACCCGCAACCCTCCCCTTTCCCGCTCCTTCTCCCCTTCCATTCACATCAAGAATCATTTTCAATTATGTTTATATACAGAAGATCAGTTTAGTATATATTAAGTAAAGATTTCAACAATTTGTACCCACATAGAAACACAAAGTGAAAAATACTGTTTGAATACTAGTTATAGCATTAAATCACAATGTACAGCACATTAAGGACAGAGATCCTACATGAGGAGTAAGAGCACAGTGACTCCTGTTGTTGACTTTACAAATCGACACTCTTGCTTATGGCATCAGTAATCACCCTAGGCTCTTGTCATGAGTGCACCACATTTTCTGTATCCATTTGTCAGTGGGTGGACACTTTGGCTGTTTCCATTTCTTGGCTTCTGTGAATAGTGATGCAATCACCACGGGAGTGCAGATGTCTCTTCAACAATTTCATTTCACTTGGAGACATACCCAGATCTCATAGTAGTTCTATTTTTATTTTTTGGAGGAAATTCCATACTATTTTTCATAATAATGATACTCATTATATTCCCACCAACCGTGTGCAAAGGTTTCCTTTTCTCCGGATCCTCACCAGCATTTGTTACATTTTGTCTTTTTGGTAACTGGAATGAGATGATATCTCATTTGATATGTATTTGCTTGATGATTAGTGATGAGCATATTTCTTATATACCTGTAGGCTATCTATACATTTTTCTTTGAGATGTGTCTGTTGAGATCTACTGTCCTTTTATAAATGGAGTTGTTTCTTTTGCCATTGCTATAGGTCTGCTGTTGCTGAGTTTTCATTGTTTCAGTCCTAAATTGTTGCCTGAGCTCACATTTGTCCCAAGGGTGCTGTTGGTGTATTGTTCAGAATGAACTAAAAAAGTGTCTAGAATGGGCAGTCTGTCCTCTTCCTGGAGCTGGTTTGGCCCAGGCAACTAATTCTTGGCCACCAATGCCACAAAACTAGATCACACCCAGAGTCCACAGCCAGCTGATACCAGTACAGTTTGGGAGGTAGGACTGAAGCCCACTCTGACATGCGAAGGATGCTGTGAGGTGGACTCAGAGCCTAAGGCCATGATGCTGGCTGGCATCCAAGACTAATCAGTTGGGACCATGGAATTTCACCTGGTAGCAGGGCAGGTCTGCAGACTACATCTGGAGGTATTGGTCTAGAGACAGGGACCATTAGATAATGTTCCATGTTGGGTTTTCCCAGCCTGGCACTGAGTGGTGGTTCCTTAGCTGCTCAGGCAGGCACCAAGTGAGTCATACCTAGGTCTCCCAGTCACTAGATCCTGTGAGATTTTGGGTATGTACACCAGGTCCACAAGAAGCTGGCAGTGTTACATGCCAAAACAAGTCCGTCCAAACAGGACACAGGTTTCTTCCTGATACCAGGGCCCATTGTATAGTGCTAGTACTAGCCTAAGATAAGACCGCTAGGATCTTCCCATTGTTGAGTTTTATCAGTCGAGCACCAAGTCCCAAGACTCAGTACTGTCTCTCCTTCCTTCTCTCTCTCTGTAATCCTTTCAAATAAATAAATAAATTTTTAAAAAGAAAAGAACCCATCACCTAAGCTAAGCTCATGAATATTTATTCCCATGTTTTCCTCCAGATTTTTATTTTTGAAAAATCTCTTGCATTTATGCCTAAGTTTCAGTTATTTTTTGTGTATGTTATGGGGTAGGGATATGACTTTATTGCTTTACATATTTGTTGGTAAAAGCTACCTTTCCTTATTGAATGGTCTTGGCATCCTTGTTGAAAATGAATTAAATTTAAATTCAAGGGTTTACTTCTGAACTCTCAAGTCCAACCTTATTGCCATATTTAACACTCTCTTGGTTACTATGCCTTTGTATTAAGTTTTGAAATCATATAATATGAGTATTACAACTTTCTTGTCTGTCCAGATAGTTTTACGTAACTTGGGTCTTTTACATGTTCATTTAAATGTTAAAATATCCTGTCACTTTAAAATGTCCTGTACACAAAAGTGTGCTGGGGGTTTCATCAGGAGTACATTGAATCTGCAGATCTATTTAGGAAAATTTGACATAAAAGTAATAATGTGCTCTCTCATCCATTCATATGGTATTTTCTTATTTAATATTGCGATTTTCAGTGTGCAAGCTGTGGACCTATTTTGTTAAATTTGTTCCTAAGTACTTTATTTTTGGCATGGTATTAGCAAATACAATAAATACATGGATCAGTGGAAGAGAACAGAGAACATAGAAATAGTTTCACATAAATATAGTCAATTGATCTTTCACAAAGGAGCAAGACCAATAAATGGAGAAAGGATAATTTTTCCAACAAATGAGGCTGAAACAATTGAACATCTGCATGCAAAAAATGAACTTAAATACAGACATTACACCTCACAAACATTAACTCAAAATTGATCTTAGGCATAAATGTAAAATGCAAAAATATACAATTTGTTTTTAAAAAAAGCAAGAGACAATTTATAGAGTCTTCGGTTTGGTGAAGAATTTTTAAATACTTCATAATAATAAAAAAGGCAAGTTGAGTATTGTTAAAAATAAAAATTATAGAGAAAGAATGAGAGCCTGGAAGCATTTGAGGGAGGTAGGCGGGCAGAGAGGTTAAGAAGTACAGGTGCAGATAGGCAGAAGGAATAACTTCCAATGTTCTAACACTCAGAAAGATAACTATGGTTGACAACGATTAATTGAATATTTCAAAATAGCTGATAGAGAGGATTTTGAATGTTCCTAACACAAGGTAATGATAAATGTCTGAAGTTATAGATATTGCGATTACTCTGATCTGATCATTACACATTGCACACATGTTTTGAAATGTCATATTGCCCCCATAAATACACATAATTAAAAATAAAAGAACAAAGGATCACAAATTTTAGAAAGGTGTAGTCGGGACCAGTGCTGTGATGCGGTGGGTTAATGCCCTGGCCTGAAGCGCCAGAATCCCTTATGGGCACCGGTTCGAGTCCCAGCTGCTCCTCTTCCCATCCAGCTCTCTGCTATGGCCTGGGAAAGCAGTAGAAGATGGCCCAAGTCCTTGGGCCCCTGTACCTGCATGGGAGACGGGGAAGAAGCACCTGGCTCCTGGCTCCTGACTTCAGATTGGCACAGTTCTGGCCATTGCAGCCATCTGGGGAGTGAGCCAGTGGATGGAAGATCTCTCTCTATGTCTCTACCTCTCTCTGTGACTCTGTCTTTCAAATAAATAAAATAAATCTTTAAATAAAAAAAAAGGAAAGGTGCAATCTCATTGAAGTCATGACCACAATGCAGCACTGACGTTAGATAATTAGGTATTGTTTGGTTTGTTTACTGCACACACATGGTCTTTCATAGACCTCCATTTTTACCACATGTATTGATATGCATCTTTCTCTTAAATATTCATTTTCAAGTTGATTGTAACTCACACATTGTACTGACAGAAATAAAAAATTGGCCAACACTCCTGCCTATCAAGTCACTTGGTATGGACTTTGTCTAACAACAGACTGGCCTTTCCTTATTCTCATCTGTAAAATGACAATGTTTCTCTGCTGCATGAAGTCATGTTAAATCTAGATGGGGTGGTAAGAAGGGTGCCAAAATATGTTTCACTGTCTCTTACACACATACACAGAGAGAGAGAGAGAGAGACTCCACATAAGCACAGAGGAAAAGCCCTGCACACAGAGAGCCTTCACTCTCAGCTGTGTCCTCTCTGTGACGCAGGCAGCAGCTCTCACATGAAACACATCAGTGCCGGTGAAACAGCTCAGGCAAAAGGGCTTGGGAAGCGAAAGTCTCCAGGGATCGGCCAGAAAAAAATAAAATAAAATAAAAACTGTGCACTGCAGAAGATGCTGTTAAGAGAATGAAAAGACACACCACAGACTGGGAGAAGACATTTGCAAAGCACGTTATCTGATTAAAAAAACATACTAAGGACTCCAAACCCAACAACAAGAAACAAACAATCCAATTAAAATTAAAAATTGGCAGATGACAGACCAGAAGAGATGCCTCACAGAGAGGTACACTGGTAGCAGATAGGCATGTGAGCATCTCTGGCTGCTAGGGAACTCGCAAACAACAACCATTCACACCTGCTGGGGCAGCGAAGATTCCGAAAACGGACAATACCAACTGCTGGCAATGATGCATGGCACCAGGAACTCTCATTCATAGCTGGATGGAATGCAAAATGACACAGAAACATTGGAATCCAGTCTGGTTGTTTTCTATAAAACTAAAGGTTGTCTTACCATATGATCCAGTAATCTTGCTGTTACGTCAACATGTGTTCACATACTGACGTATTTCCAGAGGTGCTTGTTTGGCAGTGATTAAGACACCACTTGGGATGTCCACATTCCATCTCAGAGTGCCTAGGTTTGTTCTATTCCTGATTCTAGCTTTCTGTAATGGGCATGTTGGGAGGCATTAGGGGATAAGTCACATAGTTAGGTCCCTGTCATCCCATCCATGTGGGAGAGTCGGATTGGGTTCTCAGCTCCTGGCTTCAACCTAGCCCAGCCCTCGCTGTTGTGGGCACTTGGGGAATGAACCAGGGAATGAGAGATTTTTATTTGTCTGTCTCTGCCTGTCTCTCTGTGGTTTTACCTTTCAATTTTTTTTTTAAAAAATCTAATGACTTGAAAAAGAACATAAAAATATATGTCCACACTAAAACTCGTCCATGAATGTTTGTAGCAGGTTTATTGATAATTTGCAAAAAACTGGAAGCAACCATGACTTCTCTCCATAGGCAAATGGACAAATTGTGGTACATCCATTCTCTGAAATATTATTTAGTGATAAAAATGGAATGTATTATGAAGACAAAATGTTGATGAATCTTCTTTGCATATTTCTAAATGAAGAAAGCCAGTCTGAAAAGGTTGCATGTTATTTCATTCCAATTACGTGACATTCAAGAAAAGCAAAACTACAGTAATGCTAAAAAAAATCAGTGATTGTCAGGGGTTCATTAGCGGGTGGCATAGGGGTAGGGAGTTGGAGTTTGAATACAGTACAGGTGATCTTTTAGGGCAGTGAAACTATTCTGTATGATATTGTAATAGTAAATACAAGATACAAAGCATTTGTCAAAATCCATAGAAATCTACAACCAAAAAGTAAACCATGATGTATATGCATTTTCAAAATATGGGAGATGGGAGGACCCTAGACAGAATGTAGAAGGTAATAAAACAAGTGCTATGAGACCACCCCACTGAGGAGGGTGGAGAGAAGAGTGCTAATCTAAGTAACTTCGCAGATGAGTGGAGTCCAGAAAATTAAAGGCAAGATAGCTACACATGCACAGAACTCTAGTTGGTTACATTCGTCCTTCCGGAGCTGGAGGTTAACAATTCTGAACCCGTTGTACATGAGTAGTGGAACTGAATAATTATGCAAATGAATAGCAAATGGTGGGAGCAGGTTTCTCCCTGATGAAGTTGCAAGAGAGGTTACAAGGCTGAGGAGGCTAAAATAACCCTTGTGAAAACAGGCTAAGTTGGAGACAACAGTATGAATTTATGTTTAGTTTAATATAGATGCATGTGATTGTGTCTAAAGTATTCTTAGATATTTGAATACACACATATATACACATGCATATACAAATATATACACATATATACAGCCCTGTCAGCTGAAAGGGCCTAAAGCTAGGGGCATCCCGGTAGCAATGAACATATTCTGGCCCAAATACCAGTTTCTTATAGCATTATCCAACAAAGGAACTAGTTCTCCTTGGAGTAATGGCTGCTTTTAGGACTGACAGAGGAAACACCCAAGATATGCCTGGAGCTTCTTTTAGTGCTAGAGAGTTGGAAAGTGCTCAAGGGTAAAAACCCACAATATGTTAAAGGGACACAGCAATCAGTTCCCCCTGGGGCCAGTGTGTGGCACAGCAGTTTAAGCCCAAGCCTATGCCCTTGGCATCCCATATCAGAGTGCCTGTTGGAGCCCTGGCTGCTCCATTTCTGATCCAGCTCCCTGCTAATTCACCTGGGAAAGCACCAGAAGATATCCCAAGTACTTGAGTGCACCCATGTGGGAGACTTGGATGGAGTTCCAGGCTCCTGGCTTTGACCTTGTCCAGCCCTGACCATTGCAGCCATTCATAGAATGAACCAGCAGATGGAAGATCTCTTTCTGTCTTTCCATCTCTCTATGTCATTTTGCCTTTCAAATGAATAAGATAAATTTTAAATGAGGAGATGAAAGAAAGAGAGAGAAAAGGAAGGAAGAAAGAAAGGAAGGAAGGAAGGAAGGAAGGAAGGAAGGAAGGAAGGAAGGAAGGAAGGAAGGAAGGAAGAAATAGAAAGAGCTCCCTGTAGTTAAAGCTGAAAAGAATCTGAGTAATTAAACATAGTATTGGATTATAACTCAAAGTGTGGAGTACATATTCGTGAACCCATGCTGACATAATAGTTGATTGAATGCATAATTAAGTGAGGAAGAGTAGATAAATCATTTGTGCAGTCTAACCATGAAAAAAAAAATCCTATATGGACAAAAGCTTTAAAAATACCTGACCAGTATTCCTCAAAACTGTAAAAATCGTGACAAATAAAGAATGTTTGAGAAATAATCACAACTGAAAGCTATCTATGGAGACAAGACTACTAAATGTGATATAGTTTCCTGGATGAGATCCTGGAACAGAAACAGGATATCTGGGGAAAACAGAGGGAATCTGAGTGAAATCCAGGTTTTAATCAACAAACTGTTGATGTTGCGTCACTGACTGTGACAGATGTACCATACCAATGGAAGTTGTTATTAATATGGAAAATTAGATGTATGCAGAGAATCTCTGTACTATCCTTTTAAGAAATCTATAAATCGGCCGGCGCTGTGGCTCAACAGGCTAATCCTCCGCCTTGCGGCGCCGGCACACCGGGTTCTAGTCCCGGTCGGGGCGCCGGATTCTGTCCCGGTTGCCCCTCTTCCAGGCCAGCCCTCTGCTGTGGCCCGGGAGTGCAGTGGAGGATGGCCCAGGTGCTTGGGCCCTGCACCCCATGGGGAGACCAGGAAAAGCACCTGGCTCCTGGCTCCTGCCATAGGACAAGCGCGGTGCACCGGCCGCAGCGCGCCGGCCGCGGCGGCCATTGGAGGGTGAACCAACGGCAAAAGGAAGACCTTTCTCTCTGTCTCTCTCTCTCACTGTCCACTCTGCCTGTCAAAAAAAAAAAAAAAAGGAATCTATAAATCTAGAACTGTCCTAAAATTTAAAGGTTGTTTGAAACATTTCAAAATGTTAGGTATGTATAAGTATTGAAAAAGCAATATTGGAATGAGGTTGCTAGACTGGATATAAACCTCATTAATGTCCCACAGAGAAGTGGCGCTAACCTGGGGTTATCTGTTTTACTGGGCAATTGTCATCAGCCACATATTAATTTTCTGTATGCTAATCTGTAGCTTCACAGA
The DNA here is from genome assembly GCA_949820135.1 of Sylvilagus floridanus. Taxonomy (NCBI): domain Eukaryota; kingdom Metazoa; phylum Chordata; class Mammalia; order Lagomorpha; family Leporidae; genus Sylvilagus; species Sylvilagus floridanus. Next base: position 105,727,417 of record OX463244.1, read on the forward strand.
ATCGGGCTCCCAATCAATGGTGAATGCTAAATCAAGCAAAAGTGCATTTCCCTAGAGCAGAGGTTGGCAAACTCTTCTTCAAGCTCTGGGCAGTAAATATTTCAGGCTGACAGGCCAATTGCAATATTTCAACTCCCCTGTTACAGCAGGAAAGCAGCCATAGGTAGCATACGAAAAAATTAATGTGGCTGTGCTCCAATAAACTTTATTTACAAAAACAAGTAGCCAGCCTGTGAGCCAAAGTTTGCTGACCTCTGCCCTCAAGAATTAAATAATCCTCAATGGACCTGTAGACCATGCTCCAACAAGATATTGAAGGCACTTGCAGTCACCTGTTTGTCTTTTCTCTAAGTTTGGGCACATTTTCTTAGGAGTCCTCAGTTGATGGCCTTCTGGGTTGAGCACAGGCAGCTCTGGACTGTAGCATGCTGCAGTTGAATGGCCTCCTTTGGTTCTGTGATGTTTAATAAGTTAATAAATGCTGTGTTGCCCTAAACAGCACTCTGGCCTCAGAATCAGCCCTTAAGGCATTCAGATTTGGCTAAAAAGCCCATGAGACTATTTCAGGCATGGAAATCCAAAACACTGTGGCAAAAAATGACCTAAATGAAAGATCTTTGTGAGTAGATCCCAGTGGAAAGAAGGCATGGTCAAAGAAGGAGGTACCTTTCTCCAATGGGAGGTGAGAATTTCCAATTTGATTATGGCCCTGTCTAAATAATGTCGGAGTTTGTGGGCTGGCAGCTCATGACAAAAGCCTTGGGTGATCACTGAGGTCATAAATAAGAGTGTCAATTATTAAATCAACAATAGGGGGGACCGTCACAATGGCGCAGTGGGTTAAAGCCCTGACTTGAAACGCTGGCATCTCATATTAGCTGCTCCTCTTCCAATTCAGCTCTCTGCTGTGGTCTGGGAAAGCAGTAGAAGATGGCCCAAGTCCTTGGGCCCCTTCACCCATGTGGGAGACCTGGAAGAAGCTCTTGGCTCCTGGCTTCAGATCGGTGCAGCTCCGGTCATTGCAGCCAATGGGGAGTGAACCAGCAGATGGAAGACCTCTCTCTCTGTCTCTACCTCTCTCTGTAACTCTGTCTTTCAAAAATAAAATAAATCTTCAAAAAAATTTAAAAATTAAAAAAATGTAAAATGTAGGCAACATCCCCTACTTAAAAAAAAAAATTGGGGCCGGTGCTGTGGCACACTATATTAATCCTCCTCCTGCAGCGCTGGCATCCCTTATGGGCACCAGTTCTAGTCCCAGTTGCTCCTCTTCCAGTCCAGCTCTCTGCTGTGGTCTGGGATAGCAGTAGAAAATGGCCCAAGTTCTTGTGCCCCTGCACCTGCATGGGGCACCAGGAAGAAGAATCTGGCTCCTGGCTTCGGATCGGCACAGCTCTGGCCGTTGTGGCCATTTGGGGAGTGAACCAATGGAAGGAAGACCTTTCTCTATGTCTCTCTCTCTCTCTCTCTCACTGTCTGTAACTCTACTTGTCAAGTAAATAAATAAAATCTTAAAAAAATAAAATCAACAATAGGAGCACTTGCTCCCCTTGTAGGACCTCTGTCCTTAATGAGTTGTACTATGACAATTAATGGTAAAACTAGTCTTCAAACAGTACTTTATACTTTGTGTGTCTGTGTGGGTGCAAACTGTTGAAATCTTTACTTAGTATAGAGTTGATCTTCTGTATATAAAGATAATTAAAAATGAATCTTAATGAAGAATGGGATGGGAGAGAGTATAGGAGGTGGGATGGTTAGGGGGTGGGAGGGTGGGTATGGGGGGAAGAACTGCTATCATCCAAAAGTTGTACTTATGAAATTTATGTTTATTAAAAAAAAAGTTTTCTATTAAGAAAATGCTGTGTCCCTTCATCTGTGCTTGGGGAATCTTGCCTCCAGAAAGGATGATGGGGCCTCTCCTGCTTACCACACGATCTTGCTGCTCAGGTCAGCTGAGTCTTTACTTTTACCCTTTTCTGTCTCCCCCCAGTGACATGCCTAAGAGAAATATCTCAACAGCAGCTCTGGGTTTTCACCTTTGGGAAGAGCATACTTCTTCCTCATCCTATGATCTGTCATTATAGAGGAGGAAGTGTCTGCACTAAATCTTTAAGATTTTATAGGAGTAAAACAACAACAAAAAAGATTTAATAGGAGTAAAAGCAGAGGACTTCAGTGTTAGTCAAATGGTATTGTCTTATCTGTGGCACCATCTTAAGCTCTGGCCTGCCGCCATTTTGTACAATAAGCTTCATTCTAAGCCCAGCCTGGCTTACAAGGAGTCAGGTGACCAAATGGCTCAATCGCAAGTGTCAGCTCCACCCCCACCCTAACGGGATTTGCCATTCCCACTTCCTTACCTCTGCAAAGCTATATAAGACCTGTTCTCCCAGTACAGGCTGTTCTCTATGTGCACGGGGAGGCAGCCTATGGGGTCCCCCCAACCCAACAATAAACCTTTTCCTACTGTGGTGTTTGGTGTGTTTTGTGGTGGCCTTTCTTTTCATTTAGGTTATGTGACATCTTTTGCCCATATCCCACCCCAAACTCTCCTTCCCATGATGGACAGTCTGTTCATAAGGTTTGAAGCAATTCCAGATCCTAGGATTACAGAGGGAAGTCTTCCTGTCCTGGTTCATATTCACTTTAAGAAATAGTTGTTGATGCTTGAGTCCTGCTAAGCACGTTATTAGAAAATGAATCCTCTTCTTCTCTTTTGTTACCCCAGGGGTCTTCTGTTCTTCCTCTGGCTCATTGGTAATTCTTTGGGGTAGATGTTCCTCCCCTGTGCACCATAGTTGGTTTCCTCCTCTGATCCACAGAAGAGCCCCTCCACCTTAATCCTATCTCCTCTTTGCCACCATTCCTGCATGCTGATGTTTCTATTTGTTGGTCCTATGTCCTGTTTTCAGAGTGTAACAGAATAGGTGGACAAACTGGGCAGAGTAATAATTTCTCTGATCTTCAATGTGATAGTCTTAAAATCTCTTTGACAACTTTCCCTTTCCTATTTGGAGGAGGGACTGAGTCTTTGTTGGAAAAAAGGAAGGTTTGGAGGGAGGGTCCCAGAGACAGCTGTTGCTGAGTTGCTATTGTTTGGCTCCTCCACTCCCCATTCAGCAAAACCGAGAGCTGGAGCTACCCACTCCCCACCCCGCCTTTAAACAAAAGCAAAAACAACAACACCCAGAGAGGTAAGATTTATTTAAAGCAAAAGTAGGCACTCTGGGAGAAGCACAGGCAGGCTCCGTGGAGAAAGAGCCTACCCTTTGGTAGATGCAGTCAGAAACGTCCCCTGCCCTGCCGAGATCCGTCTTTCCCTAGATAACTTCTGAGCAGTCTCCAAGACTCGACTCAGGTGCTCCCCTCCACTGTGGCCAGAACCCTGCCCTTCCAGACTCCTCATGTACCTGAGGATAGCACTTACCTGACTCTTGGACTGTTTAAGAGTCTGCCCTCGCACACAGAGAACTCCTCAAATGTTGAATCCAATCCTAATTGTCACTGTATCCCATGTACCTATAGCATTGTTTCTGACACATAGTTGAGATCCCTAATTGTTGGTGAAACCAAACTGAACTGAACATGCACTACCTTTTTGAAAATTTAAACATAACATTGCAGCAGCTTAAAATAGTTATCACTAACAATCAGCATCTTTGTTCAAGATTCTCTCTACTATGTTATCTTTAAATGCAAATGATGACAATAACTACATGGACTCGTGTACTTTCTGGGTTGAATTAATCTCCAGCTACAGGGTTTATATCTAAACTTTCTATTGAGGTGCTGGCTAATTTTGCCTGTGCCTTCCAAAAAAATTACAAAGGAAGAATAACTCATAAAATGTTTACTAATTCTTTAAATTTTCCATTTAGCATCCTGATGCAGAAAATTACTAAATACTACTCTGGGATTTTGAAGGGATAAATACAGCTCACAACGAGCCCTGTGAATTTCCTTTGGGGGAAAAAACACCTTGTAAGGAGAAGGTGGTTCATTAAGTGCAATAATGGATCAAAAAGAAATGGCTATGCAAGCACTTTTCATGGCACGTGATCTGATTTTGTGCAAATGATGCATAAATTAGGTGTGGGCTTAAAAATATTGGTGTGCTATGGTGAGGGGAATGATTTATTGGATACTTATGAGACTAAGGTAATCTTCAAGTAGTTTTATTATGATCCCTAATAAAAAATAATTTTACATCATGATCCAGTACCTGTATCTCTATTTGAAGTATATATACTTGAAATCAAACTTTCAAATCAAACTTTCCTCTTTTTTGATGAATTTTTAATAGATGTATTTATTTATTTGAAGGGCAGAGTTACAGAGAGGCAGAAATAGAGAAAGAGAGAGAGAGAGAAAGAGAGAGATCCCTCATCCGCTGATCCAGTCCCCAGATGGCCACAATCGCTGGAACTGGGACAATCCAAAGCAAGGAGCCAGGAGTTTCTTCCAGGTCTCCCACGCAGGTGCAGGGGCCCAAGGACTTGGGCCATCCTCTGCTACCTTCCTAGGCCAGAGCAGAGAGCTGGATCAGAGTGAGTGGAGCAGCAGGGGCCTGAACCGGTGCCCATATGGGATGCTGGCACTGCAGGCAGCGACTTTACTTGATACACCACAGCGCCGGCCCCAAATCAAACTTTCTTTAAAGACCTTTTGCCCTCATTTTATGTGTTCTCTTCTATCGCACTTTTTAAAAATGCTTATTTAACCCACTAAATTGATTTTATCTTCCATTCAGTCAAGATTCACAATTATTTCCCTAATTTTTTATTATGAAAATTTTCAAGTGTAAGAAAACTTGAAAGAATCACACATTGACTACCAACTCTCACCAACTACTTTTAACAATTAAACAGTTGCAGACCCTTTCCTACTAAATACTTCACATCATATGTAAGTGCTTTACATGTGATGAAACATACAAATTGTGGGATAGTTTCCTGGGATTGTCATAATGGCCTGTCACAGAAATGTGGCTTAAAACCACAGAAATCGAAGCCATCCCAGTTGTGGAGGCTGAGGTCTAAACTTGAGGCCTTGGCCAGGCCGGTTCTTCTCAGAGGCTCTGGGGGTGCGTCTGTTTTGTGCATCTCTCCTGGCTTCTGGGGGTTGCCAGCAAGGCCGCGTGTTTCTTGGCCCCCGCCTCTGCCTCTGTCATCGCATAATGTTCCTACCTTGTCTCTGTATCCTCGGGCCTTTATGTAGCCTGCTTGTAGGATTTAGGGCCCACCCTAATTCAGTATGATTTCATCTTATTTCCAACAATCTATTTCCAACTAAGGTCATAATTAGTACTAGGGCTAGGATTTTTAAATAACTTTGGAAGGATCAAAATTCACCCCATAACAAAATGTGTAACTCAATCCACAGGATTTCACAGAGGCACCTGTGCACTGGAAACTCTTAAGGTACAGAATATGACCAAAACACTGGAAAGTTCCTTGGGTTACTCCCCCTCAGTCCTTTTATTCACCACTTCCCCACCGGGCAGCCGTTGTCTTTATCTTGTTTCAGCATAGTTTGTTTTTTTCTGTTCTAGGACTTCACATGAAAGGAACAGCATACTATGTCCAGGCTTTTTCCACTCAGCATGTTTTACTACTAGTGTTGCATGTGAAAACAGTTCATTCCTTCTAACTAGTGAGTAATATTTTGCGGGGCATGAGCACGGCCATGGCGCGGCCATGCGCAGCTGCCCCCCGGGTGCCCCAGCCCGAGCTGCGCGGAATGGAGCCTCGCGGAGCTGAGCCTGCAGAGCCAGCCGGCAGGTGTCCCAGGAATGGCAGCGCAGGGAGGGACCTCGCATGCGTGCACGTGGCCCCGGCCACCGCCATGGCGGACAGCCACCCCGCGAGGTGTGCGGCGGTGGCGGCTCAGGCCCCCAGACCGGGCGGTGCCAAGGAGGGGCAAAGAAGATGGCGCCCAGAGGAAGTAAGATGGGCGGAACTCAAAAGCTAATTGGCTATGCAACATCAGTGGCGATAACAAGACTAGTAACAAGTATATAGACATATGGCTAGTCCTATAGAAATCCCCCCGTAAAGTGACTGTTTAAGTGATTGGTTGGTCCTTAGCCCTGCCCCAATGACTCTGCAGTTTTGTGCTATAAAAGGTTCGGTTACGCATGGAATAAATGAGTCCTTGCTAGACTTGGCTCCCCGCTGCGTCTGATTGTCTGGGATTGGGAGGCTGGGGAATGGGCGAGCGGTGCACCCACCTTTCCTTGGACCCAGTCTATCCTTGTATGGGTGGACTCAGACCCTACATCTGGCGCCCAATGTGGGGCTTGCTGATCTTGTTCCCCCAGTAGCCTCTCCGCACAGGCACGATGGACAGCTTCAGGATCACGGAGAAGTTGATAGGCCTGGAGCTCGTGCGGCCTGGCCTCCGGTTGAAGTCAACCTGCTGGAAAACCTCGAAGATGAAGGGCAGCACTAGGACAAAGGTGCCCATGTGCTCCGACAGCAGCGTTAGGGCACGTATGCAGTGCATGCGCAGGGGGTAGAAGCAGGCAGTGGGCACCAGCTTGATACAGCCGATGATGACCTGGGAGAGGGGGTAGACCAAAGGCTGGAGGGCTTCGCCAAGCACTCGGCACCACAATATTTTATTACATGACTATGCCATAGCTTGTTTATCCATTATCCTATTTAGGGAAACCCAGATCATTTCAAGGTGTGGGCTGTTAAGAATAAAACTGCTAAAAACATTTTAACAAGTTTCTGGTGGGCACACACTTTCACTTCTCTCTGTGATTGTATTAGCTTTCTCTTAGTGCTGGAAGAAATTGCCACAAACTCAATGGCCCAGACAATACAAATGTCTTACTTTACAGTTCTGAAGGTCAGACATCTGACAGAGGGCTGAAATCTGGTTGTTGGCAGAGCTGTGTTCCTCTCTGGAGACTCTTGGGAAGAATCTAGTTCCTTGCCTATTTATTTATTTGAAAAGGGAATGAGAGAAATCTATCCGTTAGTTCACTCGCTGCCTGCAGTAGTCAGGGATGGGCAAGGCCTGAGCCAGGAGCCTGGAACTTAACCCAGGTTTCCGCATGGGTAGCAGGATGTGCATTAATAGCATGCTTGAGTGGTAAGCAGAAATGGAACTCAAACCCGAGCACTCCAATCTGGATCCAAGTGTCCGCTCGCGAGCAGAGCAGCGTCTTAACGCTGTGCCAATCTCCCAGCCTCATGTCTTTAAATTTAAATGGCATCTCTAGGAAGCCGGCAGGTAGTTAAGTCTTGCTTTTTAAAATCTGCTTTGATAATTTCCTCTTTTTAGTTGAACTCTTTTGTTCATGAATTTTAGATTATTGATATAACTGGGATAGGATTATCATTTGTGACTTGTTTTCTATTTGTCTCTCTGTTTTTCATTATTCTGTTCCTCCTTTCTTATTTATTTTTGATTGGACAATATTTAGAACTCCACTATAGTTTTTATGTTGGTTTCTTTTCATTGTTACTTTAGAGTCACTCTAGTAGCTAAAGATGCATGCTTAGCTTTTACAGCATACTTAGAATAAATATTATCCTACCTTATGTAAATAGATTTACAAGGTTTATTTTCCTTCCCAGTCCTTTCTGTAATTGTTGTCTTAAGTGTTGCATCTATTCACACCTGAACACCTATAATATAGCACAGTGTTCTTTTTAAATAGGTTTTAAAGAAATTAAGATAAAATAGCCACACACTTACCATTTGTGTTGATTTTCCTTCCTTCCAAGTACCTGAAATTCCAGATAGTACAATTTTCCTTTCTCAACAGAATTGCTGAGCCTGGTGTTGTGGCGCAGGAGGTTAAGCTGCCGCCTACAACCTTGGCAGTCCCATATGAGCACCAGCCAGTTAGAGTCCCAGCTGTTTCGCTTCTGATCAGCTCCCTCCTAATGTGCCTGAGAAGCAGCAAAAAATCACTCAGGTGCTTGTCCCCTGCCAGCCATGTGGGAGAGCGAGATGGAGTTCCAGGCTCTTGGCCTTGGCCTGGCCCAGCCCCAGCCATTGCAGCCATTTGAACTGGGGGATGGAAGATCTCTGTCTCTCCCTCTTTCTCCGTAACTCTACCTTTCAAATAAAAATAAATAAACTTTTTTAAAAAAAATAATTGCCTTTAGCATTTTTGTGATACATATGGGTTAACAGCTATTTCTCTTTATACTCATTTATCTAAAAAAAAGAGAGAGAACTCCTCCTTTCATTCCTGAAGGATAGTTTTCCTTCCTGTAAGTTCTAGGGTTATAGTTTCATCCTTTCAGAACCTTTAAAGATTTTCTATCTTTGGCCTCCATTATTTCCAGTGAGTCAATGGTGACTTAGGTCTTTGCTTCTCTCTCTGTTAACAAGTTGCCTTCTTTGGCTGCTTTCAAGACATTTCTTTTTATATTTGTTTTTAAATTTTGTAAAAAAGATTTATTTATTTACTTTAAAGTCAGAGTTACACACAGAGAGTAGGAGAGGCAGAAAGAGAGAGGTCTTCCATCCACTGTTTCACTCCCCCACTGGCTGCAACGACTGGAGCTGTACCGATCCAAAGCCAGAAGCCAGGAGTCAGGAGCCTCCTCCAGGTCTCCCATGTGGGTACAGGGGCCAAACACTTGGGCTATCTTCCACTGCTTTCCCAGGCCACAACAGAGAGCTGGGCTGGAAGTAGAGCAGCTGGAACTCGAACCGGGGCCCACATGGGATGCTGGCACTGCAGATGGCAGCTTTACCTGCCTCGCCACCGTGATGCCCCCGTTTTAAAATTTTTTGACTTTGATGCACTTAGGTATGGGATATTTTGTTGTTATCTTGCTTAATTCATTGAGCTTTTCAACCTGCATATTTATAGCTTTCACTAAGTTTGGGTAAAATTAGAGCATCAATTCTCCAAATGTTATTTTCTACTCTCTTTGGGATCCTGATTTCACATATGCGATACTAGTAATCTGACCAGGCACCTTGCTCCCTACGCTTCTCTGCTCTGCTGGTCTTGGATATTTTCTCTGCTCTTAGCTCCATTCATGTTTCAAGCATGGTTGCCAATCACATCAGCCCATAAAATAGAAAGGTCTGTTTCTTTTTGTACATATCCTTTTAAGAACTCAAAAGAAACTTTCTAGGATGCATGCCAGTAGAATTCCATACACATCTCATCAGTCAGGGCAGGCTTACGTAAGGTAACCAGGAAAGGAAAGGGACTGCGATGATTGCCTTAATCTAATCAATATCTGTCCCGGGAACAGTGTGAACAAAAGGTTCTCCCGATATGGAAAATGGATATTGGTGTGGGGGAAGGATGAGAAACACAGTCACCTACGCTGAAGAGCCCCTCAGATGTTTCCATTCGCAAGCCCTAGACCTAGGCCCAGGAACAGAACGTCCACATGCTCTTCTGGGCTTCGAAACTGCCACCCTCTGCTCTAGCCCCTGCTAGTCATTGCTCTCAGGGTCTCTGAATGAGAGTTCCCAGTGCCTTTGGAGATGGTATTGAAATGCCTGCTGGATTAAGGTCCTCAGCTTTCCCCCATTCCTGAAGATGCCCCTGGCTCAGTCCTCAGCATCCGTCCTTTAGATCATGTAGCGCGATGCTGCACCCTTTATTTACGAAGGTATTTCTTGGCCAATGCTTGCCGAGGTCTCAGGTGGGAAATGGCTTTAGGAGGACTGATGATAGGAACAGGCCCTACCAAGCAGTCTCTTTGGTCACCCTCCCAGTCCGTTCTGGGCTTCTGCTCCTGTCATGCTACAAAGAGAAAAGTCTGCTCTATTCTGACGGCCATTTATGGAGTTAATGGTTGCAGCTGTCAGGGATGAAGTGACCCCTAGAGCCAATTCTCAGTGTCTCCTTGCCGGTAACAGAACATTTCTTAACACTCCATTCCTCAAGAAAAGTCTCACCTCAGAGTCCTTGCAGGTGGACCCCCTACAGGGAGGAGCACATGACGGAGTGAACAGATGCAATGGTGGGGTCAATTATTCCTCTGTATTCGAAAAACTAACAGTACATGGCAAAAAGGTCACAAAAGTCAGAAGTAGAGAATGAGGGCAATGATGGCCATTGCTGGAATCAGATGAGTCAAAGATCCCATTTAACCCATTTGAGAACAGGCGTTTGGCTTGGTAGTTAAGATCCCTACATCCTGTATCAAAATGCCTGGGTTAAATGCCTGACTCCAGCACCTGACTCCAACTTCCTGCTAATATAAACCCTGGGGGACAGCAGGCGCTAGCTAATATAAGTGGGTCCCTGTTGCCCGTTTGGTAGACCTGAATTGAGTTTTTGATCTCTGGTCTGAGGAATGACCCAGCAGATAGCTCTCTCTCAAATAAATACAAATCTTTTAAAAGGAACCCATATTGTATAATACATAGGGGAGTGTTTGGAGATAAGGAGTTACAAATCATATCTGAAGATCTTGGTGGTTAAGAATTGAATAGGGGTTTGATATCAAGTTGTTGAGGCAAAATCTGTTAAGTTTGTGGTTTCTCCTCAGTTAGGACAAGGACAGGGTTTTCAGATTTTCACATCTAGGTGAAGGGCTAAGAGAAGGTAGTTAGAATATAAAGTTGTAGGGATCAATAATCCAGAAAGTTAAGTGATGAAGACAAAAATAAGGGTGGCCATGGACCACTAGTGTATCTGGCCCCAAGGTGTTTGTCTTCTGGCCTGTATTATTTAGGAGTGCTCCAAAAAGTTCAGAGAAACGTGGAATTAAAAGATAAGTTTATTTTGGTACAAAAAAGTCTGAAATTCATGCATTTTTTAGTTTTCATTTTCCATGAAATTTTAAAGATCTCCCCCCAGAAAACATGGATTTCATAATTTCTTGCACCAAAATAAACTTATTTTTAATTCTATTTTAAAAACGATTTATTTATTTATATATGTGAAAGGCAGAGCTATAAAGAGAGAAGGAGAGACAGAGACAGAGGGGGAGATAACTTCCATTCACTGGTTCACTCTCACAAATGGCTGGGGCTGCACCAGGTTGAAGCCAGGAGCCTCGAACTCCATCAGCGTCTCCCACATAGGTGGCAGGGGCCAAACACTTGGGCCATGTTCTGCTGCTTGCTCACGCACATTAGCAGAGAGCTGGATCAGAAGTGGAGCAGCCAAGACTCAAACCAGTGCTCAAATATAGGATGCTGACATTACAAGCAATAGCTTAGCTCACTGTACCATAATGCGGCTCCCCTAAATTACTTCTTTCTCAGAAATATGAAGCTGTCTCGGATTTTACTAGTAAGATGATGCTGACAGCTATCATCTTGTATACTAGTTAGGACTCTCGAATTCAAGAGGCAGAAATCTAATTCAAACTGACATATGTTAAAACCCATGTTTGCTGACTGCCAAAACAGGGGAGTGTATGGGTGGAGCTAAATTCAGGCTTGGCTCAATGCAAAGACTTCAATGCTGGTGTATCTCTCTGCCTCCCTCTCTTCTTGGTTGGTTAACCTCACATTGCTGGCTCATCACATCACTCCAGTTTAGCAACCTCAGCCAAAGGAACAGAAAGGTAACCTGATGCTCCTCCCTAACACATCTTAGTCCCAGGGAAAAGTAGGTGACTCTCTAGTGCCATCCTGCCCTCAATCTGGGTGATATGCTTACCCCTGAAAGAATCAGGGATATATTTACCATGAAAACAATACAGCTCATTCTCATTAACACTTGGTCAAACCAGAATTTCTTTCCTGCCAGGAATGTGTTTGATAATACAGCCTGGACAAATATAAATGGGCCATGCATATTTTTCTCCTAAGCTTGGAAATCCCATGAAGTTGAAGTGATTAGAATTCATGTGTTTACTGTCTATGCTTGTGATATTTGGCAGCTTTTTGGAATTCGTGGTTTGTTTTAATTTCTGGTTTTTTTCCCCTTCTTCATGGAGCCCTACTATGTGCCGCATGCTTCACTGTTCACTGGGGATATACAAGTGAACACAGCAGACTCTTGGGAACTTATATAGGAAATCGTTCAATCGTCACAACTAAAATGAGGAAGCCTCCAGGGAGACTCCCTGTGGACCGGGGGGCAGACAGAAACTGCAGCTGCCACTTCTCAGTACATTTTGGTTGATTTTGAAAAACCTGTGAATAACCCAGTATCCCATCACTGGAAGACAACAACAGGAGAACCAGACTAAAACCTGTTAATCAAACAGCCAAACAAAACAACAAAAGCAGGACTACCATCTCAGCAGAGACTAATCTTTTTGTATTTGTGGTTGGGGCTTGAATTTCTCAGTTTTATTTGAGCTATTATTACCTTAGTGAAACTTTGATAATAATGACCATGAAATAAACAAACTGTGAAACCCTGTGTTTATCTGTGTGGAATGGATGTTCAATGGGAGTGAATCAGGAAATATGAAATCCAGGCACTCTTCGGCTAGAGAGACATTTTAAAGGGAAGGATTAGCTCAGAATTGGTCTGTGAGCTCAAAATTCTTCGGAGTATAAAACTCTCCGTGTTACCATGCATAGCAGCACAGAATATATCAGAGTAAAAATCTCAAAAAGACAGGGCAGGGAGAGGCTGTGCCATTTAACTAGAGACAAGACGTCTTCTAGGTAGTAAGCAACTTCAGCTGGCATTTTACAAAATGTATTAGAGAAGAATACATCTCAGATTCTAGCATGCAAGGAAGACTTAAAGAATTAACTTTAAAAATCATTGCCGCTGAGCGATTTGTGAATTCCCTAAAATAGCATTAAAATCTCTGCTACAAGGAAGAAGCCATTTCAAATGCAGATGGCAAGGGCTAGCCAGTGCCTTCAGAAAGAGAAAGGATCTGTAAGTTGCCTGTAAATGGGAGAGTCATTTCCCATAGCACCTTTGGCTGTGAATTTTAGCAATTCCTAGTTAAGGACTGAAGGGTTGGAAGTTTTTATCAGGAACTATGCTATTCATTGTTATTTTATGTATACATCCACACATACAATAGATAGGGATATGGGTATTGACATACAGGTGCAGTTATGTGGATATAGAGATAGATATACATACACCCTTTCTGGAGGGCTGGTGCATACATTTTCTTAGATCTTTGTGCAGCAAACTTCTAAATACACAAACACACATACACATTTAAGTAATATGAATAGTATAGTTTTTATTTGACTGAATGAGTTTAGTCAATTTTGTTTACTCTCTTTGTTGTCATTACAAAGTCCTAGGAGTAGGCGTTTGGTTCAGTGGTTAAGATGTCACTTGGGGTACCTGCATCCCACATCAGAGTGCCTGCCTTCAAATCTTGGCTCTGCTTCTGATTCCAGCTGCCTGCTAATGTGCACCTGGGAGGTAGCAGGTGATGGTTCAAGTACTTGGGTTCTTGTCAGCTACACGAGAGATCTGAGTTGAGTTCCTGGCTCCCGGCATCAGCCTTTCTCAGCCGTGGCTGTAGCATTTATTAGGGAAGTGAACTAATAGGTGCAAGATCTTTTTATGTCTTTCTCTTCCTGCCTTTCAAATAAATAAAAATAAAGTAAAAATCATTACATTTCTTAAAAAAAAATCTCAGGTTCAATACCCTCTCTGGTAAACTGAAAAGATTTTTAAGTCACTTGTGGATTTAAACCCCAATTCTTCTACTTGCCAGGCATGAGACCACAAGCAAATTTCTTGGTGCCTATACTAGAAAAATGAGAATAAAACTGAGTCCAAGGGTCTATGAGAATTAAATAAAATAAAATATGTAAACTTTTGTACCATATTCACCATGCCCAAAACTCCAAGGCATGCCTCCTGCCCAAATTTTCTACTGACAAGGACTATGCTGCCATGTTTAAAATAACATGACCTCCTGAAGTTTTGGCCCTGGCTGTCAGCCTATCCTCTGGAACCAGGGAGGCAATGGTCCTGGTCCTTGGGCCTATGTCTTCTGAGCCTGTGATGTCAGTGGCAGCCCCCGTAGCTTCTGAGCCCATGGATCTGTCCTCAAAGTCATTTCCCTTTTACTTTGTCCCATCTCTGTCCCTTTTAGTCAAGATTTGCAATTCTTCTGCCATGTAAAATTCCAAGAAAGCTTATTGTCCTTCCATACACTCTCTTCGATGACTAACATCTCTATTTCTGGCTTCTGTTGAGATGGTTGATTGTATCCATGAGTTAAAATCCCAGTCTCTTTAGCTTGGCTTCTTTTCAAAGAGCACTATCTGGAGAGGCCAAGAATCACCCAAGTGATGAAATGCTAGTTTTTTTGTGCTTAGCAGGGCCTTCAATTTTCTTCTCTTCTTTCACATTTTGTTATAAGCAGAAAGGGGAAACCTGGCTGTACCTTCAATACTTTACTTAGAAATCTCCTAAACTAAATATCTGAGTTCATTGCTTTAAGTTCTACTTTCTAACAGAACACAATACAGCTAAGTCCTCTGCTGATTTATAGCAATGATCACTTTCCTTGTATTTTTCAATACACTCCTCATTCTGTCTGAGATGCCACCAGAACACCCATTTTGTTCATGATGAAATATATATTCTCTAAGACAACAGCTCTCCTCTTTTTGAGCATCACTAGAGTCTTGATGTTTCTATTAGCAGTATCCTCAAGGCAATCTAAGAGTTTTCTATCATGTACCTCAAAGCTCTTCCAACTTCCACCCATTATCCAATTCCAAAGTCATTTCCACATTTTTAGCTGTTTGCCATAGCAATACCCATGTTATGGTTCCAAAGTCTGTAGGATTTTCCAACAAAGTATTATGAACTGGGTGGCTTAGCTTAGACAATAGAAAATTTTCATCTCACAGTTTGGGAGGATGTAAGTCCAAACTGAAGGTATTGGCAGAGTTGTTTCCTCCTCAAAGCTGTGAGGAAAGACTCTGCTCCAGACCTACCTCTTTAGCTGGTTGATAGCTACTTTCTCCCTACATCTTTTCTTATAGCTCTCCTCTGTGTGTGCATGCTCATATCCAAATTTCTTCTTACAAGGACACTGGTCATCTTGGATTATGCATGCACTCCACTCTGCTATGACCTCATTCTTCATTACACTGCAATCCAAATAGAGTCATATTCTGAGGCAATGGGTATTAGGCCTTCAAGGTAAGAATTTTAGGGGAGAAGGGCCCAATTCAACCTACAATATCTCCTTCACCCTAGTACCACTTGGTTAGAACAGGGTTGGGCACTTGAGCTATATGTTACTGATTTTTAGTTGGCTATGACTTTGCCTATATTGGAAAGGTCACTCTTGGAATTTGACTTGAGAAATCTAGATACAACCAATAAGTTTACAAAAGAGACGAAGGTACAAAAAACACAGAGCTCCTCAGGTAGACAGGGTCTCTGAGCAAGCCAGTTTCATGGCAACAGCAACTCTGAGTTTGGAATAAGCTGAAAACTGTGGTTATGATAAGGGCCTAGTGCAGGGAGAAGGAGCAAAACGGGACTCGATAAGCCATCCAAGGAAAAGAGTTGACAGACAGTAGTGGAGTTCTGAGAAGGTGGAACACTAAAGGAAAAATATATCTGGTCCTGCTGCTGAGGTCCCTAAGGATAACCAGGCTTTATGAGCCAAGTCTTGCTATGGCTCCCACTCTTGCAGTCTCATCTGATCCCTTTTCCTTCCTAACTCCTTCCTGCCACCTCTGCCCCCATAAAAGAATATCCTACAAAAACTCACCCAAGTCAGACCCAGTTCAATTCTAAGAGCCCCATTAAATCAGCACCTAGTCAAGACGTGGCACAAAGTTGGTCCTCAGCAGTGTTAGTTTCTATCCCCTCTACCAGCTGATGATTGAGCCAATATGTGGGTACACAAAGATGCCAGACTAATTAAACCATGGTCCTTCCACAATGGTTGATGCATTAACTCCTATTAATGCATTTTACATGGATTTTGATGAGTTAAGGCACCCTCAGAATTCACCTTCTCACAGGAACACATCCTTCAGAATGCACAAATCTTGGTAAAAGCATTAGAGGTTGTTACACTTAAAAACCTTCATTTTCCTGTTTACGAACTGAGAAGAGGAAGTGATCACGGAAGAGTAGCTTTTCTCCTCTTTAGTCTGCAGGAGCAAAGGTAGGAGAGAAAAAGGAAAGTAATGTGAGAAAGGAGATGGCTGACTGTTGCTAAGCAACCTTTGTTGGCAAAAAATGCAAAAACAAGATTCAAAGAGCTTTTAATTGGGCAAATATCTTAGAGAATATTTATAATTCCAGAGAGATTTGTTTTCAGACCATTCCTTTTTTTTTTTCCAAAGCACTTAATCACCTATTTTGGAGATGGTTGCCATAATTACATAAAATTTTATCACTCAAAGCTAATTTTGGAATGTCACTGATTGCGTTCCAAGTATTTGCACAAAATACCTTAACTTATTTTTTATTTAAATAGCTCTAGAAGGTATACAGTTTACACCTGAATACCTTGACTTTCCATATCTAAAGCTAAGTAAAGCCTCTCCTTGCAGCTGTTACAGCATGGAGATGAAAGGGTGACAGTTAAACATACTATTTATATAATTATGGTCTCTCATAGGGCGATTTATCCATCCTGATATCCCCAGAATGTTCCCAATTTAGCACTGAAAATGCTGTCCAAGGAGCTCTCTCATTCCTGGATGTACTGGGTGTGGCTGTTCACTTTCTCTGATTGTACCGCTATACTTGAGATGGCTAGATACAGTTCAGGATTGATTCTTGGTCTAAACTAGCCATGGAAGTTTGGTGGAACCAATTGGCTCTCCTTGGAAGTGAGAATGACACTAACCTGCTTTTTCTCCATCTCAGAGATTCCTTATCTGTATTGTTGGCTGATACCCTAATCCCAAAACTCCCAACCTCTTTCATGTCCCCAGAAGGCTTATGGGTGCCCATCAGTAACATCTGTTATTATAAAAGCAATTCCCACTGGCATGAGTGTAGCAGGGGCTCCAGCAGGAAGGATGGGTAGCTGTAGAGCACGTGCAGTTTAAAAGAGAAAGCCATCAGGAAGTTCTCAGCTGTTTCCCAGGAAGGAGCACTATGCCATGCATGGAGCAAACATTTCCTCTCACACAAATATGGAAAAATGCTCCCAAATCACTTTGGTCATCAGAATTTTGGACCAGGCACAATAAGTTGGCCAAATATACGTCCACTTGTGCCAAAGGTTTTGAGCACAGGATCTGGTTGGCTATGTGATCCATTCCAACTATGTGACCTACATCCTATTGTCCATGGTGTAGACTTGTAAGTCAACAGTAGGCTGTGGATCACTGCAAACTGAATGCAGTGTGGATATGAGAACTGACATCCATTGTGAACGAATGGCTGGAAAGTAAGATGGCCAAAAGAAGATTAAATAATAACGGTGGGGATGAAAGGCAACAATCAAGGCTCACATGGATGAAGATTATCCGAGATGTGAACCATCTCTGCCCCTGAAAGAGGACAACTAAGAAAGGTGAGGTGCAATCCAGATATCCAGACTTAGGCGAGGTAGCCTGCCACCCAGCAGGCAATGATCTCTCCACTGTGATTTTCATGCAAGGATGCACTATATCCAAGAGTAACGAAGGATTACTAAGGGATTGGCCCAATAATTCTCTGTGTTGTCAGCTGATACACCACAGGAAAGAACATAGAATGTACCTTGCAAGTGTCCCTCATAAATTCATGGTGACTCTCATTTCCTGAATGAATATGGGATAGTTTCCTATGATTTCTGTTTGTGTGTGTGTGTGTGTGTGTGTGTGTGTGTGAGAGAGAGAGAGAGAGAGAGAGAGAGAGAGAGAGAGAGTGAGATGATGCCTAGGAGGCTGATAGGTGAAATAGGGTATCAGCTTAGTAGCTGGAATTACTAACATTGTAGTTAGGTTACAAAGATCAAGAATAAAATCCAATTGGCACCTTTAGTACACATTCTGTCCAATAAATAGAAATATTTTTTAGGCTGTCATTAAAGAAAGATAAAGGTGTTGCATTTTTAACTAATAAATGCTGAGGAAATTCTAAGTGCATTTAAAGGAAGATTTTGAATTTTTGCAGGTGGAGAAAGGTAGATATAAGCTGAGTGAGAAGCAAAATAACGAAGAGTCCACATTACACTCTGTTCTGGAAAAACAAGGATGCCAGTTTTTGGGTTAACTTGCTTATGTAACAGAAATGTTTTTAAGAGTGTAGTCCATGCACTGTATTGCTTATCACTGAAAAGGGCTGCACTGTGTTTAAGGAAGAGGGCTGCATTACAGCAATAAGCAGAGAACTACATGATGTCAGGCAGTGATGAATGCTGGATACAGAGAATAAAGAATAAGGGCTCAGAGGTAGTCATGGAAAGCAGCTCTGAGCAAGGCGATAATAGAACAGAGACAAAAGAAGGAATGGGGCAAGCCACACAGAGGCTGGTGGAGAGAGTTAGAGGATAAGGAACAAGACCCTGTGTGCCTTGTTCCCTTCCTCCTTTTCCCTTTCGCTGCTGTTCAAGCATCTTATCCACAGATGCCTTCTGTGACTGCCTAGGAGCCCTTATCCTTCATTCTCCGTGTCCAGCATTCATCACCACCTGACACGTTATGTAGTTGTCTGTTTATTGTCTATTCGCCCACACTAAACAGGGGAACTGTGTGAACAGGGACTGGCCAGTTTGGTTCACTTCTGTCCCCGGAACAGCTCCTGGCAACAGATCAGAAGTTCCTGAAATATTCATTGGATGAAAATTAAGGATGGGGAGCTTTACTGATATCCCCAGGATTCACTCTGTTGGTTTAAAGCAAATTAAGATAGGAGCTGAGACACTGGGCTTATAGTGTGTGGTCTTAGCTCAAAGAATAAGAAGAAGAATCAAGCCAGACATGCCTTGATTTATAGAACACCAGATGTTTCCAGGCAGATAAGTTTCCTTCTTCTTATCTTCAATGAGGGAGAACCCCTAATACCTGGGTGTGAATGAACAAGGGCCATGGCCTTTTATGGCGTTTTAGACACTGTGAGCCTTTGGATGGATAGGGGTTCTTGGAGGGCACTAGTTAGATACACACAGGTCAAAGCAACAGAAGATCCTATGCTTTGGGCTCCAAACCTCACTACTCACTTCTAATGGATAGGTGGACTTCTTAATTTGGCCATCTGCAACTCACTTTGTCTCTAATAAATTTAGCAGAAAATATCTGCTTGAAAAGAGCTTGGAGATTCTGGAATAAAAACCAGATGAGACAAGGGGGAGTATGGATGTGGAATGGGCAACTAACGAACAAGTGGAACATCCTACTTGGGGTTTGGAATCGCCTATAAAATGTCTTACTTGTTCCATCTATCATAATCCCCCCGACTCCCACAGAGAACCTGCATTTTATCCAAAGCAAATATTACAGTAGATGAAATCTAAGAAAATTGCTTTAGCACCATAAAGTTGAATTCTAATGGGTTTCTCCCACGCCAGGATTTGCAACTTTGGTGGTGTTGTGGTTGGGGGAAGCTATATTTTTAAAATGAGCAGTATCTTCTCTCTCTAAATCAAGTTGACATTAATGGTTCTACACCTCCAGCCCAATCTGTCGTGTCAGGCTTAAAAACAAAAAACAACAACAAAAAACTTGTTGGAATGTTGGAAATAGTTTCTCCCTCCACTACTAGATATTTGGCCTGTTTCTAGCTCTTTGTATAATTCTCCTGCTTTTATTGCATATTTGCATAGGTACCTTAACCCTTTCATGAGCCTGTAGTGTTTTCACGCCTTTTCCTTAAACTTGATGGGGTTGTCTGCAAGAGACTTGACAGCTGCATCTAGGAGAGCCATGTCCAAGACAGGAATCCCTCAAATCTAAGAGGAGTTGCATATGTGGCAAATAAGACTAGAATGGCTTTAGAATAATTTCATATACATTTATATATTTATATATATAAATGCTGAAGAAATTCTACGAGCATTTAATGGAAGATATTGAACTTCTGCAGGTGGAGAAAGGCAGATAAAAGCTGAGAGGCCAGCGCCACAGCTCACTAGGCTAATCCTCCACCTGTGGTGCCGGCACACCGGGTTCTAGTCCCAGTTGGGGCACCAGATTCTGTCCCGGTTGCTCCTTTTCCAGTCCAGCTCTCTGCTGTGGCCTGGGAAGCAGTGGAGGATGGCCCAAGTGCTTGAGCCCTGTACCCTATGGGAGACCAGGAGGAAGTACCTGGCTCCTGGCTTCGGATTGGCGCAGTGCGCCAGCCACAGCACGCCAACCGTAGCGGCTATTTGGGGGGTGAACCAACGGAAGGAAGGAAGACCTTTCTCTCTGTCTCTCTCTCTCACTGTCTAACTCTGCCTGTCAAAAAAAAAAAAAAAGCTGAATGAGAAGCCAAACAATGAAGAGCTCCCATCATACTCTATTCTGGGAAAACAAGGATATAGACTTCCCATAGGCCAAAGAGGAAAGGCCCCACTTCTATGCATGTCCAGTATAGCCTCTGTGCACAGCCAGATGACCACTGGATCAAGAAGTTCATGTCATTGCTTCCACCTGAGGTTTGAGTCAAAAGCCGGCCCTAAGCACCTGCTCTGTATCCAGGATTCTGCTATAAATTAGGTGTAGGGTCTCAGGGGAAGCAAGCACAGGGCGTGGCCTTCAGCACCCTAAGGAGCCTTTGTGCAGAGATCTGCACATGAACATCCTAAAATACCTATTTGCAACTCCAGTCTTGCCCTTTCTAATCTGCTCTCTGCATGGCAGACCATGAAGCCTTCCCAAGCACCCAGATGGGGGTCATCTTCCTCTATGTAATGTGGGATAAAACCCAACATTTGTAATGAGACGCATCTGCTGCCTACCTTTCCAGCTCTATCTCTTGCCGCTCAGTTAGAGCTCCAGATGCGATCGATCAACATTTTACCTTCTTCAAATACACCTGCCCTCTTGTTCTCAGACTCACCACCGCTCATCTCTGGGCCTTTGCAGGTGTGGTGTCCTCTGCCTCACCTGTCCAGTCTGTTCCTCTCTTTGCCCCTCATCTCCCGGGAAGGCTCTCTCCATCTTCATCTCTCCAGACTGGTGAGGTCTTCTTCTACTCACTTCCATACAAGGACCTTCAGCTCAAGTGTGTTCTGGTGCAGGACAAGCAAACCACACGGGTGAAGCTGCGCTATCTGAGACAATTAGGAGTGGTGGAGACTGTGGAGTATTGGAAAATATTTCTCCTCAAGATAGCCACTTCTCGACTCTACACAGTGTTGTTGTTTGGAAATTCAAGCCTACTTTTGCCTCCTTTTCTGATGTCGATTATTTTCTTTTTTAAAGATTTATTGGAAAGTCAGAGTTACACAGAAAGACAGGTTTTCCATCTGCTGGTTCACTCCCTAAAGGACCGCAATGACCAGAGCTGCACTGATCTGAAGCCAGGAGCCAGGAGCTTCTTCTGTGTCTCTCACATGGGTACAAGGAGTCCAAGCACTTGGGCCATCCTCCACGGCTTTCCCCGGCCACAGCAGAGAGCTGTATTGGAAGTGGAGCAGCCGGGACTTGAACCGGTGCCCATATGGGATGCTGGCACCGCAGGCAGCAGCCCTACCTGCCACGCCACAACGCCGGCCCCTGATGTCAATTGTTTTTTACTTTTACCTATTTACTTTCATTTTATTTCAAAGACAGAGATACAGGCACACACACACACACACACACATACACACACACAGAAAAAGAGACAATGTCAGGGCTGGCGCTGTGGTGCAGCGGGTTAATGCCCTGGAATGAAGCGCCGGCATCCCATATGGGGGCTGGTTCTAGTCCCGGCTGCTCCTCTTCCAATCCAGCTCTCTGCTATGGCCTGGGAAAGCAGTACAAGTTGGCCCAAATCCTTGGGCCCCTGAACCCACATGGGAGACCCAGAAGAAGCTCCTGGCTCCTGGCTTCGGATCAGCACAGCTCCGGCCATTGTGGTCATTTGGGGAGTGAACCAGCTGATGGAAGACCTTCCTCTCTCTCTCTCTCTCTCTCTCTCTCTCTCTCTCTCTCTCTGTGTAACTCCAACTTTCAGGTGAATAAAGAAATCTTTTAAAAAAGAGAGAGATAGAGATAAAGATAAAGAAAGAGATAAAGTTGCCTTCCATCCACTGATTCATTCCCCAAATGTTTGTAACAGCCACGGTTGGGCCTGGGTGAAGCAAGGAGCTCAGATCCAAATCTGCATCTTCCACACGGGTGGCAGGGAGTACTTGAGTACTTGAGTACTTGAGTACTTGAGTACTTGAGTACTGCTGCCTTCCGCAGAACACATTAGCGGGAAGCTGGAAGCTGAGGCAGAGCCAGGACTCATGCCAGGCGTGTTGATAGAGGTGCTGCACCAATCGCTTGCGCCCTTTTCTGATTTTTAGAGACAAGTGAGAGCTCCACATTTTTATGAGATTTGCATTTGCCTTGATGTTTAAACTGCTGTGTAAGCCCAGAAAAGAGCTACGGACCTGAGGAGGCTCCTCTTGAGCTGTCCCCTGGCTGTCTACCCTGCTGGGCTATTAAGTGCTATGGAGATAGGGACAGGGATCTTTCTTGCTCATTGTTTTACAGTATTGACAATGCCTGGCATGGGCTCTAGCACCTAGCAGTTGTTGAAAAACACCAGTGAGGCCGGCGCCATGGCTCACTAGGCTAATCCTCTGCCTGCAGCTCCGGCACCCTGAGTTCTAATCCCAGTTGGGGTGCTGGATTCTGTCCCGGTTGCTCCTCTTCCAGTCCAGCTCTCTGCTGTGGCCCGGGAGGGCAGAGAAGGATGGCCCAAGTGCTTGGGCCCTGCACCCACATGGGAGACCAGGAAGAAGCACCTGGCTCCTGGTGGCCATTTGGGGGGTGAACCAACGGAAAAAGGAAGACCTTTCTCTCTCTCTCTCTCTCTCTCTCTCTCTCTCTCTCTCTCTCTCTCTCTAACTCTGCTTGTCAAAAAGAAAAAAAAATAAGAGAAAAACACCAGTGAAATGAACAAGTGACTGAATGGACATATGAACCTGGACTTAGGTCACCAGCTGTGGCTCTGAAGTTCCCAGCACCTAACAGGGAAGGAGTTGACCCTTTCATAACCACCACCCTCTCCCTATCCTTATTTTCTGGGATTGATGTTTTTCCAGATAGGGAGTTGACTTAGGTACAACCACAAGTGTGTGGAGACTGTTCCTTCTTCCTGTCTGTTGAGATGTTTCCAAACTCAGTTGCTGAGGAAAGAGATGGGTAGTTTCATAGACAGGAGGTGAAATCAGAAGCTGAGCTCTGGGTGGGCCACAGGGAATTCTTGGTTCTTCTGGAGCTCTCTCCTCCTGGGTCTGGACTGCAAGGGGGTCTCCATGTGCCTGGGGCCATGTCCCTGTGGGCAATAAAACAATGTCCTCTTGCATGGAGAGGTTGGAGCCCAGCTAGGGAGATGGCCCTCTAGGGGACTCTACACTCAAGACGAAAAAACTCTCTTGTAGAACAGATTCCTTAGCTGCAAGCTGTTCCCTGCCCCCCCCCCCCCCCAATTAGTTGTGATTCCAAGGCCCTTAGCACAGTCTTATTTAAATGTTCCAGCCTTGGAGTAGGCACTGTGGAGCAGCAAGTTAAGCGCTGCTCAGGATGACCACATGCTCATTTGAATCCCAGCTGCCTGCGTCCGATCCAGCTCCCTGGTAATGTGCCTGGGAAGCAGCGAATGGTGTTTCATTTCTTGATTTCCTACCACCCATGTGGGAGACCCAGATGGAGTTCTGACTCCTGGTTTTTGCCTAACCCAGCCCCCATTGTTGTGGCCATCGGGAGAGTGAACCAGCTTTGTCTTTCAAATAAATTAATATATCTTAAAATAGATTTCTATTTTTCTTTTTCTTTTTTATTTATTTATTTATTTTGGACAGGCAGAGTTAGACAGTGAGAGAGACAGAGAGACAGAGAGAAAGGTCTTTCTTCTGTTGGTTCACCCACCAAATGACGTGCTGCACCAATCCGAAGCCAGGAGCCAGGTGCTTCCTCCTGGTCTCCCATGCGGGTGCAGGGCCCAAGCTCTTGGACCATCCTCCACTACCTTCCTGGGCCACAGCAGAGAGCTGGACTGGAAGAGGAGCAACCGGGACAGAACAGGAGCCCTAACCGGGACTAGAACCCGGAGTACTGGCGCCACAGGTGGAGGAGTAGCCTAGTGAGCCGCGGCACCAGCCTTACATCTTAAAATAAATAAATAAACGTTCCAACCTCAATTGGAAGGGGAGACACTTGAGAGTCAGAGCAGTATGTGAGGAGCAACACCCTTCAGAGGCCTCCCAGGGGCTGTGCCTTGAATGGAAAAATATAAGGACACTTCAAGAAAAAACATGCAAAATGAAATTAAAAGCAAAGCTTACTTTGCTGCAAAAAAATTGAACTTTTTACATAGTTCTTTATGATATGCATTATCATGAACTTTTGCTTGTTAGACATGCACGGTCCAGGCCTTACAGGCCCTCACCTCGCCCCAGACCTGCCTCCCTGTGGAAGCGAGGCCTAAACATCCACATTTTAAAAATGCACTTATTTATTTACTTATTTGAAAGGCAGGATGACAGAGATAGAGGTGGGAGGAAAAGAGACAGACAGAGAGACAGAGACAGAGAGATAGATCTCACATCCTTGGTTTACTCTCTTTTGGTCTGGGCCAGGCCAAAGCCAGGAGCCAGGAGCTAGGAACTCCATCCTGGCCTCCCCCATGGAAGGCAAGCTTCTGCCTCCAAGAGTGTGCACTAGGGGAAGCTGGATAGAAAACACAGGATTTGGGATTTGTACAGAACCCTGATGTGGGATGCCAGTGTCAAAAGTGGCAGTTCAGGGCCGGTGCCGTGGCTCACTTGGCTAATCTTCTGCCTGCGGCGCTGGTACCCCACGTTCTAGTTCCGGCTGGGTTGCCGGGTACTAGTTCCAGTTGCTCCCCTTCCAGTCCAGCTCTCTGCTGTGGCCCAGGAAGGCAGTGGAGGATGGCCCAAGAGCTTGGGCCCTGCACCTGCATGGGAGACCAGGAAGAAGCTCCTGGCTCCTGGCTTCGGATTGGTGCAGCACGCCATTTGGTGGGGAACCAACGGAAGGAAGACCTTTCTCTCTGTCTCTCTCACTGTCTAACTCTGCCTGACAAAAAAAAAAAAAAAGTGGCAGTTTAACCTGCTGCACCGTGCCGACCCCAACATCTGCATTTTTAAGAAGTGCTCGCTACAGTGTGAGAATTACTGCCTAAGGAGAAAACTAAGGGGAGACAGATGTTTTTACTCTCCTTGCAGGCTCTGGGTTTGATTTTGTTGAAGAACACATCAGCCGAGGGCAGAGGTAATGTGTATTTCCTGATCATGTGGTCTTACATGGCATGATCTAATAAAGGCACAACTGCATAATGGTCCTAATGACTGGGACCTTAGCCCAAGGCCTCCACTGCAGCACTGTTTGCACACACAGCTCCCACCTGAGGCTTCGATGGGCTTATTTTCATCAGTGAAGACAAGAGCAAGACCCTGTAAGAGGGCAATTTCATGGTCGTCTTCTTGCCTGTGTTCCTGGCAGCCAACTGCAGGAACGAATTGTTCAAGTGCATCAAAAGAGACATGCGGTGCCACTCAGCAGGGAGGCAGGTCTGCTCTAAAGAAGCAGCCTCATTGTTTCCCTGCCCTGTGGTGCGCTTACAGTGTGGGAGGCTGACCAGCTCTGTTGACTCAGAATCAGGGAGAAAGCGCGGGGAGCTGGGGAGTTGGCTCAGCGCTGACTCACTGCGTGGTCGGTGCTGAAGTCATCAGCCCTCCAGCCTTGACACTTTGTAAAGAGAGGGGACCAACGTTATCCAACTCTGTAAACTGAGGCTGATAGGATCCTGGATTACTCCTCAAAGCAGATTGCAAGTTCCACACACAGTATCAGGAGCAGCGCTGAGGAAGGGAACTGTGGACTATTGTTGCCCATGTGTGTTATATTGCAGAAAATGCAAGTATTATCCAAGATTTAGACCACATTTTCTGTCTTGATTTTGACAGATCTGACAGATTTCACTGGGTGTGAAAGGCCACCACAAAACACACCAAACACCAGGGTAAGGGAGAAGGTTTATTGTCTGGTGGGGGAACCCCACAGGCTGCCTCCTGTGCACGAGAGAACAGCAGCGTGTGCTAGGAGAACAGGTCTTACATAGCTTTGCAGAGGTGAGGAAGTGGGAGCAGTGAATCCCGTTAGGGTGGGGGTGGGTGGAGCTGACGCTTGTGCTTGGGCCATTTGGTCGCATGATTTCTAGTAATGATGGCGGCAGAACCAGAGCCTAAGACGGAGCATGGGGCTCTAGATGGCACCACAGATAAGGTGGCACTATTTTACTAACAGGGTGGCCCTGAGCAAGTCACCTGACCTTGGACAAATCACTTGATTCCACTAACCCTCTTTCCTTAGGGCAAAATGGGAGGTGGGTTAGATGAGCCAGAAAGGGCATCCTGACAACCCCTCCTGTCTAGGGGTTCGCTTAGAGAAAGAGCAGCCCTGCCCAGAAGCACCGCTGTTGCCCTGGCTTCCTTCAAAGGCCTGGCAGACATTGTGCTGTTTTTGAACAGATATCATAGAGCAGATTAAGCTCTATATACCTTCATGTGCCTTCATAATTAATTTAAAATTAAAACTGCACGATGCCATAATGCAAATGTTAAAGTTCCCATGTTTCCTCCAACGGCTATTTTGAAATCTTTTCTTGGAATCAGCAAGCAAACCCTTGAAACAACTGCTTTGGCACCCTAGATGGGCCAGAGGCCAGAATGCACGTCCTCTGGGACTTTGGTTAACTATGCACCCGAGACTGACTTGCTATCCGTGCAGAGGGCCTGCTGGAAATGACGCCTCTCCCACAGAGAGAAGAGAGCTCTGCTCAGACAGGAAGAATTGGGGCATGAGGTGTGGTACAGAAGGAATCCCAACAGGTAAACACTCGACAAACTAAACCCAATGGTATCAGCTCAGGCTCAGAACAGAGTCCTGGTTTTGATTCATTTGAGTGGGAAGGGACAAGTGTCTGCCTCGTGGGCTCTCTTACCACTCAGGAAACCCACACTGGCCAGCTGGGAAGATTCTCTGCTTTAACATTACAAGGAGTCTGAGGTCAGGGATGCTCTCGTCCTCATTAGGAATCCTCTGATCAAGTCATATAGGATATAGGGCTGTTGGGTTGTACAAAGCACTGATTCACTTGAGGCCCACACATCCAGGATGGGACCTCTGAATTTCTTTTGTTTCCCATTGCTAGTTTTCCTCTTCCCTTGGAAGTTTTGTTACCACTCGAACACAGCTCCTCAACCTTCTGGGACGAACTCTTGACTTATCCTCTCTTCTGAAGCAGAAAGCAAACAGGAGCTCAATCATCTGCCCAGATCTAGCCCTGTAGGACACGGCCAAGAACCTACCACTTCATTCCATTCCTAGTTTCTGATGTTTAGGATCCAGTGGACAAAGGGTCAAGTGATCTCACCCAAGTGACTGACACACAGACTGATTATCTGCAAAACATGGGGTAGCAAGCTGGGACCAGGCGAGTCACTGTGGCTTAAGTGCTTGGGATGCAGATATCTAAGTAGTTTTAAATCAGAAGGTCAGTTATCAGATTTGTGTTCTAGAAAAATCCCTCCAGGATGAAAGCAGATTGTGTGGCAGCAACATGACCTTGGGGAGATGTAATGATGGCTAGAAAGGGGGTAGTGTGGGTGGGGATGGAGAGAGGTGCATGGACTCCTGAGATCCAGGGGTGACTTTGGCCAGTGTCAGTGACTTACTGACTATGGGAGGTTGGGAGTAAGGGGACAGAGGAATGCAGCTTTCTGGTTTGGACAAATGAATTGATGCTTAGACCATTCATTAGCACTGGGGACATAGGTAGAGGAACTGTTTGGGATGTGGGCGCTTGGAGGGGAACATTGACATGATGAGTTGAATGTTGAATATATGGTTTTGAGGTATCACTGGGACATCCAGATGCAGATGTCCAATAGACAGCAGGATATACTTTCCTGGAATCCAGGAGAGATGTTAGAGCAGGCGAAAACCACAGGGATGAGAACACAGACCCTAGGACTTGACTCCTAAGAACATTGGTGTTAAAGATAGAGAGGACCTGCAAGGGAAGCTAGATGGGGAGGGGTGGGAGAGGGAGAAACAGGGGTCTCAGTTGTGTCAAATGTGGCTGAAAAGGTCGGAACCAATGAAGGTGTAGTGCCCATTGGACATAGCAAAAACAGGATTGCTTGTGACCTTGCTAATGGCTGTTTTAGAGATATGATGGGAGCTGAAATCAAAATGCAATGGGTTGAGGAAACAGGGGCAGAGAAAGTGAAGCAATGACTATCTCAGGAAGTCTCATGGAGCTGGCACTGTGGCGTAGCAGGTAAAGCCCCTGCCTGCAGTGCCTGCATCCCCTATGGGTGCTGGTTTATGTCACAGCTGCTCTGCTTCCACTTCAGTCCCCTGCTGATGACCTGGGCAAAGTAGCAGAAGACGGCCCAAGTGCCCATGTGGGAAACCCAGATGGAGCTTCTGGCTTCCGGTTGTGGCTAACTGGGGTGTTAACCAGCAGATGAAAAATCTCTCTCTTTCTCTGTTTTTTCCCTCTCTGTGTAACTCTGACTTTCAAAACAAGAGAATCTAAAAAAAAAAAGAAAAGAAAAGAAAAGAAAGAAAGAAAGAAA
This sequence comes from Sylvilagus floridanus, assembly GCA_949820135.1. Classification (NCBI taxonomy): domain Eukaryota; kingdom Metazoa; phylum Chordata; class Mammalia; order Lagomorpha; family Leporidae; genus Sylvilagus; species Sylvilagus floridanus. The sequence goes on from OX463244.1 coordinate 105,756,006, forward strand.
GAAAGAAAGAAAGAAAGAAAGAAAGAAAAAGAAAAGAATGTTTCACTGTGAAGGAGAGAGACAGGATGGCTGGAAAGTAGCTGTAGAATCAAAGTTCATTCATTTTTTATTTTATTATAGTTAGTATTTAAGATGAGCAATCAGTATTTATAGAAAGGTATAAACAGAAAGAAAGAGAAATGGCGAGCAGATACAGGCAGAATGGGCGCATCCAGGAAGCACCATGCTGGATGAAAGAAGTCAGACACAGAACACTTCCCACGATTTGAATCCATTCATGTAGAATTGTAGAAAAGGCAAAACTGTAGTGACAGAGAACAGATCAGCGGTGCTGGGGGTGCTGGTGGGAAACTGACCCCAAAAGGCATCAGGGTACTATTTGGAGTACAGAAATGCCCAGTACAGGCAGTCTTCAGGTTGTATATTTTCATAACTTCAGTTCTCATTGTTTAAAAACACCAGCCCTCCAACAATGAGTCCAAATTTCAGTACCACACTCTCCTAACTGAGTAACTGCATAGACCACAAACTGCGGCTTGCTCTTGGATCTATACATCACGCGGTAAATAGCAGACACGCACCCGATGGGTGACTGAGCAGACCCTGTCTCCCAGTCTGTTGATTGCTGGGTACCTCATATCTGTCACCCTGCAGACGGCAAAGCACACCTCTGTGTCGCCTGCTTGTCATCCAATGATCCAAACCATGTGACATTTTACAAAAATGGGTCATCCAAAGAGGGAATTGGCCAACACAGATCAAAGCACAACAAAGAAATAAAACGTGATAGTGCTGGATGTGAAATTTGCATAGAACATATACAACGCTGAAGGCATGCCTGCTCAAAAGACACCAGGTCTGCAGCCAGGGGGCCTTGGAGGAACGGGGAAGATGAATTAACTGATCCTTATGAAAGAGAGAAGTTGCAACAAAAAGGAGGTTGTTTCCAAGGAAACTGTATTTTTTTAAAAAAATGGAATTCGGGGTCAGGTATTGTGGCACAGGGGGTTAAGCTGCCCCCGGGATGTATCCATTCCATATTGGATCACCTGGTTCAAGCCTCCAAACCAATTTCCTGTTAATACACCCAGGAGGCAGTATATGATCCCAAGTACTCTGGGAGATTCTGGTGGAGTTCTTGGCCTCTGGCTTTGGACTGGCTCAGCCCTGGCTGTTGCAGGCATTTGGGGACTGAACCAATGCATGGAAGATCTCTCTCTCTCTCTCTCTCTCTCTCTCTCTCTCCTCCCCTTCTCTTTCTGTCACTTTGCCTTTCAAATAAATAAATAAATCTGTAAAAAATAAAATAAAGCAGACTGCATAGTAAAGGCATTCTCAGAGAGATATTTCATGACCTTGAGAATAACAGAAGATACAAATTTATCTATGCAATTTCCAGTTTAACACCAAGATTTTTTAATCATTTGCAATTATCTTTATATAAAGAAGATCGATTCAATATATACTATGTAAAGATTTCATCAGTTTGCACCCACTCAGAAACACAAAGTGTAAAAATACTGTTTCAGTTATCAAGGAATCTTTATCAGTCACCGAGGTGTAGAAAAGATACTCACTCTACATAACTGATCACACCACAAGACAGCAGGCAGCATTCAAACGACTCTTAGTGACTTTTTCTTTATATACTAATAAATTTTGTTTTCTCTGATTTAAAATCTCTTTTCATCTTGCTTGATTTTTTCCCCACAACTAACCTTGAAATTTACAGTTTTTGCTCTAAAAAAATGCCATGGCATTCTTTCTTACAAATTCCATTCTCTGATTTTGTCGTTCTGCTTGTCTCACCTAAATGTCCGAGCAGCATACCGAACTGACTCTTCTGGAGACTGTGTGGTGGGCTGGCCGAGACCACCGTGTGGTTGAAGCCCCTGCGTTCTGAGCTGTCCGGCTCGGTGTGAGAGGGGCCGGCTGCGAACTGGCCAGGCAGTGTCACCAGACACCGCTGGGCCTTTCTGGCTGCCCTTGTCTTTCATCCACAGCTTTCAGCCTCGTAGTTTCGTCTGGCCCTTCAAGAGCAGAGGCCACCTGAAGTTCATGGGGTCCGACATTCCAAAATGTCCACAAGACTTCCTGGTTTTCTCACTAACTGAGATCAGAAGTTGAGTCCATTGGTGCTACCGCCCTGCACTGACTTTCAGATTTCAGAAGCACCTGTGCGCTCTCTGCAACGCACGCAGTGTTTCTTCAGCATCAGGAGCCCTCCAGGTCCCAATAAGACTGTGTGTGGACTTCTCTTTCCTGATGACAGGAGTTCCCAGGAATCCTTACCAAGATCATTTCTGTGCTGGTTATTACCAGCAACAAATTCAGTCATCAGACCAACCAGTGTACAGTTCTGGGACCACCAAGATTTCTCTAGAATTCCAAATACAGCCCGTGTAGCATGACTCATGTTATCCACTTCAGTTTGGCCTATGACAGGTCCAGTAAGACAAAAATTTCACAGCTGGCAGCTATTCCTCAGGCTCTCTGGATCATTTCCACTCTAGGGAGTGACATTTACCTCATTCCCTGGCCTCAGAACTTCTATCTTTTTTTTTAATATTTATTTTTATTTATTTGCAAGTTAGAGGAGAGACAGAGAGAGGTCTTCCATCCACTGGTTCACTCCCCAAATGGCCGCAATAGCCAGGGCTGGGCCAGGCCAAATCCAGGAGCCAGGACTTTCACCCAAGGTTCCCACATGGTGGGTGCACGGCCCCAAGGACTTGAGCCCTCCACTGCTTTCTCAGGCTCATTAGCAGGGAGTTGGATCAGAAGTGGTGCAGCCGGGTCTCAAACTGGTGCCAACATGAGAGGTTGGCGCTACAGGCCATGGCTTAACCCACAGTACCACAGCGCTGGCCCCTACACATATTAACTTTATTTTTTTATATTTTATTTATTTATTCGAGAGGGAGAGTTACAGACAGAAAGACAGAAATGATTTCCATCTGCTAGTTCACTTCCCAAATGCTGGCTTCCAAAAGCTTCCAAAAGCTAGCAGTCAGCAGGCCGCTGCAGGACAGCACACAGCCCCGGCGGCTAGGAACACCTAGGCCTGAACCCCGGGAACACCTAAGCCTGAACCCCGGGCTGGCGGCTGCTTACCTGCAGAACTTTGAGCGAGTTGTTTAGCCCAGTTATCTCCTTCCTAAAGAAGGCATGAAAGTGCGGAACGCCTCGCTTCTCTGTGATCAGTGAGTGTTAATGAGCCTCGTACCAGATTCAGGGCTCCTAGGTAAAGCCGTTAGCGGGAAGCCAACTCCTGGTAAGTTCTTAGCTGGAGGCTCTTGTCGCTGCTACTGGAACAAGAGCAGTTGAGCAGAGCATGCTCCGACTTCCGGCCTCTTTTCCATGGGTTGTGTTTCTCTGAAGATTGACTATTAGTGAATAATGGAATAGCAGCTCAATTTGACAGTAAACCCAAAGTTAATAGGATTCTTATCTATATCCGTGTCTTCCTCAGAGCACAATTCCTGTGCTAACTCGTCTGTGGTGCAGCTCTTCCTTCCTTTATGTTCCCTTAGCTGCCTTTCTAACCTTTATTTAACGTTCACTGACATGTCCCACAGGCTGACTGCACTGTGTGAATGGTGTGAATGTAAAAATCTCTGGGTCTGTGTTGTATCAAGAGGCATGTCCAGTGTTCTTGAGGAAGGCACTGAGCTTCAGTACTTTTTTTTTTTTTTACTTTAAACAGTTAAATTAGAAGTGTAGCTCTTGGGTATGCCAATTTCAGTATGAACCAAGTAGGTATCTCACAATTTGTAGGGGTGACCACAAAACAATCAAAAATGTTTGATTGGAAAGTGGACAGACCTGGTGGTCGGCCTCAAGCAGCTGTCTAAAACACAAGCTATGAAGAAGCTGTACAAAAGAATAGGGTTGTGGCTTGAAGAGGGGTCAACAGTGTGAAGGCATTTTTGAAATGTGCAGGATGCAGCATTGGACTGAAAATGAATAAAACTCATATCATTCAGCCTCTTCAGAGTGTACACATATGGGAAAATACCCGATTATTAATGGATTGTTTGAAATATTGGAGAATATAAAGACACTGAATATAGTCAAAAAAGTATAGCAACTGAAAAAGACAATATAGAAAAAGGAGGAAATGAGAGGAGAATAAGAGATAAGAAGAAGAAAGAACAGAGCATTGATTTTTAGATGCTGCATAAACAAGAATTTTGCAAGGGTAAAGTCTGTGCAATTGAAACTGAGCCTCTGTAGGGATGGTAGACCCTATCAGGTCCTAGCCTCTCAGAGTCTCCTAGCCTCCTTTTCCGGGCTCAATCTTTCCTTGCCCTGCTTTTCCCAAAATCAACTCACTAAATTGGGAGAGTGGTACACCCAGTCCTCCAGGGTTGCCAAACACCAGACACTTGAGTTTATTTATCTCCCCTTTGGGTAACATCTTGATTTCAATCTTGTCTTGAGCAGTTCCATTTCCCAGGAACCTTAGCCTTGAGCAAGAAGTCATCACCACCTGCTGACTACAGCCCCTTTTGCTAATATCAAAATTCTATAAACGATCCAATATTGCTGACCAATAAAAGGAGGGCCACACATATTGTGGACCAAGCAGGGACCTGGACTATAGCCAAACACTCACCTCTGAACCCCAACCTCAGTCTATGAAAACATTTATCCCTACCGTGTCAGGGAGGCTGGGAATTAAAACCCGAGCTGCCCAGCTCTGCACTTTGCAGCAAACACCAGCTTTCTCCCGGCTCTGTGACATCAGCAATTGGCTTGCTTCACTCCTGGGAGTTCTGTAGCAATTCCTCCAACCAGCTTTGGGGTGTTCTGCAACAAAATAAGTGAAGACACCTGCTTATGTTACTTCATTTTGGGGAGGAGCAAGGGACCCCAAAAATGAGTCCTTTGTCCACTTGGGGTCACGAAGCCAGCAAGGAAACTGAAGCTAAGCATCATCAGCAGAAGCTTTATTCAGTGACCAACGAACAGAACAGCAGGAGCCCAGCCAAAGCTGCTGGGGGCTGAGGCGTCACAGACCCAGGGCAGCAGATAGCAGGGGAAGAATATGCAAATGAGTGGGAAGAATATTCATGGGTTTTCTGGGAAAGGGCGAGGTAACTCTCAGAATCAGGGAGCCGCTTTCTTTTTGTCCCTGTATAGTCTCTTCTGCAGGTTGTCATGATGATTGCCAACTATCATGGCACTGGTGGGAGTGATTTTTAGCATGGAAATGAGATTATAATGAGGCCCGAGGTCTGCTGGAGGTCACATTGGCAGCCCTCTTGGAAATAACTGATTTCAGCCAGTTGGCCTAGGGCCAGTGCTGTGGTACAGCGGGTTAAAGCCACGACCTGCAGTGTGGCATCCTATAAGGGCACTGGCTCCAGTCCCAGCTGCTCCACTTCCCATCCAGCTCCCTGCTAATGAGCCTGGGAAAGCAGTACAAGATGGCCCAAGTGCTTGGGCCCCTGCACCCATGTGGGAGACCCACAGGAAGCTCCTGGCTTCAACCTGGCACAGTCCCAGTCATTGCAGCTATTTGAGGGGTGAAGCAGCAGTTGGGAGATCTCTCTCTTACTCTCTCTCTCTGCCTCTTCATTCTCTCTGTAACTCTGCTTTTCAAATAATAAATAAATAAATCTTTAAAAAGTAGCACTAAAGGCTGGCACCGCGGCTCAATAGGCTAATCCTCCGCCTGTGGCGCCGGCACACCGGGTTCTAGTCCCTGTCGGGGCACTGGGTTCTGTCCCGGTTGCTCCTCTTCCAGGCCAGCTCTCTGCTGTGGCCCGGGAGTGCAGTGGAGGATGGCCCAAGTGCTTGGGCCCTGCACCTGCATGGGAGACCAGGAGAAGCACCTGGCTCCTGGCTTCAGATCAGCACAGTGCGCTAGCCACAACGTGCCAGCCACAGTGGCCATTGAGGGTGAACCAATGGTAAAGGAAGACCTTTCTCTCTGTCTTTCTTTCTCACTATCCACTCTGCCTGTCAAAAAAAAAAAAAAGTAGCACTAAATCACCCAGTTGTCCTGGAAGGAACTTCGCCTGTAAGTCATCCTATTGTCAAAGAGAGGAGTGGAAACGCAGGCATTGCTCTAGGTAGCACTTGCATGGTTTGAAGGCCACTTTGGAAGTTAAGGACGGATACATAAGCACCTCATACTGCAGTCTCTTCGAGTACTAGGATATCATGATGCCTGGGTTTCTGGTGAAACCATGGACAAGAAAATGTCTTCCTGCCCTTGCTAACAGCTGGCATCCTGTGGCTGTCTAACATCCTAATAGCCCAGAGTAGCTTTTTGCCTACCCGTGGCATCGTAACTTGCAATCTCATAGTAGTTGCTTTTGCAATAATAATTTTTTAAAAATCTGCTGAGCTGTCTTTCCAGGGCCCCTGATAAAACTGGAGAGAACCCACTGCAACCAGGATCGTTCGTAACTGGAGCCTGTGGATCAACTCCGACTGATCTGAGACCTACCTTTTGGCTCCTCATAATGCTAAGTGGTACACCTCTGATGATGTTTCAGCAGCCATCCTTGAACATAGGATCTTCTCCCTCACACAGAGATGGGAGATCGATTTGGACTTCAATGTGATTTGCCACTTTCTCCCACAGGCCTTTAAGTTAATAATAAATGTTCTCTGTCTCAGAAAACGAGGCAGTGTTTTTGTAACGATAAGAACAGACTCTGTGTTTCTAAAAACCAAAACCTTGAGGCTTGCAGCTCGAACGACCTGCAGTGGGCTCAAATCAAATTGTTGTCTTCCTCATTCTGTGATCATCATTCGATTACATTTGTCAAACAGCCAACCAGCCCCAGTAAGGGTGGAAGCAATGAGCCAGCTGAAATGGCCCATCTGGACTTTATCTCAGATTCCAAACTGGAAATGCTGGCCCTGTTATTCCGTTGCCCTTTGGCCCAAGTGCAGAGATGCGCGTTTACCTGCACGTTTTGTGATGCGTTGTCTTTCGTTTCTGTGTCGCACGAACAGCCCCACACAGACACCAGGCAGCCTCAGCTCCAGGCAGCCGCCAGCATTGGAAGTAACCACGTGTGAGGAATGGGGCCAGAGTCTGTTCTTAAAGGGTCAATACTCCCTGCCGAGAGAGGTTCCCGCTTCCTGGCAGTGGCAGGTGTGACTGACTGAGCTTTAATGAAAGGAGTTTACGGGATTGGATTCCAAGCCCACTGCGTGTCCAATGAGGATGGATGGAACGGCAATACATGCCTAGTGTGTGCAGTACCAGCAAGCTCATAAAGGACTCTAACTTTACGGTCAACAACACCTCCTAGGGTGCAGTAAAGCAAGCAGACGGCCTGAGCTTCCGAAAAATCTGAAACAACGCGTTTCCAGCTGGGCCTGAGAAGTTGCTGCCACATAAAACCCTATGTGACGCTAACTGAAAAGAATTTGTAACTTCATTTTATACACTCGGATTAAAATTAGTTTTCTTCCTTTCCTAAGAGCCTTCTGTTTCCCTGTTGTGAGTCCCAGGGGTCGCCTTGCTTTTTCTTCTCCCCGTTTGTGATTCTCGGCCCCCACGCCACTCTACCACCCCATTGCCCCACAAATACGATTGTCTTTACCAACAGCTTGGTGCCTTCCTTGTGCCTCAGTCAATGGTTCTAATTTCCTTCAGAGGTCTCATTACCTCCCAAATTAAGCTCCTTATTACATAAACATGCAAGCCCAGAATGATCTGGAAACCAAGCTCGTTACTCCGCAAGAGCAAGAAGCCTAGGCAAGCAGCCTGTGAGATTGGGGCTCTTTGATGGATCCCTTTCATTAAGTGATTCGACTGGATTATTCTTCCTGCCAAAAGTCGAGGTCAAGGATCTCTCCGTGTGATGTCTAACTTTCCCTGTTTTTCTTCAAAATCTGGAAACAGTGACCCAGCCCTAAATTGCTTACAGGTGGTCACTGATCCCCCCTGACTTACAGGCTCCCTGGTGGCATTTTCGGCTTTTCGTGGCAGTAGTAAAAGTGGCTTTCCTAAGGGGAATGACAGCAGCACGCACCAGCCCCGCAGAGCAGCCACATTGAGACTGTTCTTTACTGTCTACGCCCTTGGGTTTCTTGGAAGATCCTGTAAGCTGCGTTCACAACACTCCCGAGGTGCCTCAACTCAGGGCCAGCGGCCTTATACACGAAGAGAATTTGGTTCCATCTCACTGAGCCTGACAGTGTGGAATTTGGACAAGCTGCTTAACCACCACTGGGCCTCATTCCTCGACTCTAAAGTGTAGGTAATAAGACACTGGTGCTGCGTAAAGGTTAAATAAGATACTGGATATAAAGTAATTAGCACTGAGACTGAGAAGTCCATGGAAAGTAGTGAGGGAGAACTGGAGCTGGACCATCCTCTCCAAATTCTTCCTCAGTCTACGTAGTTCAGGGCAAGCTAAAAAAGCCACTTCATACTTCAGTTTTCCAATCTGTAAAATGGGCTAATAATTAAATAGACTTTATCGAGTTGTGGTGAGGATTGAATGAATTCACGACAACTGTTCAGAACACTGCCTGGCACTCCACACACATTGTGAGTGAATTTGTCTTCCTTTTCAAAAAATGCTAGAATTGTTGCAGCTTTGGAAATGAGCCTGACTTTGAAAACACTACCTTGCAAAGCTGATGATATCAAAGCGAAACAGTAAAGGTCGGACCTTCCGTCATGCATGGACTAAGATGGTTCGTTTCCTTTTTCTTTTCCCCCTTTGGCTAAAGAACATGAGCATTCAGAGCTGAAGCTGACTGGAAGAGACCAGGTGAAGGAGAGAAGCCCGGGGCCTGGTTCTCGTCACAGTCCTCAGAGAGCCCGGTGGTCCCAGCAGGACCTGCCGGAAGGGAAGCGAGGCCTCAGCGTTGAACGAGCTGAGCTGCCTTCTAAACCTGGAAAGCCTGGACTGGAGGCAGGGCTGGCTGTGCCTGCTGCAGGACTGAAAATTCACTTGAGCTGGAGGCTGCCGGAGGCAGTCCTCAGTATTTTCACGGGCCTATTAGCACTCGGCTGCTGCTGCTGCTGCTTCTTCTTTTTTTTTTTTTTGACAGGCAGAGTGGACAGTGAGAGAGAGAGAGAGACAGAGAAAAAGGTCTTCCTTTACCACTGGTTCACCCTCCAATGGCCAGAGAGATCCGAAGCCAGGAGCCAGGTGCTTCTCCTGGTCTCCCATGGGGTGCGGGGTCCAAGGACTTGGGCCATCCTCCACTGCACTCCCGGGCCACAGCAGAGAGCTGGCCTGGAAGAGGGGCAACCGGGACAGAATCCAGTGCCCTAACCGGGACTAGAACCCAGTGTGCCAGCACCCAAGGCAGAGGATTAGCCTAGTGAGCTGCGGCGCCGGCTCGGCTTCTTCTAAAAGGAGAGTAAGGTCAGTTGAAAAATGAGGTGGGGGGTTGCATGTCAAGGCCAGTGTGGGGCTTGGGGAGCCTGCTGATAAGATTTGAAAGGCAGCTACACATTTCCACCTGGCGCCTCTCTAAGGTGCTTGCTGAAGCTTGTCGCACTCCATTATTTTGTTTTTCCTTATGTTTCTTTCTTTTTTTTTTTTTTTACAGATTTATTTATTTATTTAAAGTCAGAGTTACACAGAGAGAGAAGGAGAGGCAGAGAGAGAGAGAGAGGTTTTCCATCTGCTGGTTCACTCCCCAAATGACCACAATGTCCAGAGCTGTGCCAATCCGAAGCCAGGAGCCAGGAGCTTCTTCCAGGTCTCCTATGTGGGTGCAGGGGCCAAGGACTTGGACCATCCTCTACTGCTTTCCCAGGCCATAGCAGAGAGCTGGATCGGAAGTGGAGCAGCCAGGACTTGACCCAGCACCTGTATGGGATGCCAGCACTGCAGGCGGTGGCTTTACCTGCCACGCCACAGCACCAGCCCCTCTTTCGAGGCTTTTGAAACCTGTTTCCAAATGAGCCGTGATGTTGGGCGGCCTGATGTAGACACTCAACCGGGGGCATTCCAGGTGCAGAGTCATGCGGAAGATCCTTCTCTGAATTTGAGATTCTGTAAACTCTGCTTAGCACAGAAGGCTGTTGTTGACATGAAACAAGAAAAATAATGAGAGAAGACACTTTGTATATGTAAACACGTTATTAACAAAGAGGTGTTGTAAATATAAACTTAAAAAGCTGAGGTTGGGAGAAGCAGGATAAGGGGAGAGAGAGAGAGACTTCAACAGGGAGAAAAAGAGGCTGAGATATGAGGGGACACGTCAATCTTTCAGACACAATTGCAGGCACGATAGACGGCGGTTTGGAAAGTAGATGATACATGGGGAATGGACAATGGGACAGAAGCCACAACTGAACTGGATAATCCATAAGATGGGATATGACATGGATATTCAAGCTGATTCTGGAGTGTTTGGAAAATACATTATGTTGGCTGAAAAACAGGTACTACGTTGTATGTGAGAAGAGAATATATCCATCTGTGTGTGGGAACTTTGTATTACTTCACAGTTTTTGTTTTGTAGATTTCAACTAGATTTGTAATATGATGTTTTTAAAAAGCTTCAAGAAAAGAAAATAAGATTGGAAGGAAACCTGGTGACCGTGGTGGGCTCTGAGTGAGCAATTAAAATAGGAGGTGGCTTTTATGTCTTCACTCTTTCTTGAAATTAAAGTTTTCTCTAGTGAACATGAGTCAATTTTCTAAGTAAAAACTAAGGTGAGTTAGTGACAAAAGTTGTGTGACCAGCTAGACGGAAGAGGGATACCAACTACGGTGTCAGGAAGCACCCTGAAGTTCCCTGGCCTGAATGTGAGATTTGACTTGAAAGGTAAAACACAGTGCACTGGGGCTGCCACTGTGGCACAGCAGGTTAAGCCATTATACCAGCAGCCCATATGGGTGCCGGTTCGAGTCCTGGCTGCTCCACTTCCCATCCAGCTCCCAATAAATGCACCTGGAAAAGCAGCAAAGACAACCCAAGTCCTTGGGACCCTGCACCCACATGGGAGACACAGATGGATTCCACACTCCTGGCTTCAGCCTGGTCCAGCCCAGACCATTGTGGCCATTTGGGAAGTAAACCAGCCAATGGAAGATCTCTCTCTCTCTCCATCTCTTCCTCTCTCTCTCTCTCTCTCTCTCTCTCTGTAACTCTGCATTTCAAAAATATAAATACATCTTTTAAAAAAATTTCACAAAAAAATAATAGCAACAGTTTTCCATTATATAGGCCTGTAGAGTAGCATCCCTTATGTAATTAAATAAAGTTTATGGGAGGCCACTGTTTTGAACTGAGCCCCTGTCCTAGGCTATGACTGATTGGACCAGATAAGCATGGAGTCACTCATGCTAGTCCTGTGTAGTCAAAGTCTCCTTAGAAATGACTGATTCCCAAAGCACAGGAGATGCACACCCACCAACCCAAAGAAGTCCAGTCAACCTGCGCCAGCCTGATGCAGCCATCACCTCTGCTTTAACCACACACAGAGAGCACCTTTGAAAGGTGCATTGCTTGTTTCCATTCTCTTCAGTCTTTTCTGCCCATACAACCACCTGCTCTGCTCAGCCCACCAGAGTAGCTTTTTGTAGGTGGGACACTACCTGCCCACAAACTATCGATGAAAACCAGCTCAAGTTTTTTTGTTTGTTTTTTTGTTTGTTTGTTTTTTTGGACAGGCAGAATGGACGGTGAGAGAGAGAGACAGAGAGAAAGGTCTTCCTTTTCCATTGGTTCACACCCCCCCCAATGGCCGCTGTGGCCGGCGGGCGCACCGCGCTGATCTGAAGCCAGGTGCCAGGTGCTTCTCCTGGTCTCCCATGCAGGTGCAGGGCCCAAGCACTTGGGCCATCCTCCACTGCACTACCGGGCCACAGCAGAGAGCTGAACTGGAAGAGGAGCAACTGGGATAGAATCCGGCGCCCCGACCGGGACTAGAACCCGGTGTGCTGGCGCTGCAGGCAGAGGATTAGCCTGTTGAGCTGCGCTGCCAGCCCAGCTCAAGTTTTAAATAAGATATATTGAGATTTTCTTTGACTATACGCACAAACTCATTGAATTCTCACTAGAACCCCATGGTATTAATTTACCAGGGCTGCCCAAACAAGATTCAACACACTGAGTAGTGAAGACCCCAGCGATTTGTTATTTCACAGTTTGGGAGTCTGGAAGTCAGGAGGCCAGGTGCTGCTTGCTTCCTGCTGAGGGTGTGCGGGAGCATCAGCTCCAGGCCCCCTCCCTGCTTGCAGGTGGCATCCTCGCCCTGTGTCTGCCTTGTCTTCCCCCTAAGCATGCATCATGCCTCTCTTCAATGGTGTTCTTTCTTTTTTTTTTTTCATATTTTAAGTTTTAATGTAAAGGTTTAAGATTCACATTATGAAAATTAAAAATCTATTCAAACCCCTCTGTGACAGGAGTCTCCTGTCACCATTTCCCAAGCCTACCCTCCCCCTCCCATCCATTGTTCCCTAGATGATTCCCCTCCTACCAGCAGCAGTCTCCCCCTGTTCAGGCGAGTGGCTGTCATGAAACCCACTCAATGGATCCTTTAGCTACAGCATAAATGGTGTTCTTTCAATAAGAGCTTCAGCCCTATGGGACTAAGGACCCACCCTATCCCTGAATGACCTCATCTCACCTGACCACACCTATAATAAACCCACTACCAACAGATCACGTTCACAGGTACCACAGGCTAGAACATCTATGTATTTGGGGAAGCGGAGAGGAGAGACTACAGTTCAACCCATAGCGATTGTTATCATCATCAGATCCACACATGTGAGGATGGCTATCTCTGGTGAAAGGGGGATCACCTATTATTGCCATAGCCCTGGACAGAGCTGCTCAGAGCTTTCCTGCACTCGTTCAGTCCAAAACTGATTTAGATGTCAGGTTTGCAGAAGTTTAGATCTGGTGGGGAGATAAAAAAATAGAAATTTTTATTTGTAAAAAAATTGCTGAGCCAACACATCAACATAGCCCCTTGTTTTCACTAGAAAGTTCAAATCAAAGCTCATCAGCATGGCGATTTCGCTAGGGTCCCTGATTTCTGACCAGCAGCTTCTCCGTATCCCGCGTTTTTCCACAAGTTTTCTAGGGATAAGAGAACAGAACTTAAATAGAATTGTGACTGTTAAATGCATGCTGACTTTGTCCTAGAACTGTGACTCTCCAGGACACTTGGCCCATACAGTGTATTCAGAAGTGTAATATGTGTGTGTATGCGTATGATAGACATACACATACACATACATACATGGACACTCACAAAGGGTGAGTCCTTATCACAGCTCCCCAAATCGGTTCTGTATTCTTGCCATTTATGACATAAGCATAGGTATACAGACATGGCCAGGAAGTCCTCAGGGAATTGAGTGCACAAAATATAACAATAGAAAAAAAAATCTGGTAATGGTTTGAATTTCCCACTTTTCAGTGCATTGCAGTTTCTTGCCAGTTGACTCGAGGATTGTAATTCATCTCTTCTACATGTTCTCCTTGTCACAAACATCTTTAGTAATTATTTCTATGACAACAGGTAAAATCTTGTTATGCCACCACATTGGAGGGATTGCGGAAATCAGTTTTTCAACCCCAATTTGTGAGCTTTGACTTGTTCATTGTCTTCTTTGAGTCATTAAAAAGCCAGGATGCAGCTCAGGACCTCAAATGGCATATGCTGTTATTCGGTTTCTTCCACATGGAGCAGAGAGTCTAATGTGGACCTAATTGAGTTAATATAATAAGTGCACTCTTCATGTGAGCAATTCCCTAGTGGGCTGTTGCTTTCTCTTTGAACATGAGTCACAGGTTATGAAATCTATAAATAACACGAGACAATTTCTGAAGCATCTGAAGGAGGAAAGCTACCTTGTCACATCTTAGTTCATATTCAACATTCCTTTTTCAGTGAGGGCGGAATATTGATTTGCTGAATTTTTGACTAGTAGTAGATTTCTCAGTACTTTCGAAGGTCAAAAATAAGGTACGTGAACTAAAGTGAATGACAAAATGTCCAAATGCCCCAATCAGTAATGATCACGGGAACCAGTTTTGAGTGTCATCTGAACTACATTTTCAAAAGACCAGACAGCCATTCTCATCAGAGCGCTTCACCCGGATGTTCTTGTTTTTACATTAGTAGTTTGCTCATTCGTGAATCTCTTCTTCATAAAATTGAGCACCAGTGACAGGCAGGAATGACTGTATTCTCTCAGCCCCTACAAACGGCTGCAGGCAGCTGTCACTTCCCCTCCCTGCCTCCTCCCGGAGGAAGTCAGGCAGTGGGACGGCCTCTGTCCCGGTGGAGGGCTGCAGCCCGAGCAGTCTGATTTGAATGTGTGTTCACCAGGCATCATGAAGTGTGTGCATGTGAGGGGAACGTCTGACCTGCCGGCCTGTGGGCCATGTAAGGCCTTCAAAATCATGGGGTCTGGCCCAGCCAAGGCCCACTGCAGGCAGGACTTGAAATTCAATAGATCTCTACCAGACTAATTTTTCAAGGTGATAATTTTGTACAGCCCATGGGTGATGTAAATATCCACATGGAACCTTGGCAGGATAAAGGGTCCCCAAATGTCAGATATTACAACCTCCCCACAGTTACTACCAGGCTTTTCCCATTCTCCCACTCCACCACATTGCTATTTTCACTAGGCTTTGGAGACCCCTTATAGCATAACCACCAATTTATTAACAACATTTGATAAACCACTCCATGTACCAGAAACTGCTGTAGGAGGTGGGGACCCAAACATACAGTCCCTATCCTCAAGGACAAAGTCGGTCAATCAATCCCTTGGGGCCCAAAGAACCCTTGGGCATTAGGGCCTCCTAATATCCCAGGAGCCTGTTCTGGGTCCCACAGAACTGAAGAGCCATTGTGATCAGATTTCTGTCTTTCCATCCAGCTCTGCAGCTGCAGGAGAGATTGAGTAGAGGATGAGATGAAACCCGATGTTCCCCTGCTTGTCCTTCACATAGTCAGTAACCAGCTCTGTCAGTGGGCAGAGTAACTCTTGGGAGTGGCCAGTGCCATTTCCAACATGGGTTGATTATTTAATTTTCAAGCCCCTTCAATTGTCATCAACAACCAAAGAGGGGACCAAGGACCATGGCTTCCAATTATCTGGAATCTGCATATTGTATTCTGCACCCAGGGGGTCCTGCATACATGCTCCTGAGAGATACAGGCCAGTGTGTTACTACTGATCCATCATCAACTTGTCCTCCAGGTGAACTTACAGATCCATGTCAGTGTCAGCAACTTGGGTGGGAGGTACTGCCTCTCTTCCCAGTGTGGCTCCAATAATCACCAGCCTACCAAACCTCAGGTTTCTCTTTCAAACTGTTGTCCTACCCTGCCCAGGTGTGTGGGAGCTGTGAGAGCTTCTAGAGTGGTTTATAAATCCCGACTCAAACCCCTAGTGTATACAGGGCCAGGCAACAGGACAAGCTTAGGAGATATTTGGAATTGAAACCATATGTTCAAAGAGAGTCTTGGGATCTTTCTGAGAGCAGTCGCAGTGAGGATGACTCACCCAAGGCCTCCTCTAACCTACACTTCAGTTCTGCTCTCCTCCCTCCCCACCTTACAACACCATGGGGTACAGGTAGGCTCCAGCTGGTGCCAGGTCCTGAATGACTAGGTTACTGGCTCCAAGGTCAGGCAAACCTACATTCAAATTCAAGTTCCTTCACTGGCAGTGTTTGTGGCTTTGGAGAAACTGTGAAACGTCCTGAATGATCACTTCCTGATGCATGACTAATGCTAAAGCCTATCTCATCATTTTACTGTGGAATTAATTAAATGATGGCATTAATGGCAAGTGTTTAGCAGAGGACCCAAGAGAGAGCCAGAGCTCAAAATCAATGTTCCCCACAGGCATTCTTCGAGGTGCCCCATTCCTGCTTGCAGGGATCCATCCTGGCCTTTAGGACTCCCTTGTGGCTGCTAGAACCCCTTCTTAGAGTCTCTTCTGCTTGGCTCTTTCTAGCCCTTCTCTCCGTCACCCAGTGCACCCCACCAAGGTGCAGGCTCTGAATAATCGCAGCCTGCAGCTCCAGCTCCCAGAACAGGGGTCCCCATCTGGCTCCTTGCAGGGAGCTCTGAGAGTCAGTGGTGTCCCTGAGCCCAGGTCACTGTCCTTCAAACTCCTCCTGGCTGGTTAAAGGCGTTCTGTAGCCTGAATCAGTTAACACAACACAGAGCAACTTCGCTTGATTGTGATTTGCAGAAGTTTTGATTTCAGAGATAGGAAGAGCTTTAAGCATAAGCTTTGCATTTGTTCCTGCCTAAGTAATAATAAGATACAAAGAATTCAAGTGAATTCTGGTGGCCTGTGATAGTTACTTTCCTTAAAATGGTTCCATGTGTTGGTCTAAAGTTACATCATTTTAAACCTTGTATATAAAATGTATAGCATACTAATATTTACTATGTTAAGATGAAGGATCTTCAAAAATGAATGGAAAATGTGTATTGTGAAAAAACTACGCATGAATTTCAAATTTTTTGAAACACAATAACCTTTAACATTTTATTTGTTATTTATTTTACTTATTTGAAGGCAGAGACAGAGAAGCACAGACATACAGACAGACAGGGGGAGAAAGAGCTCCCATCTGCTGGTTTGCTCCCCAACTGCCCACAACGAAGTCAGGAGTTAGAAACTCAACCCGGGTCTCCCAAGTGTGTGGCAGGGAGTCAACCACAGAAGCCAGCATTTGCTGCCTCCCAAAGTGGGCATCAGCAGGCAGCTGGAATCAGAAGCAGAGCCAAGGCCAGAACCCAGGCACTCCAGTGTGGGATGAGCTGTCCAGCAGCAGCTTAATCACTAGGCCACATACCCACCCCAAACTTCTCTTCTTTTTCTTAAAATATTTACTTTTTTATTTGAAAGAGTCAGAGAGAGAGAGAGAGAGAGAGAGAGAGAGATCATCCATCCACTTGTTTTCTCCCCAAATGGCTGCAATGACCAGGGTTAGGCCAGGTTAAAGCCAGGAACCAGGAGTTTCTTCTGGTTCTTCCACGTGGGTGCAGGGGCCCAAGCTTGTGGGCCATCCTGTGCTACTTTCTCATGCATATTAGCAGGGAGCTGGATCTGAAGTGGAGCAGCAGAGACTTGAACTAGCACCCATATGTGATGCCAGTGTTGCAGGGGGCGGCTTTACCCACTACACCACAGCACTGGCACCTAAACTACTCTTCTAATTCTATTTTACCACAGTTTTTTGAAGTACCTTGGTAATTTTGTAAATGCTTCATAGATTGTAAGGTTTTTTTTTGCCCCAAAATTTGTTTATTTATTTACTTACTTGAAAGGCAGAGTTAGAGCGAGAGAGAAAGAGGAATCTTCTGTCCGCTGGTTTACTTCCCAAATAGCCACAACACCCAGGGTTAGGCCAGATCAAAGCCAGGGGCCAGGGACTTCTTCCAGGTCTCCACACGGGTAGCAGGGGTCCAAGGACTTGGGCCATCTTCCACTGCTTTCCCAGGTGCATTAGTAGGGACTGGGTAGGAAATAGAGCAGACAGAAATGGAACCAGCGCTAGTTTAATCCCAGCCCTGACTTTTCTTTTGAGCAGAAATTGAATTGTATTTATGCATTTTCAATGATGCCTTCCACTGAGCTTTGCCCATGACTTGTCCTCAGCGAGTATCCTAATCGTGCAACAAATACTTACTGAGCATTTGCCATGAAGGAAGCGATCTATAAGACTCTGTAAGGTACACAAAAATGAGAAGGGCACAGGCCTATGGTAGGGGAAGACAGCTACAAAACTCAGCACAAGGAGAGAGTGATGGAGTGGTCAGGAGTAAAAAGTAAATGCTGGGGATTCTGGAAGGGGACACATGCTCTGCCTGGAGAGATGGATGAATCGTCATAGAGATGAGATGCTTGAGCCTGGATTTGGAGGAGATGTAAGACTGGACATGATGAGGTTGTGCAGGAAGGCGCTTCACACATGTATGAGGTGAGCAATGGCCAAAAAGCACAGAGCAGGTATCTGGTTTTGGTGGTGAGCATGCTAAGGAGGAGATCAAACCTTGAAGGCAGGCTGTAGTCAAATCCTAAAGAGCTTGACTGCCAGGCTGTGCGGGTTGTTCCTGGGAGATTTTGGACTAAGTGCACAACATGAAGGAATTGTCCACCCTATACCTTTCACTTTCCAACAGCAAAGAACATGTTTCTTGATGAGATACACTCCAAAATCACAACGTTTTCAAGAATACATGGACAGTTTTCTGGGATCCACCACGAAGGTCAGAGTAGGGATTTTTCAGGAGCCTCTGGCACTGAGACTTGAAGCCACACGTGTAGGTCTTAGCTATCCATTCTCTGCTGCTCAGCTCAGTCCAGTGAGTTAGTTGGGAAGCACTCAGAGCCTCTGTGCTAGCAGACAGAACTAGTAACTATTTCTCAGAGATGAGTAACACTCTATTTCTCACCTCCAAAGACACTTTGGGCTAATAGGAGGGGTAGGACAATCATTCAGATAACTGCTGTGCTGTGGTTTGGATGTGTTGCTCCTCCAAAAGTTTATGTGTTGGAAGCGCAGTGGTGTTGAAATGTTGTAGGGAGGGGCCGGCGCTGTGCTCACTTGGTTAATCCTCCGCCTGCGGCGCCAGCATCTCATGTGGGCACCAGGTTCTAGTCCCGGCTGCTCCTCTTCCAGTCCAGCTCTCTGCTGTAGCCCGGGAGGGCAGTGGAGGATGGCCCAAGTGCTTGGGCCCTGCACCCACATAGGGGATCAGGAGGAAGCACCTGGCTCCTGGCTTCGGTTCAGCATGGTTCTGGCTGTAGTGGCCATTTGGGGAGCGAACCAACGGAAGGAAGACCTTTCTCTCTATCTCTATCTCTATCTCTCTCACTGTCTATAATTTTTCCTGTCAAATAAATAAATAAAATCTTAAAAAAAAAGAAATGTGGTAGGGAGCCTTTAAGAGATGGAAAACATCATGGCTTCCACCTGGCCCAGCCCTGGCTGACCATTGCATCCATCTGAGAGTAAAGATCTCTCTCCCTGGCTCTCTCTGTAACTCTGACTTTCAAATAAATAAATAAATCATAAGAAAAAGAGATGGAGCACAGCGGGAGGTCATAAGACTGACCCTTTCCCCTCTCTCTGGCTTCCTGTCTCACTGTGTTGCCACCCTCCTGCACCTGCTCTCACCACTACCATGCCATGATGCAGGCAAGGGGATCCTTGCCAGTGCCTGTTCTATGGTATTTGGGCTTTTGACCTTTAACATTGTGTGCTAAATAAATTTTTTTTAATTTTATGTATTTATTTTGAAGATCAGAGAGAGAAAAATCTTCCATCTGCTTGTTCACTCCCCAGGTGGCAACAACAGACACAGCTGGACCAAGCCAAAGCCAGGAGCCAGAAGCTTCTTCTGGGTCTCCACATGGCTACAGGGTCCCAAGCATTTGGACCATCTTCCACTGCTTTCCCAGGCCATAGCAGAGAGCTAGATTGGAGCAGCCAGGACATGAATTGGCACCCATTTGGGTTGTTGACTTCTTAAGCAGTGGCTTTACTCACTATGCCACAATGCCAACCCCTCTTTTCTTTTTAAGTAGCCAGTCTCAGGTATTTCAATATAGTAATGAAAAATAGTTTAATAAGTGTTGTTTACTGAAAGCTTCTGTCCCAGGTGAAATGTTCTGATGAGGGTAACAGGGACAAGAGAATGGATGTAAAGATCCATTAAGGAGGCTTAGTTTAGGAATTTATTATAGATACAATAAGGAACTAACGGGAGTACCACTAGTGGGAATGGAAAGAATGAAATAAGAGTTTGAAGTGCAGGGTTAAGACAAACAGGCCTTGTCATATCTTTGGCTATTAAATGAGTGAGAAAGAGAAGTCCAACATTACTCTCACACCTTTTGTGGGTAAGGAAATGATAGGGCCAATTCTATACCATAAGAGCAACTTGGGGAGGGAGGGAGTTGATGCCCAAAATGTTTGAGTGTGAATACATTATAGGTATCTCCATTCTGTAGTTCGTCCAAGTGAAGGGACTTTCTGATTTTCACCTGACCAGTCTCAGCACTCAACACAAAGCCCAACACTGAGAAATTTCTCAATGGAGGTTGTGGTCCTGAGTGTTGAATTAAACTACTCTGTACATGCCAAGTACTCCAGGCTGATGCTAGAGAGAGTTGGATCTTACAGGAAGTGAAAGTTGAGGGGGAAGGAGATAGAGCCAAGAGGCAGCTCACAGAGCTTTGTAGTGGGGTAGCCATGCTGAGAACGGGGAAAGAGAAAAGTCCCTGAAGGCAGCTGAAACAGATCCTTGCAAAGGTGTGGAGCTCTGAGAAAATGCACGCTCCCAGAAACATCAAGGAGAGAGCACTTCAAGAGAGTGACTAGGGGATACTTTCTAGAACAGGAGACTGCCAGCACCAGCCACTGAAGAAAAGATCAAGCAATTTAGTTAAGGTTGAAAGCCCATGTCCTTCCAAAGTAACTATAAGAGAGTGAAGAAGCAAGCCAGAGTGTGAAGAGTACCAGCCAAACACACATCTGATGTTGGGTGTGATAGTGATGATATAAAGAATGACAACAATTCAAATAAAATGAAAATGTACACAGAAGAAACATAGGCAAGAGACTTAAAAGGAGATTTTTTTAAAAGGATACCAAATGTCCAGCATATGTGGGCAGCTCTCAGTTAGCAATCAAAGAAAGGCAAATTAAAAATACACATGTACCTCTATGGCTAAAATTAGTAAGACTGACTCTGCCAAGTTCTGGTGAGGATTTTGAGCTGTAGATACTGATACATACCACAGCATGAGTGTCAATGGGGTCAGACGCCTTGGAGAACATTGTGGTCATTTTACTAACGTGGAATATAATGTAACTTACTACACAGTCACTCCACTCACAGGCATATCTCCAGAACAAGTGTGAGCCCACGGACCAAAAGATGTATACAGGAATGTTCCCAGCAGCACTGCTCACACCAGCTCCATCTGGAAACACCCAAATGGCAATGACAAATAAATTGTGGGATATCGTGGAACACTCCAAGAGCAACAACAATGACTAAACTACAACTACGGTAGGAAAACAACAAATCTCACAGACACAACGTTGAGTGAAAGAAGCCAGATCGAAAAGAGTAAATTGAGCTCTGTGGCACTCCATTTACAAACAAGCACAACTAAGAATATGAGGATTTAGTGCTAGTGGCAAAAGGATAAGGAAAAGACAGGAATTGGCATGGGGTTGCTGTATGAAGGATGAGATGGGGACTGAGTTGACAAGGAATTTGAAGATACGGCAGAAAGTGGTATAGAAGCTCAACCTGGGATCCAGAATTGAAAATAAAAATCAGGAGAGGAACTTTTAGACAAAATGAAGCGCCAAAGAACAAGGGCAGGAGAAGGGAAATCAAGACAGCATTAGAAATATTGCAAATTGTGGTCACCTGGAAGGATATGAAGACAACCAGTCTACAGTTTCTAGGATGGGAGGAGATGGTTGAAGTGGAAAGAAGGCCATTGAAACAAGGAGTCTCAGAATTAATGGTCTAAGTTATTGTATGAATCTCTACAATGGACATTTATACCTTCATGGGATGAGAAAGAAGTTTCAGATCTTATGCCAACTCTGAACATTCTACTGCCTGGACTGTAGTGTTCAGAAGGATTCTGGGGTCATTTTATTTATTTATTTATTTATTTATTTATTTATTTTACTTGAGAGAGAGAGAGAGAGCGAGCACTCATCCACTGCTTCACTCTCCAAATGTCCACAGTGGTAGGGGCTGAGCAAAGACCAAAGCCTGAGAGCTGGGAACTCAGTCCCGGTCTCCCATGTGGGTGACAGGGACCCTCCTACTTCAGCTGTTGCCACTGCCTCCAAGAGTCTGCATTTAGCAAGAAACTGAAACTGGAAGTCAAAGACTGGTAGCAAATGCAGGCACTTCCTGTGCAGGACACAGCTGTCTTAACCAGTATTTTACTAGGTCGCATGTGTGCTCCCTGAAGGCATTTTAAAGGTCAGACAGAAGAAGCACAGGAGTTCAGGCATGAGTCAAGAGTTCAAAGAATAAGAGGTAGTGACTCATTAAAGACAAATTGCATGTATGCGATGAAGGCTAGTTACCAATTTGATTTCCTTATTTTTCTAAGTAGGTTTTATTTCTTCCTTATTATGTCTCTATTTGGCTAATAACTATCATTCATATGCATGTTAAAGATTACCTAAAGATTACCTAAAATTGGCCAGTGCAGTGGCTCACTAGGCTAATCCTCCACCTGCGGTGCCAGTACTCCAAGTTCTAGTCCCAGCTGGGGCACTGGTTCTGTCCTGGTTGCTCCTCTTCCAGTCCAGCTCACTGCTGTGGCCTGGGAGTGCAGTGGAGGATGGCCCAAGTGCTTGGGCCCTGCACCCACATGAGAGACCAGGAGGAAGTACCTGGCTCCGGGCTTCAGATCGGTGCAGCACCAGCCTTAGCAGCCATTTTGGGGGTGAACCAACGGAAGGAAGACCTTTCTCTCTGTCTCTCTCTCTCACTGTCTAACTCTGCCTGTCAAAAAAAAAAAAAAAAAAAGATTACCTAAAACTTCCCTTGCCAGCATTTTTGGGGTTTTCTCCATCAAAGGTCATTCAGTGAAGATCTGTAGAGCAACACTCCTGCATTTAAGGATTCCAAACTCTCCTTGCAGAACCCAACTGGGCTCTTAGACAAGCTCTCAGGATTTTGTAGAAGGGTAAGTAAGGAAATGGGATTGTATAGAAGACACATTTTTGTTCTCTGCTAAGTTCAGCTGGCTATTTAGTGTATGGCTACTCTGGACTTGGAGCAGTGGAAAGATGGACTCAGTTACAACTCCACCTGACTGAGCATGTACGTTATTTCAATTAATACTCAGGGTGGCCCTGTGACTCTGACAGTATCTATGCCATTTATTTCATCTTTTCTTACTTTAAGCGGTTTTTAAAATAAGAAAATAGGTCTTCCTTAACACAGAATTCAGGAGCATGCATGATACAAATCAAAAAAATCTTTCTTGACACATCGTGTCTCAGCCTTGGCTTTTTGTTGATAGAGACAATCACGGTGAGATTAAAGCACTTGTGGAAGTTCGCACACTTGGTAGGTGGAAGAGGCAGTGGTGGGAGCCTGGTTTGTGTGACCAAAGACACTTTAATCTCCACTTTATGACTCCAACTCCGCTGCCAAGCTCTGGTCTTTCCAAGAAGAGCATTACAATGAGCAGGGAAGATAATCCACAGCAACCCTGTGGACTGCTTTTTGTTCATGATTAACTAAAAAGAATTCTGAGGCAGCACCAAGAAAATGAAAACTATGGTGAGTAAATGCATTTTATTGAGACAGACTGACCTAGGCTGGCTTTGTCTGTGGTTCTGGACTTGCTGACAGAAGCAAGTGCACAGAGCTGACTTCCACTCCAGCCCGAGATGGCAGAGACAGGATTTGCCCTCCCACCTGAAAAAGAAAGAACTTAACAAAATACATGGGACAGTCAAGACAATGGACGTGAGCAATGAAGGACAGTGAGTCTTGTGACTGCTCCGGCTTACTGCCTGAACAGAACATCCAATTGTGGCACACGAGGGTGGGATGTGGCTGGGTCCAGTGTTCACTCTGAGTGGAGGAGATAAAGCTAGGAGGCTGAGGCAGCTGGAGTACTCAGGGAAGGGTAATAGTGAGGAAAGTCTGCACCCACGGGACTCCAGGCTCTGCAGAAGGTTCACCTTGAGTCTGCAGCTTCATACTGATTCACACATGGAGGACAGGAGACCATGTGAGTCCTGTAAACAAGCCAACCGCAGGATTGGGGCTCCCACAGAACCAGGAAGAGTCCCTGTGCACCAGCCACAGGGGAAAGCTTCAGAATTCAAAGAGCATCAGGTAGAGCCCTTGATAAGGTGTTTGTTTCAAGAAAGGAGCAAAATCAGCTCTAGAACAAATGCTACTCTGGTCCAACCTAAAACACCTAACAGTGAAGACCCAGGAGGCTCAAACTGTTTCCAGACTACTTAGTTGTATAGCAGAACAACTCTAATGAATGTTTACAGGATTGTAAAAATACCCAGCACACAGCAAGGTAACACGGCCAGTGTGTAGCATCCCATCAGCAGGTACCCAGCATGCCTCTTCCTCTATCTGTGATCTCAATTCTCGTCGATCAGTTTCATATTAATCCCAACTGCACGTCAGTGGCGGGTGTTTAATGTGTCTTTTTCTTGTCTTTGCTGCTTTCCCTGAGGTCTCAGCAGCCTCCCCCAGGCTTTTGAAGCTGCATCCTTGTCCGGGAGCCCTCCAGGCCTCACCTGCTCTCTCTCTGCGCTCTGCCAGCTATTCATTCATAGTTCGTTTCCTCAGAATCGCTCCTTCGTGGGTGGATAATGCTTTCTCTGACAATTTCTTGATTTTCTAATGTCACTTGATGCCAAAAACGTAAAACAGCAGATCCGACAAATAACGCTGCAGTTTGCTGGGAGGAAGACTTGCATTCTGGGTACTCTCCTGCATGAATGTCCTTAAAGACACAAGAAGCCCAGGGCTTAAAGACAGGAAATAGGGCAAATTATCAATGTGACTCAGGTCAATAGGATGAAAGTTTTTAAAATTCAAAACACAGCTTCGATACCTCAGAAATATGAATATGGACCTACCATATGACCCAGCCATCCCACTCCTGGGAATTACCCAAGGGAAATGAAATCAGCAAATATAAGAGTTATCTATTCTCCTTTGTTTATTGCAGCTCAATTCACAATAGCTAAGGTATGGAATCAACTCAAATGTTCATCAACTGAAGACTGAATAAAGAAATTATAGGATATGTATACCATGGAATACTACACAGTGGTTAAAAAAATGAAATCCTGTTACTTGCAACAAAATGGATACAACTGGAAAACATTATACTTAGTGAAATAAGCCAGTCCAAAAAAGGACAAATATGTTCTCACTGATCTGTGGTAAGTAACAGAGTTAATCTTATGTAAGAGCTAATCTTATGTGTATAAAGTTAATTGAAAATAGATCTTAGTAAAAAAATAAGAATGAGAATAGGAGAGGGATGAGGAAGAAGGGTGAGAGTGTGGGCGGGAAGAATCACTGTTTCTAAAGTTGTCTTTATGAAATGCATGAAGTTTATATACCTCAAATAAGAGGTTTTTGGGGAAAAAAACCACATCTCCTAAAGATACCCACATCCTTACATAAAGCAAACTGTCCTTGTGTAATGTAGCCATGTATTTGGTATCAGAAAAAAAGTCGGCTTTGAAAAGATTTTAAAAGAAAGCAAATTGTGATAATTTCCCCCTTCTCAGAAATGAGTCTCTCAGGCTGGGGACAGAGTCTTAGGATTCCCCTGCAAGTCCTCAGTATCCTTGGGATCTCCTTGTTGATACCCCAGGGGACAAGTGTTCAAGTATTCGTCAGATCCTCACATGTGCCAGGCTCTGTGTTGTGTGCCAAGGGCTCAGTCCCTCACTTGGTGATGTTTTTTGTTCAGGTGGTTTTGTCCAGTTTTCTCTGACAAGTTTTCCTATATTAATGGTTCAAATGCTTCTATTTTTTAGTCATTGCATCTTTCTGTGGGTTTCCCAGAGAAGGCAAATTGGGAAGCAAGGGAAACACAGTGTTATCTCTGTCCTGTCCCTCTCCTCCTCCCACACCCTTCCCTCGGTTCTCTGATGAAGTCTCTGGTCGGTGGGAAGCTTCAGTGTGGACCCATTCTGTCCAGCTTCTCCCCCGAGCACTGCTCCCGGCATTCTGTCTTCCTATGGCTTCTTATGACTCAGCCCCTTTCCTGGCCCGCTTATTCCTGGAGCTCAGAGACTCCTCTGGTGGACTCTGTCTCACTTCTTTTAGCCCAAGGTCAGTGTTTGCCTCAGTCATCATGCATCCAGAAACAAACCCAGCATCTACAAGGGTCAGCAGGTGTCCTGGGCAAGCCCAGGGCACTGTGCTGGGTGTGCCGCTGCCAAGGCTGTGAGCGCATGGTCAGGACCCTCCCTCCCTGGCAGCTTCACGTTCCTCCCCACGAGCTGTCCTTGATGATCCTGCTCCTTCCCCTTCACCCCTTGAGAACTGTGTTCCCTCTGCCCTCAGCTCTTCTCTCGAATCCCTGCCTGCGGTCTCCACTTTCACCCAGGTCAGCTCCATGCTTCAAACGCTGTCCCCCAGAGAAGTCTTTGAGCTTAAATAATGTTTTGGTTGGAGTTGTGCTCCCTGCTCCAAAATCCATACACAGTATTGAAGTTCTAATTCCCAGGAGCTCAGGCTGTGACTTGATTAAGCAATGGGTTCTGTACAAAGGCAATCAAGCGACAGTGAAGTCCCTCTGGTGGGCCCTAGTCCTCCACGACTAGCGACCTCAGAGCAGGAGGAAGGAGGCGTGTAGTGACACAGGGAGCAGCCACACCCACCAGCCACCGAGAGGGGCCTTCAGCTCTGCAGACACCCTGGTGCTGAAGCTGTAAGATGATCTATTTCCCTTAGGTCCCGCAGGCTGTGGTGCTTTGTTAGGGCAGCCCTAGCAGATGGTGACACTCAGCCTCTCTGGGTCTCCGTGTCTTCATCTTTTAATGGGGGTGATCGTGACCGTCATGGTTGGCAGGGAGGACTGAAGGGGATAACGTGAGAAACTCCCTGCATGGATGGCGGTGCTGATCCCAGTGTGAGGACAAGAGGGGCGCACGCAGCACCGAGAAATGAGTTCAGTTTAGGACTTCTTGAGCATCATCCAGGCGGATGATGGGACACCCGAGTGGACATTCTAGCAGCACTGGCGCCCACCGTGCTGGGGAAGCGTCACCTCCGTGTTAGCTGAATGCCTTCACTTCCCTTGTTCCTCAGTTGCCGTCTCCCTCATTTTCGTGCGTGGAATCCACTAAGTCTGGCTTTCTCCACCTCCACTCTTCTGTCTCCTACTCCCTAAAGCTTGTCAGCGTAAATAATAAAGTCGCTCTGCCTCTGTTAACCAGGAGTCTTTGTTTGATGAGAAAATATAAATAACAGGGAGATACAGAGGGAAGAGGACAATGAATACAAGATTTCAGAAGGGACCGGGGCTTCCTTCATGTTACAAAGACGAGTCTGGGAGGCGCACGGTGACTTCAGAGGGTTTGGAGGATACCTATTGTGCGGAGAGATGTGGGGAGGCGAAGCAACTCCTTTGACTTAGGACCCCTTCCCTCAAACCTGTGATAACGATGTGGGTGAGCAGGAAGGTCCTGGGCATGAATTCTCAGCACTTCGGTTGCTTCTGGGTTTTACAGATGCGAGTTACAGTGCGTGAAAGGATTGTGTCTAGGGTAATATGGTGTGCTGTTATGCTTTGAAATGAAGGAAGCTGGGTCCTGAGCTCAGAGTGTGTGCGTGTGTGTGTGTGTGTGTGTGTACATGTGCATGTATACACAGGTATACATGTGTGTTTGCGTAAGAAAATGAGGGAGAAGAAGAGACCTAATGTTTCCTTGTATCTATAACTCTTTATCTTAATTCAATTTGAAACTTTTTCTTTGGTGACCTGTGGTTCTTTGTTCCCCAGAGATGTTAGAGCTGTCAAAATGACCAGAAATAAGAAAACATAAGTTATACAGAGCAAAGCCCAGATGACAGCTTCAACATTGACCCGCACCCTGATTTACTGTCCGCCACAGCGTTGCAAGCTGTAGCACGTTATTATCACCGGGAAGGGACACAGTGCCACCTGGTCTCCAGCTCCCTCATTTCTCACATGCGGACGGGGGCAGCGAAGGAGGCCAGGCACCTGCCGAACAGGCTGTGCAGAAGCAGCCCACAAGCCTATGAAAGTGGGACGGGTGTCCAGGTCAGAGGTGACAGGCTTTTGAAAGGACTTTTAAAAAAAAACTTATTTATTTGAGAGGCAGAGTTATAGACAGAGAGAGGGAAAGACAGAGAGAAAGGTCTTCCCTCCACTGGTTCGCTCCCCAAATGGCTGCAACGGCTGGAGCTGGGCCAGTCTGAAGCTAGGAGCTTCCTCCATGTCTCCCTCATGGGTGCAGGGGCCCAAGCACTTGAGCCATCTTCCACTGCTTTCCCAGGCCACAGCAGAGAGCTGGACTGAAAGAGGAGCAGCTGGGACATGAACCAGCACCCACATGGGATGCCAGCTGGCAGAGGCTTAACGTTCCACGCCACAGCACTAGCCCCCTTGAAAAGACTTGAAATTTTGAGATCAAAGCCTACTTTGCAGTAAGCAATGCACCTGCTACTGAGGCAGGGCCCCTCATAGCACTAACTGGAAAAAAACCACATGACCGAGACATGTGCCTCTGAATCAAGCAGGGAAAGCTGCCTTTGCTACCGTGAGTCGGCACAGTCTGCCCAGAGCACACGGCTTGGAAAGCAGAGTGCAGGCTGGATTGGGGCCAGCCCTTCTGCGGAACAATCTGTCCCGCAGTACCTGGCAGAGCTTCGCGGAGCTGTGTCCTCTCTGTGGCTAAGGGCACCGGAGCTGCTGGGAGCGAAACGAGACCTGGGCTTCTGAGCTGCTCCGCCATCTCTCCCTGCTTCTTTCCTGTATCACCTCCTCGCTTTCTCCTTTCTTTGTTCACCATCAGCTCAAATGGCTGACCAGGCTCCATCCAGGACACTATGGTGCTGTTTCAGATAACCCACAGGGGCTCACATACTTGTCCCAAACACGCAAAGTTGGCAGCTCAAAGGAAATTGCACCCCGAACCAGCCTTCCCCTCCTGGAGATCCACCATGGAAATGCCTATAACCGGGTCTGGCAGATGTAAACCATGTCTGCGCGGGAGCTGTTCACCGCTGCCTCAGAACTTCGCCTTTGGCCTTGTCATTGTCAACACAGTTTCAGTAAATTCTAGAAGTCACAATTTAGGGTCACAAACACATGTTTCAGTCCTTCAGTTTCCTTAGTCTGTTTTTCATAGCTCCTCAATTGCTCTCTCTAGTTGTCCAGTAATTTTGTTTGGGGTTGCCAGATGGACATTTCAATGGAAAGAAAGAAAGGAATTCTTTCCATGTTCCCTAGGGGTTAGAACTCGGCAAGGAGAGATGGCGGGAAATGTGTGAGTTAAACAACTGGAAGGCCTGATATGAGCCCTCGTTCTGTCACCTTCCACACAAGTGAACTTGGACAGGTCACTTAACTATGTCGTGGTGGTCCCATTTATAAAATGCGAATAAAAATAAAGTCTGACTTTTTCAAATAATATAATGTTTGTAAAAATATCCTAACTGCCAAGCATTATGCAAATATTTATTATCATTCATTTTTATCATTATCTGTGACAAATTAGAGATGGTCATACATTCTTTGTCCCCCTCCCGCACTGCGAACTTGACCTCTAGATTGGCCTTTGACCAATAGACTAGCAGTCAAATAAGTCCAGACCTCAGCATGGCTGCGGCTTCTGCTCACACCAAAACAGGCGGGGGAGGGGAGACACACCTGCCCCCAAAGGAATGTGGCAGCAGCAGCAGCAGGGGGCTAATGGATATGAATTGGTACCTGGGGTAATTTCGGGGAATTTGTAAATTTCCAGGAGCATCTAAATGAGCCTGTCTCTGAAGATTTACAACACAGCTCTAATTCCTATCTTAGACTACCAGATCAAATTCCTTTTCCCAAATCCTTAAGTTGATATATAACCTTGCCTATGTGCCTGCTGACTTGTGGACTTGCTCGTACTCTCTAAATAAAAGTGGGAGCACATGGCTATCCAGTGGCGCACTCTTGGAATGGACACTCCTGTGTCCTGTCTCCTCATTAGAAAAACCCTACAGATGTGACCATAGGGAATAGTAGTGTAACAATGGTAACCTGGTTTTTCCTCGCACCCCACAGGGGAATGGAGAGGAGGAAAGGGGGTCTGTTGGCACTGCATTAAAGCTCAGCTGTCTGGAAAGACTGAGCAGAAGAACCCCAAGCAAGCAGCCGTAATGGAGTAGATGGTGGAGGTGTCAGGGAGAGCTGAAGCCATGGCAACAGCCCTGCAGCAAGGCCACAAAGAGGCTGGGCGCACAGGAGTGGACATTGTGGTGCAGGGGGTTAAACTGCTGCTTGGGACGCTGGCATCCCATATCGGAATCCCTGGTTCAAGTTTCAGTTACTCCACAATTCCAATCCAGCTTCCTGCCAATGTGCCGGGGAGGTAGCAAGCGATGGCCCAAGTGCTTGGGTTCCTGCCACCCATGTGGAGACCTGGATGGAGCTCCTGAATCCTGGCTTCAGCTGCTGTGTGCATTTGGGGAGTGAACCAACAGGTGGAAGTTTCTCTCTCTCTCTCTCTTTCTCTCTGTCCTTCCTCTGTGTGTGTGTGTGTGTGTGTGTGTGTGTGTGTGTGTGTCTCCCTCTGTCTGTCACTCTGCCTTTTAAATGCATGAATTAATTATAGATAAATAAATCTGTTTAAAAAAAGCAAAAAGGAAGCTGAGAGCAGAGTGACCAGGCAGGGACAAAAATGACAGCAAAGTGTCAATCACAGAGACAGCGTGCGGGGCAGAAGTGCAGCCCTGTGTTTAGCTTGGGGAGT
This sequence comes from Sylvilagus floridanus, assembly GCA_949820135.1. Classification (NCBI taxonomy): domain Eukaryota; kingdom Metazoa; phylum Chordata; class Mammalia; order Lagomorpha; family Leporidae; genus Sylvilagus; species Sylvilagus floridanus. The sequence goes on from OX463244.1 coordinate 105,786,477, forward strand.
GTGTTGCTGCTCCAGCTCTCTGGACGGAGCTGGAGGCTGGGACTAGGGGGTCCAGGTGACAGGAAGCCGAGGAGAACAAAGCCACCTCGGAGTTAGGATGAACTCTAGTCCTTTCCTCTCCCACTTTCCTGTCCTCCTGAGGCCTTCTCACAGACTCTCCCTGGCTGTTGGCACAGCAGAGTAGAGCCCAGGCTGCCACCTCGCCGACTAGATCGTCCCAGAGAGGACACTGAGCCCCAAACACTCCCAACTCCCTTTAAGAGTGAATGTGGACTTGGAGCTGGAGTGGGCAGTCCGTGAGGGACCGCTGGCGATTCGGGCAGTGGAAGAGACCATTGCTTTCAGCTGTTGTGTCCCCCTTTGCCCCAGCTGCCTTCTGCCCTCCCAGCCTAATTTCTCAGACCCTTTAAGTGCTTAGAAGTCTGTGTGCTCTTTCTCCTCTTCTCCAACCTGTTTCTTTTGCTGTCAGAGTCTCTGCTTCTATTTTTTTCTTTTTCAAGATTTCAGTGCAGGAAACCTTGTGAAATTTTAATTGGACTTTTTTGTAATGTAGGGATCTGGGGCCGAATGGAGTGGAGTAGGTGCTGTGCATAAGGTCCACCGTACTTCAGCAGAGCATCCCTTTTCTGGGCTGGCAAAGACACGACATTTATGAAAGGAAAATTTTCCAAAAAAGGCAATATCATGATTCTGAGAGATATAAAATAAATATGTGTTAAAGATTTTATTTGACGCATTAAGTTAGAGATCCAGGCAGATGTTATAACTGGCTTAAAGGTGAAGTCAAAACAGAAATTCATACTACATGTATTTATGGAGTAAGGAATATTGAACCACAATACAAATGGATGCAAAATGGACTTTTTCTTGGAGTGAGGAAGGGATATCCCTTCCTTGGACAGAATTCCTTTGCACATCTACGGATAAGAGTTGCTTTGCTTCGCCACTGTGTTACTATAATTCACTAAGTAGATAGCTGCAATGGAACCAGACAGCCCAGAACGATGGGCATTAAACAAGGCGTAATTTTCTAATTAAGTATATTTTTTTCTTAGACATCTGAACCATACGTTCCTGGCACAAAAACCCTGTTAGTGGCTTCTTCCATGGTTGGCTTCAGCAACATCAGAAAAAGCAGATTACAACAAACAAGTTAAGTATGCATTGATCTTGCAACAAATTACCTTTAACATTTTTTAATTAAAAAAATTTAACAGATACATAAAAATTGTACATTTCTGTGGGATACCATGTGATGCTTTGATACATGTGTACCTTGTGTAATGTCCAATCAGGGTAAACTTATCTCCTCAAACATTTTAACATTTCTTTATAGAGCAAACATTCAAAATCCTATCACCTCGGTTTTTGAAAACTAGAGAAATATACAGTAAGTAACCTTACCTATAGTCACCTTACTGTGCAAGAGAACCCCGGAACTTCTTACTCCTATCAGCTCAGTAACCTTTCCACACCTCTCTGCCTGGCTTCCTGCTCCAGCCTCTGGCATCACCATTTTAACTCCAGTGAGATCATCACTTTTTAGACCCCACATGTGAGTGAAGCCATAATGACACTTCTGTTTCTGTGCCTGGCTTCTTTCACTTAACATAACAACCTCCATTTCCATCCATGTTGTTGCAGATGACAATATTTCACCTTTTTATGGCTAAGTAATATTCCACCGTGTGTTTGTACCGTATTTCTCTATCCAGTGGCCGATGGATGACACTTGGTTGTTCCAATTTCTTGGCTGTTGTTGAATAGTGCTGCAATAAACATGGAGGCGCAGCCTCCTTTTTTGTGGATGTGTTAAGAAGAAAACTTGGATCTAATTGCAATTGGCTTTGCAGTTGCCACACAAATAACCCAAATTTAAACTCGAGCATAATTTTCACAGAAGCACATTCAATTGTATCTTATGCTGAGTTTTAAAACCAAGGCTGAATTTGGTAGCTCTAGAAAGAATTGGAATACCTGCAAACTAGTGCCAGCCTTCTAGCTAAACAACTGTGTAATCTCTGAGGCTCAATTTTCCTATCTGTAAAATGAAGAGGACAGACTCAATGATCTTGAAGGTTCCTTTTTGCTCTCAGTTCCTGCCATGCTACTTCTCGTGTCACTGGGATATTTTCTCTTTTTTATTACTGTGATGGTCAATTTTATGTTTGAACTTGGCAAAGCCATAATGCCCAGATGTTTGGTCAAACAGTATTCTGAATGTTTCTGTGAAAGTATTTTTGGGATGAAGTGAACACTTAAAGCAGTGGACTTTGAGAAAAGCAGGGCACCCTCTGCAATGTGCATGTACCTCACTTATTTAGTGAAACTGTGCTCAAACAAAGAGCAACCTCTCCTGAGCAGGAAGGGATTATTGCCAGAAGGCTGCCTTTGGACTTGAACTTCAGCTCCACCCCGACTCTCCATCCTGCTGGCTCGCTCCATCAAATGTTGGACTCCCGAAGCCTCCATATCAGCCAATTTCTTAAAATAGATTTCTGTCTACATATCTACACACATCCTTTTGGTTCTGACTCTCTGGAGGACCTGAACTGATATAATTGCGATAAGGAAAAAGGGAGAGAGTTGTTAAAAATAGATTTCTCTAGACTCTTTGGAAATCTGAGAAAACCTGTGATCTGCCTACAGTCTGAATGGAACAGAAGTTTTCATATGTCTACCTATTCAAAGTACCTTATAAACCCCTTTCATAAAATCCAACACATTTATTGATTAGGGAGAGGAAAAGGACATTGTTGAAAGTGAGCCTGATTCTCAAGGACCTTTTGTTTTTGGATTCCAGGTGAAGGGGTTGCTATCATGTAACCAACCTGGAAGACCATGAGGTTCTAGTTCCCTTCCCCACTTCTCAATGGACTCTTGGTTTCCCAGGAATTGGAAATGTAGAGTTATTATCTCTGGACTTTCTCCACCACATCCATATGAGATAGGATGGGCTCATTAAGTTGGAAAAACTTCATTTGACAATACCCACTAGAATTGTTAAAGCCTGAGGGTAAACAGGTGAGGCTGAGGAGGCTGATTGAGAAACAAGTGATCTGTTCCATGCTGACACATCAAGATCATTTGGGTACTGACTCCAAGTTTGTCAATGATCTACTATGGAACGGCAGATTCTTACAGCATTCCTTTTCCCATGAAACATACCACGATGATGCTGTGCTCCTACAACACGCTGTGCTCTATTCTATGCATTTTTCCTGGCTTTCTGTTTGTCTCTATTTTCCCCCCTCCACTCTCTATCTCTAACGAATAAGAAAATCTCAAGGATAGACAAGGTAAATGACTTGTCCAAGGCCACAGATCTACTAAGGAGCAGAGGACAATCTAACCTGGATTCTCTAGCAGTACGTTTCCTTCTCTTACGCCTGCCTCAAAGCACAACTTCCATAGGCCACTGTATGTCTGCCACCCCCACTTGCCATAGCACCTGCATCACACAGATAACCACGTATAAGAAATGATGATACAGTGAAAAGAAAAGAAAGAAATGATACTTTTAAATGTAGCAATCAGGCTGAAAACATGGTGCCCAAAATTCTTGGTGGGAAGTTAGGGAATCAATACACAAACACAAAGACGCACCACACACACAACTGAAAAAGACTAGGTTGTGAAAATGCCAGGTTTAATCTTTGTAACTGTTATTGTCTGAGGAGAAGTCCCCAGAGAGTCCTGGATGTGGTTTGCCACATGTGCCTGCTGTAGAAAAGCTTACATACTCACATCAAATATAATATTGATGGAGAATATGTAGATTTTTAGGCACTCAATGCAGTTTATTAAACGTCTATAACGGTCAAAACTTTAACCCCAAAGAAGATGGAGGGGGACTCCAAGAACACAGAATTCCTGGTTTCTATCAGGAAATTTTTATCCAGATTCCCAGTGGTGAACTTCAAAGGAAGTTACCAGAGTTACCCGGTTATCCAGCTACAGTAGAGCTGAATAGGTGTATGACCAATCTGCATCACTGACTCCAAGGAAAGTCTCTAATTTCGACTGAGGAATTGAGAAGGGTTTTATAAAGTAGATGGAATATGAACTGGACCTTGTAGGCTGAGGGCAATTTTAATTGGTAGAAAATGGAGGAAATTGCATTTTCCACTTAGGAAGCTGACATGGCATGTGTGGATCCTGTGATGTTTGGGTTGGGGGAGACCAACAAATGTGTTCAGAACAAGATAAGGGATGGTGTGAGAGGAGGCTGGCTATCCTATGAGGTTTGAATGCTGTGATATAGTTTATTATGGCTCCCAGCTCTTCACAGATTATATATCTGTACTCATTGCCATGGGACTTTAAGTGCTTCCTGCGGGAGGAATGGTCATTTCTGCCCCGTTGACATTGGGCTGAGTCACGTGACTTACCTTAGCTGTGACGTGTGAACAGACATGACATGTCCCACGCTTGAGCAGAAGAAGCCGTAGGTCCTCATTTCCAACAGCTCGCTTGCCTCCCCACTCTGCCACCAGGAATGGCTGACTGATATATGGGCTGCTGCTTCCACTGGGCTCTGGAATGGATTCAACCCATGAAATAGATCTACAGTTGATTCCACAATGACCCAGAACTGATGTGGAACCTGAGCAAGAAATCAACCTTTGTTATTGTAGCTGAAATGTTAGGATTGTTTGTTGTTGCAGCAAAGCTGATAAATAGTTTTAACTTTATCCTGAAAGGGAATGGATTTTGTAAAGAGATAGCAAAAATGTCCCCTTCTCCCCTCTCTGGCAGTCTCAGGAATTTCAGTGGTGAACAAAACCTAATTTTAATTTCTTACTCTATTTGGATTCTGTTGCTTTTTTTAAATCAGAGGCATTCTGGGAGAACAGAATAGCAATTAGCTGAATAGTCCTCCCTTGTAGCCACTGATTCAGATTCACCTGGAATCCATGTAAATCTGATAAATACCACTGTGGGCGTCCAACACTTTGTAGCTGATGGCAGCAGAAACACCGCTTCCTTCCAAATTGTTGAAGATCTCGTCAATTTGTGAGATAAAAATACAGATTTCAAATTTAAAGTTGAGCCTTTATTTTCCAGGAATGGAATATTCCGTTCAGGCTCAGCAAAAGAATAAATGGACAGCTGTTTCATGCTGAGAGGACCACCAGGAAATGGCTTATTAATGCAGGCCACAGCACTGACATTTTTTTTTTTCCACTCATGTAGGTAAGTGCAGACAAGCTCAACCTTTGTGAGGCTAAGGATAAAAATTTGAGAATATATTTGTTATTACTGCCTTTTTTTTTTTTGACAGGCAGAGTGGACAGTGAGAGAGAGAGACAGAGAGAAAGGTCTTCCTTTGCCGTTGGTTCACCCCCTAATGGCCGCTGCGGCTGGCACGCCGCGGCTGGCACACGGTGCTGATCTGAAGCCAGGAGCCAGGTGCTTCTCCTGGTCTCCCATGTAGGTGCAGGGCCCAAGGACGGGCCATCCTCCACTGCACTCCCTGGCCACAGCAGAGAGCTGGCCTGGAAAAGGGGCAACCGGGACAGAATCTGGTGTCCCGACCGGGACTAGAACCCCAGGTGCTGGCGCTGCAGGCGGAGGATTAGCCTGTTAAGCTGTGGAGCTGATCATTACTGCCATTTCTTATGTGCCTCTTGGTTGAACACCAGCAAAAGTCATGGTCATATTGAGTGGGAGGGAGCAGGAGAAGAGGAGAATGTGGATGATAAAGAAGTCTAAAGAGGAGAATGAGCTCTTGAGTAAGTTAAACTTCAGTTACAATAATGGTTTGCAACCAGGCACAGTGTTGTGGCAGAGTGGGTAAAGCTACCACCTGTGATGTCGGTATCCCACATGGGCACCTGTACTACTGATCCACTTCTGATCCAGCTTCCTGCCAATATGCCTGAGAAAGCAGTGAAAGATGACCCAAGTATTTGGGCCCCTGCATCCATGTGGGAGACCTGGATGAAGCTCCTGGCTTTAGCCTGGCCAGTCTCTGTCTGTTGTGGCCATCTACAGAGTGAACCAGCAGATGGAAGATCTCTCTCTCTCTCTCTGTTTCTCCCTGTCTCCTCTGACTTTCAAACAAACAAATAACTAACTAACTAAATAAGTCTTTTCCTGCCTAAGCAACTTCCACTGCTTTCCTGAGGCCTTTAGTAGGGAACTGGCTTGAAAGTGGAGCAGCTGGGACACAAAAAAATATGGATGCCAGTGCCATAGGCATCAGTGTTACCTGCTACACCATCATTTTTAAATCTCTGAAGCTAAATTTCCTCCATGTGAAATGTAAATAGTAGTATTTCTCTGCCATGCTCATTTATGAGGGTAAAATGAGATAATAAAGGAGAAGTATTTGGTGTGCAGTAGCTGCTCAATAAGTGTTGTTGGAATTCTCAGTCTTCAACTTTAGTTTTTAGCCTTCTGCCTCATCTGAATGTTTGCTCCCAACCCAGTCTGAAGCCCTGTTCATTACATCATGTGGATTTACCATTACATCCTGTCTGGACCTGTGGGATGAAATCTAAGGGGTGAGGCTCTAATGAGTGCAGAAGCCCAGAAGCAGGAACAAGATGGGCTCGTTCAAGGAACGGCATGTGTGTGGCTCAGCAGAGTGAGCCAGAGAGGGCCATGAGGTCAGATGGGGAGGGTCTGGCTGGTGATGAGAAAGGACTTTGCTGTTTGCTCTGAGAGAGTTGGGAAGCCACAGGAAGAGTTTAAGAAGAGAAGTTAGATGATCGTATGGAGATTTTTAAGCATATTCACTCCATATGCTGTGTTGAAAATAGATATCTTCAGAGGAAGGATGGAAGGGAAGACACAGTGAAGGGACTTTTGCAGTAAGAGCTGAGGGACAATGGCAGCGTGGACAAGGTGGCGGTGAAGGAGGTGGTGGATTGTGCCTGGTGGCTGGACATAGGCCGAAGAGGGACAATAAGAGTTTCTGACCAATTGAGAATGTGAAGTGAGAGAGAGAAAAGGGGGTTTAGGATGACTGCAAGGATTTTGCTCTAGACAAGTAAGAGGATGAGGGTGATTGTGGGAGGAGGAGTTTTTGAGGAGGGGAGAATCTTGTGTTCATTTTGGTGTCTGTAGAAAACTTGAAATGTCTATTAAACACCCAAGTGAAGATGCAGTAGGCACTTGGGTATATTCAAGGGGGAAATCTCAGATTGACACATCAGTTTGGGGGTCAGAGACCTAGAAATAAAATTCAAAGCAGTGAGATCAGAGAAGTCACTGAAGGCGTGTCTCTGGGGCACTTCAGTAAGCCGGAAAATAAGGAAGAACAAGGACAGGAAGCAGCGGCCCGTGGAGGGAACTGAGAGTGATGTCTTGAAGCCGAGCAAAGAAAGCATTGAATGCTACAACTAGTACTCAAAGAGTATATTTCACTCTGTGATGATATGTGAGGGCAAATGGTTTAAAATCTTTTCTTAACACATACCAAACTGAGCTCCTGTATACAAAGAGAATTGAAAATGAATCTGGATGTGAATGAAAGGGGAGGGGGAGTGGGTAAGGGGGAAGGGTAACGGGGGGGAGGGGAGGTATGGGTGGGGAAGCCATTGCAATCCACAAGTTGTACCTTGGAAATTTATATTCTAAATAAAAATAAAAAAAATTAAAAAAAAGAAAGCATTGAAAGAAAGAGGAAGGGATCAGGTGCGTAAGAATCTGCCGATAAGTTGAATAAGATCCAAAATGAGACTGGCCATTGGATTTAGTAATGTGAAGATCACTGGAGATATCCACAAAAGCTGTTTAGGGGGAGCAATTTTCAGAATGAAAGCTGACTAGGATGTATATTCTAAAGACTACAAGGAGGAAATGATTGGAAGTAATGGCTTTAGAAGGAGCGTTCAAGATTTTCTGTAGAGGCACTTGGTAGCTAGAGGGGAAAGTAGGGTCAAGGGGGCTTGGTTTTGTGTAGGGTCAAGGGGGGCTTGGTCTTGTGTTTGTAAGGTGGTGGTAATTCAGCATGTTTCTATGCTGTTAGGGATGACCTGATGGAAAAGAAATGGTGTTTATCAGGAAACAGAAAAGATAAACGTGTTTGCAGATAAACAGTGAGGACTGGGATCCAGCACACTGTGGAAGGGATTGGCTTAGGGTAGGAACCTGGCTAATGCATCCCCATGGCTGCTATGCAGGAGCCCAGTGAGCGCAGAAGGGAGCCCTTTAAACTCCTAGGAATTCTATATGTTGAAAACATTTCCTGTCCACAGGATTCGATACTACATGGTTCATTAGAATCTGCTGCAGCTGGCCTCGAACATTTTTTGTTAACTAGTAGAATCAGAAGATCATGTGGTATTGGAGTAGGAGGATCGATATTAGTGCCTTTAGAATGGCTGGTCCCCCCACCCCACCCCAGGTACAGTTATACAAAGCAACAAATCCAGGAAAGATTTGCCAGAGGAGGAATTAAAACTAAGATTTTCTATGAAAGTACCCACCTTGATCCTGGAAGAAAACAAACCAACAGCACTAACAGCAATTAAGAATAGAAAACCAAAACACAGCTCCTGGAAGAGTTGGAATCAACCACAAGAAACATTCTATGCACAATAAGAAAGCTCTAAGCAAGTAAATAAACTACATTTTAGTTAGCAAAAAGTATATAAAAAAGATAGGAAGCTGACTGGCTGAGCAGCAGCAGCAGGAGGGAAGGCAGGACACACTGAGAAGTGCACATCAAGAGGACAGAGAAAGTCTCTCCTGCGAGCTGCTGGCCACCCTCCCCCCACAGCCACAGCTCAACAGGGAGCAGTAAACGAGTGGAAGAGATGCTGGAGATTTGGAGCAGAGACCATGTTCAGTAGTTGTGGGAAGGCAGGGTTGTGTGGATCAGGACGGTGATCTGCTCGTCATGCCCTCGGAGGCTGAGAGTCCTGAGTTTTGAGTGTGGCAGTGGATTTTCTAGGCACAAGCAGCTCCTAAGATAAAGGGTGTAGAATTGAAGATGAGCTGGATCCAAGCAGGGTTTTACCAGGCAGGTGTAATCAAACAAAAAGGGATTCAAGGGTGAATGCAAGTGACACATTTTCAGTGCTGGCCTCTGGGTGTAAGCGGAGTATGAAGAAAAGCAAAGACCTAATGAGGGTATTAGAGAGTAAGGGGCTACACTGTGGTCCTTGGTGAGGTTAAAGAATTGCAGGGGTGGGCGGGTGGCACCAAGTCTAAGTCACTGCTCGGAGCCTGCATCCCATATTGAAATGTCTGGTTCAGCTCTAGACTCTGCTTCCGAACCAGCCTCCTGATAATGTGTACCATGGGAGGCAGCAGGGGGCGGCTCACTACTTGGGTTCCTGACACACAAATGGAAGTCCTGGAGGAAGTTCCAGGCTCCTGGCTTTTTCAGCCTGGCCCAACCCTGGCTTTTATGGGCATTTGGAGAGTAAACCAGCATATGGAAGATCTCTCTCTCTCTCTCTCTCTCTCTCTCTCTCTCTCTCCCTTTTAAATAAAATGAAAACAAAACAATAAAAACCTGATTTTTGGAGTTGGAGCATGGTAGTGTCCTGGGAGGTAGGAACAGTGGGTATGAGAGTGGGACACATCAAATGGCCTGCCCCAGGTTATGGCTGTGATGTAAGTGACGGCAGAGAGGCAGAAGAAATCATTAATCATTAACCTGGGTCTTATGTTCCCAGTAAACACTCAGAGCAGAGGAACCACATTGTGAAGTCTGCTGTGTCTCCCTAAGCATCTAGCACAGTGCCAAGCGTTTAGCAGGACCTCACTAACGTTTACAAATTAGTGTTGAATGAAAAGGTTAGGAGCGAGTGTTTGGCCTAGCAGTTATGATGCTGCTTGGGATGCCCACAGCCCCTATCTGTGTGCCTGGGTTCGAGTCACAGTCCCGCTCCCAAGTCCAACTTCCTGCTAATGTGTACCCGTGGAGGCAGCAGGTGATGGCTCAAGTGCTTGGGTCTCTGCCACCCACGTGCGGCACCTGGATTGAGTTTCTGGCTCCTGGCTTCAACCTGGGCCAGCCCTAGCCATTGCAAGGCATTTGGGAAGTGAATCAGCAGATGGGATCCTTCTCTCTCTGTCTCTCAAATAAAATCAATAACTAAATAAATTTTAAGGAAGAAGGAAAAGTTTAACCACTGAGGAATTTTTTAAAAAATCAGAAAAACAGGACTCTACTATTATTCTTTGCATTCCATCCCACCCCCAAATTTATTGCCATGAAGAACAACTAAACGGGGATTCCTATCTTTGGAGATATTAAAGTAATGGTTTCAATTACCCAAAGCCAAACATAATATTCCATGGCAAGAAGTCATTTGCAATTTATGAAAACATGGCTTTGAACTTTGGCTGGTGAGTAAGAGCAGCCAGCCAGCTACTTGGCATCTACTGTCAGACTGACCATGTTGTTTGATAGCTATTATCAGATAAGCAGACACCCTCTGAAGGGAAGACGGATTATATGTAAAAAAAAAAAAAAAAAAGCCTACTTAAAAATGACAGTGACACTTTCATTAGAGAATCCAGAGTCCTCCTCACAGAAACCTCACAAATGTAAAATGACCAAATTCCACGTTCGTTTTAGTTGAATGGGTTTGCTGCTTTAACCTGCATTTCAGTGTGCTGCAAGCATTGGGGGCAATTATTTTCAGTTCAAACTAGCTTTCGTGACAAGCTCAGGAAAACAGAAAGAAAAAAAACCCTTTGGGATCGTGATCTGGGAAAATAAAAAATACACTGCGATGTTCAAGGTAAATAAATAAATAAAGGCTTGTCAGAGAAAACAGACTGTGCTCCTAGCAGTGGCGGGGTAATTGGGAGGCTGAGGCTTACAGCAATCAATCAGGCCTGCTCACACAGAGCAGCCTCAGGAGGAAGAGCGATGGGACCTCAAGTTCATGTTCCGGCAGATCTCTGCCTCCTCGGCGTGTGCCCCGCCCAGGGAGACAAGGTCTGCAGAGGGATCAGACAGCACACGACTCCCCGCCTCTCCCCCTCCCCCGAAGTGGTCCTCCTCGTTCCACAGATCTTGCTGAGGGATGTCTCCCAATCCCAGACAGTACCCGCATCTCATTTGGAGACGACCAGAGGTGGCTCGGAGGAGACAGGCGAGGTGCTTGAGGACACGCAGCTCCATGTGGCAGATCAAGGGTTCAAACCACGTCTCCTGGGCCATGCCTTTGACTCCTCAACCAGCCCTGTTTTGGAGAGTCTCATCTGAGGGGCGTTTGTCTTGGTTCACTGATGGTGAGCGCAGCTCAATCACAATTGCTGTTTCGGATTTGCCATTTAGGGGAAGAGCAACTCCACAGCAGGTGCTCAGCTGCTGAATCTACTGGTTCATGCCCCACATGGTCAAAACAGTCAGGGCTGGACCAGGCTAAAGCCAGGAACCAGGAGCTCCATCTTGGTCTCCCATGTAGGTGGCAGGGGAAATCGTTCACTGTCTTCTCAGCTGCGATAGCAGGGAGCTGGATGGGAAGTGGGGGCAGCTGGGAGTTGAGCTGGTACTCCCATAGGAGATGCTGGCGTCACAATGGCAACTTTACCCACTGGGCCACATCACCAGCCCCTTTTTCTTCCCGCTGCCCTGGGTGACCCAGACCTGGGCTGTTGTGCATGAGCCCAGCCTCCCGCTGTAGGTACTTCTTTCCTGTAGCCAGCCTTTGCATCGGGTGCAGGTTAACTTTCTTAAGATGTCAGCTTCATGCCTGATTGAAAATCATTCCCTGGAGGGCTGGGTGCTATGGCATAGCAGGTAAAGCTACCGCCTGCTGTTCCGGCATCCCATATGGGTGCTGGGTCAAGTCCCGGCTGCTCCACTTCCTATCCAGCTCTCTGCTATGGCCTGGGAAAGCAGTAGAAGATGGCCCAAGTCCTTGGGCCCCTGCACCCACATGGGAGACCTGGAAGAAGCTCCTGGCTCCTGGCTTCAGATCAGCACAACTCTGGCCATTCTGGCCTTCTGGGGAGTGAACCAGCAGATGGAGGGCCTCTCTTTCTCTCTGCCTGTGCCTCTCTGTAACTCTGCCTTTCAAACAAACAAACAAACAAATAAATAAAAATCTCAAAAAAAAAAAAATGAAAGAAAGAAAAGCAAATCATTCCCTGGTTGCTCTCAGGGTCAGCTCAAACTCAGCTTAGCATTCAAGGCCTCCACAATAGGCCCGTATTTTCAATCTTGTGTCCCACCCTTCTGCCCTTGGCCGTCCCGAGTGAGCATATTCCCAAATCTGACCCCCGCTGTCACATTCACTTGCCCTCAACTCTCTCCGTCACACACATGGCCCTCTCACTCCTGGCCCTTCAAGGCTGAGGTTCATTTTCAACTCCTTGCACCTTTCCCCACCATTCCAGCCCATGGCGTTTCTTCTGTTTAGCCGTCTGGAGACCCTCTCCGCAGTCTCCACCTCTCCACCCTGCTCTGTGCCTGGGGAGCTGAGCAGCCTCTGCCGGATCCCTTACTCATCCAATACTGGACTCTGTGGTTTTTCTCCTCCGAACACCCACCTTCACAAAAAGTTCCCTTAAAACAGTAGGTCCTGCTCAAATTACTCAATTAGAATCTACCACCTGCTTCCTGCCGGGACCCTGACTGCTATCTTTCTTTTCCTGCACAAACTCTGAGGCCTTATTTATTGCTCTAAGAGTTCATGTGCCATATGAAAGAGTGCCTTGAATTAATAACTATTTTTCTCAGTGATTACATATTCCCCAGCTAACTCAAGTTTCCTGTAGGTGAGGAATATGTATTCTACCCCTGTGTGTGCTTGAGTTCCGCCTTAGCAATCCTGCCAACAACGCTCTGCAGGCCAAGCACTTTGCTGACATGGAAGGTTTTAAGTCAATAATAAACAAAGTCTTCACAGGTCAGCCTTCAAGGATAAGGGTAAGGAGGTGCTAGCGGAAGAGATCAAACCAAAGATTCTCAAATTCTTGCCATTTTTTTCATTTCCAAAATGAAAAAAATATATATAATTTCTCTCTGCCCATTTTCTTATCTGTAAAATCAGGATTTTGTAGCTGCTTTTTCTACCTCACAGAATGCCCCAGAATTAAACCATGCAAATCATATAAAAGTGCTTTGCAAAACTGTAAAATGTCATGCCTTATAAATAAATGTAAGTCATTATTACTTCAAGTAAGCTAATAGCTGACCAGCTATGAACACTAGTATGTCAAAAGATTGATGAGTGAAACAAACTTCCAAAAATGTATGTAAAATTAGGCTATAAATTTGAAAATATAGTAGAAGAAACATCTGCACTCTGAAAGAATTTTCAGTGGGCACTGGGGCATCTTTTAGCATCTTGTATCCCTGTATAAGGAACACCTACAGGGGTTAGCACTATAGTGCTGCCACTTGGGCTGCCATCTGCAGTGCCAGCATTCCACATGGGCACCGGTTCGAGTCCTGGCTGCTCTACTTCCTATCCAGCTCTCTGCTATGGCCTGGGAAAGCAGTGGAGGATGGCCCAAGTGCTTAGAGCCCTGAACCCATGTGGGAGACCAGATGAAGATCCTGGCTCCTGGCTTCTGCCTGGACTAGCCCTGGCTGTTGGCATCATTTGGGGAGTGAACCAGCTCACTCTCTCGCTCTCTCTCTCTCACCCCTCTCTATAACCCTGATTTTCAAATAAATAAATAAATCTTAAAAGAGAGAGAGAGAGAAAGATAGAACACCTCCATTGGCTAGAAAAGCAAACCTTTTTTTTAATAACTGGTTTGAATTTAATTTTTTGTTTGTTTGCTGTTGTTTTACCTAGAAACATTTTATTTAAGGTATACAAACTTCATAAATACAAATTTAGGAATATCCTGATTCTTCCAACCCCACCCTTCCTCCTGCCTGCACTCCTACACTTCTTCCTCCTCCCTCTCCTGTTCCCTTTCTTATGTTTTACAAAGATCTATTTTCAGTTAACGTTATACACATACTATTAACTCTACACTAAGTAAAGAGTTCAATGAATAGTATGAAAAAAAAAAGAAAAAAAAACTGTTCCTCAACAGTTGAGTCAAGGGCTGTTCAAAATCATTGCATCTCAAACTGTCAGTTTCATTTCTATAGATTACGTTTTATGTACTTTATTGTTACCACAGATCAGGGAGAACATATAGTATTTATCTGTTTGGGACTGGCTTATTTCACTAAGGGTAATGGTTTCCAGTTGCATTCAGCATTCATTTTGTTGCAAACAGCAGGATTTCACTTTTTTTTTTTTTTTACCAGTATGTAGTACTCCAGGCTGAACATATAACATAATTTCTTGATCCACTCTTCAGTTGACAGACATCTGTCTGTATCTTAGCTATTGTGTTGTGTGCTGCATAACCATGTGGGCGGGGTACAGATCACTCTTTCATTTGCTGATTTCATTTCCTTTGGGCAAATTCCTGGGAGTGGGATGGCTGGGTCTTATGGTAGGACTATATTCAGATTTATGAGGCATCTCCATACTATCTTCCACAATGGCTGTACCAGTTTACATTCCCACCAACGGTAGATTAGTATACCTTTTTCTGACATCCTCCCCAGCATATGTTGTTTGTTGATTTCTGTATGAAAGCCATTCTAACAGAGCTGAGGGGAAACTTCATTGTGGTTTTGATTTGCATTTCTCTGATGGCTAGGGATCCTGAGCCTTTTTTCAAGTGTCTGTTGCCATATGGATTTCTTTTTTTGCTCAAATCCTTTGCCCATTTCTTAACTGAGTTGTTTTTTTGTTTTTCGTTTTTTTTTTTTTTTTTTACAGGCAGAGTGGACAGTGAGAGAGAGAGAGACAGACAGAAAGGTCTTCCTTTTGCCGTTGGTTCACCCTCCAATGGCCGCCGCGGATGGCGCGCTGCGACCGGCGCACCGCGCTCCTCTGATGGCAGGAGCCAGGAGCCAGGTGCTTTTCCTGGTCTCCCCATGGGGTGCAGGGCCCAAGCACCTGGGCCATCCTCCACTGCACTCCCGGGCCACAGCAGAGGGCTGGCCTGGAAGAGGGGCAACCGGGACAGAATCCGGCGCCCCGACCGGGACTAGAACCCGGTGTGCCGGCGCCGCAAGGCGGAGGATTAGCCTGTTGAGCCACGGCGCCGGCCTGAGTTGTTTGTTTTGTTGTTGTTGAGTTTCTTGAACTCTAAGATTCTGGGTATACATCATTTCTCAGTTGCATGGTTTGCAAATATTTTCTCCCAATCTGTCGGTTGCCTCATCACTTTGCTGAGTGTTTCTTTTACAGTGCAAAAGCTTCTCAATTTGATATAATCCCATTCGTCAATTTTGGCTTTGATTGTGCTTCTGGGGTCTTTTCTAAGAAGTTTTTGCCTATGCCAATGTTTTTCAGGGTTTCTCCAATGTTCTCTTATAATTTAGGTCTTTGATCCATTTTGAGTGAATTTTTCTTTAAGGTGTAACCTAGGGGTCTTGCTTCATACTACGCATATGGAGATCCAGTTTTCCCA
Source organism: Sylvilagus floridanus (assembly GCA_949820135.1). NCBI lineage: Eukaryota > Metazoa > Chordata > Mammalia > Lagomorpha > Leporidae > Sylvilagus > Sylvilagus floridanus. The sequence goes on from OX463244.1 coordinate 105,801,888, forward strand.
GCAGCATTTTTTGAAGAGACTGTCATTGCTCCAGGGATTGATTTTAGCTCATTTGTCAAAGATAAGTTGGTTGTAGATGTGTGGATTGTTTTCTGGAGTTTCTATTCTGTTCCATTGGTCTACAAGTCTGTTTTTTTTTTCCTTCGGTACCTGGCTATTTTGATTATAACTGCCCTGTAGTATGTCTTAAAATCTGGTATTGTGATGCCTCCGGCTTTGTTTTTGTTGTATAAGATTGCTTTAGCTATTTGGTGTCTCCTGTGTTTCCATATGAATTTCAGCATTGTTTTTTCTAGATCTGAGATGAATATTCTTGGTATTTTTTTCATTGAAATCACATTGAATCTGTAAATTGCTTTTGGTAGTATGGACATTTGATGATATTGATTCCTCCAATCCATGAACATGGAAGATATTTTTATTTTTTGTGTCTTCTTCTATTTCTTTCTATAATGTTTTGTAATTTTCATCATAGAGAGCTTTTACATCCTTGGTTAAATTTATTATAATTTGCTTTGTAGCTATTGTGAATGAGATTGATCTTAGAAGTTCTTAGTCATGGCACTGTCTGGTTTACAAAGGCTATTAGTTTTTATGCATTCATTTTATATCCTGCCACTTTACCAAACTCCTGTATGAGTTCCAATAGTTTTTTTAGTGGGAGTCTTTTGGATCCCCTATATATAGAATCATGTCATCTGCAAATAGGGAGTTTGACTTCCTCCTTCTCAATTTGTATCCATTTGATTTCTTTTTCTTGCCTAATAGCTCTGGCTAAAACTTCCAGAACCATATTGAACAGTAGTGGTAAGAGTGGGCATCCTTGTCTGGTACTGGATCTTAGTGGAAATGCTTCCAACTTTTCCCTATTCAGTAAGATGTTGGCTGTGAGTTTGTCATAAATTGCCTTGATTATATTGAGGAATGTTCCTTCTATACCCAATTTGCTTAAGGTTTTCATCATGAAAGAATGTTGTATTTTATCAAATGCTTTCTCTGCATCTATTGAGATAACCATGTGGCTTTTGTTCTTCAGTTTGTTATTGTGGTGTTAATTGATTATTTTTAATGAATATTGAACCATCCCTGCATACCAGGGATAAATTCCACTTGGTCTGGGTGAATGATCTTTCTGATGTGTTGTTGGATTCAATTGGCTAGTATTTTGTTGAGGATTTTTGTATTTATGTTCATCAGGGAAATTATTCTGTAGTTCTTTTTTTGGTTTAGGAATTAGAATGGTGCTGGGTTCATAGAAAGAGTTTGGGAGGATTCCCTCCCTTTCAATTGTTTTGAATAGCTTGAGAAGAATTTAAATTAGTTCTTTAAATGTCTGATAGAATTCAGCAGTGAAGCTGTCCAGTCATGGGCTTTTATTTGTTGGGAGGGTCTTTTTTTTTTTTTTTTGATAGGCAGAGTGGACAGTGAGAGAGAGAGAGACAGAGAGAAAGGTCTTCCTTTCCCATTGGTTCACCCCCCAATGGCCACTGTGGTCAGTGCACCATGCTGATCTGAAGCCAGGAGCCAGGTGCTTCTCCTGGTCTCCCATGTGGGTGTAGGGCCCAAATACTTGGGCTATCCTCCACTGGCTTCCCGGGCCACAGCAAAGAGCTGGATTGGAAGAGGAGCAACTGGGACAGAATCTGGCGTCCTGACCGGGACTAGAACCTGGTGTGCCAGCGCCGCAGGTGGAGGATTAGCCTAGTGAGCTGTGGCACCGACCTATTACAACATTCTTATGATTATTTTTTCAAGGTACATTTCTCCATTCATTAGACTACATTTCAATGCCTATATCCTCAGCATCTAGCTCAGCATCACTCACATAGTGGATGCAGGGCACAAGGACTTAGGAGGATTAGCCTAATGAGCCACAGCGCCAGCCAGGAGGGTCTTTATTACTGATTCAATCTCCATCTTGGTTATTGGTCTGTTCAGGTTCCCTGAGTCTTCATGGCTCAATTTTGGTAGGTTATATGTGTTCAGGCATCTATCCATTTCTTCTTGATTTCCCAATTTGTAGTAATTTCTGATGATTCTTTGTATTTCTCTGATATCTGTTGTTACATATCCTTTTTCATCCTGATTTTATTGATTTAGGTCTTCTCCTTCATTTTTTGGTTTAGTTGCACCAATGGTGTATCAATTTTTATTTATTTTTTCAAAACACCAACTTTTAGTTTCATTAATCTTTTGTATTTTTTGCTTTAATTTTGTTTATTTCTTCTCTGATTTTAATTATTTATTTTCTCCTACTAATTTTGGGTTTGGTTTGTTGTTTTTCTAGATACCTGTGATACATCGATAGCTCATTTATTTGGTGTCTTTCCAATTTCTTGATGTAGGTACCAACTGCATAAGTTTCCCTCTTAGCATGGAAAAGTAGATCTTTTGAAATTCTTAGAAAACACATAGTTGAAAGCATCCAGTTATAATGGAATCAGACAACTGAATGATACCAGGAGTTGGTAATGATACAATGCACGTTCTTTCTCCAAGTAATTGGTTCCAATTCAATCTTGCTCAGAATTAAGCGAAGTATTACTATAACTCAAAGACACTTCCTCTGGCCCCGGTTTGTTTCCCCTTGGCCATTGCGGGCAGCTACAAAGTAAGCTACACATTTGAAGGATCTGACAACCAACATTCTGTCCCTTAGAAACAGCTGCTACAAGGTCTAGAAAACAGTTTTCTGAAAATCAAAGTAGAAACCAAAGTTATTCTAGAGGTAGGCCTACCTCCCATAACTTTTGTGAAGACTGAAATATTATAAAATACCTAGCTCATGCCTGAGAAGTGGTATCATTCTGGGAGGTATCTCCCCCCTTCTGTCAGACACATATATACCATATAGTTCATTATATTAAACATGCAGAGTTATATATGCAAAGTGCACATAGGCTTAATTATGAAATACTATGTGTGTTACATTTAGTGGTAACATAATATAGATTGTGCTTTTGGAAATTCAAACTGAGAACAAAATTTTTGAGTATATGTCATTAATTATAGTAAATATGCTGTGCATTAAGGGAAATTACCATTTCTCAAAATTCACAAGCAAGAGAACTGCTGCCTAAGACAATTTGCTCAAAAATTAAATGTGATCTCTACAGTATCTTTGTGGTTGCTGTGAATTGCTGATATGGAAGTATTTGGAGTATTTTATTTAATTGTCCTAGGCACTTTGAGTTAGAACCTTCATCTCTGTAGACTTCATAAAGATATTTCAAGAGAGATCATCAGATTGGCTGATAAGAGAGTTATAAATAACCTATTTTAAAAATCTTTATTTCCTTGTAAAAAAAAACCCTGATAATTAATGGGATATTAAGGAATACATCACACTAAACCCCAAATTTATGTTGGATTTGAGAAAGGTAGGTTTTCCCAGATTTCATCCATCTCGGCTTCTTTCTCTTCCTGCTTTTCTTACTCCTCTGCTAGTTTGTTTCTTGGCCCTGCTTTCTTTCAGTTCTCCTCATTTGTGGCTTCTACTGTGTGATGGTTTCTGATCTCTCTTTCTGTGGAGCCCTTGCCTTTCTCTCCACTGCTATTTGTGAACTCTGCATTTCACACGTCCCAAGTCAGGGGACTGGAAAGAGGCTCAGTTGCCGTGCATTGGAGCACGTCTGTTGCACAGAGCTGTAACCCTGGCTCAACAACAGCATGAACAGAGCTGCTGCACTGCTTTGGTTCTGTGGCTCTCCAGGCTCTGCCCCAAACAAATGTGGCTTGGTGCTTGGTGTCACCTAATGCCTTTGTCTGAGAAACTTATCAGAGTGGTCTGTGGAAACAGTTGGCACTAGTATAACTGGCAGAAGAATCTTCGCATTCTAGGAGAGAATGCTTCCTTTGAGGTTGCTTCTAGCTCCAAGAGCCCGTAACTGACAATTCCAAATGAGCTTCAGTTACTATGCATGGGAAGATTCAGGGGTGCCAGGTGTTCACATAGCCACTGTCTCATTTATTTCTTGTAACAAACCAGGAGCATTTTTACAATAGCTCATTGAATCTAAAACGCCATAGTTGTAAGGTGAACCATTATTTAATGAACCACTAAGACTGAAAGAACACTGCCAATTATATTTCGACACAATATTCTCTTATCACTTAGCTTTTTATTGTGTACATGTCAAAAACATCTTAGACTTATATAGGCTTGCATATTTATTATGTGTAATTTTTTGTGTGTACATTGAAAGGAAAAATAGCAAAATCAGTTAGCTAAGGTGCTCTAAAACCTTCTTCATCTAAGTTATTATTGAGTTGTTCAAAAATTCCCAAGTATTTGCACTTGATATCATCATCTGGGTCATCAAGTGTTTGGTTACCTACTGTTAAGAAGTGGGCATTTAGCCTAGTGGTTAAGATGCCCAGGCCCCACATTGAAGCACTGAGGTTCAATTCCCAACTCCTGCTACTGACTCAAGATTCTTGAAATCCAGACCTTAAGGGGTAGCTGTGATAGCTCAAGTAATTGAGTTCCTGCCACCCACATGGGAGGTTCAGATTGAGTTCCCTGCTCCTGATCCAACCTTGTCTGTTGTGGGAATTTAGGGAGTGAATCAATGAATGAGAGTGCTCTATCTCTCTCTCTCCCTCTCCCCTCCTTTTCCTTACAAATTACAAGACAAAAGAATTACTCCATTATTGTCTTTAAAATTTTTTTTCAGACTGTTTTGTTCATTTTGCAAATTTTGATGTTAGAACTGTTTTTATCTTACAATAAATTATGGAAAAATTTTCTACCCCTAACTAGGAATCACATAACTTCCTCAAATTATTCATAGATGGTCAGTAGAGCTGCAGTTTAGCTATGTCTTCAGGAATAACAACAAGTTCACATGTGCACAAGCTATAACACACATGCACTGCTTAGTAAAATGTTAAAGTTATAAAAGCAAACATTAAAATCAACAAAATAGGTGTGATTACCAATTTGCAGATATGGCTCAGGGTCATTTCACATAGTTCCCTGTAGAAGGTAGAAGAAGTGGGAAGGGAATTAACAGTTACTAAGCCTCTACTTAACTACGGTATCCTAGACACTTCCTGTTACATCATTTAATGTTCAAGAAAATTCTTTGAAGTATGTTCTTCTTTACAGATAAGAGAAGTCTAAATAATTTTCCCATGATCATAGATCATCAAATGATAGAATCAGGGGCCCATGCCGTGTGGCGTGGTAGGTTAGGCCTCCACCTGTGTTGCCGAGATCCTATATGGGTGCTCGCTCATGTCCCGGATGCTCCTCTTCCAAGCCAGCTCCCTGCTAATGCACTTGGGAAAGCAGTGGAAGATGGCCCACATGCTTGGGCTCCTGCACCCATGTGGGAGATCCAGAAGAAACTCCTGGCTCCTGGCTTCGGATTGGCCTGGCTCTGGCTGTTGCAGCCAGCTGGGGAGTGAACCAGTGGATGGAAGACCTTTCTCTCTGTCCCTCTCTGTCTGTAACTCTGCTTCTCAAATAAATAAATAAATATTTTTTTAAATGGTAGGATTAAAATTTAAACCCAGGTCTGCCTTGTTCTAAGCAAGATCAATCCATAAAGGTTGGAGTAGGATTAGAAAATTAGACAAGGAAGACATCTAAGGTGCAGAGCAAGCATTCTTAGACAGACCAATATGTAATCAAATCAAGAGTGCATATGAATGGTGCATACCTTTCCTTCATGTCTGCGGTCTGGAGATTTCTACTGCCTACTTGGAATGAGAGACCAGCCCCTGGCTTGCTGCCTTTGATACCCTAACCTAGGGGTAGGGTCTTCTAAGCTCTCAAGGGTCTATAGCTTATCACACAGGGAAGTCACACTACTAGCCTTCTGCATTGTATTGCATAGCCCTTCATCCAGCCTGCTACACAGCTGACCATGGCCTGCTGTTGAATCTAAAGCCCATACTTCTCATTTTTCTGTTTTGTTTTTGTGGTGGTGGTGGTGGTGATGTTTGCTTGTGGTTTGTTTATTTGGTCCTAAAATACTTAGTGGGTCTCATCTTATAAGGAGAGCCCAGAAACATGACTGAAGTCATCATTTCTTTCTTTTGTTTAATTCAGTAAATAGACAGCACTGAACTGAAAGCTACCTGGTATAAAGAGAACTTGAAATGGGAGCACAGCTCTTGCCAAGTGTTGTCCCTGAGATGAATAATTACTCTGTGGGCAGAAGAGAATGCCTGGACACAAAACTTCATCATTACAGATTATATTGTTGCTCTGAGCTCTTCCAGCTGTTGGTGGGAAGCCAGAGGGCTATTCTTTCTAAAATGAAAATCTCAAGTACAAGAAGTTAGAGTAAGATGGGGCTAGCACTGTCCACAAAATGGAAGTATTTTATGAGATTTGCTTTTCAGCTCCTGCTGCCCAGATGTTCCCAGGAACATAGGAAGCAGAGCCATCTGCCACTGCTACTGAAGCCATGGCAGACGGTCCAGTTCCCACATTCGTGATACCCCTTGGACAGAGTAACTGGCGTGAAGTCATTGATCATCCTGTGTAAGACTCCCTTCCTTACCCAGAGGAGGCAACGCATGTTGAGGTTTGTGAGACGGAGTAAGCATCATTAATCACAGTGACCATAAAGAGCTTCCACACATTGAGAATATGCCATGTTCAGACAGTTCACCCCATTCACTTCTCACAGCTGCCCTTTGAAGTACCTATTACTTTTCCTTGTCTAAATAAAGATACTGAGTTTGCGAGAAGCTTAGGTGACTTGCCAATGTCCTCACAGCCAGCCAACAGCTGAGTCAGAGCTCAACTCAAGGTCTGGGTGGCTGTCTTCTGCCAACTAGTGTCCATCACTTCATAGGTTGGACCCCTGGTGCCTGGAGTGGTGCCTTCTATGGCGATTTAAGATTCCTACTCCAGAAAAGAAAAAAATGTAATGAAACGACTACAGGTTAAGGTAGTCAATTTGTATAATCATAGATTTAAAAATAAACAACAAGCATAGACAAAAAAAATGCTGTTTTCTCCTGCCTTCAAGGCTGCTTGCCTGGGTTTTATACAGCTTGGGCTTGATGCTAACCCCTTCCCTTTTCTTCAGCTCCTATTTGACCACAAGCTCTTATATTTCAGCCAGTTTCAATGTCTAGTGCCCTAACTCTGCTCTTATTGACCCCTCTGGCCTATAGCCAAGCTCTATTCTGGCTCACCTCAATTTGAAAACCTACTATTAGGTCCTGTCCTATAACAGGAGCTGTTACTGAAACACCTCTTCCCTTGAGTTCATCTGACTAAGTTGGTACAAAATTTCCAGACAGAGAGTTTCTAGGCATTGGGTGGGAGATGCTTCCTTGACTTCACCCAGAAAACCTTGATCCTTACTTATAATTCATTAAATGGGAATATCAGGACACAAAGAGAGCTGCATGGGTAGACCAGAGCTGGGTGGTCAAGTGCTGCTGTAGTTGCCTGGTTGGTGATTGGGTCTCTAATGTTGGAGAACTGGTATCACACATATGTATAGGGATTAGATTCTACCTAGTCCTGGATCAAAATTCAAGGGTGGAGATTCTAGGCACAGATGAGAAGGAAGTGCTATAATGTGTGCCTGTGAAAGTGGAATTCTTCCTGAGCAGGTGGATTGTGAATACTGTGGTAGTAAGAAAATGAGAAGCTATGAGCCAAGGAGAAAAAGTTAAGCACAACTTCCATTAATCCTTCTCTCTCATTCACTGTCTCTTGCTTTTATAAACCTATCTTCCTTTGCTTCATTGGTCCATTTACTCACTCAACAGATTCTCAATGAGTTTGTAAGACTGTGCATTCACTTTAGCCAGGGAAAATGTTCTTATTCAATTTCCTTCACAAAGATGAGCATTATTCAAAATATACCCACATACATCCTCTCTGGAGCACATTATGGACTCTTCACTGCTCCATTTCACTCCTTAAGACATTTCCCCTTAGGAAGCTCAATAAATGCTCAGCAGCTTCCCACTAAGGAAACTGAGGCAAGATTCTGATCTGTCTGTTGTTATCTCAGTGACAAAACTTCCAAATAAGACTCCAGGCATAAGAGCCTCAGAGTTGCTGGTTCTAAGGGACTGATTTGTCCTTCCATTTTATCTCATTGTCCCTAGATTGAAGGCCAGAGAAGAGACTTAAGAAGAGGAGGGGAGTGGAGTGGAAAAAACTACAAACAAAGAGAAGAGAAGGGGCAGGAAGGGAAGGAAGGAAGGAAAGAAAATAGTCATCCTAATTGAGGGTAGAATTGTTTGTGTACTTGTGTGTGTGCACACCCATTTGTGCATGGTATGTTTATGCATGAAGTCATGTTTAGATTTTGCTACTGTTTCAGAAATTGTACCCAAATATACTGCATTTTGGGGATGGTCATTTAGCCCACCAATTCAGACACCATAGAGATGCCCACCTCCACATCAGACTGTCTGGGTTTGATGCCCCGCTCTGACTCCTGACTCAAGTTTTCTGCTGCTGTGGTCCCTGGAAGGTAGCAGTAATTTCTCAAGTGGTTGAGTTTCTGCCACCCACGTGGGAGACCTGGATTGAGTCCCAAATCAATCCTTTAGCCTGGCCCAATTTTGGCCAAATTTCAGCCACTGTGGGTGTTGAGCAAGCAAGCCAAAATGTAGGAGTTCCTTCTGTGTATCTCTCTTTTCTGTTTCTTGGCTTCTCAAATAAATGCATAGTTTTAAAAAATGTATTGCATTTAATATATAGCCAAGATGCTATTGAAGTGCTTTACAACTAAGGTATAACTACACTTAACGTACTGAATATGCCAAACTGAATAGCTCCCAACCTGAAAATGAGATTCCCCCTCTTTCTTGGCTCTGACTTACCGTTGCTTGATTGGATTATTTACAGCTCACTTTCAACTGCGACCTACTTTTCTCTTCAAATATGGTCAGTTTTGGACCAGAGAGACCATATATTGTCAACGTCTATCCAAATTGAATGTTCTGGTGATTGTACCAGCACAGAAGTTAATTTATGGATGAAAATAAAGTCCAAAGACATCCTGATGATAATTAGCACTCTCCATCTTCCCATTTGCTTTTCAACTTCAAGGTCAGCCCAAAGACTCACCCAAGCTTTGCAGGGACAACTGTGTCACTGCTTTCTCCATATTTGTGAGTTGTGGCATCTGTTTCTCCCATTCTGAGTGGACTCCTGTGCCAGAAATTCTGTTTGAAAGAATTCATCTCTGAATTCTTGACCATTCTATTGTGATGCTCACCAGAAATACTTCCTGCATGAGTACCACTGGTGAGTCATGATGACATGGCAGTTACTTGAATGTGTGTTTGCTTTACTCCCACAGCTTACATTATGGGAAACAAGGTACTTCCACTTCTATTCATCTGCCATATACTTAGTAGATGCTTAACAAATGTTCTCTGCATAATCCCTGAGCTAACTCCAAACAAATGCTCTTCAAAAATGAATAAAAATTTTCAAGAGTAGATAACTGGTATTCCCTTTGGTAAAGACCAGTTCTGAATTTCTGAATAGTTTGGAGTTTGTTTAATAGTGTTAGCATAGACATAGCAAATTATTTCCAGGAGTAATTACCATTTTTAAGTGATTGCTATCTGCCACACACTATGTTTGACATTTCATTTTTTTCTAGTCTATGAAATAATTATGCATATAAATTTTATAATTTCCATTTTAAACCTGAAGAAAGTGAAGCTTACAGAGGGTAAGTAACCTGCTTCAGATTATACAGTGAGTAACGCTGAAATTCTGATCATGCTCCGTGTGCCTGCATCCCCTACACCTTCTTACGTTCATAGCATAGCTTTAAGGCAGAAACAGGATATGCAAGTCATGCCATGGGCAGCTTTTCTAGAAGAGAACCTGTTTTACCACTACATAGTATTTTAAACTGTATTAAGTACTCAGGCATGCTTCAGCTTTATGTGATGTCCCTTAGGCTTTCCATGATGTTATCGTTCTTTTGTAGTTCAGAGAACGTATAAATAATTTTATTGCATCAGGAAGATTGGAAAAGTTGCCACAGGATAGAAGTTGCATAGCCAGAACTGATTGCAGTATTTTTGTAGTTTCTACCACATGATTCAACATCTCAGAGATAGCAAGGAATCCTGGAAGACTGAACGGAGAAGCAGTCAACTGGTGGGCTGTAGTCTAACACTATGGAAACAGAGCTGAAAGGAAAATGCGTGCTAAAATGCAATGCTTCTAGCATGGACATCACAGAACTTATATAGCAACCACATTTCAGCGGTGCTTGGGCATGGTTTCCATAGCAATATGATATCTTTCCCGGAGAATTTGTCGGCTTAAAACAGTAGGCTTCCTCACTAAAAGAAGCAAACACAAAGTACATCAATATTTGTTTTCCCATTATACACAGACCATAATGCTGGATGATGGCAACGAGACAATAATCCTCACCACAGAGCAAATAAGGAATGAGGTCAGCACTTTTGCTGGGACAAAGTGGATACACTTCGATCAGGAGGCGCTACAACCCATGCAGGCCGCCCAGCATCACCCTGTGCTGGGCTGAGGCTGGAGCCCTGACTCCTTCAGATTTGCATGATAAAATGAGTTATAATTCACAGAAGTTTACACTGGTCTTCCTTAAGTAGGAAAAAAGTAGAGGATCAGAGAGAACAAATTTCTCCAGAAAGGGCGCTTAGCGTTGAATGGGACAGAAAAATCTAGAGCTAGAAGAAAACCACAGTACTGACAGCCAGCACGTATTGCATCTCTTTTGTGCAGCAGACACTATTCTAGGATAGTGCAGAGGTCTGGCCCCGAGTCTGCACTCCACGGCTCTTCTACACAGGCAAGGAAACAAAAGCAAATCTCTTGTCCAAATTCCAAAAACGTCTAAGTTCTAAGTGACCAAACTTAAGGCTTGGACTACAGACACTGGGATTTCCACATTGGCTGGCTCTTCGTATACAGACCAGGCTATTAGGACTATGAAGAGAGACTCAGAAGAAGCAGAGTGGTGGAAGTAATAAGGGTACCTGCTTTTCTCATACTTTAGAATAAACACAACTTGTCCCTCCAATTTCAAACAGCTCTCTTCAAAACGCCTTCAATAGCTCAAACCCTGCTAAAACACTTTAACGGCACACCCAACTTTTAGTGGAGTTACAGTCTGATTAATTGATAATTATTGAGCCTAGGGATTTGAATTTGAATTTTTTTTGCCATAGTCACTAGTGTGTTTGGAAGAATGGTGTCTGATCTATATCCTGCAGCTAGGAAGTGATGGTTTTATAAAATGACTACACGTCACAAACCAACCATCTTTGATGATCTTGTGAATAAAAATAGTCTGATTAAAAACAAGTACAGGGCCTGACTTGGCACAGTGAATTAAGCCACCACCTGCAATGCTGCATCCCATATGAGTTTGTGTCCTGGCTTCTCCACTTCCAATCCAGCTCCCAACTAATGCACCTGGGAAAGCTGCAGAAGATGACCCAAGTGCTTAGGACCCTGCCACTCATATTGGAGACCTGGATGGGGTTCCAGGCTCCTGGCTTCAGCATGACTCACCCCTACCTACTACAGTCATGTTGGGAATGAACCATAGGTGAAAGATCGATCTTTATTTCCCTCTGTCTCTCCCTACTCTCTCTGTAACTCTGCCTTTCAAATAAATAAATGTTTTATAAAGTAAAATAAAATAATTTCTGGTGCAGGCGTTTAACCTAGCAGGTAGAATGCCCGTGTCCAACAGCAGAGTGTCTGAGTTCAGTTTCTAGCTCTGGCTCCTGACTCCAGCTTCCCACCTAAGCAGTCGTTGAGGGCAGCAGTGATGACTCTAGTCACTGGGTCCCTGGCTCTCATATGGGAGACTTAGACTGTGTTCCCTGCTGCTGGCTCTGGCCCTGGTCTTATTCCAGATAGATATTTGTAGATATTTGGTGAGTGAACCAACAGATGGGAGCACACACTTTCTCTCTTCCCTGTCTCTCAAATAAATAATATAAGTATTTTTTAAATAAATTTTGAAAGTACATGATGATACCAAAAACCCAGAAAAGGTTGTGAACTGTATTGAGGAGATAAATGTGGGAGCAGCAGCATTATATGGTGATGAATGTCACTGCTTCAGGAGGGAAAAACTTTCGTTCTACCATCTGTTAGGTCAGTGGACTTAAGCAAGTTATGAGACCCCTAGAGGCCTCAGTTTCCTCACCTATCAAATGGGACTAATAGTAGCACCCCACAGTGTTCTCGAAATGAGGCGACACAACCAACATGATGCTGTCAGAACAGTATCTGATGCGCTGTAAGCCTTACCCCCGTTTCCTTTGCCCTTTGCATGCCAAAGATACCAGACTCTTCAAAGTCCCCACATATACCGTGCACTCTAAGGCATCAGTACCTTCCACTCTTCCTAGAGGGACCTTCCCTTATTTGCTATTTTTTTTTTTTAAAAATCCCTTCTCATTTCTAAAGGTTAATTCCACCGCTTCATGACTCACCAGGCAGTCTTATGTATCTCTTCTATCCTGCCACTGTTTCTTTTAATTCACTATATAATGCTCATTAAAATTCTAGTAATCCAATACCCAAGGCACATTAAATTGTAATGATTTGCCAGCATGTCTTTCTCTTCATTCAGCTCTTTGAGTGTGTATTAATCCCCTGGATCCGGCAAAGAGCCTGCTATGTCATGGGCATTCACTAACAGTTGTCTCATAGGTGAATGGGCAAATACTGAGCTTCAATATAAAGTGCAAGCTTGTACCCAATACATTAAAATAAGAAAACTGTCTAGAGGTGTTAGTAATCAACCATGAAGGCTGCAACCATAAAAACCAAATTGCATTCCTATTTTAAAAATATTTTATTTATTTATTTATTTATTTGAGAGGCAGAGTTACAGAGAGAGAGGGAGAGACACAGAAAGGTCTCTCATCCACTGGTTCACTCCCCAAATGGTCACAACAGCCAGAGCTGGGCCAGTCTGAAGCCAGGAGCCGGAAGCTTCTTCCAGGTCTCCTACATAGGTGCAGGGGCCCAAGCACGTGGGCCATCTTCCACTGCTTTCCCAGGCCAAAGCAGAGAGCTGGATTGGAAGAGGAGCGGCTGGCAAATTAACCAATACCTATATGGGATGCTGGCACCGCAGGAGGAGGCTTAACCTACTACACCGCAGTGCCAGCCTCCCTACTTTCATTTTAATCAAATCCCAAAGCTTTAGAAAGTATGGTCCAAATATACTTTGACCCAGAAGAGATTATAGATGACTTTGTGATAGAGACTCTTGAGGCCAGTGAAAGAAAGCTGAGATCATGACCCAAAGTGCAGCAGAATTCCACAGTTCTTATTTCATGTCCCAATCAGCAAATTATCGCCATTTTTTTTTTTGCCATTTAGTAAGTATTCTGAATAATATTGCACTAGGAGACATGAGTGTATGAAACACATAAAAAAAAATGAGCTAGGTTTTTCCTTTTTTGATTAAACTCAGGGTTTGTGCGAATCACTTTTTTTTTTTTTTGACAGGTAGAATTACAGACAGTAAGAGAGACAGAGAGAAAGGTCTTCCCTCTGTTGGTTCACTCCCCAAATGGCTGCCATGGCTGGCGCTGCGCCGATCTGAAGCCAGGAGCCAGGTGTTTCCTCCTGGTCTCCAACGCAGGTGCAGGGGCACAAGCACTTGGGCCATCCTCCACTGCCCCCACCCCCCGGGCCACAGCAGAGAGCTGGACTGGAAGAGGAGCAACCGGGACTAGAACCTGGCACCCACATGGGATGCCGGCGCCACAGGTGGAGAATTAACCAAGTGAGCCATGGCGCTGGCCCCATGTGGGAATCATTTTAACCTTTCATTGTTTGCCAGGGATATTCAGTTCCTTACAGTTTCCCTGCACTGGAAACAGAGCTGAGAGCTGAGTCTGGAACCAGCACAACCACACAGCTCAATGCTTCACAGGCCGAGGCTGCTCCAGCACACAGGATTGAGCAGACGGGGCAGGGCAAAACATTTCTGCTTCTCCTGAATGAGAACTGGGCAAACAGGCACTCAAGCAAAGCTCTGCAGAGACACATTGCAGAGTGCTACCCGTCACGTGGTCTGTCAACTCACCCAAGTAAAGCTGTCGTGATCAACGTGGAGAACTGAAATCAGAGGTATCTGGGTAGAGGCAGACATCCCAAGGACCCACGGAGTAGAGGAAAAGGCAGGTTCCGTGAGAATTTCTTCTCTGTGGTCTTGTGTCAAGAATTTCTTCAGGTTTGGAAGGATGCTGGGGGCTCCACAATTACTTTTGCAACTACAATACCATGATAATGACTGTATGTTTAAGCACATAGGAACACACACTATACCTTCTGTATGTATAATCTATAGTATAGTCTACAACTTTTGAAACATTGAGACTGGGAAGGCAGAAGTATGTCCACCTTGAGATCGATGGAATACAGCCTGCTTGCCTCCAAGTTGAGTGTTTTTAAGCTTTCAATGGAGGCCAGTGGTCATTCCCTACCTATTTCCTTCCTCATGGTGGGCACTTAAGGACAGCACCTGTCTCCTGTCTGTCTGCTCACTCACTGATGCCTCCCCTGGGTAGGAGGACTCACTACTCTTTTTTTTTTCCCCAGATTTTATTTATTTATTTATTCGAGAGGTAGAGTTACAGACAGAGGGAAAGACAGAGAGAAAGGTCTTTCATATACTAGTTCATTCCCCAAATGGCCTCAACAGCTGGAGCTGTGCCAATCCAAAGCCAGGAGCCAGGAGTTTCCTCCAGGTCTCCCATATGGGCACAGGGGCCCAAGCAACCTTGGCTATCCTCCACTGCTCTCCCAGGCCATAGCAGAGAGTCAGATCAGAAGAGGAGCAGCCAGAACACAAGCCAGTGCCCACATGAGATGCCAGCATCATAGGTGGAGGTTCAGCCCACAGTTCACTATTCTTATTGGTGACTCTGAGAAAGGACATAGGCAAAGGTGGCTGGATCCTTCCCTATGCAGGCAGGAGTGGGGAACATCCAGCCTGTGGGCCATATATGGCCTGTGAAATCATTTGGTCTGGCCCTACCAAGGCAACCACAGGCAGGACTCAAAATTCAAAGCATCTGTAGCAGGTTCATCTTTAGGTTGATAATTTTATGTGGTCCACCGATGATATTATAAATATCCAAATGGCACTTGGCAGAAAAAGGATTCCCCACTCCTGAGCCAGCAGTTCACAGAAAGCTGTGTTCTGTTCTGGTTCTGTGTGCTGTGAGCTTTGCTGGGGGAGAGCTCTTTGTGAGGGGATCGGGGCCTGTGATCAGCTGGGTGAGTCTGCCTGATGCTGGAGAGCAGTATTAGGAAGCTCATTCTGGCTGCTCCTAAACCACATTTACCAACCTAGCCTTGCTCAGCAAAAGAGCTGATATCGTGGATTCCATCTGCCTGACCATTTAGATCAAAATCACATAAGGGAAAAGGAGAGTATTTACCAGCTCTCTAACCGCCCCCACCACCTGGGATATGCAGACTCAGTATGTGATCCACTGCATCACCACCTGTATATTTGCTGTAGCAAGGCAGATGGCAGAGTCAGATGAGCAGCCTCTGGTCCTTCAATGAGGTGCACAGTAGTCAACCAGTCACCGGGAGAAAAGCCATCATCTGCAGTGTTTCCCAGCTTCCGTGGTGGGGATACAGGACCCCAAGGCCCAGTTCAATCTACCCAATGAGGTCCTGGAGTGCGGAACCAGGAGGAGGGTAACACAGCCAGCTCTCACAAGCCAGTGAGGGGTGACTCCGTGCTCACCATCCCTCTCTAGAACCAGAGCAGGCCTCCTCCCAGAGAGGCCACCTCCTACGGCACGTGGCTGGAGACAAGCTCTCAGCTGGAACTCCTGTTTGGGGAGTATTTTCTGCCCTAAGTTCTAATCCCAATAGAAAAGAAGGCCAAGATCTTGTGCCTAACTCAGTGGCTAGTCTGCCATCATTCAATACATAATTAAAGAAACCGGATGAGAACAGGGTCACCTTGTGGATGGTCACACCAGGAGCCAGCCTGATGAGGATTTGATGCGTTTCTTTCCCAGGTTCCTGCAGTTCTCCATTCCCCTGGTCTTACTCTGGACTCTGGTAATCAGTTCCTGTCACAGAGGAAAGCCATTTTTCTGTCCCTTGCTGTGATCTTCCAAAAAATAGAAATACCACAGCCTGCATTCTGCTTGATAGATGAGTGATTGGAGACCGGTTGCCTACATCACATAGAGCCTTCAGATACTGTCTATGTATTTGAAAAAATTGGGGATTGTGCTATTTTCCCAGGGATTGTTGGAAATATAAATTCTGATGCAGAAACACCCAGGATGGTATGTGGCATATAGCAGGAATACAGGAAATGGTTGACATTGTGGTCATACTTTTGTTGGGACAGGGGTGCAAACACAGCCCAAGCAAGTGGCCAAGGAGTGGGGTGGCAAGCAGAGTGCAGTGAACAGAGCTCCTAGGTAGCCCCTCGGCCTGCGATGTTAGTACTGGTCTGCCTAGTGTGCATATGTGTTTTCTTTCTGAGTCTGTCCTCTTGTGGGCCCCTCTCTCAGAAGCCAGCACTCTCATGGGGCAGCAGGAACTGTAAGCAACTGTGGGCAAGAGGCAGGCCCTTGGCTCTTCACAGTGTTTAAAAAAATGTTCTTAACATGCTTACATCGTTCACATTTTTCATGTTGTAAAATGTACATTTTCCAGTGCATGCATAGTATCCCATTGAGCAGGTACACCACATTTGCCATAATTAACTTGATTCTGAATCAAGTTGGTCTTCACTTTTCACTACTATAAACAAACAGTATTTCATGACCCTTTTACTTCATGGACATCTGTGGGCAAAAAGTCTTGCTTACATTCTGATTGTATGTTGAGAAGGACTGTGGTATATATGTACAGATTCTGTACAATGTGACTGTGTTTTGTTTGTATTAGCAAGTAGGAAGTGCAGACCTACAGGAAACACTCAAAAGCCACCCGCAGCTCTCCTCAAGGAAAGTTCCGTGTTTTTCTTCATGGCCACCCTACAGTCATCCCCTAGTTTCACTCCCTCCTCTTTCAGAATTTCTCCCATTCTTTTCATAGGTAACTTCCTAAAACAACCCAGTAGATGCAGAACAAAAAGGCACCTCAGGACCTTGGTAACAAAGTCTCTAAGTTGAGTTCCCCCAGTGGCAGCGAGAAACAAAGACTCAAGTACAAGTGGTTTGTCTGAGGTGGAGGAGTGAGCAATGAGAAGAGGCAGGCAGTGAAGCATGCCTAAGGCAGCCAGCATTGTGAGTGGGACTCAGTCCCCCAAGGGAGCCACTTGGAACCATATGCCTCACAGACATCGCACCTGGGGACGGGGGAGCTGGGGTATCGATTCACAACTCCCATTAGCCAGTCATTGATTGACAGCCGCGCTGGAGGGTGGTGATAGCCTGGCACTTCCTGTGGCACAGCTGAGCCATGAGGCCTCAGTAGTCAAAGAAAGTCCTTAGGTTTTTGTAATTTTTAAATGTTTATTTTATTTATTTGAAAAGCAGAGTTGCAGATATATATATGTGTGTGTGTGTGTGTATATATATATATATATATATAGAGAGAGAGAGAGAGAGAGAGAGAGAGAGAGAGAGATAAAGAGATCTTTCATCCTCTGGTTCACTCTCCAAATGGCCACAATGGGCTGGGGCTGGGCCTGGCTGAAGTCAGCAGCCAGGAACTTTTTCTGGGTCTCCCACATGGTTGTAGGGGCCCAAGGATGTGGATCATCTCTGCAGCCTTCCCAGGCACATTGGCAGGGAGCTGGATAGGAAGTGGAGCAGCCGGGACTCCAGCTGGTGCCCGTATGGTATGCTGGCATTGCTGACGGTGGCTTTACCTACTACACAACAATGCCAGCCCCAGATGGAAGTTCTTGATAGCCACTGAAGTTATAGGAGTGAGGGCATGGCGGGGAGGGGGTTGTTGTTGATGGTGGGCAGGTTCCAAGAGCTTCTGTTAGAATCTACCCTCGGTACATACACAGCTGAATCCTTGGCATTGCTTGCTTTAAGTCATAAGACAGTTCATAAAGAGGATATTCATGATCTAAAATCCATGCTCTCCACCCTGTAATATTCATGTACCCATTAAATGTTGGATGAGCTGCAAAGCCAGCAAACACAACAGGAGAAGGTAGGCGGGGCTTCACATAAGAAGGTGACAATCATTTATAGAGCAAGTATTTATAGAGGATCTTCTAGTCCACCAATCTCAATTAATTTGAAAGGCAAGGAGACACAGAGAGAAGAAGTTACAGAAAGAAACCAATAGAGCTCCTCCATCTGCTAGTTCACCCAACAATTGCCCACAGCAGCTGGGTTTGAGCCAGGCTACAGCCAGGAGCCCATGGCAGATGCTAGAGCACAAAGGCAGGAGCCGCATAGCCACTGTCTGGAAAGCAATTGCCTTTCGGCCTGGTGGAAGAGACAGAACCATCAGACGAGAAGCTGGGATCTGAGAGCAGAGAACCATGGCCTGCCATCCAGGCAGGTGGCCCAGCCAATGCCCCACAGAAGAAACAGCCATGGGGTACATCTAGACAGACAAAGCCTGACAGCCTCACCATTCCCCGAGGTGCTGTGGGGTAGGTATCATGGGCCTAAGTGAGGCATGGAGGCAGCAGAGTGCATTGCTACACAGGATGGGCATTTCTCTGTGGGACTGAGGGTTGCTGGCCACAAGCAAAGAACAGACATAGGATGGATGATGACTTAGTGGGTCCCAGGGCTAATGGAAGACCATGAAGAACCAGCTGCCTCCTCTCCCCCTGAAGCTCTTGTGGAGTTTAGACAGGAAGACAAGTCAAGAGACAGAGATGTGATAGATTAATCCTTAAAGTGTTCTAAAGCACAATGTGGTAACCACAGTGAACAACCTTTAACTGTACATTTTTAAAAGCTAGTAGAGAGGATTTGGCATGTTCCCAACAAGAAATGATGAATTTTGAGGTGATGGGTATGTTAATTACTCTGATCATTACACACAGTCTATGCGTGTGTTGAAATATCACATTGTATCCCATAAATATGTTCCATTATGTAGCAATTAAATTTTTTAAATTAGAGGATAAAATAGTTCTACCTCTGGCAGAATGAGGCACTGTCATAAAAATTAAACTGAATTGTAGACAAGTAGAGACAGAGATGTCTCTTCTATATGTGTGGATTGAAAGCTGTGTTACATCTGATTCTCCTAATATCACCCAGTGATTCTCATAATATTGTATTGTTCTCATCAGCTAATCCCCTAGGGGGGTGAAGTAGAGAGTAGAGTTTTTGGAGTCAGACAGACTGATTCAAATTTTAACTCTCTCGATTTCAGTATTTATTTTCAATGCATTCAGTCTTTGTGTGATTATGGACAAATTCACAGTATTTTAACCCTGTTGAGCCCCTGTGAAATGGTGGTTTCTGTGCGTGCTAAGATAAGATAGAAAGTCCTTCACTGGGAAGTCTGAACAGGGCAGGCCTCCAGCAGGTGAATAATACAGTGTGGGCTTCTGGGCTTCACAGGGCTGCAAGGGCTCACGGACAGAGATGAAGGAATCCTGGTGAGTGGGCCACAATGACTCTGCCGGGCCGGGTGACATTGCAAAGACCCTATAGGCTTCATGGTTTCAGTCCAGAGCCAAGGGCTAAGGGGGAGTTTGGAAACAGAAGGCTGTGCTAAAGCAAACAGATGGCATTGGGGATCTTCTCCAAAGAGCCGTTGCATTACCTTCTCCCCTGGGTCTGCAGGTGCAATTATATCCATTCCCACAGATGATGGAATTTGCCACAAATCAGCAAGGATTTTCAAAGAATAAAAATTATATATGTCTTGCCAGATTTAAGGTGACACATGAGTATTACAAATCCAATCCTCATCATGAAAAAGACTAAATAGAATTGTTTGTGTCCCTGCTCACATATCTAAAGTTTGAGTCTTATATAACGTACAACTACTTATTCCTTTTTCAGATACAACTAGATGTTTTGAATCTATGCAAAATAGTGATGGATACATACTGCATTCTTCAACTGATTTTCAAGAAATACTTATATAAGAATTATAAATAAATAACCATGTCAAATTTTGTTTATTACATTATATGGCTTAGAAAATTATTTGCCTGTTGCTTCACTCTTTAGAGGAGAAATATCCAAATCTCAGAAGTATTGTTAATTTGGGACAAATCAAGTCTGAAATTTTGGAAACAATAATCTGTATAATATGTAAAATACTATGCATGGTGTCTGGTATGCAATTAGAGACAGACAGAAAGATATTTCCTTCCCTCTCCCCCCTCAATCATCCGTTGCTGGAGGAAAGAACCAGACATTCTTATCTCACACTGGCACTTCCCTTCTACTCCCCTTCCTAGTCATGACACAAAATACCTCTGCTATTTCTGCTTAAGCTGCACCAGGTGCTGGGAATGCAAAGAAGACTCCACCCTTACCCTAAGAAGCAGTCTAGGGTACAGGATTGGTACAGTGGGTAAGATGCCACTTGGGACGCTCACATCCCACATCAGAATGCCTGGGTTCAAGTTCTGGGTCACTTTTTCATTCCAGCTGCCTGCCGATATACACCTGAGAGGCAGCAGGTGATGGCTTATGTACTTGTGTCCCTACCACCCGCACGGGAGACCTGGATTGAGTTTCTGGCTCCTGACTTCAGCCTGTCCCATCCCTGGATGTTGTAGTCACTTGGGGGTGTGAACCACAGGACAGTTTCTGTCTGTCTCTATCTCTGTCATCTCTCTGCCTTTCAAATAAAATGAAATTAAATAATTTTTAAAAGAGAAAAAAGTCCAGCAGTCTAACAAGGGGAAAAGGCATTCAAACCTTAGACTCAGGCTGGCACTCTCCTGTCTATTTAACTCCACATCCCCCTGTTAGATTTTCTCACCTAGTTGTTTCCTCACCGGCTTTCCTCTTCTCAGACCACCTGATCTGATGTGTGGGGTCAGCCCTTGTAAATTAGAAAGCCTCACACAAGTCCTTCAAACTGTTGGGCTGGATAGATTCTTCTAGCAAGCTTCTTTTTTTTTTTTTTAATTTATTTGAAAGACGGAGTTACAGAGAGAGGTAGAGACACAGAGAGAGGTCTTCTATCTGCTGCTTCACTCCCCAGATGGCTGCAATGGCTGGAGCTGAGCCAATCCAAAGCCAGAAGCCAGGAGATTCTTCCAGGTCTCCCATGTGGATGCAGGGGCCCAAGGACCTGGGCCATCCTCCACTGCTTTTCCAGGCCATAGAAGAGAGCTGGATCAGAAGTGGAGCAGCCAGGACTAGAACTGGCACCCATATGGGATGCCGGCTCTTCAGACTAGGGCTTTAACTCGCTGCACCACAGTGCTGGCCCCGAGCAAGCTTCTAAAGGAGAATCTGCTCATGAATTGAAGAGGGGGCAGTTTTAAAAGCAATGATTCTTTGTGTATCAGGGATATCTGCTGACTCCAAGTTTGGATTTTAGGAAACAAATGATCTCAGCCCCTTTCATTTTCACCCTTTGGACTTTTCATTTAATAAACATGTCTCAAGTGCCTGTTTTGAGCCAGGCACTGGATAGGTTCTGGGTTAAGACGAGTAAACAGTGTGCCTGTTCTCAAAGAGTTCATGGCCAAGGGGAGATAGAAAGCAAGTCAACAGACCACAGGAGTAGATGAGCACGGTGGAACCAGGCACAGGATGCTCTGGGAACACAGAGGCTCACCTCCATTGTTTTGGTAAAATCGGTTCCCTCACAGTGTGTCCCTGACCAAATAGGCCTCCATTATTGTAAGAGCAGTGATCCTGGCACACAGAGGGAGAAATTATTTTTCCTGACTCCAATTTGGCTCCCATCGACGTGGAAGTGGTGTGCCTTAAAGTTGGCATTCTGTCTGCTACAGCTGTAAGTCTGATGAGACGGATGCTGGCCTCAAGCAGACAGTCTTCTGGACTCTGTGTTCAGTGTCCGACAGCACTGTCAACAACACTGTCAACGCTCCCACCCTGCCCCCAGCAGACCTGGGTTTAGAACTGTTTTGACCGTTGAATGGAAGCTTATCGCCTCTTACTTCCAGGCTTGGTCTGGTGATATCCCCCTAAAATATCCCCCTAACACATCACCACCTCCTCGCTGAATTAGATCATGTAGAAAGTCTTCTTTCTTTTGAAAATGTGTCCACAGCGCCTGTTTACTCTCCTGCCAGGTTGGGTGAGCTGAGGGGCCAAAATGCCATCTCTCCTGATTACAGCTCAGAGAACTAAGAGCTGAATCACATTATCCATTGTGGGTTCCAAACTGCTCTGTCAAAAATAGGACAGTGGCCTTCGTAGTGCTGGAGGTGGAAATGGGGTTGGAAAAAAAGACCCAGGAGATGTCTCATTACCTGTGGCAGAATGGGCAAGTGGAAATGACCAGAACCCAGAAGTAGGTCTGGTGGGGTAAAGGTAGAAGCTAGAAGCTAGGTAGAACTCAGCAAAAGATGGTGAAAAATTCTATGAAGTTCTTTAAAAATTACAGTTAAAAATAAATAGAAATCGGCCAGCGCCGTGGCTCAACAGGCTAATCCTCTGCCTTGCGGCGCCGGCACACCGGGTTCTAGTCCCGGTCGGGGCACCGGATTCTGTCCCGGTTGCCCCTCTTCCAGGCCAGCCCTCTGCTGTGGCCCGGGAGTGCAGTGGAGGATGGCCCAAGTGCTTGGGCCCTGCACCCCATGGGAGACCAGGAAAAGCACCTAGCACCTGGCTCCTGCCATCGGATGAGCGCGGTGCGCCAGCCGCAGCGCGCCGACCGTGGCAGCCATTGGAGGGTGAACCAACAGCAAAGGAAGACCTTTCTCTCTGTCTCTCTCTCTCTCATTGTCCACTCTGCCTGTCCAAAAAAAAAAAATAAATAGAAATCAAGTCTAAGATACCTTATGCTTTGACACTGACAGTTGTTCTACAAATTATTTGGTAATGATGAAAACATATAACAAATTATGGGAGTTGCTAAAAACACCATCTCAAATTCTGAGAAGGATTTGTTGATGAATGTAGGGGAGGAGTGAGAGCGTCTCAGAAACATTTTTTTCTGGTTGGGAAAAGATGTTGACACTGCTGTGTGAAGGTAGTGTGACTGAGTGTTGCTTTTCTGGTTCTGCTCAGTGGAGGAGCGAAGGGCACCCCTCCAACGAGAGGAGAAGTGATGCTATGTTTTGTTCATTCTACTCACAATTCTTCCTCCCTTTAATGAACAGCAACTAGACTAAAATAACAGGGCTACAACAGCAACCCCAGATTGCTGTAAAAACAACTACGCTTCTTCATTGAGAAGCTATGCTTCAGATAAACCTAGAGACCTGCATGGGTGATCAAGGAACAAGTCAGGGTCTTGTCTGCACAAAGATACAGAAAACTTCAGGAGCCATAATTAACTGGGCTTAGTGAATAACAATGCTAAAAATATACCTACGCGGTATTTATTTCTGCACACATTGCTCTATGATAGTATATTTAATACAATATTCCTTATTGTTCTTATACCTATTTTTTTAAAAGATTTTATTTATTTATTTGAAAGGCAGAGTTACAGATAGGCAGACCTTCCATCCACTGGTTCACTTACCAAATGGCCACAATGACCGAAACTGGGGCAGCCTGAAGCCAGGAGCCAGGAGCTTCTTGCAGTTCTCCAATATAGATACAGAGGCCCATGGACTTGGATCATTTTCTGCTGCTTACCCAGGTGCATTACCAGGGAGCTGGATTGAAAGTGGAGAAGCCGGAACTCAATCCATTGCCCTATGGGATACTGGCACTGCGGGCCATGGCTTTAACCCACTGCACAACAGTGCCAGTCCCTATTTTTAAAGAACTCTATTTTATAAGATGACAGCTGGGAGAAATGCAGTTTTTTCTCAGTTCATTTGCCTGCTATGTGGATTCTGACTAAAACTAAGAAACCCTAAGCAACATCAGCTCAGGGCATACAAGTTGCAGAACACACTGCTATAGACTCAAGGTTAGGAAGCTGTTACATGATGACTTTGCAGATCTAACTATTAAATGACGAAAGGGATTCAACAGATGACGATCTGAATAATAGTGTTTCAGACTTCCAATGATCAAAAACATCTAGGAGAGTGAACTTCAAGTGCTGCAGGAACATCATTGCCATTGAGCCATGAAGGCAGGAGGCACACAGCACATTCTCTGCACAAGTCAGATGGGAGCCTCTGCAGGCCTGATTGTCTGGGAGTCAAAGTCGAAGTACCCTCTGCCACTAATGCAGTCCTCCAACATTTGGGATGATGCTCTGGTTTCTCTTTTCCAAGTGGTGGCAGGTAACTCAAACCTGTCAACAGAGTGCATCCCTTGGAATACCATATCTTGAAAGAAGTTAGATCACAAAAAGTCAAACACTCCTTTCTTGCCATAGTGAACACCCGTGCCATGAAACAGCTCAAGCCAGCCCAGGCAGAGACCCCACCAGGAGGCCACATATGGGCATTCTGGGCAGCTGAGCCAGCTAAGTTCCTACTGACACCATCCACCATCAGACACATTGAGTGGAGTCTCCCCCAGCTGACTCCTGCACCAAACTGTTGAATCTTCCCAGATGGGAAGCCCCAGACATGTGGAGCAGATACATACTATCTTTGCCATGTAGGGTTGAGTTTACTGACTGTGTTGCATATTCACAAGAAGCTATGAAAAGGCCGCCTAGTGACAGGAAACAGTTTAGAGAAAACAAAGAGCTGCCCTGCTTGCAGGAACAGCCCACCTGCTGACCTAGAAGGAATGGACTGGAATCCACTAGGCTCTTGGCAGGTGGCTTGGACCAGGAAGTCAGGAGGGTTTAGGTTGCTGTGGCTGTAGCCGCTGCCACCCATGTGCCCCTGTCAGTCCCTGCTGATGCAGGCTCCGTGGTGGCTGTTTCCGCTGTTGGGCTCTTCTGGAAACAGAAAGGGCAATCCCCCTCTCCTGTTCTCTGGAGGCGCAGCCTGCTACCGCTGCAGGTCCTCCGTGCTGTCTCAACGGCAGGGCTGCAAGGGGCTGTTTCAGGAGACCACTGACTCCAGCTGAGCTTTCTGCAGCCCCACACCCCTTCTCAACCTGCTGGCCACAGACCGCCATTTGGAGAGGTATCCCCATGCCCTGAACGGCGCCAAACTCCACCTCTCCTCTGTGTGCAAACATCTCTCTTTTTCTTTTTCTTTTCTTTTTTAAAAGCTTTTATTTAAAGAATATAAATTTCCAAAGTACAGCTTATGGATTACAATGGCTCCCCCCCTATAACTTTCCTCACACCTGCAACCCTCCCCTTTCCCACTCCCTCTCCCCTTCCATTCACATCAAGATTCATTTTCATTTCTCTTTATATACAGAAGATCAGTTTAGTATATATTAAGTAAAGATTTCAACAGTTTGCCCTCACATAGCAACACAAAGTGAAAAATACTGTTGGAGTACTAGTTATAGTATTAATTCACAATGTACAGCACATTAAGGACAGAGATCCTACATGATTTTTTTTTAAAAAATTGATTAATTTTCTATGCAATTTCCAATTTAACACCAAGTTTTTCATTTTCAATTATCTTTATATACAGAAGATAGATTCAGTATATACTAAGTAAAGATTTCATCAGTTTGCACCCACACAGAAACACAAAATGTAAAAATACTGTTTCAGTACTAGTTATAGCATTACTTCACATTGGACAACATATTAAGGACAAATCCCTCATGAGACGTAAGTACATAGTGACTCCTGATGTTGATTTAACAATTTGACACTCTTGTTTATGGTGTCAGTAATCTCCCTAGGCTCTAGTCATGAGTTGCCGAGGCTATGGATGCCTTTAGGGTTCGCTGACTTTGATCTTATTCTGACAGGGTCATAGTCAAAGTGGAAGTTCTCTCCTCCCTTCAGAGAAAGGTACCTCCTTCTTTGATGGCCCGTTCTTTCCACTGGGATCTCACTCGCAGAGATCTTTCATTTAGGTCTTCTCTTTTTTTTTTTTTTTCCATAGTGTCTTGGCTTTCCATGCCAAAAATATTCTCATGGTCTCTTGAGCCAGATCCAAATGCCTTAAGGGCTGATTCTGAGGCCAGAGTGCTATTTAGGACATCTGCCATTCTAACGTCTCTCTTTTTCTTGAGGGCAAAAAAATATATATATATGAAGGTGCTTTGAAAAGTTCATGAACAAAACATGCAACATTTATGCATGGATTTCAAATTGTTTGCACCAAAGTAAATTTGTCTTTTCATTCCATTTTGCCATTAACTTTTTAAATACTTTCATGTAACATACATTACAGTTTAAAGAAGTCAGGAATTAGTGTGAATTTTTTTTTAAAAAAGAATTTATTTATTTATTTATTTATTTGAGAGGTAGAGTTACAGAGAGACAGAAAGAAAGGTCTTCTATCAGCTGGTTCTCTCCCCCAAACAGCCAGAGCTGGGCTGTGCAGAAGCCAGGAGCCAGGAGCTTCCTCTGGGTTTCCCACGTGGGAGGCAGGGGCCCAAGCACTTGGGCCATCTTCTACTGCTTTCCCAGGCCTTAGCAGAGAGCTGGATCAGAAGAGGAGCAGCCGAGACTAGAACTGGCACCTGTATGGGTTACTGGCACTTCAGGTGGAAGCTTAGCCCACTACACAGAGCATCAGCCCTGTGAAGTGATTTTTCATGTAATCATTCTAACAAGTGAATGGCCAAGCATCCTATGATAGTGTGAAAATTATGCTAATTAATTTCAGTTGTTTACCTTGATGGGTATGTTCAAGTTTTATTTTTCTTTTTAAGATTTTATTTACATATTCATCCATTCAGTTATTTGAAAAGCAGAGAGAGAGAGAGAGAGAGCGAGCTCTTCTATCTACTGTTATACTCCTCAAATAACAGCAACAGCCAGATTTGGCTGAAGCCAGGAGCCAGTAACTAAATTCTTGGGCCATCTTCTGCTGCTTTCCTAGGAGCATTAGCAGGAAGCTGGGTGGGAAGTGGAGCAGCCAGGACTTTAATTAGCACTCTGTTATGGGATGCTGGCATGGCAAGTGTTGGCTTAACCTGCTGTGCCACAACACCAGCACTATGTATTTAGTTTTTTTCTTTAGTAAGCTTAGAATTTCTTCAAGTGTAAATGGCATTTATTTTGAAAGTAGTATATAAAAGAATTATTGGAATTACATTCACCTGTGAGGGTCTTTTTATGCAAATACCTTCCATGTATTTTGTAGTGTTTTTTATTTAAAAATTTTTATTTATTTTTAATGTTATTTGAAAGACAAAGAAATAGAGTGCTAAGAGATCTTCTATTCTGGTTAATTCCCCTAATGCCTACAACAGCCAAGGGCAGGGCCAGGCCAAAACGAGGAGCTCAGAACGCTACCCGAGTCTCCCGTGTGGGAGGCAGGTACCCAAGATTTGAACCATCATCTCTTAGGGTATGCTTTAGCAGGAAGCTGGAATCCGCAGAGCCGGGGACTCAAACCAGGCTCCGTGATATGAGATGTGGACATCCCAAGTGACTTAACCACTGTACCAAGCTCTTGCTTAGGAGTATTTATTTATTTAATCAAAATCCAAATGACTTGAGGGTCATGAAAATAGTTTACAAGCCAAAGAAGAAATGCTGAAGTGAGAGGCAAGTTGGCTAAGAGACAAGTTGAAACCCTACAAGTGTGAAGACAGAAGGAGTGGAGCACCTGCCAGGACAGAGGGAGGCTCTAGTGAACTCGGTGAATGTGACAGGGGAGGTGGCAGCTTTCTGGATGCGCCCACGTCAGCCTCACACCACACACACTTCATTCCATCCATCACAAGTGAACCCCCAGAGGCAGGCAAGACAGCT
Organism: Sylvilagus floridanus; assembly: GCA_949820135.1. NCBI lineage: Eukaryota > Metazoa > Chordata > Mammalia > Lagomorpha > Leporidae > Sylvilagus > Sylvilagus floridanus. The sequence continues at coordinate 105,829,696 of OX463244.1, forward strand.
CTTCACACATTTCACACTTTCACAGTCACCATCAACGTATCAGAGCACTAGATGTTGTTTTAATAGAGTACACTTAAACCTCTAAATCTATTCTTATCCACAGTTATGCATGAACCTCTCAATAATTCTACCCCGAGTTCAATATGTAGTATCTAAGAAAACTTAGATTGTAGATTATGTTCAAATGCCAAATATAAATAATTATGAAGTAATTATTTTATTAACATGTTTAAAAATTGTTAATATAGTGAAAAACCCCAAAGTGAATGTGCCAATCTTTGAGTACAACATGATAGTTCTCCCTTATTTCCCAAGTCTCATCATTCTGCTTCAAAGGCAGCTGCTGGAGGGATTTGCTTTGCCATAGAGCAAGGAGTGTGCCCTTCTGGTCTTTTTCTTAGCATTTGTATTTGAAGGAGGGTGTAGGCACTGCTCCAGGCAGATTACAGACCTCACAAAGATGCCTGCATCCTAATCCCTGGGTTCTGTGAATATGTTAAGCTACATGGCAAAGAGGAATTAAAGTTGTGAAACAGCTGTCTTTAAAATGGAGAGATTATCTATGTTGGCCCAGAGCAATCACAAGGGTCTTTAAGTGTGTGAGAGGGGGGGTTGAAGAGTGAGTGTTAGAGTGATGAGAGCTGAAAGGCCTTGACTAGCCTTCATCAACTATGAAGAATGAGAAAAAAGGGCCAAGAACCAAGGACAGCAGACATTTTTTAGAATCTGGAAAAGTCGAGGACACAGATTCTCCCTTAGAACCTCCAAAGAGGAACAAAACCAAAATGAGATCTTAATTTTAGTTCAGCTGGTACTGCTTCAAGCCACCATGTGTTAATTTATGCAGTGACAACACTATGTTCTAATACACTAAATGTGTGTTAACTTCTGCAACAAAGACACTGACATTGGGAATTGTCCAATCAGTGGCCCAGCCAGAACACCCAACAGTGAAGTCCTGAATCAATAAACACTATGCTCATACTCAGTTTCCAAGGAGTTCTTTCCTCCATTCACAATCATGAGCAGTAGATAAAGGTTCACAGACAGCTGATGAAAGCTTCATACAGGTAAAACACAGTCTTTTGAAAGGCTAGATGTTGTCAAACTTGTTACTCTTCTCCCCAAGGGCTTCTGGATTTTGTGAGTTAAAAAGTAAAACCTATCCTCTTTTCCCAACAAGTTGCTAAGATCATTTTCCTATATTGTCTCCAGCTTTTATATTTCAGGTTTACATTTTTAGCCCTTAGATTGTCTATAATGGCCCTGACTGATGGACTCAACCTTGTGTGCACAGATTATCAGTTTGTTATCACAACCTCTTCTACTCTGAGTCGTTCTAGCCCTCAGTTATCATAAATTATTATGAAGGCAAAGCAATTATAAAAGACTACTCAAATATAAAGCTTTGGGAAGAAGAAGATGATGGTCAATATTTCCAACAGCCATACACTTTGCCAATTTTTGACAAATTTTTGTTCTTTCCCATAACCCCACCTCTGTGTTCCAATTTCCCTTTTGCCTCCTCCCCATCTCTCAAGTCTCCAGAATTTCCAGTTAGGAATTCTGCATTGCATGGGAAGATCAGTTATCCATCACCAGAAATTATCCTGAGCAGCACGGGAATCTTAGAATGCTAATCATGGAACAACTTTTATAAAGGTGGCTTCCCCACACAGACTCAAACAGATCATCCCATGGGCCTCACCTCTCTGGTGTTCATTTGCCAGGTCGATATTCCAAACAGAAGCTCCACTACTGCATTTCTCCTCCAGGCTCCAGAGGGTGCCAGACACTTACCCTAGGCCATGGTTGAAGTCCTGGGTTGGCTTGTTAATCAAAACTTCTTGAGCTTCATCTAACAACAGGGATGTGTTGAATAAAACTCCCAGAGGCAAGTGTTGGCTCTGCTCCCTGAAAGGAAAACAGTGAAACAGGAAAGGCATCCAGCTGAGATAAAAGCTAAGCTAACAAATAATAACATTTCTAAAACAAATCGCTGGGCTTGGATGCCCTGGATTGAAACAGAAGAGGAGGGAGTGTCAGAGAAGAGCATTGCATGTACCCAACCTTCCACTCAACAGAAGGCAGGGGGCCGACAGCAGCCCTTGATTTAAGATTTGTCTTTCTGACAGTTTTTTCAAGAGGCCACCCTGCCTGGATTGTTCAGCCCTTCCTGTTTGCCCGACATGTCCTGCTTCTTCACAGGGTGCCTGCCCGCTGAGAGGACACGTTAGGCTGTAGTTCTGTGTTGAAACTTGTTTTCACTGTTTATTCTAAGAAGATAGACTGTTGAAGAGAAACAGAGGATACTAAGAAGAAATAGCTTCACTATTGCAGCAGAGATAAGGAGCTGTGGGAAATGAAGACCAAATGATGGAAAGCTTCTTGGTAATGGAGACAGGATCCAGCCTGGCTCTCTTAGCTTACCCTCTTGCTCCTATATCCTGGTCAAATCACCAGGAACAAGATATATAATGATGGTCTCTGAGTCAGAGTGATGAATAAACAGAGGTAGACCACTGGGATGTGCAGCAAGAACTCATCTCAATGTGTGCTCGCTTCATGTCTTCTTAGTGCCAGGCATTGCCACCAAGTTGAAAGGGGCATAAGGCTAAACATGACATCACTGTGCCCACATTACCCAGCAGAAGTTTTAGAAAAGTAGGCACATATGACCCAGTCATTGAAGAATATCACCAGGATTTGGTGACCTTCTTCATTAGAACTCTTAGTTTCAAGAATCAACTTGAATTACTCCATTTAAGGAGTTGAGTATTTGGTACTTTTTCATGGGGAAACTTGGTATTTCCAAGGACAGTAATACAGTGGACTCATGGCATCAACTGGAACCAGAAACTCAAATGCAGCCAGGAAATTTTTTTCTACCTCAAGCATCTGAATGATTCTTTCCTCTTTCTCTGTTATCATCTTCTACTTCTTAAGGAAGGCATTCAATAGTATTCAGCTGTTGCAGAAACTATTTTTGTTCTTTCTTGATTCCAAGTCTAAAAGTCTGGCGAGAGTATCATTGATCCATCTTGATTTGTGTTCACCTCTAAGCAATATATTGAGGAGAAGGAGCAGCTCTTTGTAGGAATACAGAAGCTCCAGTGGGAGCCTCACAGTGACCCCCTTCAACTTAGTAAATTCCCACTATCACTTTAAGCCTTCTCATATTTATCTGGTTTTAGGGGGGAGGTTCTCATAAAGTCTCAGATCCAGATTCCCCTTCTATGCCCACTTCTTTCAAAATGATGAGCAATTGGAATGGTTTGTGTGGTTTAAAACAGCTTCTCTCCAAGGCATTTCTTCCTGGGTCTCCCACCTCAAGTCCATAAACATTGACCACAGGCTCATGAGTTCCATACACCCCACACTTTTATATGCCAAGTACTCTTTTCCTAGTTAGTGAGAGTATGAAGTCCAACAATTGATCACGTGGAATTATCCAGAAAGTTATAAAAATGTGGGTTTGAGCTCAAATGAGCATCAAGACTGAAGACACTGATTTGGGGGAATCACCTGCCTGTGGATGACAGTTGAAGTTGTGGAAGTGTAAGTAATTACCAAAGAAGAAAATGGTGTGCAAGAAGAGAAGAGATCAAGAAGAATGTGCAGTGCCCTGTGTACAAGGATGGGCAGAAGATAAGCCTTCATATTGAAGAAAAGGATGGGATTTTATTGACTTTTGCTGACTAACTTGTGTTACCCTACAGCAAGGCTTAGCTATCCAAAGGACAGAAGTGCTAAACTTAAAGGTCTGTGATTTCTCTCTAGTTTTTCTGCTTCTAGAACTCCATTTTGCTTCTTTAGCCTTATAGCCCTTGGCGGCCGAAAAAGCCGATGGATCAATCCCATTTTATTTCTAAACACTAGGCCAGATAAAAGAACTGACTTAGTAGGTAAATAGCTAAGGTGCCAAGCAAAGATTCTTATTTTCTTGTTTATGGACTTTATTCATCTCTCTAACAATATGTTAAATTTGCATCATTATATAGTTGCTTAGGATTCTAATAAAAAGAAGTGACTAGCTTCCAAGTTTAGGAGACCAAGATATATAAGATTGCTATTATTGCCTCAAAAGGTCTTTCACTATAGATATCTTTTTTATGTCTTCTTGTTGTCCTTTTATTTACATACTTGGCATTAAGTTATAGCAGAAAATAAAGAATCCTGCTGAGAAAAATATATGTCTTTGTTCTTAAGAGCAATAATTGCCTAACTACTTTGATTCTGTGCTTTTGAGTGTGGCTTTACCTAGCAACAGTGAAAGAATATGATAAACTAACATAGTTAGTTGAAGACCATAAATGATTCAGATGAAGGTTGGATCTTATTGCATTTATGAGGCTGGCCCATCCCTGTCCTTGTCTGTACCTGGAGATTGGCACAAATACTCTGGAAAGGGGAGTTTCTTTGCCATAAGGGGCTGGTTTGCAAGTGGACATGCCTGAGGTGAGGAAGATCCCTAGAGAATTATCGCTGGGATTAGCTGCACCAAGTGATCCCCATACCCTGATTGTGCCAAGGTCTGTGCACCCAGAAAGCCCAAGGGAAGCCAGGTACCTCTAGCTAGTGAACAGAATGTCAAAGTTTGGGAACTGCATTGGATCTGTTACCTGTTATCTCAGAATAGAGTTTAATTTCTCAGAGCTCTAAGAGTGGCCTATCCACTGAGCCTTTTCAGTAAGCATGAGGGATAGCACACCAGGATATCTGTATTTGGGCTGTTTTATCCCCTAGAGAAAGTCCCTCCTCCCCTGTGGTGACCAGTTACATAAAATAATTAATGATGTAAAATCTTCCCAAAGGTTTTGAAAATCAAACCTGTGAGTCAGATTATGATTGTCAGGTAAGGTTCATGTTCCATGACTCCAATTTCCTGCAGTTATTCATCATCACCTTTGGAAACAAGCAGTAAAAGAAATTTTCTGGGCCCTTTAAACCTTAGAAAATCAGCCAACTGAATAAAATCAGAGGAATCCCTCAAATAAAAAATAATTACAGTAAATGAAAGTAGCAGCCACAGTAGTGATGGCAGCATTCTATGGTTTTAAACCAGGACCATGCTCCTCTGGGATCTTCAAATACTTAGTGACAGAAACCATGTTAACTCCTGCCTTGTTTGCACTTTAATTACTTTCACTAATTCTGCCAGTCTTCTACATATTCCAATTTCTACTTAAGCCACATCTCCCATACCATTCTTTATCTTAGACACTTCCCTCTTGATCTACTGAGAGTCACCCTTTAATTTCATTTTATTTTTTAAAGATTATCTATGTGAAAGACAGTGTTACAGAGAGAAAGGGAGAGCAAGAAACAGATCCTCCATCCACTGGTTTGCTCCCCAAATGGTCACAGCAGTCAGGGCTGGGCCAGGCCAAAACCAGGAGCCAGGAGCCTCCTCTGGGTCTCCCACATGAGTGCAGGGGCCCAAGGACATGGACCATCTTCCACTGGTTTCGCAGGAGCACCAGCAGGTGCTGTATCAAAAGTGGAGCAGCCAGGGCTTGAACCATTGCCCATATGGGATGCCAGTATCCCAGGTGCAGGCTTAACCTGCTATGCCACAATGCCCTGAGATACACCCTTTGAAACATGAAGCCAAGCTGAGAAGAGAGCTCCAGATGTGGTCCACCATGAGCAAAAAGCAGCAACAGCTCTCATACTTTCTGTGTTCTGAATGCCTCATTTGTTTTCTGCACAAATCTTTGTAGCAATTAGCTTATTAGTGACCTATTCCTTGTTTATTAAACACACATTATGGGATGGATTATGAGAACTGTCTACATGGAGAAAAATCTCAAAATTGAAGGGAAGGAGTTACTGGACTAAGGTAAATTTGGAAAATTAGTTCTGACTGAGAAGTCACAGCCAGAGAGAGGAGGTCATGACTGAGAGAGCTTACCACTCTCAAGGAATAGGGGAGGGCAAGAATGGACTAATAACTAGCAAGAACTATCATGGGGGTGATGGAATGTAGTATGGGATGGATTCAGATATGGCAGAGAAGAGTAGAGCCAAACAGATGGGGCACCTCCAAAGCATCCCCATCAGGGCAGTGAATGCATTGAGAGTAGGAAGTACTGCCTACTGGGACATATAAGATGCATTTAATTAAATTTTCCCAATTGTATTAGCACTTTCCAGAGAAACAGGAGATAATAGATGGATGATTGGTAAATAGATAGACAGATCTAGGTAGATATAAATATAGATACAGGTATATGATTGAGTATTATGAGAATTGGTTCACAGATTATGGACATTTAGAAGTCCCTTGATCTGTCATCTGAAAGTTAGAGAACCACAAAGGCCAGTGGTGTGATTTCATTCTGAATCTGAAGGCCTGAGGACTAAAAGCACTAATGTCCCAAATGAGGGTAATGCAGATGCCCAGCTCAGAAGAATGAATTTTTCCCTCATTCATTTGTGCTAGGCAGCCCCTCAAAAGACCAGATGATGCCTGTCCACATTGGTAATGGAAGAGCTTCACTCAGTCTACTGATTCAGACGCTCATTTTTTTCTGGGATCATTTTCACAGATACATCCACAAATAATGTTTTACCAAATATCTGGGCATCTCTTCACCCAGTCAAGTTGACTCAAAAATTAATCATCACCCTGACAAAATCAAGGGATGCATTTACACATGTCACCTTCATTGATGGTTTCCAAATACCATCCTGGATCTGTTGGTTTGTAAATAAAACTTTTACCCCAGGCAGGGTAGTCATTAAAAAATACTAATAGATTTTTTGAAAGACTACACTTTCTTTAAATTTGACAAATACAAATAATTATGTAATCCAAGACACAGAAGTTCCCTCAGGTCTTTCCAGGTTATCACTTGCCCTTTGTCTACAGAATCTATTTTGATTTTTTTCATTAAACATTAGCTTGACTTGTTATGAAACTTTATATAAGTAGAATATAGAATAGATACATTTCCCCATTGTGTTGTTCTTTATTCTAGTATTCCCACTCTCATTTTTTAATAATTGATTTTATTACTATATAGAGAGCAGATTTCGTGTAGTTCATAATACAATTCTGAGAATATAATACTCCTTCCTTCTTCTATCCTTCCTTTTCCCTTCCTTTCCTACTTTCTTTTTTAATTTTATGATAACATTTTTTATTTAATTTATAGTCACAGGCTTAATGTTCCTCTAAATTGAGTTCAACAAGTGCAAAGTGGAAAGACCACTGTTCATCAGGAACATAGACAAGGGCTATAAACAATCATCAAAGTGTTTCTGTCTGTCATTTTCTAGGCATAGCAGTTCACCTCTCCCTTGGTAATTAGATACGGTCTTGTGGAAGGCTTATAAATCAGGTGCAATTTGTCACATTCTCTTCTCACTGCTAAAATGATCACAAAGGCATGAGTCAAGATGATGACTCTACCATTTCGAGTCTGCGAGAGTTTATGGTGAACCAAGTCCTTCTTCTGATCTGCTTTGGATGTGTAGCATGATTGAGAACTAGGATTTTTAAAAGATTTTTATTAACATAAAGAGAAGATATTTCATGTATTTCATAGGTATCAATATAAAAAGATAACCATACTTCTCTCCCTCCTTCTTTCCCTCCGTTAACCCCCCATCTTCCTTCCTTTCTTTTGTTCTTTAATTTTTATAAAAACATAATTTCAGTCCACTCTATAATTACAGGCTTAAAGCATCACTAACTATAATACTCAACAAGTAAAAAAAATAGAAAGACCACAGTTCCACAGGAGTATAAACAAAGGCTAAAAAACAACAATCAAATTTCAAGATGTCCATTCCATTCCTACACACCTTTCTGGATTCTATTTTAACTAATACATGTCAGAAATATATATATATATATATATATATATATATCTTTTGGGGACTGACTTATTTCACTAAGCATAATTGTTTCCACTTGTACCATTTTGTTACAAAAGACAAGATTTCTTTTTTTACAGCTGAGTAGTATTCCATAGTATATACATTTTCTTTATCTGGGTTGATTCCATATCTTACCTATTGTGAATTGAGTAGCAACAAACATGGGAGTATAGATAACTTTTTCATATACTGATTTCATTACATTTGGGTAAATTCCCAGGAGTGGGATGGCTGAGTCATATGGTAGACCTATTTTCAGATTCCTGAGGAATCTCTATATTGTCTTCAATAATGGTTATGTTAGTTTACATTCCACTAACAGTGTATTAGGGTAACTTTCCTCCCATTAACATTTATTATTTTTTGACTTTTTGATGATAGCCATTCTGACTGGAGTGAGGTGAAACCTCATTGTGATTTTTATTTGTATTTCCCTGATGACTAGTGATCCTGAGTTTTTTTTTTTTTTATGTGTCTGATGGCCATTGTATTTCATCCTTTGAAAAATGCTTGATCATGTATTTTGCTCATTTCTTAACTGGATTGCTTGTTTTGTTGTTGTTGAATTTCTTGAGCTCTTTATAGATTCTGGATATTCATCCTTTATCAGTTGCATATTTTCACAAATATTTTCTCCCATTCTGTAAGTTGCCTCTTCACTTTGTTGAGTGTTTCCTTTGCAGTACAGAAGTATCTTAGTTTGATATAATCCCATTTGCCTATTTTTGTTTCTATTGCTTGAGCTTCTGGGGTCTTTTCTGAGAAGTCTTTGCCTACGCCAATACTTAGCAGAGTTTCCCCAATGTTTTCTTCTAGTAATTTGATATTATTGGGTCATACGTGTAGATCCTTGATCCATTGTGAGTTGATTTTCATATAAGGTGTAGGGTAGGGGCCTTGTTTCATAATTATGCATATGTAAGTTCAATTTTCCCAACACTATTTATTGAAGAGACTGTCTTTTCTCCAGGGATTGATTTTTGCTTGTTTGTCAAAGATTAATTGGTTAATTCCTGAGTTTCCTATTCTGTTTAATTGGTCTGCATGTCTATTTTTGTACCAGTACCAGGCTATTTTGTTTTTTAACTTCTCTTTATTTTATAACTGCTCTTTAGTATGTTTTGAAATCTGGTAGCATAATGCCTATGGCTTTGTTTTTGTTGTTCAAAATTGCTTTAGCTATTTGGGGTCTCTTGTGTTTCCATATGCATTTTTAGCATCTTTTTTTCTAGATCTCAGAAGAATGTCATGTGTATTTTTATTGGGATTACACTGAATCTGAATGGAAATTTTGATGATATTAATTCTTCCAATCCATAACTGGAAGATTCTTTCATTTTTTTGTGTCTTCTGTTTCTTTCTTCAATGTCTTGTAATTTTCATTGTAGAGATCTTTCATCTCCTTAAATTTATTTCAAAGTATTTAAATTTTTGTAACTTTTGTGAATGGTACTGATGTTACAAGAGAACTAGCATTTTAAAGTAGAAAATTTTAAGAGTGAAATGAACAATAGACACTATTCAAAGATCTATTGTCATCCTGGTGAACTGTAACTTGCTGTGTTAAACCACTAAGACTTGGGGTTCTTGTTTACTACAGCACAACTTGTCCTATCCTGACTGATACACCAGTACATGTGTAAAAACACGCAATAACCCATTTACAGGACAACAGGCAAACTGTACAGTCCATACCATAGTTGTTCAAGGTCAGTATGAGTGTGAGTTCCAACATCTAAGCCAGGGGTGAGTTCAGGCATATTGAGGCTGACAAGTAAGTAACCTACTGAGGTCCAGAGATTTTGATTTCCAAATGAAGATTATCCTCCTTTAATGTTGCCAAGGAAATGCTGCGAGTTGCTGAATTCAGATTGATAGCAGTTGACATCAGTACAGAGCCTATTGCCCAGAAAGACTAGCCTCATCCTATCTGTGTGACTCCTCTGCCTCTGCTTAAGACTACGGCACCAAGTTTTCCCCACAGAACAGAAAGCCAAACTCACTTGAAAATATTCGATTTGGCCAGTAGAGCGTTGTAGAGAAAACAAAATGACTTGGCATGACTTCGGGTCAGACAAGTACTCCCAGGTCTGCCACTGCCCTCTGTTAATTTCTGTTTCTAGTTATGCTACCTGCTTGATCTCAGAAGGTGTTGGACCTTCCTCAGAGCAGCATTGCTCCTGAGAAGGAAAGCACAGCAGCCCAGTGGACGCCTGTGTGTATGCTTTCCAGAAACCCATAACCCCAATCTCACCATGAAAGAAAAAAATCAAACACAAGTAAGGAGACATTCTACCGTATTCCTGGCCTGTACTCCTTAGGACTGTCAGAGTCATAGAAGATAAAGAAATAATGAGGAACTGTCAGAGGCCAGAAGAAAACAGAGACACATGACAACTTTTTATCTTTCATTGAGTTTGGCCTCCCAGATGTCTTTAAAGATATGTTTGTCAAAGTCGGAAGGTAGAACATATTTAATTTGCCAGTCCAGTCTCCTGTCTTTTGAGTATTTGGACATCTGGTACGTGGGCCTCCATTGGAATCTGGCCCATTGCTGGGAAGCTCTCTGTGCACCTGCTAGGGTGCTGCTCAGGGCTGCTGCCCTTAGTCTTGCTGTGTAGAATGTATGTCTGGGAAAGAGATGCAGAAGTCTAACCAACAGAAGATGGGCTGAGGGCAACCGGCTCTGGATGGAATTTATCATCCCTCTGTCCCCACATCATGTCCCAGGGCAGGAAATGCTAGCCAAGTGTGGATAAAGGATATTGATGCTTTCTGGACAGAAGGCTGGTTGGCATATCATAGGTGGATAGCTTTCAATATAAACAGAAAGATAGAAAAGACTCAGACTTGGAGTCTGAGTGGGGATAATGACTATGACCAAAGCCAAAATTTTAAGGGGCTTATGTGTCTTTGATCTGGTGGAACTGGGGAGGGTATGTGTGTGTGAGGAAGCCAAATTCTTGGAAATTTCTAGGGTGAGGTCGATGCCTTGCTTTTGGCAAAGTATTAGCATTGAGATGTCTATGAGATGTTTAAGGGGAACAGACATGGTCACCATTGAGAAGTCAGACCTGCCCTGTAAATGAACCCACTTAGCCCCATGTTTTCAGAGGAAGGCGTTACCAAGCCCTACCCAAGGAAGAGCATCTGGGACCACCTTCACCTGCCTACTCTAGACCCAGAATATGGGAGAGCTCTTCATAGCTGGCATAGCCCACCTAACAAGCATAGTCCAGACCAGCAGTGGCCTTTCCAGCTCCCACCCTCACACGGCCACCAGGGGGCACAAGCAGGGAGCCCTGCTTCCTGTGGTAGTGGTTCTTCTCCAAGGTGGGGTAAAGCCCCCAATTCCTCTTCTTTTTTCCCGTCCTTTCTTTCCTGTCCACCCAACCCAGAGCAGGGGGAAATGGAGACATTCAGAAAAGACATCATTTTTCACTAACAGTGGTCCTCTTCCACACCCCATGCACTCCATTCTCATAGGCCCAGGCTAGTGTGTAGGCTGGACATTAGGAATTTCAATACCCTTTGCTTGCTTCCACTGTGCAGGAGTGTCATGGCAATAGCAAATTCTCCCTCCACTCCAATGTTTCCCAAACTGCAATACCATTGAGGTGTTCATTCATTCAGGAGAAAGATGTCCTTGAGCAAATCTGTGCTGTTGTTGCCCAGTCGGTAACAGTGAGCTTGAACTTCAGGCAGTGTCAACAGGCCCAGAGTACTCTCTTCTCTAGCTAGCTATTAATATCATTTTTTGGCACAGATTAATAAAACCGCTTACTATGAGGACTGGAACTTAAATAGCTCAACCATTACACTATTGAAAAAACACAACCCTAAGCAATCCTTTGTATTGAGACTAAAAAATCTTTTAAGATTTCAAATTGCGAAATTACACCACATTTTCTTAATAATTACCTGTATTTACATTTGTACAGAAGTCTTTTGCATGTGAGGCTGAAGGTACTCAGCTCCTTTGCTTCAGAATGCACAGTGGGGACTCAGCTCCCTGGAATCCTCATCACTAGTCCCCTGCCCTAGCAGAAGGAAGAAAAATCCCAGGGAGCCTCCAGGACCTCTGTCCAAATGCTGAAGGCCCTCATCGAAGACTGGCTGCTGGATTGTATTTGTCCTCTTTGTTGAAAGGAGTTTGAAGAGATTGGAAAAGAAAATGGATTGCAATGTCACTCACTGATAATGGTCACTGCCTGCAGGTGGGATATGAGGAAAATAATCTGCAGGGTGAAGAAGGGTGTTGGCGCAATATGGTGAGGAAGAGTGCAGGAGTTATTGTCATCAAATGTAGGACCTCCGAAGTGTTGGTTTTCCATTTATGATAGCATTTCCTCTGACTAACTCGAGAATGAGAAACAAAGTCATTTTCCACTTCACTGGGGATGAGATAAAGTTTTTCCTCCAGAGAGTGACTTTTTTCATTTTTGTCTTTTACCTAAATGAAATGCTTAGTAGGTCAATGTTTCAGATTCAAACAGAAGTGTGAGAAGTCCTTTGCCATTTAGCTCAGAACACTGTGTTCTCAAGCGTGTGCTGGCTCAGCGTGGAAGCTGTCCTGTAACATGGTCAGAGCTGGCCATCTGCCGACTATAGGTGACCACAGAAGACTCCTTCAGAAACCTTCTGGAGGGAGTGATTTCAGAAATGACCCCCTAAAATATATATCAAAATGTGGCCCTTTAAAGTTCCCCAGAAGTGCCATCTAGGATGCCACATATGTTACCAGAATTTGGGGTGCCATATGATATCACCATATGTTTATTAATAAATCCCTGATATTAATAAGCCCGAGAGGGTTCTTGCCTAATATTTAGAGAAAAATTCTAAATACCGGCATTAATAAATGGGGCAGCATGGTACATTTTAGGCTTTTATTTAGTGCGAAAGATGCATAGGAGAGTGAGAGCTTTATTTAAGAGAGGGAGGTGAATAGGGGTTCATACCAAGCATCAGGAACCAGCCACGTGGATGAGCATCTAGGCCAGGAAGCCTAGGGCAGGTGGCCTGAAGGCCACATGCCCTGGAGGTGCAGGGCTACAGCCAGCCCCCTCCTGGCAAGAGGCCAGGGAAGAAGAGAAGGGATGGGATACACCGTGTCCCAGGCTTTTAACCTACTTCCAAAGGGGAGTGGTTAATTAACCACTGTGGCCAGGTAGGGGCATGAGGTCACACAGGGACATGGCTAAGGTATCAGATAGGGCATGAGGTCCCACGGGGTATGGCAAAGGTGTGGTCTTCCAGCTCACAAACGTAATCAGTTTTAGCTTACTTCAGGAGGAAGGAACCAGAAGTGCCAAACACTCTGAATCCATCCTCAGAACAACTCTGGAAGTTGTCAAAAAACAAGACTTCAACAAATCAGCATTCAGATTGCCCTTTATTAGTCATTCAGGAGTGGGGCATCCTCCCAGGTAAAGATTTAGACAGCAGAGGGAGCAGACTTCGTAGACATAAAAAAGGCTGAAGAGGGGCTGGCATTTGTCACAATGGTTTAGACACCACTTGGGATGCCCACATTCCATGTTAGAGGGCCTGGGTTTGAGTCCCAGCTTTGCTTCTGATTCCAGGTCCCTGCTAATACACACCCTGGAAAGCAGCCGATGATGGTTCAAGTTTTTTGGTCCCTGCCACCCAAGAGAGACCTGGGTTGAGTTTCTGGCCCCCAGCTTCCTCCTGGCCCAGACCTGACTGTCACAGGCATTTGGTGAGTGAATCAGTGGATGGAGGATCTCTCTATCTGTTTCTTTCGATGTGTGTGACTGTCTTTCAAATAAAACAACAGCGACAACCCAAAAACTAGTTTAAAGATACAAGGCTGTGAAAAGCTGAAGCAAGGACCCAAATGCAGATTAGTCACCTCCAAGTTACTTCTGTAGCGGGTTAATGCAGAAGCAACCTCTCTATCGCGTGGCTCAGATAGACTGATGTGCGGGCCAGCCCCACCAGTCGAACAGAACCTAAGGGAGGGAGAGGGACTGAAAAGAGGGACAAGCAATTGCAGAGAATGGAGCCAAGACAGCAAGGCTGATCAAGACTCATTTATTCTAAAGTCTCAGCGGAATTTATACATATCCAGCTGCAGGACAAAGAAGCACAAAGAAGCACAAAAGATAACAACATATGTAAGCAATTTACCGGGGCCTCTGGTAGCACAGATAATTTTAACAGGATGTTCTTGATTATCATCCTCCTTCAGGATGGGAGTAGGTGACTTTCTTATCCCAGGTATTCCTCAAGGCCTAGATTAGCCTTGGCTTGTCCAAAGGCTGCCTACAGACTGAGTGCCTTCTGATTGGTGGCTGTGAATCTCCTGGTTTTTAGAAAACGGGGCCCACATAAAAGTTTGGTTTGATTCTGTAACACCTAGCATGAGTTTCTCATTTCTGTTGGATCTGATCTGTTGGGGGTTAATGCTCAGTACAAAGCAAAGAACTCCTATGTACTTAATTTAGCAAATTTATGCCCATTTCACAGAGAGGCATAGCAGGCTAGCAATAAAGACAGAGAGGAAAACAAATAGCAGTTAATACTTGGATCATCGCTGTCATAGAGAAACAGAAGGGTTAGGTTTTTCCAGTAGAGGTTTAATAAATCTATTAACTTTGCAGTCTAACTTGCATAGGGGGCAGTTTGTCACTATTCAAAGTGTAAACATATATACCTGTAACCTAACCATCTCAGCTCCTGGGATTTACTCCATAGATACATGCATACTTGCAAGATGTGCATGTGTGTTAAACCCATCTTAGCAAGATTGACATGCAAAATTTTAGAAGCAAATTAAGTGTTCTTTGATAGCAGACTCCACCAACTTATGGCACATCCATCAGTAGAATATTGTGCAGCCATTAAAAATAAAGCTGCTCTTTCTGGTGTGGAAGGTTCTTCAAGATGTATTAAGCAAAAAAAATAAAAGTACAAATGTTTGCATAAAAATATATGCAAGATACACAATAAGCTGGTAACAAGGGCTGCCTCCTATGACGAGAAAAGGGGCCTTGGGGACCAATAGAAAAGAGACTTTTCACATTGAACCTTTTGAGTTGTGTCCCATTTGTGTGTACTACTTACCAAAACAATTGTTTTCATCCATTTAAAAGGGTCTATATACTCTATTGAGGCTCAAGGAGGTAACGTGATGACCCACGGTTACACAAGGTCAGAAGTGCTGAAGCCAAGGCTTGAGCCTGGATAGCTTTGATTCCTGCATCCATGTGCTCTTTGTTCTGCTGATGCTAGGGCCGACCCGAGCTCTCAATAGCTCAAGGGGCCACTTTCCCACCTCCAGCAGGAGGTGCGTTCAACCGCACCTGAAAGAGACCTGCCTACATTTAAGTACTCAAACAAATCCAAGAAGATTATCTTAGCTTTCTTGTTTCAATATCTTCCAGATAATTTTATGCATCAAAGCTTCTTTTTCATATTTTGCTGCACACCAGCCTCCTGAATAATTCATGTATGGAAATATTACAAATCTATATTGTGATTTAAAGTTAGAACCTTGCAATGTTCATTCATTTATTTCAATAACCAGAACCTGTTTACATTCTCAGATTACAAAAATGAGTAAGACCTGGCCCAGCCCTCAGAGGGCTTTGAGGCCTCCCAAGACCTGAGTCAGACACACAAGAACCTCTGATGTTCGGCAGATCCTGCTGCCAACTAGAAGCAGGGGCTCAGGGCACTTGCCCTGTGGCTCCTCCAGAGCCCTGGTCATATGTCATACTCCCACGGGGCCCAGGAGGTGCCATGACTGAGCAGCAGGGCCTGCTCTCTTCCCTGGAGTCAATGCCTTCTGAGGACAAGGCCCCAGTGTTACCAGGTCTTCCTATTTAATGTGAAATCTCTTAACCTTTATAAGTAGCTTGTTCACAAAGGTTCTCCAAAAAGTTCATGGAAATGAAATTGAGAAATGGATTATTTTTATGCGAAAGATTTTGAATTCCATGGACAGTTGTTTTTTGGCTTTTTATTTGACAGGTAGAGTTAGATAGTGAGAGAGACAGAGAGAATGATCTTCCTTCCATTGGTTCACTCCCCAAATGGCAGCCACAGCCGGTGCTATGCTGATCCGAAGCCAGGAGCCAGGTGCTTCTTCCCGGTCTCCCATGTGGGTGCAGGGCCCAAGCACTTGGGCCATCCTCCACTGCCTTTCCAGGCCACAGCAGAGAGCTGGACTGGAAGAGGAGCAACGGGGACTAGAACCCGGTGCCCATATGGGATGCCAGCGCCACAGGCAGAGGATTAACCGAGTAAGCCATGGCGCCAGCCCTGTTTTTTTTTTTTTTTTTAAATATGAATTTTCCATGAATGTTTTGGAGGTCTGTTAGAAGCATGGATTTCAAAAATGCTTGCACCAAAACATACTTGTCTTTTAATCCCATTTCTCACTGTTTTTTAAGTACCCTTGTATTTTATTTTATTTCTAAAGATTTGTTTATTTATTTGAGAAGCAGAATTACTGACAGAGAGAGGAAGAGATGGAGAGAGAAGTCTTCCAAATAGTCACAACAGCCAGAGCTGGGCCGATTCAAAGTCAGGAGCCAGGAGCTTCTTCCTGGTCGCCCATGCAGGTGCAGGGGCCCAAGCACTTGGACCATCTTCTACTGCTTTTTCAGGCCAGTAGCAGGGAGCTGGATCAGAAGTGGAGCAGGTGAGACGTGAACCAGCGCTCATATGGGATGCGAGTGCTGCAGGTGGAGGTTTAACCTTTCGTGCCATAGCACCAGCCCCTAAGTACCCTTGTATTTTAAAGCATTCTCAAACACAATGTGTCTGTAAGTTAAGTTCTGCCCACAAGTCAGCAACCTGAAAACTCTGCTCTGGTGTTTTCTTATGGGTTCTACAGTTCCCCCACAGACAAACAGGGAGTTCAATCTCTCGATCAGAAACAGAGGCCCTTGAGTTGCTTTTCTGAGACCAGGGGAACAGTAACCCCCAGTGCAGTAGCCTTGTTCCCTCAGCCGGTGATTGCCCCCTACCCTGCCACCACGACACTAGAATAGCCATAGCTGTAAGGGCAGTTTTCAGTTTCAGATCTCTAGAGCAAATCTACCCCAAGAGTTTTCTGCTGCCACTCCTCCCAGACACACCTGACCTTTCTGAGTCCCTGTGCACATAGCAATGGCTGGCCCCAAGGCCCTCCTGCTGACAGGACCCAACTGCAACCTTGTCTTCCTTGTCAACTTCAATGCAGGGCTTCACTCATAAAAGGTGGCCTTGGCATTGAAAGGTACAGGAGGAAGAGCAAATCCCTAGAATTTGGGGAATTTTGCAAAGAACTGAATGTGAAGGCATCTGATCAGGACACTTGGGTTTGAGTCCTGGTTCTGCTATTAATTCACTGTGTAATCCCGGGCAAGTCATTGCCTGTTTGGGTATCCACTTGCTCATCTTCGCAATGAGAACATCCCTACTGTCCCTTCTGGCCTTGTTCTTGAGACTCCGTGATCCTAATCTGAACGCACATGGAGAAAGCTACTCTCAGTGGGGTTCCTGGGGACCAACACATGCAACATTTAAATGAGGACTGCAAAGGAGGATGGGGACATCCTCCAAGGGTACCCTGTGTTTTGTTGAGCCATCAAAGGGTCATACACAGATTTCATCAAACTATTTGTCCCCAACTCTGACTCGGCACAGAGCCACACCGAATGGGACAGGAGACTTGAACCACAGCAGTTTTCATTTGCTTTCTCCTCTGAGCCCAGCTGGCAATTCCAGGTGATAGGAGCTTGGGTAGGAAAGGACAAAGGTCATGTGAGTGCAGAGGGCAGAATCTAATCCAGGGTCTAGAGGAGTCCAAAACTGTGGTTTTCCAGGACGAAGTTATCTTCAAGTTCTAAGTGATCTTTAAGACCTGAAATCTGGGCAGGAGTTAGCCAGGCAAATGGAAAAAGGAAACACATTCTACTCAAGAAGAGGGAGAGGAAGGGCTCAGAGGTATAAGAGAGCTGCCACATCAGAACTAACGGAAATTCAGTGTGGCTGGAACTTGAAGAGCAAGGAGTTGGGATGCGATGAGAGAGAAGGTGTGGGGAGATGGGCAGCTGTCAGGTCAGGGAAGCAGTGTTAAACCAAGAGTTTTACAGATCAGTTCCTGGGAACACTTAATTATTCATCTGCTCATGCATCCCATCCACCTAGTCCTGTGTTCTATCTTCTATTTGTCACTGATCTATTACTGATATATCATCTATCAACCATCTGTCTATCATCTATCTCCTATCCAACAAATAATACAGTGATTCTCAACCTTGACTGCTCATTGGAGTTACATGAAGAACCTTTAAATACCCCACTGCCCAGCTGTACCCCAGACCAATTAAATCAGAACCTCTAGGGGTGGGATCTGAGCATCAGTGTGTTCAAGTCTCCCTGAAAAATTCTAATGAATAGCCAAGTTTGAGAACCTCAGAGTGTGCATTACTGTCAGGTTAACTAAGGTCCTCCACTCAACTGCCCAGTTTTCTCCCAATTGCTCTGCTTGTGGGCTTCTCTATCCCTGTGACTTGCACAGGGCTGGACATTCGACCTAGGCCACCAGTGGTCTGTAGGACACCATGGTGCAAATTAGAGGGTACCCTTTCTTCAAGACATTTTGTTTCATTCTCTTTGAAAATGCCTCAATATTATCTGTTTATTATACTAGAATAAAACCTGCCCATCTATCAACAAACACAAATCGCTAGGCTTTTCCCTGTGACCAGGCATCTTGCATGTGGCAGACCGGTGTAGTGCACAACTTGTGCAATGGATACGATGGTCTTCTTTTATTTAGGGGAGGTGATCACAAGCCCAACTCTTTCACTGATCCAAGCCAATTTGCTGACTGACTCTATACAGGTCAGGATGATCTATGGATGTGGACTGGGGGTGGGTATTTCTGAAGCCAAATGAGTATCTCAATGCTGAGACAGGCTTTTGCAGTGTTTCTCTATGATTAGCAGGTTTATTTAAAGAAAATGTCCTGTAAAGTTATGCTTAGTTATTTAATGAGCCATCTTTCTTCCTCCCTCTCTTTCTTTCTTTCTTTCTTTCTTTCTTTCTTTCTTTCTTTCTTTCTTTCTTTCTTTCTTTCTTTCTTTCTTGACAGGCAGAGTTAGACAGTGAGAGAGAGAGAGACAGAGAGAAAGGTCTTCCTTCTATTGGTTCATCCCCAAATGGCTGCCATGGCCCGCGCACTGCACCGATCTGAAGCCAGGAGCCAGGTGCTTCCTCCTGGTCTCCCATGCAGGTGCAGGGCCCAAGCACTTGGGCCATCCTCCACTGCACTCCCGGGCCACAGCAGAGAGCTGGACTGGAAGAGGAGCAACCAGGAGAACCAGCGCCCTGACCGGGACTAGAACCCAGAGTCCTGGCACCACAGGCCGAGGATTAGCCTAGTGAGCCGTGGCGCCGGCTGAACCATCTTTATTAAAAACAATTGTGTTGCATGAAACAGGAACTGTTCTGGAAAATCTGAGCCGGGGAACCGCCAGACTCTAACTCCCTGTTGGGAATCCTGCGACTGCTCCCACCATGACACGTTTGCGTCCCACTCTGCTCCCATCGCGCATGGTCTCACTGCAGTTTCAAAGCCACGTGTGACTCAGGTGGTGCTGACGGAGCCCTGAGAGGTACACAGAGATGGCTGCTTTAGAGGGGCCAATTAATGCCTGCCCTACTTCTCGTTACCAATCACAGGTAGGCACTTCTGAGGGGCCATCTGGGCTCAGCTGATGGCTGAGAAAAGGAGACAATGGTCCTAGAATCCTGCTTGGAGT
This sequence comes from Sylvilagus floridanus, assembly GCA_949820135.1. NCBI lineage: Eukaryota > Metazoa > Chordata > Mammalia > Lagomorpha > Leporidae > Sylvilagus > Sylvilagus floridanus. Next base: position 105,849,366 of record OX463244.1, read on the forward strand.
GTTTGTGGTCCAAATGACCAGGAACGAGAGTGGCATCTTCAGATCAGGAGATGTGCTGAGCTGGAAAACCCCACGTGTGCACTTGAGCAGGACGTCTGCTTCCCACCTGGGGAGGACAGGACAAAAATGATGGACCAGTGCACAAGGCAGGAAACACTTGTGAAAGCCACCTCTGTCCCCAGAGGACATTCAAGATGGGCAAACATGAGGAAGTGGCTAAGCCCCCATCCTTCACAGAATTCTCTGCCATAAGAAAGAGTGCAACGGGGCGCATTGTAAAAGAAAAGCTTCTAGTTCCAGTCTTGGTATTAAGCAGCTGTTTAATCTTGAATAAGTCATCTCCTCACCTGCTGCCTCTGAGAACGCATTTGTGGAACAGGGGGGTGAACTCACTGCCCGGAAGCTCCCTTCCAGCTCTGTGAGGCAGCATAGCATGGAACAGAGGGAGACCCAGGAGCCGGGTCACTAAGGGACAGGTCATGGCGCTGTCTCTTGCTGGCTGTGGAATCTTGGGAAAATTGTTCATCCTTTCTGTGCCAGAGTTAAAAACAGGTACAAATGCTACCTCCTTCACAGAGTTTCTGTGAGGATGAAATGAGATCACATATGTAAACTTCCTAGGACATAGTTAACTAAGTGTTCTTGAATGAAAGCCACATGAGGGCAAGGCTTTATATCTGTTTTGGTCACTGATATGGTGATAATAGTCTCTTTTTTAAAGATTATTTATTTATTTACGAGGCTGAGTTACAGAGAGAGAAAGAGGGAGACACACACACACACACACACACACACAGAGAGAGAGCGAGAGAGAGAGAGAGAGAGAGAGAAATCTTCCATCTGCTGGTTCACTCCCAAATGGCAGCAATGGTCAGAGAGGAGCCTATCTGAAGCCAGGAGCCAGAAGCTTCTTCCAAGTCTCCCATGCAGGTGCAGGGGCCCAAGGACCTGGGCCATCCTCCACTGCTTTCACAGGCCATAAGCAGAGAGCTGGAAGAGGAGCAGCCAGGACATGAACCAGTGCCTACATGGGATGCCTGAACCACAGGCAGAGGCTTAGCCTACTACACCACAGTGCTAGCCCAAAAATAGTGCCTTATAATGACATGAGAGACATTCAGTGAATATTTGTTGAAAGAATACTGTCTGATTCTATGGTTTCACGACCATGGTTTGCACCAAGGACTTCTCTGCCTCCACCCTCCAGGTGAGGTTTTCCATCATCAGTCTTACTGTAGTGGAGAGGATTGTGAAGAAGTAACACAGAAAGCACAAAATGTAAATTACAAAAAAAAAATCACTAGTTACAGGGACAGATTGCATTTCTCAAAAATGGCTACAATCATATTTTCAGTCCCACATGTTCTTCTAGAACCTTGCCACTTCCTCACCAAGAGAGGGAGTCGAGGTTCCTTCTGCTTGAACAGTAGCAGATCTTTTGACTGCCTAGACCAATACAGTATGGTAGTTATGACACATATCATCTCCCAAGGCTGTCACAGAAAATGACACAGCTTCTTCCAGACTCATTCTCTTAAAAATACTCAACTTGGGACCCTGAGCTGTCACATAAGAAGTCCGAGGCCACCAAGCTGTAGGAAAGCCCATGCTAGTGTAGAGACTGTGTGGGGAAGCCCTGAACCACCTGTAGAGGGAGAGAAGCTGGCCCACTCCCCTGGCCCTCAGCTGGAGCTGCCCAACCATAACTGCATGCTACAGTCTGGGCCAGATCCACCCCGCTGAGTTGCTTCTCAGAAATTGCAAGAAATAATAAATGTTCTTGCTTTTGGTCGCTGTTTTAAGATTGTTTCACACAGCTGTAGATAAGTGTGCCAAACTGCTTGGCAAGGCCTAACAACCAAGTCTGGCTTATTCAGGCCAACTTCTCTCAAGCTCCAGGTGGCTACTTGGTCCTTGAGGATGTCAGGGCTGCTCCGATGGGACTCCAAACACAGCTTTCCCAGACAGCCTGGGAACTCTCCTCTGGGCAGGGCACCAGAACCCCACATGCCCACCCACCCCAAGACCAGGCCCTCGGGGATCAGCCAGGCTTGGTGACTCTCTTCTTCCAGAAATGCACAGGCCCTTCAGGAAGCATTTATGGCTGACCTTGTCTTGACAAGGTTCACATTTCCTTTCATTCCCCACTCTTCCTTAAGTCTCAAGTGGATGGTAGCTCCAATGTCTTATTTTGTCATTAATGTTTGAGTATAAAAGCAGACACCTATAAATCCTTTTTATTTTTATTAAGATTCATTTTTTACTTATTTGAAAGGCAGAGTTACAGAGAGAAAAGGAGAGAGAGAAAGAGAGAGAGAGAGAGAGAGAGAGAGAGAGAATCTTCCTTCTGCTGGTTCATTCCCCAAATGACAGCAATGGCCAGGTCTGGGCCAGGCCAAAGCCGGGAACCTGGAGCCTCTTCTGGGTCTCCAACGTGAATACAAGGCCCAAGCACTTGGGCCATCCTCTGCTGCTTTCCATGGTGCATTAGCAGGGCACTGGATTGGAAGTGGAGGAACCAGGTCTTGAACCAGAGCCCATATAGGATGCTGGCATCCCAGGCAGAGGCTTAATCTGCTTTACCACATCACCAGTCCCACCTATAAATCCTACATCCATGCTGATAAATTGATAAAGAGATGGTTATAGGGAAGAAAGTTACTTTGTCATGATGAGGGAAGAACCGTTTATTACAAGAATCACTTATCAGAATAGCTATTCAGGATATAGATATAGATATTGATATTGATATATACATACATACATTCATACATGCACACATACATACACTCACATACATTTTTTTTAAAAGATAGCCATGCTTTGGGTGATGGGCCATGCTTCATAATAAAATTCTTTTATTTTATTTTTTTTGACAAGCAGAGTTAGACAGTGAGAGAGACAGAGAGAAAGGTCTTCCTTCTGTTGGTTCACTCCCCTAATGGCTGTTAACGGCCAGCGCTGCGCTGATCCGAAGCCAGGAGCCGGGTACTTCCTCCTGGTCTCCCATGCGGGTGCAGGGCTCAAGGACTTGGGCCATCCTTCACTTCCCTCCCAGGCCACAGCAGAGAGCTGGACTGGAAGAGGAGCAACTGGGACAGAACCAGCGCCCCAACCGGGACTAGAACCCAGAGTACCGGCACCGCAGGCAGAGGATTAACATAGTGAGCCGTGGCGCCAGCCATATAATGAAATTCTTAAGAAGCTGTTCACACAACCTTTTCATTTAATAAACCTAGGCCTGGCTACTCCCTCAGGCCACAGAAAGTCAAAGGGGCCGGTGCTGTGGTTCACTTGGTTAATCCTCAGCCTGTGGCGCCGGCATCCCATATGGGGTGCCAGGTTCTAGTCTCGGTTGCTCCTCTTCCAGTCCAGCTCTCTGCTGTGGCCCTGGAGTGCAGTGGAGGATGGCCCAAGTGCTTGGGCCCTGCACCCACATGGGAGACCAGGAAGAAGCACCTGGCTCCTGGCATCGGATCAGTGCAGCGCCGGCCATAGCGGCCATTTTGGGGGGTGAACCAACGGAAGGAAGACCTTTCTCTCTGTCTCTCTGTCTCATGGTCTATAACTCTACCTGTCAAAAAAAAAAAAAAAAGAGGCAAAGACAGAACAGGCTCATGTCAGTCCTGATGCATCTTAGATGCCTAAAGCTGAGAATAGGAAGTAAGAAAGCATAATTCCAAGGTTACCATGAGGCACAGCTGAGGCCTGATGCCACAGGGCAGCCCTTATTGTGGGAGGCAGAGTCCAGAATCTGGAGTCCGAATCCTGCATTCCTGCTCCAAATTATCAGCTATAGACTTGACCAGGTAAGGTTTCCAAGGCCTAATTTCTTCATATTAATCCCACCCATTTTGAAATTTTTATTGACTTATTTTTATTTATTTGAAAGGCAGACATACAGAAAGAGATCTTCTTTCTACTAGTTCACTCTCCAAATGCCCACAACAACCAAAGCTGGGCCAAGCCAAAGCCAGGAGCTAGGAGCTCAATCCAGGTGTCTCCTGTGGGTGGTAAGGACACAATGACTTGAGCCATTACCTGCTGCCCCTCAGGGTGTGCGTTAGAGAGAAGCTGGAATTGGGAGCAGAGCCAGGATTCAATCCCAGGCACTCTGATCTGGGATGCAAGTGTCCCAAGTGGTGACTTAAATGCTACAGCCAATACCCACCTCAATATACCATTTTCAAAAGCATGCAAAGGGTGGGCATTTAGCCCAGCAGGTAAATCACCAGTTGAGATGCCCACATCCCACATCAGAGCGCTTAGGTTTAATTCCCAGATCCTGTTCCAGCTTCCTGCTAATGTAGACCCTGAGAAGCCACACTCTCCTGTTACGGTGGTGGGAGACCTGGATTGAGTTCCTGGCTTTGACCTGACTCAGCCAGGGCTGTGGTGAGCGAATAAGCAGATGGGAATGGTATCTCTTTCTATCTCTCTCTCCCTCCTTCCCTCCCCGCCCGTCCTTCTCTCTCTATCTCTGCCTTTCAAATAAATAAATAAATCTTAAAAAAAAAAAAAGAGCACCCAGCAGAGAATGGCATCATCTTATGCCCACGGGGATGACAGTCGCAAGGAGTTTCCAGCTGGTGCAATGCTCTTCACCACTACTGATTGCCACACATCAGTATGGCCCCATCATCCATGACGCTTCTTCAGATGCTCTGGAGTTGGGCTCAGCATTTGAACTTTTCAAATCTCTGCACGTAACGGCACAGTGAGGAGTAGGAACCACAGTACTAAAAAGTGCATGCAGTAGGACAAAAATATGAAAGGGGAAATGAGAAAATAGAACTTCCTAGAGAACTTCCAACTTGGAGGAACATGAGGAAGGTCTGGGAGAGTTTTGGAGGAGATGGTGGCACCTGCAGCAGAGAGAATAAAAATATGAATTGACAGGCAAATGGCATCCTAGGTGGGGAAAACGGGCAGCCTCAAGCCCTGGCAGTAGGAGAGCCGAAGCCCTGTGCAGGGGTCGGTAACCTGGCGTTGAGAACTGCACCTGTGTGCCTGCAGTGTGCCTGTGTTGATGCACTGACTCCCACGTGGCTATAGCCTAAGGTTCAGTGAGGTCACTCATACTGATCTTGTAGGGTTAGTGTCCTTATAACAAGCGAGAGCAATGAGGAAAGGTCTTGTGAGGACACAGCAAGACGGTGGCCGTTGACAAACCTGGAAGAGAGCCCTCACCAGAAAATAACCATGCTGGCACTTCGAGCTTGGGCTTCTGGCACCCGAAACTGTGAAAAATAAACTTCTGCTGCTTAAGTTCCCCATCTATGGTGTTATGTTATCGGAGCCTGAGCAGACTCGGCTGGAGCCTCAGACAGTTTGGTTGACACTGATTTCATCTGGAAGGGAGGTGTGGGTCAGATCTGAAGACTTGGGATGCCAGTTCTTGGGGGAGATTCACATTTTAAAAGAAGGGTGGTTTCTATGATGAACACTACCTAAGCAATGCTCAAACATCCCTGGCACTTCTGAGACAATTCTTATTTGAAAATAAGCTGCTACCCACAAGACCACCCTCTTGTCAAGCCTGTCCTTTAAATTTGAGCTGTGACACCTGCAGGCTTCAGAGGACTTGGTCTGAGGTCCGACTCAGTCCACAGGTGAGCAAGGAATCTAGCTTAATTAGGATCACCTGGACTCGCAGCCCAGCTTCACAACGCCCTCTTCCCCATAGTCCTTGCTCCAGAGGACATAGGACATCATTAAATGGATTTTCCTCCTGGGGAGCAATGATTGCTGAAGAACAAAAGCCAAATCCATAACCCTGTCAAGAGGAGAGGAGAAGGCCAGGCGGTGCAGACTTTCGGTCACAAGCTCCAGAGAGAGGAGCTGGCATGGTTGTCCATTTCTTAGGCTCCTCCATTGCCACAGTGATCATCACCAGAACCCTGGACACCAGGGGTTTCCAGGACGTAGAGCAGAGCGCTTAGCAAGCTCTCCCTTCCTCCACAGCTGCCAGATGCTATGGTGTTTTAGACAGGGCATCTCATTTAATCTTCGCAACAGCGCCGTGAGTCCAGTCTCTGTCCTCCATTTTGGAGACAAGGGCATTGCAGTCCAGAGAGGGAGGTGCACGCCATTTTATTTGAAAAGGAGCTAAGAAAGCCATCTCAGAATCTCAAGGCCACCCCTGCCATGACGGACCATGTGCTCCCCTCCCCTTCCCTATGCTATGTGACTGAAAGGAAACCAGCAGTAGCCTGGACAACGGAGATTCCCACTGAAAATCGGCACAAGGCAGGGGACAACGGGGGTGGCAGACCCACCTTCATTCGCCTTGGGTGCAACTGAAGGATGTGAGCTTTACAGTTTCCCACACGCCCCAGGCAGACTCTTCACTGGAGCAGGTGCTGGCCAAAAGCTAAGACAGAAGAGCACCGACTGCTTCTCCCGCGGAGCCTCTGGGGGGAACCAACCCTGTGGACCTTGATTCTCGACCTCTGGCCTCCAGTGCTGGGAGCAAATAAATCGGTTGATTTAAACCACGACATGTGCAGTAATTGATTTAAAGAGCCCTGGGGGAGCTAATAGACCTTGTATATTACATGACTGACTATCAAGGATTAAACAACAAATCTGCTTCTAGAATTCAGTACAAAGAAGCAGTGCGTCTCTCCAGCTAAACACATTTGCTGTGCTTACCAGCAGGAACAGGTCTGTTACCTGATGATTTCCTACTTCTCTTTTTTCTTTTTTTCCTGGAAGCTCAGATGGAGATGAGGGCCCAAGTTCAGTGATTTTCCCCTCTGAATCCTGGCTATTAACACCTCCCTGCTTTGCCATTTCTGTTCTCTTTCATTTAGAACTTTATTTACTATGTACACATGTGGCTTTATTGTAAACCACTTAAAATCCCTTTCGAAAACAGATGGCTAAAAATTTTTGAAAAAATAGTAGGGTGGCCAAAAGATCAAGGTCAGGAACGGAACTTCCTAGGTTTAAGTCCCCGGTGTTGGTGACACGATGGCACTGCACGCTGTACTTTCCTCAGCTGTGAAGTGGCAGTGGTCAGTATGTGCCCTCTAGGACGGTTGTAAAAGGATTAAATAAGTTCAAAATCGAAGGATACTTCCCCAAGATTATGGGAAATGTATAAAGAAAAACATGGATTTCAAAATATTTTTATACCAAAATAACCATATCTTTTCATTTCCCTTTTCTATGAATTTTCTGAAGCACCCTCATCCATGCAAAGCATGTGGAACAACGCCAGACGTACAAAAAGCATTCACGCAGGAACTGTTAGCTGTGTTCACTGCCCACAGGACTGCCATGGTTACAACGCTCTGCTGGTCCTCCCTGCCTGTGGGCTGAGGTGCCAGCTCCCCATCAGCACACAAGGCCTTCCGTGGCCAGCATCTTGCGGAGGCCACAGTCTGTCTCCTGCCAGGAGCATCCCTCTGACCCTGCGGCCCCGCCGACCACATCCACACACACTTGGCTGCCTGCGCTGCTCAGGATGCGCTGGTACTCCTCCTACCCTTCCCGGGATCGGCTCTGGGCTATCTTCTCCAGACACCCACCTCTGCCTCCAGCGTGCTATGGGGGACACTCCCCACCCCAGGACCCTCCGAGCACAGCATCTGCCCCCACGTCCACCCCACCACTCCCACAACCTGCCTGAGGGACTCCTGTGTCTGCCTGGTCCAGGATGGGCAGGGATCTCCTGGTTTCTGTTGTCTGTGGGCAGAGGAGCAGTCTGCTTTGCAAGATGAGCTGTGAGGCGGGGGGGCGGGGGGGGGGGGGCTCTGTCTGAAGCCAGCTTCCCGACTGCCCAGGGTAACCCAGGTAGGGACAGAGAGCCTCTGACAACTGACCCTCCAGAAGCTTCTGTGAGCCATATTTGATTTGCTAATGCTTGGGGTAAAATTTGGTTTTTCCATCAAGGCCTTTGAACTTTAGGGCTTATGTCACTTAGTTGGCTAAATGTCAGTTTCTTTTTTTAAAGATTTTATTTATTTCTGGGGCCGGCACTGTGGCGCAACAGCTAAACACCCTAGCCTGAAGCGCCGGCATCCCATATGGGCGCAGGTTCATGTCCCGGCTGCTCCATTTCCAATCCAGCTCTCTGCTATGGCCTGGGAAAGCAGTAGAAGATGGCCCAAGTGCTTGGGCCCCTGCACCCATGTGGGAGAACCAGAGGAAGCTCCTGGCTCCTAGCTTTGAATCGGCACAGTGCTGGCCATTGCGCCACCTGGGGAGTGAACCATTGGATGGAAGACCTCTCTCTGTGTCTCTACCTCTCTCTGTAACTCTGTCAAAGAATAAAAATAAATATTTTTTAAAATAAATAAATAAAACAGGGTCTCCATATGGCTTTTTTTTTTATCACATTTGGAAGCGCAACATTAAATCCTCAGGAAGGTCTGCCCTAGTGCCCTTTCTGAAGACCTCGTATTTGGGGCGTGGCATAGCATGTGTTTGTGTGCATGTGTATGTATGTGTGTGTCTGCGAGAGAACTGGTCCAGCAGGGCCCTGAGGTATTATAGAAACAACCTCACATGAGAATCAGTGGTTATCAGATTCAGAAAAATCCAGCCCTTGGGCCTGAGTGTGGTGGACCTGTGCCCCCCTCCCCCACCTTCCACAACCCAGCTCTGCAGCTTCTCCCCACAGAGCTCCAGGCCTCCTCTCCCGCACCCTTTACAGCCACCAAGGGCAGGGTACCGAGTGTGAAGGTCCACACCTGGGCTGGCAGGGCCTGGGCACCGACTGGGAAAGGCAGCGGCCCCTGCACCCCCCGGGCCCTCCCAAGGCTGCTTCCACCGTCCACCATGTCAGACGGCTCTTGGCGGTCTCTGTGCCCGATGCTCAGATCCAGAAAGCCCAGGAGGTGTTCTGATGTAGAAAGTGGGGTGATGGAGGACAAGGGGTGCTCAGGGCGAATTCTGGCCATTACAGACCCCCCAACATCAACTGTGGAAACCAAAAAGCAGCAGCCCGCGGTCAGGTAGGCCTGGGAAGCCAGGAGGGAAAGCAGGTACCTGCCCCACGCTGGCTAGGCTGAAGGACCGCTGATAGGCGGCTGGCGCCTGCGCAGAACACATTGCCTTGAGCCTAGCGCGCCTTGCACCATCCGCCTCCACCCCCGTTCCCAGCCTCTCCACCCTCCAACTTGCACCTGCCACAGGGAAGGAGTGGGAACCTTGGTACTCCTCCCACAGCCTCTGATTCAGTCTCATCATTCAGCAAGTGGGAAAATGAAACCAGTCGTGCCAAGATCAGATCTGCCTTGAGCCTGAGTTGCCTGAAGCAACCAAACGCCTCTCAGATCATTTACAAATACGCCACAGTCCAAAGTGAAGTGCAACCGGGAGACAGGTCGCAATGTCAAAGTCAGCTCAACTTGCAGGATGAAGGGGGCCAAAAGGAGCGGCTCTGAGCCTAACTGTTGGTCTGGAGCTAAGGTTGTACACCACTAGCAGCAAGGAGGCAATCGTCAGTTAACATGCAATTATTGAGCACACAGTGTGTGCCAGACATTCTTCTAGGGACCAAGGATAGAGCAGACAACAACGTGCATAGAAATCCCTGCCCTCTGGGAGTGCACACTTCCCACTCAGAAGAAACTGCTGGGGTGGGGGGAGGGGAGAGATGGGGAGGGACAACGCAAGGCAAAGTGACTCACTGTGGCTCAGCATCTGTTTCTGTCTTTCCTCTCTGCTTCTTACATCTGTATGATCCCAGGCAACCAGGTGGCACTCTGTGCCTCAGTTTCCTCATCTGTAAAATGAGGACAATGAGACTAACAGCCTCAGGAGGTTGCCATGAGGATTAGATCTGTTCAGCAGGCACTATGTGCAGTGCCCTGCTCACAGAGCGTGGTGAGAATCTTGTTGCTATCATCCTGGACACTGCCCTTATAAAAATACCAGGGGTGCGCACTGTTGGCACTGCAGGCATTTTAAAGAGGCCACCCAGGGCCCACCAGCTTGTGCTCCGTCAGTGGTGACAGATTGCTGCCTGCCTCCAGACAAGTCGCTAATTGTGCTCAGCCTCATCTCATTCCCCAGTCCTGGGGTGGCAGAAGAGTGGACGCTGCCGGCTTGCTGGAGAGGCATTAGGAGGTGATCTTAGGGCACTCCTGGCAGAGTCAGGGCGGGTGACTCTGTGTTTGCTGTGGAAAGAGATGGCAAAGCAGCCTGATGACAGATGAGGGTGCTGGCTGTGTCTGGGCAGGCTGAGCGGGAGCTGTGTGTGCACTTGGGAGCTTTCTGAAGGGCAGCATCTGGAGCTCTTGTCCCATGACTTATTGAGAGCTGTACTCCACTTAGATCAAGGTTGAAAAGGCTAATAGACTCTCATGGCTTTCAGAAATATATAATGTCTCATTTGGGTGAAGTTAGATTAGGAGCATGCAAGGAGATGACTCAGTGTCCTGCATAAAACTCAGGATGAATCAGCCTAACATTGTGATGCACAGAATTAGGCCACCACTTGTACCCTAGGCATCCCATATTGGAGTATTAGTTCAACTCCCAGCTGCTCTGATTCCAATCCTGCTCCCTGCAAATGAGCCAAGGAAAGCACTTGAAGATGGCCCAACTGCCAGGGCTACAGCTGCCCATGTGGGAGATTCATATGGAGTTCAAGGCTCCTGGCTTCAACATGGACCAGCCTTGGCTGTTGAGGCCATCTGGGGAGTGATCCAGCAGATGGATGATCTCTCTCTCTCTCTCTCTCTCTCTCTCTCTCTCTCTGCCTTTTGAACAAATAAAATAAATCTTTAAAAATCTCAGGAAAACTTTCACTGTTCCCTCTGATTTGTCATCCCCATAACACACGCTGAAATAATGTGAATATCTAGCCACCAAAAAGAAAGACAAAGAAATGCCCTGTGCAATGTTTATGGTTGTCACATACTGCAGGGCAGTGGCAGTCACAAGCCACAAGTGCCTATTAAGCACTTGAGGTGTGCTTTTACAGTTATGCCCTAGGTCGCAAGACTTAGCATGAAAAACAGATCCATGTGACTATTTCGTTAGTAATTTTGATTACAAACTTAAAAGGTAATATTTTGGGTGTATTGGGCTAAATAAGATATATCATTAAAATTAATTCCATCCATGTCTTTTTCTTTTATGTGGCTGCTAGAAAATCAACCATTGCTTGTGGATCTCCTATGCTGTTTCATGGGCAGTGAGGTGTGGATAGAAGAGGGTGTTATTGGTTCTACTTTTCCAAATGGGTCCAAGGGAGCCATCACTGATTTTTCCTTGTTCAAGTAGCAAGAAGACTTGAAAATGGAGGAAACGGTAATTCAGGAGACTGCAGATCCAATTTTTCATTTCAACTCAGCCATCAAGTTGCTACATGGTCCTGTCAACAATGACAGAAGCAAACATTTTTGTAGTATTTTTTATGAGCCAGGTGCTGTTCTAAGCATGCAAACTTCTCTCAAAGAAAAACTAATGTAATAGAATTACTATTAGTTCTGTTTTCAATATGCAAACATTGAAGAACAAAAGGATGAAACTATACAAGCCCAGAACTCACATTTGAAAAGTCATGGAGCTATGCCTCAAATCCAGGCAGTCTGGTTCCAGGTTCTGTACGTGGACCACTTTATTGCTCTGTGTTATCCAAACCAGTTAGATTGTGTTCCTTTGTTACAAAATCTAGCTAACAGTATCTGTTCTGTCTACCTTGTAAGATTGCAATAAGGATCAGAAGATGACATGATAACCATAGACTGTACAAATGTAAGGTGGCATATGCTTGTGAAAGGGAATCACATTGAAAAGCTTCCCACCTATCAACATATTCAGATCCAGACCTGGTTCTTTCATGCAGTGCCTTCCCAGGTGCCCCCAGATAGAATCAATTATTTCCTCTCCCTGTGCTCCATAGCATTCGGTGAGACATCCCAGTCCCTCAGGCATCTTATCTTTCATTGCCTGTGTCTTTCCTTTTCCTCCATTAAAATGTGGGCTTCTTAAAGGAAGTCTGGAAAATCAGTACCTCTCAAGTGGAGGTGACTTGGTCCCAAGGGGACATTTGGCATTGTCTGCAGATCTACTTGATTGTCTTATTGAAAACTGATCCCAGTAAAAAATAAGAGTGGGAATAAGAGAGGGAGGAGATGTACAGTTTGGCACTTTCCCATGGACTTACCTCTAATGGTAAAGCTAAAAACTTGCCATGGGACTCCAAATCCCATTAAGTTGGGTGGTACTAATGCCATCTTACTAGTTAAAGTGATCATTTTAAGTATGTAACTGATCATAAAGATAGGAATAAGTGTCAAAGGGAATCACATAAATAAGACCAAGTGTCTGCTAATAACAATAGATAGAATTAAAAAGGAGAGAGAATGATCCAATATGGGAAGCAGGCCACACAGCAGACTCATAGAATGACAAATGCCTGAAACAGCACTCTGGCCTCAGAATCAGCCTTTAAGGCATTCAGATCTGGCTAAAAAGCCCATGACAGCATTTCAGGCATGGAAAGCTAAGACACTGTGGCAAAAAATGACCTACATGAAAGATCTCTGTGAATGAGATCCCAGTGGAAATAAGGGACCAACAAAGAAGGAGGTACCTTTCTCTGAAGGGAAAAGAAAACTTCCACTTTGCTTATGACCCTGTCTAAATACTGATGGAGTTTGAAGATTCAACAAATTTTTTTAAATTTATTTTTTTAAATAAAAAAAGGCTTCTGTAGCTTTAGCAGTTCATGACAAGAGTCTCAGGTGATCACTGACGTCATAAATAAGACTGTCAATTGTTAAATCAAAAACAGGAGTCACTGTGCACTTGCTCCACATGCAGGACCTCTGTTGTTAATGAGTTGTACTATGAGAATTAACAGTAAAACTTGTCTTCAAGCGGTACTTTATACTTTTTGTGTCTATGTGGATGCAAACTTTTGAAATCTTAGTATAGAGTCGGTCTCCTGTATATAAAAATAATTAAAAATGAATCTTAATGAAGAATGGGATGGGAGAGGGAGTAGGAGGTGGGACAAGAGTGGGCGTGGGAGGGTGGGTATGGGGGGAAGAACTGCTATAATCCAAAAGCTGTACCTTTGAGATTTGTATTTATTAAATAAAAGCTTTCTAGTATATATATATATATATATATATATATATGTATATATATATGCGTGTGTGTATATATATATGTGTGTGTGTATGTATATATATGTATATACATATATATACTTGATTGTCTCTTCCTAGCCAGAAGAGGGCAGGGAGTGGTCCTAGCATCCACTGAGTAAAAATCAGGGGTGCTGCTATAGTACCAGATGGCCCCCTGTGACAAGGAATTATCTGGCCCAAAATCCCAATAGTGCCAATGGGGAAAAACTCTACTATAGCTCATTATGGGACCCCTTGTGCCCGTGCCATGAAGGAGTCAATAATGAAAGTTTGGTTGATTAAATGACAGAACAGTAAGAACCATAATCATTTCTCTGCCTTAGATGTAATCCTTCTGGTTACATTCAACAGACATGGGTTAAATACCCCGTACATGTCAGGCACATGATAGGGCTGGGCGAGGGGATATGCAAAGTTGTGAAATACTTGGGACTCCTGTCTTCAAGGCCTGGAACCTCCCAGAGGAGTCAGAGTCACACTGAAGACATTTAGACCAGTGTGATGGACAGGTGCTGTCATCCCCACTGGCTCTGGGCAGGAACACTACTCAAGAACTCCGTGAGAAGACAGAAGGCCCAGCCACCCCTGGGGCACCATTTTCTCTCGATTTTTTATTTTGAAAGGTTTTACACATAACAATAAACACTTAGATACACATTAAAATTCAGATAGATACATAGATAGGTGATGTAGATGACAGATAGATGACAGATGTGTGAGTGCACACACACATGCTTTTTTTCCTGAACCATTGGAAAATAAGATGCAGACAGCATAACCTGAGCTAAATGCTTCAGCAGGCACAGGGCACACCTACAATAATGGGTCTGGACTGGGGCCTAGCATGAGTAGTTGACAAAAATTCTCCATTCTCAACAGCCAAAGTTGAGAACCCCTAACATAGATTGTGGGAACAACCTGTGATAGAACAGAGGCCTCCTGGAGGAGTTGAAGGTGACACTGAGGTTCGAAAGTAGTTATCCAGGGCAAGCAGATGAAGAGGGCAGTTCTGGGCAAAGGCAATAATGTGACCCCAGGTTCAGGGGCTGCAAAGGCCAGGCTGTATGTAGCATTCCTGATGATAAAGGTGCAGGAGGTGAGGCAAGAAAGGAAGGAGAGGGGCAGGCGCCATGCCTCACTTGGTTAATCCTCCGTCTGCAGCGCCGGCATCCCATACAGGTGCTGGGTTCTAGTCCCGGCTGGTCCTCTTCTGATCCAGCTCTCTGTTGTGGCCCAGGAAGGCAGTGGAGGATGGCCCAAGTGCTTGGGCCCCTGCACCCGCATGGGAGACCAGGAGGAAGCACCTGGCTCCTGGCTTTGGATCGGCGCAGCACTATCTGTTGCAGCCATTTGGAGAGTGAATTAACGGAAGGAAGACCTTGCTCTCTGTCTCTGTCTCTCACTGTCTGTAATTCCACCTTTCAAATAAATAAAAAAAAAAAGAAAGGAAGGAGAGACCCTGTCATCAGGGCCTCTTATGCTTTAGGGAGCCTTGGGGAATGCTATGATCTGAATGTTTGTATCCCTGAAAATCCCTATGTTGAAATCCTAATCCCCAAATGGTGGTATTAGAAGAGGGGGTCTTTGGAAGGCGTTAAGTCTGCTGTTATGAATGGAATTATTGCCCTTAAAAAAGAGACCCTGGGGAGCCGGCTGGCGCCTTCCACCATGTGAAGACAAGAACAGTAGACGCCAAGTCTGCTGACACCTTGGTCTTGGAGTTCCCAGCCTCTAGGACCGCAGGAAATAAAAGTCTGCTGACTGTAAGTACAACTATTTTACTTCTTATACATTGTGCTTATATTATAATTATATACTTCTTATTATAATAATGATTATAAGTATTTTTGTTTCAGCACCCTAAATAGACTAGGACAGCACCACTGTGTGTTTCAGGCTGAGGAAGGACGTGGTCAGAGCTGGCTGCCCTGTGGGGAACTGTCCAGGGAGGAAATGCCGACACCAGCCCGGCTGCTGTGGCAATGCCGGGGAGGAACCAGAGCGCCTTCGCGAGCGCAGCAGAGGGGCCTCAGAGCGAGGGGAGGACTTGAGTGGACCTGTCCGTGAAGGAATCAGAGCCCCTGCTGACCAGAGCCTGGCTCGGGTCCTGGTTCCCTCGTGCCACTCTAGGCTGGGATGTTGCTATCCTGGCTCTCCTAGTCTCCAGAGCTAATTTCCAACCAAGACTGGGTGACAGACAAGCTACTGCTTGAACTCGAATCCCACTTGTTTGGTTCCCAATTCTGGCCACTGCACTTAAGCTCCATTCCCATGGTGCACCTCCATCCTAGAATCTGAATTGTTGCTCCATCTTACCCTTCTGCGGAGGTCCGTGTCTCAGCACCTGCAGCAGGGCACACAGACTTCTCAGATTGGGGCTTTCACTCATTTTCCTCCGGCGATCAGAAGGTCCCGAGGGCTTCTTCCTACACCTCTTCAATCCAGGGCTTCTGGTCGTCCAGCTCCATCTTCCAGGCGCTGCTGGGCCTCTCACACAAGCCACTGTGCTACTGGGAAGGGGAATGTGCTGCTGCACCTGCCGGATGGCTTCCTCCACCTGGCACAAAGCACTTCCTGCCACCTGACCCCCCCCCCCCACCTGCAACCCTCACCCTCAGTAGCTGACTCTGCTCCCAGGGCCCTTGCCTGAGCACCGACCACAGCACTGGTGCACTCTCCCTCGCTGGTTTCCATTTCTTCGGTTGTACACAACTAAGAGGCTTGCCTGAGTGACCCCAAGGGCCTCTTCCATGTCAAACATTCTCGGCTTCTTAAATCTGACCGATGGCCACAGTGGGCACTAGAGCATGAGCAGAAGTTGGACTGTGGTTATCTGAGACTTAGCCCAAGGACCACACAATCTCCACGTTCGGCAAAGACAAAACCATCCACTAAAAGGGCTTGCTTTTAGTCAGCACACCCATAAAATGCATTGGTTGGTTGATCACATTGTAGAATAATCTGCTAAATGTCCCATTAGTATTCTGGCTAATGCTTCACTCTGTTCATCTTAAGTGTACTTAGCCCGTTCATTCTCAATTCTGTAAACTGAGGCAAAATGCCTCCATGCCCCCTGATGTCCACAGAGCCTGCAAAAGCAGCTCCCTTTAAAGAGGTCAAAACAACAGAGAGATGCCACCTGAGGACAAATGATGTCACATCTGGCCTTGGACTTGTCTTTGCAAGTTCTGCTCTGTTGGCTGTGCACAGAATGAGTTTTGGCTCCCAGCTGGCTGTGGCGGCCTAGACCCAGGGACACTGTGTTTGTGGGCAGATCACAAGGCCAGAGCCGTCATGGCTGCCAAAGTCCTCATAGGCGGGAGAAAAGGACCTGAAGGTACCGAGGGGAACCCCTCCAATTTACAAGGGAGAAAGTGAGGCCCAGAAACATCAGGTGCCGTCTCGGAGATCACACATTGAATGGTCTATGCTGTTTCTTTCATTCTGTATAGACTGGAAATTCTACTTCGTGGGCTTTATGCCACAGATATGCTCATACACAGGCACAAAGATGTACAAGCAAGGTTATTCATTGCTGCACGGCAGCATAGCAGAGTCTTAGAAACAGCCTGAGCCTCCATCCATAGACCCCACTGCTCAACGGCATGCTAAGAATGAATGCTAAGAAAGAATGAAGGAGCTCTCTGTGTGTTGGAATGGAAAGATCTCAGAGAGGCCAGCACTGTAGTGCAGTGAGTTAAGTCACCGCCTGCAACGCCAGTGTCACATGTGAGTGCCAGTTTAAGTCTCAGTTGCTCCACTTCCCATCCAGCTCCCAGCTAATGGGCCTGGAAAAGCAGTGGAGGATAGTCCAAGTGCTTGGGTCCCTGCACCCACGTGGGAGACCTCATGAAGCTCCTGGCTCCTGGCTTCAACTTGGCGCAGCCCCTGCATTGCGACCACTGGGGAGTAAACCAGCAGATGGAAGATCTCTCTCTCTCTCTCTCTCTCTCTCTCCCTCCCTCCCTCCCTCCCTCCTCTCATTTTAACACTGCCTTTCAAATAAATAAAATAATTTTTTAAAATAAAAGTCCCCTGATGTATGAAGTGAAGAACACAAAGTGCTGAACTGTTGTATGAGGTCCTGCTATTTGCAGGAAATGAGCATGAACATATGTGTGCATACATGTGCATCATGCGTGCGCTTGATCATCTTTCTAGGAGGTAGCACTATGGCCTCGTCGGCCTGTGGAAAAAGAAATTGTGTGGCTGGGGGCCAGCGCTGTGGCGCAGTAGATTAATCCTCCGCTTGCAGTGCCAGCATCCCATATGAGCAATGGTTCAAGTCCCAGCTGCTCCGCTTCCGATCCAGCTCTCTGCTATGGCCTAGGAAATCAGTGGAAGATGGCCCAAGTGCTTGGGCCTCTGTACCCATGTGGGAGACCCAGAAGAAGCTCCAGGATCCTCGCTTCAGATTGGCCTGGCTCTGGCTATTGCTGCCATTTGGGGAGTGAACCAGCAGATGGAAGACCTCTCTCTCTCTCTGTCTCTCCCTCCTGTTGTCTGTAACCCTACCTCTCAAATAAAACCTTTAAATTAAAAACAAACAAACAAACAAAGAAATTGTGTGGCTGAGGATAAGAGGCAGCCTCTCCACTGCACAACTCTTACATTTTTGGAATCCTATTGGTGCTTATTCAAAAGCTTAAATGCACACACAGGTGTGTAGCAGACCGCAGGTTGGGTCGCTTGTCCCAGGCTCTATGGCAGAGCTGTTCCTGGCCCAGGGCTCTGTATTCATGGCATGAGTACAAGAAAAAGTTTTCCAGAGCATACCTTAAAGTCAGAGAGGGAGAGAGAGAAGAGGGAGGGAGGGAGGGATTAAGGGTGGGGGAGAGAGAGAGAGAGAGAGAGAGAGAGAGAGAGAGAGAGAGAGAATTCAAGTCTGAAGAGGATGGAGAAAGATGGAGAAGTAAAATGAGGAGGGGTATAGAGTGAGATTATAATGGAGAGGAAGATGGGGGTAGGGGAGGAGAGGCAGCAGAGAAAGGGAGGAGGGGTCTTGTGGAGACAGTGGTGGAGTTGAAGCCCTGTCCCCCAGACTGGAGGTGACACCATCAGCCTCCATGTGATGAGGCTCATTTGCCAAGGGGCCACAGCCCGTGTGTCAGGAAGACAGGAGACTGCTGGGACACGGAGGCTGTACAGACTGTGTGCACTCAACCCAAACCCTGCAGAGAGAGCGCCCTCCCAAAGCGACTTCCAACAGCTCCACAGCCGCCAGCGGGGTGGTGCACCAGCTCCCCAGCTTCCAAGACAGCCACCCCCTCCTGCGACTGGCATTGGTTCCTGCACAGAGTCTGACAGAGGCTTCTGGAGGCGCTGAGAGGCAGCCCTGGGCTGGTGCCAGCCTGGCCTTGGGCAGCGATTACTGCAGACTTGGCCACTGATTCTGTCATTTTGCAAAGTTGCCCCTCACAGTGAAGAGAACTCTGAGAGCCTCGATTTTTTTTAGAGTTATTTACCTATTTGAGAGGCAGAGTTACAGAGAGAAAGAGAGGAAGAGACAGAGAGAAAGATTTTCCATCTGCTAGTTCATTCCCCAGATGGCCACAACGGCAGGAGCTGAGCCAATCCAAAGACAGGTGTTTCTTCCAGGTCTCCCCTGCAGGTGCAGGGACCCAAGCACTTGGCCATCTTCCACTGCTTTCTCAGGCCATAGCAGGGAGATGAATTAGAAGTGGTGTAGCTGGAACTTGAACCAGTGCCCAAATGGGATTCCAGTTCTGCAGGCTGAGGCTTAGCCCACTATGCCACAGCGTTAGTCCCAGAACCCTCCACTTCAGCTGCTCTTCCTCATGGGCTCTGCTTTTTCTGGGGACAAATCCCAACTATTGTGCGAGTTTTCCCTGCTCTGGTTTTATCTCTGATAAATGACTTGCCCTTGGAAAAGAGAGAGAGAGAGAGAGAGAAGCCCCAGCTCAGACTCAGCAGAGGGACAGGACGCCAGCCTGGCACACAGCGTCTCCAAGTCCCTTGCTTCCCCCTGCAGATGTCCGCTACTTTTGGCTGCACAAACGGTGTCCATCAGCACCTGCAATGAAGTCACTCCTGAAGCTCCAACATCAGAGAGATTTGTGCTGTTTTTTCTTTTTTTCATTTTCCTTCATTACTAATGGGTTTAATCATAATTAGTGTATTCCATGGACCGCTATTAGATTTCAGAATCTTATTTTCTGCAATAAAGATATTTTCCTTCTCACACCAGGACATGTGAAAAATGATCTTTTTTAAGATTTATTTTAAATGTGAAGTGTCAGCCCTCACTCTAAACTTCCCCTTGCCAGAGTGTCATGGAGACTTCATTGGGTTTTATAGTGGCTTTCTGATTTTGGTCGTCCATTGAAGAAGGGAGTTGAAAGTTGTTGTATACTGTTCACGATTGTCTGCCCATGTCCTGCCTGAAATACCATGATTGTTTATGAAAAAAATCTTTAATAAAGCTGGATACAGTTTGGCTTGGAAAAAAAAAGATTTATTTTATTTCTTTGAAAGACAGAGTTAGAGAGCTAGAGACAGAGAGAGAGGTCTTCCATCCGCTGGTTCACTCCCCAGATGGCCGCAATGGCCAGAGCTGCGCCGATCCGAAGCCAGAAGCCAGGAGCTTCCTCTGGGTCTCCCACACAGGTGCAGGGGCCCAAAGACTTGGGCCATCTTCTACTGCTATCCCAGGCCCCAGCAGAGAGCTGGATCAGAAGAGCAGCAGCCAGGACTAGAACCGGCACCCACATGGGATGCGGCGCTTCAGGCCAGGGCCTCAACCCGCTGCGCTACAGCGCCGGCCCCAATAAATGGATTTTGAGTTGGAGTGTGCAATCAGCCCCATAAATAAACACAACTTGTACACAGATGGCTGCTGGCCATATTCTGGACACCTCAGAGTGGGAACCTGCGAGGGAATTACGGGAAGGAGGCTGAAACGTGCTCTGGCCTCCTCCGTGTGGCTATTGACATGGGCGGCTGGGGCTCGGCGAAGCACCTCTGACTTTGGACTCATAGTCTCCCAGACCAGGTGGGCAAGTGTCACTCAGCTCTCAGTGGAGGAGCTCTGGTCTGGATTTTTGGCCATGAGCACAGTTGATCAACAGGCTATACAAATTAGATGCTAATTAATTTCTGATAGCCAGAACATTTCCGTTGTAACTGCTGCTCTATCTGTGCGTGCTGAGTGGAGACCAGCTTGTCTCCAGAGAGGCCCTGGCTCCTTCCCTTAGTGTTTGTAGCGTGTGGCCTGTACCCAGTTCAGAGCCCTTGGGTAGATCAGCCTCTTTCCTCAGTCCCTCGACTTACCAGCTCCAAGAGCAGAGAGGCAGCCTGGGCCCGACTGCCCAGCAGCCCCGCCAAGACTTCGCACCTCCTGCCTTATCCAAGGTGCTCCCTCCCCTGCTGCACCCCAGTCATCCTCAGGAAGCTGAAAAATCAACCTTCCTAAACAAGAGCTGTCATCATGTTGCTTACCTGTCAAAATCTATGACGACTTCCTGTTTCACCACAGAATCATGTCCAACTTCCTTGGTTAGTCAACTTCATTGAAACTGCCTGGTAGGGAGGAATTTCCAATTTTTTCTTTTTGTTTTTTTATAGCAGGGAAGCTGAGATCTGCCGCCTCGGCATATGGAAGGTTTCTCTAACCCGAGAGACTGCTCTTCCAACGCATGTCTGTTTCATGCTTCTCTTTAAGGCAAGACATGGCCCCTGTAAACCAGGATATCATCTTACATGGCTAACAGCATTGGCCAGGAGGACAGCCATGGTCACCAATTATGAGTATCTGATCTGATACAGGTATAAGAAAGGGAATGGATTGATGGCAATTGCTCCTAGTGTTTGCCATTTGTATGTTAAAAAGTCAAGAAAAACATGTGTGCATGCATCATCACAAACCATACAAAGCCTTTCTCATCAATGAGTCTGCTACCAGCAGCCCCAAAAGATACTAGCTGCCTTCTCATTTCAGACAAGGCCTCAGGGGCGGGGCAACGAACTGCCCGCAGATCTTACGGAGGCTGGGAATACCTATTAGGACCTGGTTCTAGCCTGAAAGCTCCGGGGACCAGAGGTCAAGAAAGAGCAGGGAATCAGAGCCAGGCCCCCAACAGGAAGCGGAAGTCAGGAAAGCCAGAAGCAAGGGAAGGAGTAAGGGCGAGCTGACCCATCAAATGGGCAGAGGCAGAGGGAGAGCGAACTCTGCAGCTGAAGAAAGTGTCTCTGGCTCGCTCCTCTCAGGAGGGCTAAAATGGCTCCTTCTCAAAGTGGCCCACCCTGGTGCTCTTGCCTAAAAAGCAAGCTCCAAGACTCTCCATCCCTTACCTGCCCCACCGTTACCCACAGCCTTCCCACTGCCTGATGATTTGCCAAGCATCCCTTTACTTCTGTGTGTATTGTTTGTTCCGTTGTTTGCATGGATGTGTCCTTGGGCAGGGACATGCCTTCATCCACAGAGGACAGCTCCTAGGATGTGATAGAGTTTCGGTAGATATTTGTTTTCTGAATGATGAACCGGTTTCACAGATGAAGAAACTGATGCTCAAAGTGAGGAGTGACCCACAGAGGCGAGGGAAGCTGCTAAACACCCTACAGTGCACAGGACTCCCCTCCATGCCCCACAGGAGAGAACTGAGCAGCCTAAAATGTCTTCAGAGCTGATTCGCAAACACCACGCTAGAGACAGGGTGAGGAGGTGGGGAGTGGGGAGGAAGGTGTGGAAAGGACACCATTTGAGCTGGGCCATGGATGACAAAACCATTTGAATGGAGAGACATGGACAAGAGCTGGTGAGGGGAACAGGTGCTCGGTGCAAAGGCTGATGGCACAGCTCGGGATGCCCACAGCCATATTAGAGCGCCTGGCACATGTCCCTGCTACTCTGCTGCTGACCCATGTCCCTACTAATGCATCTCGGAAGGTAGCGGAAGATGGCGCAAGTGCTTGGCCCCTGCCTCCCAGGTGGAAGACCAGGTGGAGTTTCTAACTCCTGGCTTCAGCCTGTCCCAGCCTTGGCTGTTGCAGATATTTAGGGAATGAATCAGCACGTGGTAGATCTCTCTTTGTTGGTCTCTCTGCCTTTCAAATAAAGTGAAAACAAATAAATCAATTTTGTTTTTAAAAAGAGCTGGGGAGGGAGATAGATGCCTGGCCCTGCTGCTTCCTGGTGTGTGGTTCTGGCCACAGGTAAGCCCTCCCCTCACCTTCCCCATGACTGTAGCCCACTGAAAGGTGTGCCCTCTCCCCTGCTGGGCTGTGGGCTCACCACCTGCCAGTATCCTGACTCCCTGGACAGCCCTCTTCTGTCCATGCCACTCCCACTGCTCGCACCCAGGGAAGCAAGGCTCACCCAGGGCAACCTCAGGAGCAGTGACCCAACTCCAGGCCACACAGAAAGAGGTCAAAGGTCTAGAGGTTCCAGATCTCTGCAGCTGCCATGCGGTCATGAGGACATTGAGCCAGGGTGGGAGACTGCCTAACCCCGACTAGCTCTGATGTTGTAGGAAACCCTTCTGAAACAATGGGCCACCTCTCTATTTCCCACCGCAGAACATTTGAATGAAAGCCAGTAGAGAAAGGGCAGAAAACCTGTGGCTTGATTGACAGTTCAGACAATAGTCCCTGAAGGGCACCCACAAGGGTTCATTTCAAGATGCTGCTGTCTGTTTACTCAAGGGGAGAAAAAAGACCTGTTTTTGGTTTGGTCTGGCTTTCTCTCTTTCTGGTTTAAGATTCAGCACATCCCCAGATTGATGGGTTTCATCGAAATATTTTCCCCAAATGACCTGGAACATTGGCTTATTTTCCAATACATTGCCACCCACCCACAGCCGAGAAGTCGGCAATTGATATTCTGTAATTTTCAGAGACTAGCTGAAGCTCTCCCATGCACTACTCGCTTCAGGTGAAAATAATCAAAGTCGCGATCACACTGGTGGGAAGCACAGCTGCAGCTCAGAGACTGTGCATCTGTACATTGCAAAAGGATTAGGACTCCGTGGCTGGATGGAGCAGTTACAGGTCAGCTATTCCACATTAAACTGATTATTGCAAGGTGGGACTGGAAGATCCTGCTGAGCAAATTCAATTTATCTTGAAAATAATTAGTGCGATGGAAAGGCCTGGAGATGGAAAATTTCTTTGAAATTAATTATTGCTACTCCAATCTAGCCAGTGTCTTCCAGCAGTGAGAACAGTCTGCAGATGGAGGTTTCATCACTTTGAGTGCTGCTGCAAGGATCTGCAGGATTCTGCTCTAAAATTGGCCTGAATTTAGCATCATAAGGGGTAGCCCATGCTGTCCAAGGAGCTGGGTTTGCAGGGGGTCAGATGAGCATCAAAATGAACAGAGAAGAGAAACATGGGAAGCAGTAGCTGAACTGGACAGTCAGCTCAGGCTGAGAGGATGCAGCCTGGAGCAGGAGTCCAGGGAATCGTGAATTCCTCTGCATGGGTGAGGAGACAAATATCTCCCTGTGCACCCTCAGCCACTGAAAATGTGACCATCAAGTGCAGGGACACGTCACGTTCCCAACATGCAATTCACAACTCCTTTTCTGGAGTGTATTGCAACTGCTGAAGGGTAAGTTGTGGAGTCAATGAGAGCCATTGGCAAGGATTGGCAAGGCAGCATGAACAACAGAGAGACCCAGAGTCTAAACACACCCACGAGGCCGTGTCTCACAACCCTCAAGGGAGGGGGATGGGACAGGCAGATGCCTTAGACTGTGACCATCATCCCACACGAAAGGTGGACGTGACAAGACAGATCCTACATCAGGAGCAGCTCCAGGGAGCTGGGGTGGGGGTGGGAGGAAGACAAGCCTCCATGAAGACATAAGCAGTGGAACAAGGACGAACAGGCCCCCGTGGCTGTTTGACCCACACAACACCAAATCACCCAAGGGACTCTTGCCTTTGACAGTAAGTGGGGCCCTCATTGTTGCTGCCTCTGTGGCTACAGCTCTGAAGGGAAACGACTCACTCGAGCTGAAGGCAAAAGCTGCGGCTCACAGAATAGAGAGGAAGGGAAACAGAAGATGAATCTATCAGCAGATTTTTTTATAAAGTAAGTTGAGGCTCATAAACATGGATTCATCCCCAGGTGGCGCCAGCGCACACTCTCCTGGGTGAGCAATAGGAAAAGGCACCTCTTCTTCCAGGGCTCGCAACGTGGTGGGCAGATTGCAGGCCGAATGCTAAGGTGCAGACACTAAACCTACGTGCACATCCCCATCCACGTCTCTAGCACTCACTCGTGTTCCAGAAGGAAGCAGATGGCACTTCAGAGTAGGATAATTCAGGGAGAGCTTATATTTATTTATTTATTTATTTTTGACAGGCAGAGTGGACAGTAAGAGAGAGAGACAGAGAGAAAGGTCTTCCTTTGCCGTTGGTTCACCCTGCAATGGCTGCCACGGTCAGCGCGCTGCGGCCGGCGCACCGCGCTCAACCGATGGCAGGAGCCAGGTGCTAGGTGCTTTTTCCTGGTCTCCCATGGGGTGCAGGGCCCAAGCACTTGGGCCATCCTCCGCTGCACTCCGGGGCCACAGCAGAGGGCTGGCCTGGAAGAGGGGCAACCGGGACAGAATCTGGCGCCCCAACCGGGACTAGAACCTGGTGTGCCGGCGCCGCAAGGCGGAGGATTAGCCTGTTGAGCCACGGCGCCGGCCCAGGGAGAGCTTATAAAGAGGCGTTCAGAGTGAGTGTGGCACAGTGGAGTACTATAGGCCAAAGGGATGCGGTTCGGAATGTCACTGGGACCTAGAAGGAGAGAGTCTATCTGATGGGAGGTGTGACCACTGGAAGGCAGCAGGCCAGAGGAAAACTCCCTGGAGGGAAATGGAGGGAATAAATGCCCCAACTCCACTCTGCCCTGCTCAGCCACATCCTTTCTGGAACTCCTCATTGCCTGAATTCACCTGCAAAGCCAGAGGTTAAGGGATTCCACTGATGTAGCCCTTAGGGTCAGTCCCCTGAGGCAGGGAGAGGCAGGGAGGGGGTGGAGAAGGAACTGAGGGCTGCACACAGGAAATGTACAGCTCACCATCAAGGCAGGGCTGTCCCCACCTTTCATTCAGCCTTCAAACTTGGGTTCAGAGCCGCCTCCAACGTGCTAGATCGGGTTCAAGGATCCTCAACCTTGGGGGTTTTATTCCATCGGGGAAATGGTTGGTTTTGTCTCTGTTTTTGTTTTGCATCTGAGCTAGAATGGGCTCCCCAGCTTAGGGAATGGGATTTCTTTTCTCTTTACTTCCAGCCACATGACCAAAGCTTCCACTTTACCTGACCAGAGAGGGCTGACGATGACCTGGGGGCCCCTGACAGCTTGCTGCTTATGAGTGCAGCTGCTTTACAAAACATTAACCAGAAAATATGAAAGGTTGCAAACACAACAACAGACCTAGAGGGATAATGTGATGGTACAATTTCTGATACATTTAAAAAGCATGAAAAACATATCTGAAAAACAGAGAAGAAAAATACCCGGGGTGCCGCAGTGGGGCGTGGGTATCCTTTTCCACATTCAGTGTAAACAGGGTGGTGTATGTTTGTTTTCTACGGACAGTGCTGATTCACCAAAGAGACAAGAATTAATAATGAGTGTTTTCCCTTCTCATTTGCAAATGGAATACATTAAGAAATTACTCAGCCACTCTGTGTGGTTTTTAATTGAAACTCATGTCTCTGTATGGAGGAGCAGAATTCGTTTTCCACTGCGCACAGGGGCTGCTTGACCTTTCAGCTTCAGAGGACCTGAGATGTTGTGGTGAACACATTTCCTCTTTTCACATGAGCAGCCCCATGCAGTCTGTTTAAACAGAATAACCAAATTGTCTAACTGCACAGAACTCATCTCCTCCTCGATGCTCGCTCGCTCGCTCTCTCCTTCTCTCTCTCTCTCCTGCCCCCACTTCCTACCTTTTGAGCACATTTTAGGTGGAAGAAATGCAGCAGGAAATAACACATCTATTAGTCCAACATTTACCTCCTACCTTCCCCCCAACGCTTTAATATAGAACCATAGACTAGAAAGAATCTTTAGCCCAAATGTAACAGGCAAAGTGCAAAAACCTTCTCAGAAACTAGTACAAAATCAATAAAAATCTGACACCAAAGAGTAAAAGGAGAAACCGTACAATGCTTTCAGAGGTCACACCTACTGAACAAACATGGGTGTTCAGTCTCATTTACTGATTCATTCACTCATTCACCTTTGAAATATTTATTGAGCACCCACTGTTTATATAAGATCCTGGGAATATATCAATAAAGAAAACACAGACCTCATCTTTAGATGGTTCTCATTTTAGCAAGAGACCCACAGACAAGATCCACAGAAGAGGCTGTTGTGTTAAAAAAAAAAAAAACAGCAAGCAATGAAGAAAGCCAACATGCATGGATGGGGAAGGTAAAGGTGGCCACAGGAGCACTCAAACAAGAGCTATTTTCAATGAGAAAATTAGTAAGCATTTTGATGATTGTATTTAATATTGTAAAGCAATAATGAACTGGACTGACTCTGGGACAATTTAAGGAGTAAAAACCATAGCTCTCTAATTCTATTTCTGGAGCTCCACACTAAGGGTGTCATCAATCAGAAAAGCCATAAGCCACAAGATGTTAGCATATTAAATGAAACTATTATAGATATAGTCAGGATTGGAATCATTCTAAGAGGCCAACAACCACAGAAAGCTTCAATGAGTCTGAGCAAATCCATTTGCCTGGATATTCTGCATCCATTAGAAATGCTTACAATAGGGGCAGGCGTTGTGGTACGGCAAATTAAGCTGTCACTTGGGAGTCCTGCGTCCCACATCAGAGTGCCAGCCATGGAGTCCCACCACTACTTCTGACCCAGCTGCCTTCTAATGTGCACCCTTGAAGATAGCAGATGATGCTCAAGTACCTGGGAGACCCAGATGGAATTCCTAGCTTCTGGTGCTGGCCTGGTCCAGTCAAGCATTTGTTGTGGCCATCTGGGGGGTGCTCCAGTAGATGGAAGCTTGCTCTTACTCTCTCTCCCTCTCCCTCTCTCTCTCTCTCTCTCTCTCTCTCTCTCTATCTCTGCCTTTCAAGAAAATAAAAATAAATAAAATGCTTAAAAAAGAAGTGCTTATGATACAGTAACTGAAAAACTATAACATACATTAAATTACTGTACATACATTAAATAACTATACATACATTATAACTATACATACATTAAATACTGACTGGTTTTAAATATTCACAAGGAAAACATTGGAGGAAATACATTAAAGTACTAACAGTGATCACACACATGGTATCTTTGCTTTTTCTTGTGTTCCAACATTTGGTAATATGATTACTTTTTTAGAATAAAAAGTCAAAATTGTAGAAAATGAACAGTTAAAAAAGAAAAGAACACCATGTCCGTGTCCTATTAGTAGCAATTTCCCACGGGTTTGGGTATGAACTGTGGGAGAAGCAGTGCCGTCCTGAGTCCTGGCTAGTGGGTCCATCTCTCCATTCACAGCATGGTTTTGGCCAAGCCGCATATCTTTCTAGTTCTGTTTTCAGAAGGTAAGGGAGAGGCACTAAAGCTCCTCTGGCCCCTCACATCTCTGAATGTTGACATTCTAGAAGGCATAGAGTGCGCCTTAATTCGCCGAAATCACGAACAGGCACTGAGACACTTCTTCATATCAATCAAGTGCAAAATGTGGGACAAGGAAGAGTCGTAATCAGAAAATAGCACGGTTTGTCTCACCAGACACTTCTCGCAAACGGTGAAGCCATGTCTTTGCCCACTGAATTCATAGCAACCTCTGGCTCGTGTTTTAAAAAGCAGTCTTTGTGGAAGAGCAGGCTTTCTGAGCGTGTGGTTGGTTACTCGCCCACAAGGAAGCACTGCCTTCAATGTAGAGTTGGCTTCCCACCGCCCAGACAGGAGTCCCCTTACAAAGGGGTCCTCTTTCTATGCGTATGGCCATTCACAGCAGAGCGGACTGCAAGCCTCTAACGATGCAGTGATCCTGGGTAATAGAATCTACCCAACTTTGTTAGGCTGGGGAAAGCGCCGCGTTAGTAGGGTATTTCTTGGTGTATCCTACAATTCAGGGCCTGGAAATAGTCACAGTTTCTTTTTCCAGTTAGTAAGATTTCAGACATTGGATTGATCTTTTCTCTGGGCTCAAAGTAAATGTCTTAGCTCTTGGACTGAATAAAGCCTCATGGGCTTCCCTAGATGAAAGTTGATTAGTGGTTGGTAAAATGAGTCCCGAAATCCCTTTTATTTCACTGGGGGCCGTGGGTGAGTCAATTTCCTCATTTGCAAACCAGGAGACTTGGGCTTTGTTCTCTCCAAGGCCCTTCCTGCTCCTTACTGTGCAGTCTTGCTAGAGGGTAAGGATAGCTGCCAAGCCCTGCCTCTGGAGCTCCGGGAGGACCCCCAGGAGACACTCGCACCCATGCAAACAGACGCAGCTGTGCACAGCTCCAGTGTCCAACGTGGCACCACTGATGATGACCGCCTACATGGTCGCTGAGTGTGCAAAACCTCACCCGTGCTTTCCCCCTTTTCAGCCTGGAGGAGCAGTCCTGGGGCTCGGGGAAGACCAGGGCTAGGAGAGGTTGGCAGGAGAGAAAGTGAAAGATCCAAAGGAAGCATTGTGTCTGGGTAATTTTCCTGTCCACTGATGGGCAGGTGAATGGTGAGAACATTCAGGACAAAGCCTCGGAGAGCGTGATGTTCTTCCAGTTGGAGGTTTCCTTCTGGTCGTGACTGAGCACTTCCAAGGAGTGCCAGCCTGCTCAGTCTTGGGCCCCTTCTCCTCAACTACACTCTGTCTTTGACAGGCTCGTCCAATCTTCAGGCTGCTGACAACCCCCAGACTGACCCCAGAGGCATGGATCTAACCGCCGAGCTGACCACTCCGGGCGGTCATCTCCTAAGATATCTCCAACTTAAATACCCAGAAGGCCCTCTCGATTTCCTGCCTCCTGTCACGACTTCTTCCTCCCCTCATTGCCCACAGTCATGCAGCTGGTGGCTCTGTCTCCCACTGAGATCCCCCAGGCCTTACGTCCCTTCTCCACTGCCACCCTGAGAGTCCAGCCACTGTCCCCTCTCATGGGGACACCAGCAGCAGCTACTTTCGTGGCTTCCCCTCTCCATCTCCTCCAATCTCTTATGAGCAACCAAAATGTGACTTGTAAAACATGACTCGAAATATGCCATTCACTTGCGCAAAACTTCTCCTTGAGTTGACAACGTGCTTTCGATGACTTCCGGTCTCCTACCCTGCTGCCCTGGGCGGTGCATGGTTGGGCCCATGGCCTCCCCACCTCTCCCCCTTAGCCAAGGACATGCTCCCTTTTGTCTCCTGCGCTGAAGCACCTATGGTCTTCATCCACCGAAGCATGCCGATCCCCAGTCGCCTGGAGTCTCTGCCCCTGCCATCCCCTCTTTCCCCTGCTCCGTGGGAGGCTGAGCTTCCTCTTCAAGTCTCAGGGTCCGTGACAGCTGTGGAAGGGATGCCCGCTTCAGTTCTCTCTGTGACAGTGCCCTGTTGACTTCTTTCTCAGCACTTCCTAAATCACAGAATCACAGTAGCTGCCTGGTCCATGCTTTTGCTTTCCCCGGTTTCAGTTACCCAGGGTCAACTGCATTCCAGAATTATTAAATGGAAACTTCCATAAGCAAACAATGCATAGGTCTTTAACTGTGCGCCTTTCTGGTGAAATCTCTTAGCACCCTCCTCTGACACGCCCAGGAGGCCGATCACCATCCCTTTGTCCAGCTTAGCCAGAGTATGTGACGGTCTTCACAAAGTCATGGAAAATGTGCAGTGTTACTCCATCTCCCCTTTACACGAACTTTTAGAAGCATCCTCATCTGCACAGCACACCTCCAGTCCCTCGGTAACCCTCTCAGTTACCGTGTCATCCATCCTGGAGCTGGTGTTCCAGTAATCCTTAGCAAGCAGTCCAGTGCTGTGTCACAGCACCTGTATATTCACTTCCCTTTGTCTCGTCATATAGGCCTGGCATCACCTCACATCATCACAGGAAGGGAAGAATGAGCATAGTATAAGATATTTGGAGAGAACACACCTGCATGACTTTCACTGCAGTGTATTTTTATGATTGTCCTACTTTATTATTGGTTATTATTGTTAATCTCTTACTGTGCCTAACTTATGAATTCAACTTTATCATCAGTTTATCATAAGTATGTACATGTAAGGGAACACACACCTTTTTTGACAGGCAGAGTGGACAGTGAGAGAGAGAGACAGAGAGAAAGGTCTCTCTTTTGCCATTGGTTCACCCTCCAATGGCTGCCACGGCCAGCATGCTGTGGCTGGCACACTGCGCTCATCTGATGGCAGGAGCCAGGTGCTTAACCTGGTCTCCATGGGGTGCAGGGCCCAAGCACTTGGGCCATCCTCCACTGCACTCCCTGTCCATAGCAGAGAGCTGGCCTGGAAGAGGGGCAACCGGGACAGAATCCAGCACCCCGACCGGGACTAGAATCCTGTGTGCTGGCACCGCAAGGTGGAGGATTAGCCTATTGAGCTGCAGGGCCGGCCAATAACATTTCTGTATATCATTAAATATATGTCAGATTGATTTTCTTGTAAGATTTTTCTGTGGTGCTGTGGGCTGGGCCTCCACCTGTAGCCCTGGCGTCCCATTTGGGCACTGGTTCATGTCCCAGCTGCTCCTCTTTCAATCCAGCTCTCTGTTTGTGGGCCCAGGAAAGCAGTGAAAGACAGCCCAAGTGGGAGATCTGGAAGAAGCTCCTGGCTCCTGGCTTTGGATCGGCTCAGCTCCAGCCATTGCAGCCATTTGAGGAGTGAACCAGCAGATGGAGGACATTTCTCTTTGTCTCTCCCTTTGTCTGTCTGTAACCTACCACTCAAATAGAAATAAATAAATTTTAAAAGAGATTTTTGTTTTTAACAAAAGCTTAGATATTACAGTTTTCTATTTATAGGAAATAGTCCATCAACTAGATGGACTGTTCTGGCACCACACTAAAGTATTAGGGCAACACAGTAACACACAGCAATGCCTGATTCACTTTTAAAATTTTCGTTCATTTGAAAGAGCAGAGAAAAAGACAAGCACACAGAGAGAGCACTCTCATCCACCGATTCGCCCTCAAATGCTTGCAACAGCTGTAGTTGAAACTATCGAAGTATTTATACAGATGAGCAATTACTAACAGGGAACATGAAAAAGCACCTTGGTTTTCCAGTGTGGAACATTCATATCTGACTGAGTTTTTCAAATCATTTCCATTTTCTTGATACAATTTTAATTGCACAATAATCTGAGAGGGCCACAGGCTGTAGCCATGACTGCTAGTGTGCACCTGCAGTTAATCCAGTGACCAGACACATGGGGAGTTTGTCTGAAAATGTTTTACTGTTAGTGTTCCCCCTTGTTCAGGTTGTCTAAAAATTATGCCCTTTTATTTAATGCCTCTGGCCTTACCACCTGATTAAATATGTCACTCAAATATTTCTATCAGGAAATAGCAATAAGAGTGGGCCTCTTTAAAATTTATATTTCCTCTTTGTTCTCCCTGTGGACTTTCATGTTAAAGAGTTCGAGCTAGGGTGGAGGGGGTGGGGAGGACACTGCTCTTAAAATAAATCACAAAATGTAAGTTGGGCTCCTATGTCCTATATGGAACAATTCCCAAGATAGGTGGTACAGTTAATTCTCTTTAAAAAAAAATAGGATCATGTGCACATTTGTTACCATTTTTTAAAAATATTTATTTGAAAGGCAGAGTTACAGAGAAAGAAAGAGAGACAGAGAGAGATCATCCATCCGCTGGTTCATTCCCCAAGTGGCCGCAATGGCTGGAGCTGAGCTGATCCAAAGCCAGGAGCCAGGAGTTTCTTCTGGGTCTCCCATGTGGATGCAGAGGACCAAGGACTTGAACCATGTTCCACTGCTTTCCCAGATGCATTAGCAGGGTGTTGGATTGGAAGTGGAGCAGCTGGGGCTTGAACCCCTGTCCATATGGGAAACTGGCACTTCAGGTAGTAGCTTTACTCTCTACACCATAGTGCTGATACTCTGCTATCAGTTTTTTATTTTTTACAGGCAGAGTTATACTGAGAGAGAGAGACAGACAGACAGACAGAAAGGTCTTCCTTCCATTGGATAACTCCCCTAATGGCTCCTACGGCCAGCGCTGCGCCGAACTGAAGCCAGGAGCCAGGTGCTTCCCCCTGGTCTCCCATGTGGGTACAGGATCCAAGGACTTGGGCAATCCTCCACCGCCTTCCTGGGCCACAGCAGAGAGCTGGACTGGAAGAGGAGCAACCGGGGCTAGTACCCGGCGCCTCAACAGGGACTAGAACCCCGGGGTGCCAGCACCGCAGGTGGAGGATTAGCCTAGTGAGCTGTGGTACCGGGCTATGCTATAATTTTTTTAAAAAAGAATAAAATTAATCAGAAAATCAAACAATGTATACATATTTAGATATATTCATATCTATACAGATGTACATATTTATACCTATACTGAGATTTGAGATGAATCATACATTTGTATAAATAAGCTTGTATGTGATATAATATATATTCTATGCTATACACATATATGCACACATTTGTCTTTAAGCAGAGATGTAACATTACTACATTAGTAGTAATGGTTGCCTCTAGGGAAGAGAACAGAAGACTGAGGGGTGAATGAGGTTACCTTTCACCATACAATCTTTCAAAATGTTTAAAACACCTACCATAGGCAAGTATTATCTATTCAGACAAATGACTACATCATTTGTTAGTAAGGACAGAGATGCTTGTCAAGAAACCAAAATAAACACATAATGAAGTGAATTGTGCTATGTGTGTTTCATGAATAGATTTTTAAAACACACAAAAGGCAACAAAACAAAACAAATCCAAGTGCTAGGAAGTGCTGCTTACGTGATATGCTGATATGTTTGCAGAGTGTGAAATGTCATTCTCTGTATTAGTTTGCCAGGACCACTATAGCAGAAAATACCACAGCCTGGGCACCTTAAACAACAGAGACTTATCTTCTCATATTTCTGGAGGGGCTGCAAGTCCAAGATCAAGGTGCTGATGGAGATGGTTTCTCCTGAGGCAAATCTCTTTTGTTTGCAGGGGTGTGTGTGTGTGTGTATTCCCCTGGAGTCTGTGTTTCCAAGTCTTTCATAAAAAGAGCAGTCAGAGGCCGGCGCCGCGGCTCACTAGGCTAATCCTCCGCCTGCGGCACCGGCACCCCAGGTTCTAGTCCCATTTGGGGCGCCGGATTCTGTCCCGGTTGCTCCTCTTCCAGTTCAGCTCTCTGCTGTGGCCTGGGAAGGCAGTGGAGGATGCACCCTCATGGGAGACGAGGAAGAAGCACCTGGCTCCTGGCTTCGGATCGGCGCAGCACACTGGCCATAGCGGCCATTTGGGGGGGTGAACCAACGAAAGGAAGATCTTTCTCTCTGTCTCTCTCTCTCACTGTCTAACTCTGCCTGTCAAAAAAAAAAAAAAAAAAAAAAGAGCAGTCAGGTGGGGTCAGAGCCCACCCTAATAGCCTCATTTCAATCTCCCTGCCTTTGTAAAGGCCCTGTCTCCAAACAGCCACATTCGGCAGTACTGGGGGTTAAGTCTGCAATACATGAATTTTGAAGGGGGAAAGAGTTCACTGTATCACGTTCTTGAGGAATTTTCAATTTAGTCAGCAAACTAAGCCATATATTCTCAGACAAAAAAAAAAAAAACATTAAAGGTAGCAACCAAATGTCAAAATGAATAATAATACAGAAACTAATGAGCTGAGATTGTCTAAGGCAGTGGTAATTTTCTAAGCACAATCTCCTATTGAACAAATTAAAATCAGGAACACATGAGAACGAAACTGCTAGTTAGTCCTTGCCATAGTCACTGTGTATAGCTCAAGGATCTGTCTGCTTTTAGTTTGGGAAAACAACTAGTTCACCAAATTATAATTGTGGTAGACATGATGTTAAGCCAACTCACTGATAAAATCAACTTGGTAGGAAAATAGTAGCCCTAAGATTGTTTGAAATGATCTAGGCAACAGGAAATTGGATTGTTGAAATTCACTATTAACTATTTTAGGAGGACAGGTGGCTGGGATGGAAACATAGAAATACAAAAGTTTCTCCATGCAGCAGGAGGATTATAAATCATCACCATTAATCAGTTCATGCAGCACATACTGAATTGAGAGCCCCTAGGGTGTGTTTGGAACTTGTGATAGGTTAAAGAAGGGAAGTGCCGTGTCTGCCATGGGGGCACCCAGGACCCAGCTTGGTCCACTGGAGCTTCCAGTAAATCCAGTGCTTCGCTAGCTGTTTTAATACAGTGACCCTTCTTCTTTCCTTGCTTCCCTTTCCATATCTTCTCCTCTTCTTTCTTTCTTCATCTTTGTCCCATTCTGCGCACCATTTTTATGGGTAAAAAGAGCACACAATACACAACCACATCAAAGCGACTTAGTGTCTAACCTTGCAGATCCAAAACACAACAGGAAATGATCCGAGGACCACATATATACAAGGGTTCCTAGGACTATTCTGTTCAACCTACTCCAGGGAAACTGTGAGGGTCTCCTTGACAATGTATGTAAAGCATTCTCGGAGCAGGAAGACTTCTTTAAATGTTGTCTGTTTCTACAATGGGGAACTAAACCAAAGCAGAGACCATTGAAGCTGGTCAATCGGCCAAGCCTCTCATAACCATCAGGTGTTTTGCTAAAGCTGAAAAAGTGCTGCTGCTCCTTCAAATGATGAAATGATCCAGGTCATGAGGGAAAGCCTTGTTGGTATGTAAATGAGCAAATATACGTATTAAGGACAAATGAACTTTCAGTATCTACTTGCTGTTCTGAGAAGTGTCTGTGCATCAGTGTAGACCCTTAGCTTTTCTGCTTGTAAGATGCCTGCTTTGTATGCCTCTCTAAAGGATGCAGTGTAAACAGAATAAGACAGTACTCTGAATCCCTAGAACACAAAATAAGACCTATGAAAGTTAAGTTCCAATGTTACTTAATAGGACCAATCGGATGAGGCAAATGATACCGCGGCTCAAAGACAGTTTCATAGCAAACCAAACTTGGACCTGGTTGACTACACAGATCCTGATTTTTGAAAATGAAAGCTGCAGTCCTGTTACAACAATAGAATAGGGCTGTACCACTCTGCCCAGGGCCACAGTGGCTGCTTCCCGACTTCCGTCCCGCCCTTCTGTAAGATCTTGGTCCAGGCTGATAGTTGCCCTGCGACACAGAATCTTAGCAAAAATTCCAACAAAGAAAGGGGCCTGACAACTCCATCTTCTCAATTTAAACCCATAAAGGAAAAATGCCATGGATGACTTGTCAACAACAACCACCAAAGCAACATCTGATTCACTGAGCTCCTTGTACAGTCTTGTTTGTTTGTTTTTCCAATGGAATGACAATTTACATAGCAGAATTCCCTTTGGCAAGAAGCCCTGTCTTGTTCACATCAGAACACCTGTTTGTTTTGAATGAGAGGCCTCAGACTTTTCCTTTTCCCTCATTTGGAGGTGGAGGCATTGGTCTCCAATCTGGGATAAGGCACTTCCTATTTCAGACATGAGGAGGACCGTAAGCATGGAATGCCAGCCCCTGACTCACAGCCCGGGACCTGTAGACCAGGACATACCAGCTCCCACTAGGCTGAGCAGGGAGAGCACCTGGAA
Source organism: Sylvilagus floridanus (assembly GCA_949820135.1). Taxonomy (NCBI): domain Eukaryota; kingdom Metazoa; phylum Chordata; class Mammalia; order Lagomorpha; family Leporidae; genus Sylvilagus; species Sylvilagus floridanus. The sequence goes on from OX463244.1 coordinate 105,885,173, forward strand.
AGTGTCCAGCCACACAGAGCTCATCACTGTCACCACTGTGCCCGTCCCTTCCTTCCCTGCCCCTTGCTTTAGTGCTTCCAAGAGGCGGAGGCCGACATCAACACTGGGGACCTGCTCTGTGTGTGGTTCGTGTCAAGTTCACAGCTCATGGGCCTCTTCTGGAACTGGCTGTGCTCTCCTGACACCTTCTCATGCTGGGTGTGTGCAAAAGGAGGAAGGAAGAGATGATGACCAAGCCTCTGAGTCCTTCCTCCTGAGAGCAGGGAGTTGTGAGAGCAAAGACATGAGTTGTAGAGTCAGAATCCTGTCTCTGCCACTGTATTAATAGGCTCGGGCTAAGGTTTGCTGCTATAACAAACAAGTCCAAATCTCAGAGGCCTGCATTGACAGGTTAATTTCTCACTCAGGCTACAGACCAACAGCAGGTCATCTGCAACTCTGTTCAATGTAGTATTTCTCTCAAGAGCCATACACTAAAGCAGAAGCCTCAATCCAGGGAATTGATCCTGAGGAAGAGAGAGAGGAAATAGTGGAACTTATGTTGACTTCGCCACTCCTGTCCCTTCTCTTGATACTGTATTGACCAAACAAGTCCCAGGTCAAGCCTGAGGCCAGCAGCCCCAGCTTGTTTAACTCTCCCCCAGGCAGGGGAGGCAAATATATTGAGTGATACCCCTTACCCAGCCACTTACTAACTATGTGTCCTCTGGCACATTAAGGAAGGTAAGGGTAATGATGTGCGCCTGGAGGTGGCAACAAGATGATTAAAGAAAATATGGACTCAAAATCGAATATTGTATAGCAGGAACTGAATAAGCTAGTTCCCTCCATGATTTAATATACTAGACTTACCAAAGAAATTCTTATCCCTTTGGAAGTAGCAATTCTGATGCTATAATATCAGATGTGCCAATGTTAATTACTTCTCTTGGGAAATACTTGCATTTTAACAATGGCCTTCTGTGCTGTATTAACCTCTAGTGTTAACTCTCACAGTGGAGAGTTCACATACCAGAGAGGGTTGATCGGCTTGACTTCTCACCTGCCAGTACCTGTGGCCTTCCATCCTTTCCAGCTTGGACCATGGAGCCGTTACCTCTGGTTTCAGCCCTGAGCCTGACTCTGGCACTGTTCCTCTCTCGCATTGGAGAGCATTACATAACCCCAGAACATATCGTTTGTGACTCAGAACTAAGATAACCTTGAAAATAATTCCATGCAACCTTCCCCTGTGGTTCCAATGGGTTCCCATGACAGAGTCGCCATTTTGGTCCTTGAACCTAGACCTGTTTCTTCTGAAGTCTGCTTTGCTGCCACACAGGTTCCCATTGCCTAGAAATGAGCCAGCTTTCTGAGCCCTAGCCTGAGGTTTCTTATCATTCTGTCTTCTTATATAAAATAAACAGGAGCTGGCACTGTGGTGTAGTGGGTAAAGCTGCCGCCTGCCGTGCTGTCATCCCATATGGGTGCCAGTTTGAGTCCCGGTTGCTCCACTTCCAATCCAGCTCTCTGCTATGGCCTGGGAAAGCACTAGAGGATGGCCCAAGTCCTTAGGCCCCTGTACCTACATGGGAGACCCAGAAGCTCTTGGATTCTGTCTTTGGATTGGCACAGCTCTGACTGTTGAGGCCAGCTGGGGAGTGAACCAGCGGACAGAAGACCTCTCTCTCTTTGCCTCTCCCTGTCTCTGTGTAACTCTTTCAAATAAATAAATAAATCTTTAAAAAATAAAATAAACAGAGCCCCAGTTCTCCTCCTTTCTCCCACTTACTGGGACAATCATGGTCTATCTTCCACAGGACCCTTTCTGATAGCCATCACTGTCCACCCATCTGTGCCAGCTCATTGCACCTCCTAGGCCCTCTGTGGATGTCTTGGCCCCTATTCACCACATTCTGATGGTCCTGGTCCCAAGCACACTCCAGCTCTACACCCAAGAGAGAAGGGAGCATTTGATAAAGAAATAGCATAACTGGCACCAAGCCGGGCCTGGCTGAGAGCCCATACATAGTTATTCCACACTTCAAACCATGAGACTGTCTTCAGTCACCTAGTTGCCCCTCTACAAAGCCTCAAAGCTATCATGCCAGGGACAGGAAACAGAGGCAGCAGCCAACAAAGCAGGGGTGTCAGTGTCCGTGACAACCAGTCTGGAGTTTCTGAATTTCTCACGGCTTTCTAATGATGTTGCTGAGGGGCCATGAACATGGTTTTACATTTTCAGAAATTCCTGTCACAAGATGCTGAATGGCACATTTTCAAATGCCCTAGAGTTGGTGACTAGATCTCTTCCCTTACTAAGTGCGCCATGTGCAATTGGGTCACACTCTGCCCCCAGAAAAAACTGAGAGCCACAAGACATGCCCCACCACCCCACCCTCCAAGTCCAGCCCCCAGTTTATATAAGGCGCCTGAAGTAAGGAAAGAAAATGTCATGTGTCCCATGTAGGGACACTTGGTGACAGTGTCCACTGTGAGAAGCATTTTCTCCCATTGGCAGAGAGAGGACAGGTGCATTCTTTCCACATGCAACAGTTACTGTAATGTCAGCTACAGAAGTCAGTGAACACTGTTACAATGATCATATTAAATGATAAATGCAACAGATAGACCGGTCTAAGTTTAAAAGGAAGGAAGGACCAACATGGGAAGCAGTCCACACAGCAGACTTCTAGAATGACTTTCACAGTAAATAACACTCTGACTTCAGAATCAACCCATAAAGCGTCCTGGTCGGGCTGAAAGGCCTGCAAGAGCATCTCAGGCATGGAAAGACAAGACTCTGTGGAAAAAATAATCCTACGTGGCGAATCTCTGCGAGACTCAGAGGAAAGGAAGGGTCATCAAAGAAGCAGGCTCTTCTCTGAAGGGAGAGGGGAACATCCTCTTTGCTTATGGCCGTGTCCAAATAACGACGGAGTCTATGGTCACAAAAGGCTTCCATAGTCTGGCAGCCCACGACAAGAGCCTCGGATAATCACTGATATCATCAAAAAAAAAGAGTGTTAATTGTTAAAGGAACAACAGTAGTCACTGTGCACCTGCTCCCCAGGTAGGACCTCTGTCCCTATTGAATTGCAATATGAGAATTGACTGCAAATTCTCTCCCCAAACTGTATTCTATATGTTGTGTGTGAGCATGGGGGCAAATTGTTGAAATCTATGATTAGCATAGAATTGGTCTTCTGTATATAAAGTCATACTAAAAATGATCCATAATGAAGAAGGAGATGGGAGAGGGAATGGGAGGCAGGGTGGGAGCGGGGTGGGGGCATGGGGGAAAGAACCACTGTATTCCTGAAGTATCTATGTAAAATGTATTGATTAAATAAAAAAAGAAAAAAAAAATCAGTGAACACATCTCTGGAATGGCCCAAGCGCAGAACTTTACCTCTTGCATAGCAGTTCAAGGCAGACATTCCTGGTCAGCCAAGAGCTTTCCTCTGTAACTGCTTCAGGGATTCTGGGTTCTCCCATCGTATGGTTTTGCATCTTTTCTGGTTCCTGCTCGTCATCTGCGCCCAACCATTGGAAGTAGAAAGAGTACCTGGAGGAGACACAAGTGGTTCATAAGGCTTTGACCTGGAATTGTCCAATGTCACTTGTGCTCCCAGTCCATTGGCAGGAGCTAGTCACGTGGGCATACCTTGAGCAAAGCAGGGTGAGAACTGTACTCTGTGGTTGGGAGGTTTTTCCCAGACATCTCTCTACCATTGAAGGGGGATACAAATTTTAGTGACCATCAGCCTAAAAATGCCACATCAACTAACACCAATTAACTGAGAACAAGCTCGATGGAGTCACTTATTCACTTGGAAGTGCCTACAGGAGGCACAGGCTACCATCTCTGCCCCTGGATGGATGCTTGCCTGCTCAGCTGTGTAATCTCAATCTTGCTCTGGTCTTGCTTTCCAGAGAGGAGCAGATTTGTGGTCACAGATCTCTAGGACATTTTAACACACATCTACTGATGGGGGAGTGGGGAGATGCCCCTGAATCTAGAAACTAGCTCTTGCTTTGTGGATATTTCTAAAGTAGAGCTGGCAGTGTGGGAAAGAGAAGTAGTACAGCAAAACGTGTCAGAAATGAAGCTTGGGACAGCCTCACCTAAATCCCCCATGACTTTCAAAGGGAAAATGTACCTCAATAGTTTTGATGGAATCATGCAAACAAGCATAGAACCTGAAGCAAAAGTGGGGGGATGAAGGTGGCTGGGGCAGCCACCAATTAGGTGAGGTGATACCCCAATGGGAAAATGTGGCAGAAATGTAGCCCATTAATCAAGCCAAAAAGGACAACTAATTCTCTCTGGGGGTGTGGGTGGGATTGGAATCAAACAAAATTTGGCACCACTTTCAAGCAAATGTTAAACACTATCTGTGCAAAACCGTCCCATCGGTAGATGCCATCAGCATCAAAACAGAGCTTAGCCAGGCCAACTCCCCACACGTGGCCAGTTATAGATGATGACCACTACCTGTCCCATGTCTCCTTCCTGCCCCTTCTATGCTGGAGGATGAAAACCAGAGGAGGAAGAGAGGGCAGGATGTGTGTGTCCCCGCCCCTCTGCTTCCAGCATTCAAGGGTCACTGCTCAGGCCTGCGCTGCAGGGAGGGGAGAGGACGGGCTTTAATAGACTCTGAAATTGAACTAGAGTCTTAATTAGCAAAAGTGACAAGCAAGTTATGGAATCAGCTCCATATACTGTTAAGAGACAGGAAATGGAGGATTTATCAGAGCATAGCCTAAAATGGTAATTGGAAAAAAATAAAATCGTTATACTCCACCGAGTCGAATCTCCTTGGTGCATTGTGAAACCTGTTTCTGAGTCCTGATCTGTTTGCATTGCTTGATTAAAGACCAACTTTCTAATTTGAGGGGTGGAGCTTAAAACTGGTTCTTTTTCCTTTCCATAGTGAGCACAAATCCAGGGAACATGGGCGGATAAGCACAGGTAAAACCTAACCAAGATTTCATTCTGCTTTTGATGACTTTTTTCCCAGAAGGGTCCCTGAGGAAAATGGTACCCCCAGCCAAGAGAATAGCAAAGCTTCTCCAGGCGGCATTGCGCACTCACACGTGGTGAAGTTACAACAGTGGTCTCAGCTGCCCCCGATTTCCTAAGAAACAGATGACTGCCTCCTGCCAGCTGTGGAAAGGACAGGGAAGGAGTTGCTCTCTGCAGGTGCATGGCAGTAGCCATGTGCCCTCTGTGTCCCGGTACCTTATGCTGCCCTGGGAAGACTGGGCACAGTGCTGAAGCTTAACAAGGGCCAAGTCCTCACTCATGCGTTCACTCAGCCAGCAGACACTGAGCCCTACTCTGCACCGGGCATTCCTGTGCTTCACTGTGCAATGCCCCAGTGAATGAGCTGAACAATGCCTACCCTCATAGAGCTCGTGCTGGGGTGGAAGGAGAGGGATGAGAAGCAGCGGGAATGTAAGATGTGTGTGTGTGGAAGGAAGTGAGGGAGTAGGCTGTGCAGTGGTCTTGGAGGCGAGTGCTGCCAACAGAGGCTCTGCAGCAGGAGCTTGCCTGGGAGGAGGCCAGGGTGCCTGCAGCAGACGGTGGACACAGGGAATTTAGTACAAGGTGTGGTCAGAGAGGTCATGGGGGCATCTTCAGGATGCTGGATTGCTCTTTGGGAGAAACTGGGAGCCATCCGGGGGATGTGAGCAGAAGAGCAGCATGAGATGAGATCCATATGGAAAAGATCATTCCAACTGGTTGAAGGCCTGTGGGGAGTGCAAGTCTGGACATGAAGAAACCCACAGAAAGGCTACAGCCGTGAATCAGAGATGAGATTGTGAGGACGAGGGCTGGAATAGTGAGAAATCGCCAGACTCGGATGATTTGTGTTTTCAATGCACAGACAGCGTAGTTCTCTAATAGCTTGGGTGTGGGGTAGGAAAGAAAGGCGGAAATCACACAAGGCCATAAGGTTTTTAGCCTGTGCTACTGGAATATGGAGTTTTCATCAACTGTGGTGAGGCAGGCTTTAGGAACTACATTAGGGCGTCAGTTTTGATCACGTTAACTTTGAAACGTCCAGGAAGAGATGTTGACTGGGCAGCAGGATGGGCGTGTCAGGCGTTCAGGGGAAAGATCCAGGCTGGTAATACAGATTTGGGACTTGTGGGCATAGGATGGTTTTTTTTTTTTTTATTTGAAAGGCAGAATTACAGAAGGAGTAGAGGCAGAGAGAAAGAGAGAAAGGTTTTCCATCTGCTGATTCACTCCCCAAATGGCTGCAATGGCAGGAGCTGAGCCAGTCCGAAGCCAGGAGCCAGGAGCTTCTTCCGGGTCTCCCATGTGAGTGCAGCAGCCGAGGACCTGGTCCATCCTCTGCTGCTTTCCCAGGTACACTAACAGGGAGCTGGATCAGAAGTAGAGTAGCCAGGACTCAAATCAGCAGATCGGCGGTTTAACTGGCTGTGCCACAGCGCCGGACCCCAATGGATGGTTTTTACAGTCAAGAGATAGGATCAGCAAAGTGGAGCAGGGATTGGGGTGGGAAATGGTCAATGAAGACAGAGAAAAGTCCAAGGACTGTGAAATGGACTGTTAAAATGTCAAGAGGTTAGGGGAAAGAAGAGAAAACACAAAAGAGATGGAGAAGAGGGAATCAGAGAAGTGTGAGAACAACCAGTCATCTGCTGAGAATTTTATAATAACCAGTTCACCAGAAAATAAAGATAGTGATATAGAGTTTGCCAGTTTCCATGGTGCAAATACTCCCACCATGGTCAAGGTTAAGTTACCAATGTGACATAAGCCACTCATGAAGTTCTTACACATCAAACAACTTCAGCTCCCATGAGCCAGTGCGAGCCAGCTCCACTACACCACCTACATGACTGTTAACAAATGATTATAAACTAATAAATCTGAAATCCTAGCTAAAATGAATAACCTTCCTGCAATATAGTAAAAATGACAAAAGTGACCCAAACAGGATAGAAAAATTATATAAACTATTTAATATTAGAGAAATTAAAATTGCAATCAAATCTCCCTCTCTTCTCCAAAAAGAACAAAGCGTCTCACACAGATGGTATATGAGTGATATCAAACTTTGAAGAGTAGATAATCACTGTCTAATATCTTGTTTCAGAAAAACAAAACAGAAAGCTGCCCACCTGTTAGGATTGCATTGTCTTGGTAGTAAGACTGGAATAGGGCAATATAAGATTAAAAAATTTATAAACCAGTTTCGTTTTTAAACATGGGCTCAAAATGCCAAAGAAAATGCTAGGTTTCTTATTTTGGGATCCCTAGAAGCAGACCCTGAGAAAGATTCATGAGCTATGTTATTCATTGAGAAGGTGACCCGTGGAAATGCTGGGAAGTGAGTAGAGAAGTGAGAGAATAAAGGCAAGGTAGCATGTCTACGTGCAAAACACGCAACGCTAACTCTGTGAATACCTTGAGTTTAACCTACCGGGTTATGCTGGGAATGAGTGGAGCATGCGCCTCCGGGCTACCCACTTGGTGGCCATGGACACCAGGTCCTGTACCCTCCACACTCCAGCATTCGTGGGTTGAGGGCTGCTCCTGGGGTAGGAAAAGGGTTACTTCTCTAGTACTCAGAGCCTGATGCACACACAGACAGCGAGGCTCTGGTGATCTGAGACAACTCTGGGACATGGAATCTCAGATACTGGGGGGTGGCTCGACACACACAGAAATGCTCTACCAAGCAGATATGAGCAGCACGAGAAAGTATCTGCCACTTTAGGCAACTGAATTGCATAGCATGTTAAATTTAATACTACTGTGCTTGGGGCCAACGCTGTGGAGTAGTGGGTAAAGCTGCCGCATGCAGTGCCGGCATCCCATATGAGCACCAGTTTGAGTACCAGCTGCTCCACTTCTGATCCAGCTCTCTGCTATAGCCTGGGAAAACAGCAGAAGATGCCCCAAGTCTTTGAGCCCCTACACCCGCATGGGAAACCCGGAGGAAGCTCCTTGCTCCTGGCTTCAGATCGGCTCGGCTCCAGCCGTTGCGACCAATTGGGGAGTGAACCAGCAGATGGAAGTCCTCTTTCTCTCTGCCTCTCTTTCTCTCTCTGTGTAACTCTGCCTTTCAAATAAATAAATAAATCTTTTTAAAAATACTATTGTGTTTAAGGAGGGCTTACCCCAGGAATGCAGTGAGCATTTAAAAATCTATCGCTGTCCCAGCTGTTCCACCTCCAATCCAGCTCCCTGCTAATACCCCTGGGAAAGTAATGGAGGATGGCCCAAGTACTTGGACCCCTGCCACCATATGGGAGACCTGAATGAAGCTCCAGGAGCCTTGCTTTTGCTTGGCCCAGCCCTGGCCATTGTAGCCACTTAGGGAGTGAATCAGCATATAGAAGATCTCTCTCTCTCTCTCTCTCTCTCTCTCTCTCTCTCTCTCTCTCTCCCTTCTCTCCCTCCATGTTTGTGTGAGTGTGTGCGTGTAACTATACCTTTCAGAGAAATATTTTTAAAATAATAACAAAATTTAAAACTCTATCACTGTGGCTTATACCACATTATAACATGATAGGTGAAAACACATAATTATCTCAGTAGATGCAAAAAAAAAAAAAAAAAAGTAAGAAACGCCAACACCTCATAATGAGTTTTTGAAAGTTTTTGGGGTAAGAAGAGAATGCCAAACTTGCTTTTGAAACAGCATGCATGCATACCTACATATCCCCTCTGTCTTCTGTGCTAATAGGCTGGATGCCACGTGAGTGGCTCCATGAGGTAGTTTGATGAGCTATCTGTCCATGTGGACCTTAGTGTCGAAGAAACTTAAAATGAACTCCTGCTCTCCCTTATAAAGACTGCCTAAGATGAGGATAACGTGCTCAGAGACCAAGCAAACAGTTCGGAGCCCTCCTCACCCTCGTGCAACTCCAGAAATGTGCACTCTTTTCTGCACCTAAACCATTGGTTGTACTGAGAAGTGAATTTTTAAAGGGCCTTTCAAAAATACCAACAGTCTGACCATTTCTCACAAGTCTATCACTCCCACACTAATGTTAGTATCAACATCCCTCCTGTGGGATATAATCAAAGTGACAACCCAAATCAATAGTGATGAAATGGGGCCAGCACGTGGCATAGCGAGTAAAGCCATCATTTGCAGTGGTGGCATCCCAGATTGGCTCCAGTTGGAGTCCAGGCTGCTCCATTTCTGATCCAGCTCTCTGCTATGGCCTGGAAAAGCAGTGGAAGATGGCCCAAGTCCTGAGGCCCCTGTACCAGTGTTGGAGACCTGAAAGAAGCTCCTGGCTCCTGGCTTCGGATCAGAGCAGCTCCAGCTGTTGCAGCCATCTAGGAGTGAACCAGTGGATGGAAGACTTCTCTCTCTCTCTCTCTCTCTCTCTCTCTCTCTCTCTCTCTCTGCCTCTGCCTCTCTGTAACTCTGCCTTTCAAATAAACAAATAAATCTTTTTTTAAAAAAATGTCCACTGGGGCCAGTATTGTGGCACAGCAGATAAAGTTGCTGACTATAGTGCCAACATCCTATACGGATGCCAGTTTCAGTCCCAGCTGTTCCATTGCCTATCCAGCTCCCTGCTAATGAACCTGGGAAAGCAGTGCAAGATGGCCCAAGTGTTTGGGCCCCTGCCACCCATATGGGAGACCCAGATGAAGCTCCTGGCTCCTGGCTTTAGCTTGGCCCAGCACTGGCCATCTCAGCCATTTGGGAAGTGAGCCAGTGGATAGAGGATCTCTTCTGTTTCTCATTCTCTCTCTCTCTCTCTCTCTCTCTCTCTCTCTCTCTCTCTCTCTCTCTCTAACTCTGCTTTTCAAATGAATAAAACAAATTTTAAAAATATGTTCACAAATTATTTGATATTCCACCCTTTAATAAGAGGAGTCGAAGGGTGGACATTTGATGCTGCCTGGAGCACCCACAACCCACAGTAACTGGATTTCAGTCCCAGCTCCACTCGAAACTCCAGCTTCCTGCTAATGTGCACCCTGGAGGCAGCAGCTGATGGCTCAAGTAGCTGGGTTCTTGCCAACAACATAGGAGTTGTGGAATGTGTTCCTGGCTCCAGCTTCAGGTTGCAGGTATCTGGAGAGTCAGTATCACTCTCTCTCTCTCTCTCTCGCTCTCTCGCTCTCTTGCTCTTGCGAGATTTAACTATGTCATACAAAAGATTTTTATTCCTTTGGAAGACCATAAAGACAAAATGAATAGATTGGTGTTTGTGTGGGAGAAAGCATTTGTAATGTGCATGACTGACAGTAGATGAATAGGTAAAAGGTACAAAGAATTCTTCAACTCAAGGAAGGGCAAGCAAATGTGAAAGCGTTCGGGGGCTGGCACAACAGGTCTAGTTGGCACCTGCGACAATGGCATCCCACACGGACTTCAGTTTAAATCCCAGCTGCTCCACTTCCAATCCAGCCCCCTCAGAATGACCTCAGACCTCAAAAAATGACCTCAGAAAAGCAGCAGCGGATGGCCCAAGTGGTTGGGCCCCTACCACTCACATGGGAGATCTGGACTAAGCAGTTGACCCCTGACTTCGGTCTGGAACCAAAGCTGGTCATATTGGCCATCTAGGGAGTGAACCAGCAGACAGAAGAAAAGCAGTAATGGTTCTCTGTAATGAGACCCTATTGGCCCCTATCAAAAGGTAGTGTCTTCTGCTTCTGTGCCCATATACCCCAGGGAAGAAAGCTTCATGAAAACAATACAGGCTAAGTTCAACAACCACCATTTATGGGGCACCTACTGTTTGCCAGGAACTATGCTGGTATTTCCATGTGTTACAACAGTAAATCTTCATTACAATTCTTCAAGTTAAGCTTCTCATTCCATTTTATAGGTTAATAAACCAATTCTCAGAAAAGTAATTAATTTCTTCAAAGTCATACAGCTAGCAAATAAATGTACTGAGCTTCCACATCTGTCTGGAACTGGGTTTCAGGTCTGTCTGGCTCTCTGCTACACTGTGCTTCCTCCACACCCATCACAGGGAAAGCAACAGGCCTCGGAGACGGGAAAGTCGGGACATCACATGGCTAAGAGCTGGAAAGCAGCCCCGGGTGTAAGCTGTGTTTTTTTAAGTGTGTCTGCTAATTGGTGCATTTGTAAAATGGTCTTGACCACAGCCCTGGCAGCAGCTGCTGGGAAAGAGGGGCCAGGAGCAGCGCTGTCCTGCATGTTTCCAGACACCCACCCCCCCAGCTGCCTGCTCACATCCACCACATTTGCTGCACCAGCGCTGGGAGCAGAGAGCACCTCCACTCACTGAGCCGCCCCCGCACTCCTGTAGAGAGCTGAAGCCAATGCACCTAACAGGGCTGAGGCTGTGAAGGGCCTGTGCTGTCTCTCTGCTGCCTGTTGATCAATGTGTCCATCTCTAACTGTCAAAAGGAGCCTGCTCAGTCTGTCCAGTCTGCTCTCCAGATAAATGTCTTGGCCCCTGCCTCCTCAATCTTAGAAACTGTTACTGTTGACAAGAGCTAAGCTTTCTACCCAGAAATACATTACAGCACCAAGGACAGGACCCCTTTGTTTCTAGGGTGCCTAGGTGGGGGACTCTACTAGTCCAGGAACCACATAGCATTTAAGGAAAATGTCTTGAGCAGGTAAAGGGGCTTTGTAAGTATTGTCTGGAACGTTGCCTGATCATCTGCGCCAAACTGAGCAGCCCCAGGTCGGTGCATCAACACGCCCGTGGCTGTTTCAGGCTAGCTCTGATTCTCGTAGCTTCCCGACAGCACCTACCATGGGAGCTGTAATTTTCATTTACTCCTCTGCCTCCCCCATTAGACAGCTTCAGGAAGGCAGAGATTGCAGCCTTTACCTGTACATTTCTAGCAGCCAGCACAGCTCTGGGGACGAAAATGCTCCACAAATGGCCACTTCTTACATAGATGAGATCTAGAGCCGGATGATGTGTCTAAATGAAAAGCTAGACAATGTACAAGTCTCCAAAAACTTAACTCAAGAGCCAGATTCACAGCGGGCATTTTGTACAGCAGGTAACATGCTTCTTGGAATGTTCGCATCATAGGAGACCTGGATTGAGATCTGGGCTCCCAGTTTCAGCCTGGCTCAGCCATGCAGGTGTGGGCATTTTTTTAATAAATCATTATTCATAAAAAAGAAGAGCTAAATTCTACTGATACCTCCTCAGACCTTGCCTGACTCCAGGCTTTCCCTGCCCCCATTCACTCAAGCCACCGTTTTAAACTGGAAGAATAGTCATAAATAATTTTTTTTGACATCCAAAAATATGACCTACGATCTAAGCATGGCTGGGAGCTGGGGAAAGATGGTTTCCAGGCCAGGAACTAAAGCAGGACAATTTCACTCAAGGTAATGTCAACTCCTAAAATCAGAAGAGAAATCAGAGAAAGGGAACCCATTGCAAGAGTGTTCAGTGACAAGTGGGCATTTGTAGCACAGGGAATTAACCCACTGCTCAGGGCACCTGTCTCCCATATTGGAGTGCCTGGTTCACGTTCAGACTGTTAGTCTGTGCTTCCGGATTCAGCTTCCTGATGATGTACCTAGGTGATAGATAATGACTTAAATGCATGGGCACCTACCACCCAGGGTGGAGTCCTGGCTCCTGGCTTCAGCTTGGTCCCACCCAGACTACTATAGGCATTTGGAGAGTGAACCATGGTTAGAAGATCAATCTCTCTCTCTTGCCCTCTCTCTCTCTGACTTACTTTCCCCCTCCCTGTGACTCTGCTTTTCAAATAAATTAATCATTTAAAGAAAGAAACAGTGCTCAGTGAAAAATGCCAGGAGCTCATCTAAAACCAAAAAGGCTGCAGGCAGGTGTTGAAGTCAGAGTATGGAGTAAACATTCACCGATAGGAAGACGTAAGAGCGTGGATAAGCGAACGCTGTTGCCTCTGAGCATGCAGACATGAGAAGGCAGCTCAGACTCTTTTTGTGAATGTTATCTATCAAGATACTTTAGGAGAAACTAAATACAAATGTCCCTAAATGTAATTTTCCCAGAAAATGTTTTCACAAATAGCCCTTGGCATAGACACAGGCAATTCCTAATCAAAGCACTTAGTCATTTCTGCCATTGCTGAGTAGCTCCAGATATACTTGAACAGCTGTTAAAATTTAATATGATTCCAGATATTTTAAGAACTGTTCAGTTAGTTTACAATATCATAGAAGTGTTCTGCTCCAAAAGAATGCATTTTTCCATGAAAAATTGGTGTTGAAGTGTTAAATGATTCACAAACTCCAATGCACATTATTGTAAAGTGAAGCAACATGGAGAAAAAAAGGCCATTCATTTTTTTTCTATAAATTCACTATTTTTCATACATGCTCTTATTTTCTAGCTGTTCATCTGTGAAATGAATAAAAAAGTATGATAACTTAATTGGGTGAGAGTTTCATTTCATTAAAAGTCCCTATTGAAAGAGAACAATTTGTTGGAAGGGTGTCTAGAAGCTTTGACAGGTCAGTCAGTCAGTTGTGTGACTTACCATAATAATGTCAACGTTACTAACAAATCATCATATGCTGATGATTGGAGATGGTCATGTGCGTAACGTGTTCTGCTTCTAGGAAAGCATTTACGATACTAATGGATTAAAGGATTTAGCAGAATGTTTCTCTCCACAAAGAAGGCTCCAGGACATCCACGACTGGCAACCCTACATTCCTAACGGTCTTGGGCTCCATCTATCTGCCCTGCTGTCCTCAGTATATGATCACCATTGTCAAGATCGTCTCCTTGTCCACTCCTTATCCACTGCATGTCCTAAATTGATGACTAGCCTCTAATGATGCCATCCAGATTCAAAACAAGAAGCAAAATAAAATAGAAAAGCCAAAAAAAAAATCACGTACTTAATCAGTTCATATTCCCAAGAGCACTAGAGGCAGAGCAGACTCAGAAGTATAAAATTTAGCTAGCATTTGTCCATATAGAGCAAAAAAAGAGATACTGTTACTAATGAAAGAGGAAATGGACATCAAGTTATGAGTAGTCTCCATTGTTTGGATAAGAAAAATAAAGTTCCAAATGGCCAGGTGGCTTGCCCAAACTAATAAAACTGGTAAGGACAGAGTCCAGACTAGTGCTGTGGGCATCCATTCCTCTCTCTCTTCTGCTCTGTTGGTAGAATTTTTAGTTTTATCCCACACACAGAGCGCTTGTGTTGATGGACGCTCTCCATACTTGAAGCCCCAACAGTGGGTTTGATTCACTTCAAGACCATCCCATCCCCCTTGCCATCATTGTCTGCAGACCAGTCCTGTGATGTCAACTGGGTCAGTTAGATGCAAGAATTTTCCCATTGCTTCTGGAAAAGTTATTCTTTCATCTCCTGGGAGGCAGTCCCCAGAAGCAATTCTTCAGCTGCCTTTGTACTATCTCATTAGTAAGATCTGAGGTCTGATTCCAGGGCAACCCCTCAGTCCCAGCATGAAACCACCAAACAGGAATGAGAGAAGGACCTGGGAAGTGGCGGGAAAGCAAAGATGGACAGAATGAATTAAGTAAGCACAGTGGTTTGCCCTACCTCTGGATCCTAGGCAATGCCTTGTACTTTATTATCAGAGTTGGTGGTCCTTGTCACTGTCTGGTTTTCAGACACAGTATGTTACTGTTCTCTGCTTTTGATTGCCTCCATCATCCTGAAAGATTCTTTTTTCTTCTGCAGTGAAAGATATGCTATTGAAACCCCAAAGGCTGACAGCACTTTGAAAGTAACACACCAGGGGCCAGCATTGTGGTACAGCAGGTTAAGTCACCACCTGCAGTGCTGGCATCCTGTATAAAGTGTCATTGGAGCTCTGGCTGCTCTGCTTCAGATCCAGCTCCCTGCTTGTGCACCTGGAAGGACAGTGAAGGACATCCTGAGTGCTTGGGCCCCTGTCACCCGCATGGGAGACCTGGATAGAGTTCCTGGCTCCTGACTTCAGCCTGGCCCATCTCACGGCATTGTGGCCATTTGGGGAGTGAACCAAAGGAGGGAAGATCTCTTTCTGTCTTTCCCTCTGTCTGTCACTCTGTCTTTCAAGTAAATAAAATAAGTCTTTTCTAAAAAGAAAAGATCACACAGAAGATCATGTAAGGAATAATAAGGTTTTGCTTGGGTTTAGGCCGATCCTAAGGATGTTCTATATTTAGTATTCATCATGATAACTGTAGTTTCCCTTTTTTCCTATTTTTACAAAAAGTCATGGTTGCTTTGTCCACCAAAGTCATAGAAAGGATTGTAGGATGTCTTCTCTACCTCAACAATCACGTCAGTTTTGCCAGCTTGACACAGGTCAGGCATTTCTTGACTTCCCATTGCCAGTGTCTGAATACATTTCTCATTGTGTCTGATCCCCGGCTCTTGCAGCATGTCAGCTGTCTCCTTAAATTGTTACTTGCTGGTGCATATTTAAGGCAGCAATCTAATCAGCTGAAATGGATGCTGCTGCATTTTCTCCTAGGGGAGTTTCCATCACAAATACTATTGCAGCTTAAATGACCAAAGTCCACCAAAACATTAACATCTATCAATGACTGGCTTTTTAGAATTGTACACAAGCCATCTTTACTGATGGTTGTTTACACAACCAACAGTGTTTGATGATCCAAATGCCTATCATAATTGAATATTTTTAAAGCTTTTTTGGGATGTGCTAAGTACTTATATGCTTAATAGTTGAATAAAAGGTCATTAGTAGATAAAAGCACATGTGTCAACAAATATCCAAATACTTATAAGAGGATTACTCATGAATCTTGGTTGGTGGACAGTTGCTGGTAACAGCATATACATAGATGATAGTGCCTACAATTAAAGTTATTCATTTATATAATGATTAAAAGAAGCACCTGCTATAAAATCTGTCCATAGGGAAATAGTATTAGCAAATTTATTCAAAGCAACTCGTTTGCATTTCAATAGTCAATGTAGTTTAATTATACAAAACAATGTATTTCAGTATCAGATGTAGTATTGAGTTACTATACAAAACACTATACTTCAGTACTGAATACCACATCAGATGTAGTATTGAGTTATACATCTGAAGTACCAATATCACAATATTGGATAATTATCTTTGTTTATACTCATTTACAGTCACCCTTAAACATAAGCCTCCATTCATTTAAACAACAACCATAGCTTTTATTTATTTATTTATTTGAGTACAAAATCTCCTCAGAATTCCCAATTGGATTGAAATTTCTGTAGTACTTACAGATCCAGAAACAAAATTCTGAAAGTCAACCTATGAAAATGTCTAGGGATAAGGCAAAAATTGTGCCATTATACAGATCTCAAGGAAGTCAGAAAAAGACAAAATATATTTATCACTAAAGATTGTGAGTGTTAGTCAACATTTGATGATTCAGAGGCACCTGAAATGGCCAGGAGTCATCATTACATAGCCTAACTAACACTGAACCATTAACTCATGTATTCACTACCTAATAAAAATGTCCAGTACAAAAAGAACAAAATCAATTTTCCAAATTTATAAGAACCATTACATTTTCTTGAATTTTAGATATGAACTAGCTACATATTTTTAGAAGATTTATTTTCTTATTTGAAAGCCAAAGTTTCAGAGAGAGAGGGTGGGAGAGTGAGCTTCCATCACTGATTCACTCCCCAGATGGCCACAGCAGCCAGAGCTGGGTCAGGCCAAGGCCAGGAGCCAGAAGCTTCATCTGGGTCTTCCACCTGAGTGGCAGGGGCCCAAACACTTGGGCCATCTCCCACTGTCCTTCCCAAGCCACTAACAGGGAGATAGATTGGAAGTGGGGCAATCAGGACATAAACCAGTGCCCATGTGGGATGCTGGCATCACAGCCAGCAGCCTTACCCTCTACACCAAATGCTGGCCCCAAAACTAGCTACATTTTAAAAAGAAATCCTATAAATTTTTCAAAATGTAGACTAAAGTTATAAATTGACACGCTAATATATTTCAAAAAACTAAGTAACCGCTTGTTTGTATTTGATATCCAAATCATTCTGGTAATAAAAATCAATTTGAAAACATGGAGCTAGATGTGGTAAGACAACTTTAATGGGTTCAGAGATCACCATCTGACTTTAAATACCTTAGTGTCCTCTCTGCATTTCCCACGATCAAGAATACACAGGGGTGGAGTGGTGGTGCAGTTACATTGCCATTTGGGAGGCATGCATCCCCAATCAGAGTTCCTGGGTTCAAGTACTGCCTTCTCTTCCAATGAAACTTCCTGCTGGCCTTGTCTCTACCTGGCTGTTGCAGGCACTTGAGGAGGCTTTTATTTATTTATTGTGCTATTTATTCAAAAGACAAAATGACCAGCAGTTGGAAGATCTCTCTCTCTATATATATATATATATGTGTGTATATATATATGTGTGTGTGTGTGTATACATATATATAATATATTAAAATATATAATATATATTATATATGTCAGATATATATTATATCACTCTACCATTCAAGTAACAAATGTATTTTTAAAATATATACAAGGAATTTCACTCAAAATGTTTGTGCACTTCTGAAACTTAGAAAGCAAAATGTCCAAGATTAGGCCTTCCCATTATTATCCACCTATAAATGTGCTGGTTACTACAGACATCCAGAGAGGTTACCTCTCAGTAAGGAGATAGTAAGGGTCAGGTGCCATGTGGTCCCATGTAGACACTCACTTATGTACCCGTTCCCCAAATATCATGACATCAGTGTCCTTATCACCTTTTGGGTATGAGAGACCTGAAGATCAAAGAGGTTTACAATTACATCAAGGTTAAGTGGCAAGTGGATGACTGTAAAAATCCATGCTTTTTTACCTCTGGATGCTACAAGGGGCATAACTAGTACAGTGCTCTATACTGCAGAGTCTGATTTCTCCCCACATGACACTGTCCTAGGATACTGAAAATGTTTCTAAAAATAGCTCCTCTATCACAGAGGCATCCATCTGGTCTTTCTCCAGCTATTCCAAAGTCATTGTTTTCCATGCTCAGCCCCATCTATCTAAAAGCCACTGCTGCTGCTTTTTCCCTACAACTGGAGGTTTAAGATAGAACACTTTCCAAAGAAATTTTTGTTCTATGTGATTGCTCTGAAATCTCTATTCCTCATTCAATTATGCCAGCCATGGGAGAAAATAATAATAACTTATATTTGCATGGCAAACTAGAAAGTGCTACTAAATGTGCAGTCTTTTCTTAAACAACTTGTAAAGTAGAGAAAGTAAATGTTATTCCTGTTTACCCAGTGACAGAGACTGAGTTTCAGATCTGAGATACGGGATTTGCCCAAGGTCACGGAAATGGCATATGCTATAACTATATGTTAAACTCTGAATTCCACATCCAATGCTCTTTCTGTCATCCCCAGCCTCCTGCTATATATGGCCCATGTTTGCCTTAAATCCTTGGTAGAATATGTATAAATAGGTAATATCTCAAAGTAGATGAGTGAGAGTAAGGGAGAGAATACAATAATACAATCCTACACTAGTGGGCTTCATTTGAAGTTGTCTCTCCCATGTCTAACTCCTATTTCTAGGTAATACCCATTTAATTCATCCTTTATATATCTGAGAGGAAGCTAATCCTAAATCTGCCTTCAGAGGTAGACTGTTACTCAGCATAATCCAGACACTTGGTTAGAGCTTCTGACAGCATAACCTACTCCAAGCCAATGACACTAGAGATGTCTGCTGGAGGCTTAAGGGAGAAAAAGGCATGCACTCCTTTTGGGTGGTGTCTGGTGCATATGTGAGGCCTGGAACCTTTGCAACCATTTTGACACAAAGAGAAATAGCTCTTTTTGGGGACAATGTCAATCCACTGAATCAAACAAATCCTGAACCTCACTCTATCTATACATCTATCTACCACCTATCTTTCTGTTGATCTCTCTCTCTGTGTATATATATATGCAAATATATACATATATATATATATATGTGTGTGTGTGTGTGTGTGTATGTATATATGTATATATCATCCAAGCACCCACCCATTCTGGTCTTTGAAAAAGATTGGAAGATCTGTGGCAGGATCATAAGAGCCAATATTTTCAAGTCAGTTTGAGCTTGATTTTCTTTCCTTATAAACAGATGCATCCTAAATGGTACATGTAAACACACATTTATACATCCTTGCATAAAAATAAATTACCCAGTGCTCATTGTTAGCTCCCATTAAACCATCCCTATGCCATTGTTCTTGAACATAAGTAACATGATCCTTTATCTGCTGCCACCCCTCAGATTGACAGCTGGGAACAACTTACTAGCCTTCTTTCAAACAGCCCCTTGCCTCTGCTAATTTCCTATGGCACAATAATAAGACATTTTTACCAAGACAAGTTTAATTAGTACACTTAATGTCTTCATTAAGAACTTTTCAGTCCAGCAAGGTGACAGGTTGAGCTAAGGGGAACTGTGCATCAGGTATGATATTTTGACAACTCATGACAAGAAGACTAATGTCTGGTAGCTGAGGTCACTGTATAATTGACTTGTGTGGATGACATGTAAGAGCTAATGGGGGGGGCAAGGAACAGCAAAGTATAAATCATTGAACAAAAGCAGAGTCACACTATTAAGAAATTTATTTATCATTGTTTTCTTTTTTAAGATTTATTTACTTATTTGAAAGTCAGAGTTACAAAGAGAGAGAAGGAGAGTCAGAGAGAGAGAGAGAGAGAGGGAGAGAGAGAGAGAGAGAAAGAGAGAGAGAGAGAGAGAGAAAGGTCTTCAATCCACAGGTTTACTTTGCAGATGGCCACAATGGCCAGAGCTTTGCCAGGAGCCAGGAGCTTCACCCAGGTCTTCCCATGCAGGTGCTGGGGCCCAAGGACTTGGGCCCTCCTCCACTGCTTTCCCAGGCCAGAGCAGAGAGCTAGACTGGAAGAGGAGCAGCCTGGACTAGAACCAGCGCCCACATGGGGTTCTGGCACTGGAGGTGGCAGCTTTACCCGCTATGCCACAGCACTGGCCCCCATTATTTTCAATATGGCAGTTCCTAGAGGTGTCAAAAATCAGGGAATGCATTTCTATTCTTGTTTATAAACAAGTTCAGTGGAGTCACATAAGGATCTCAATGCACAAGACCATGATTATTTTGTGAAATGATGCAGGGATAGAATCACTTAAAACTGCATTCTCCTGGATGGTAAACAAACAGGAAAAAATGATTCTGTGGCCACTAAATTTTGGAAAATGCTCATTGTTTTCGCCTTCCTGGACTCAATTTATTTCTCTTTCTGCTGGCAAGAGTGTTCTAATCCCACTCCAAATTCACGTGGCTTATGTGACATGAATCCTCCATCCTAGAACCATGGTTAGTGTTGGACATAAACCAACCAATTATCATATTCCATCTCCCCAAACTTTGCGATTTGTTAGGGATTGGGCAAACAACCCTAGCCAGTCCAATGATCAGCAGCCCCGTGACTTGTGTTGGAATTGTTGGGAAAGAGGTATGTTCCTTCCATTGAGGTTGTTAATCTGGTATTTTTAAAAATATTTATTTAGTTAGTTATTTGAAAGGTACAGTGACAGAGAATGAAGGAGACATCTTCTATCCCCTATTTCACCCCCCAAATGCTTGCAACAGCCAGGCTGGGGCAGGCTGAAGCCAGGAACCTAGAACCCCATCTGGGGCCACAACGTAGGAGCAGCAGACACCCAAGTGTCTGGACTATCATCCACTGGCTTCCCAGGCACATTAGCAGGAAGCTGAACCAGAAGTGGAGAAGCCAGGACTCAAATTGGAGCTTCAATGTGGGGTGTGGGTTCCCCAAGCAGCAGTTTTCCCCTCTGCCCCACAAAGCCTGCCTCCAATCTGATATTTTTTAAAAGCCGAGGGCCATTGGTAGCTATTTGCCATTTGCCACACTTGAGGGGAGCATGACTGAGAACGAAGCTAATTCAGAAATAAACGGAGCTGAGAGAAGAAGAGGAAACCCTCAAGATACTCTCTCAACACTTGGACCCAGCGGTTAGCTGTTCCTGAATTCTCTGGCTTTTCACGTACTTGTGGCTCCTGCTCACAGGGAAAACTGAAGAGCTCAGGTCACAGCAGCTTTCCCTTCACTGTTCTCTCGATTACAGACCACTGCAAACGTGGACACTAAACGTCCCTCATAGTCCACATTCATCCCTCATCCTCTCCGCTCACAGACACAATCCCACCACATAACGATTTCTCAGTTTTATTAGTTGGAGAGTTTTAGGTATTTCTGCTCCATCTCCTTTAGAGGCTAGCCTGGTCACCTCGCAAATAGAAGGTTCTCAGAAAACACTTGTTTGATTCATTGAGCAAATTTTCCTTGTGTTGGTGTTCAGAAGATCTTCCTTGAGTTCATACCTCAGATTTGGTCATTCAGAGTTTATTTTGACGAAGACAACACATGTCTGAGATCTAAGATCTTCCTAAACAACATTTGCCACCAAGTTAGCACCCAGTAAATGGTAGCCACTGTAATTTTTTTTTTATTTTTATAGGCTCTTTTGCTTTATACCACTTGGGATGGGTATTATTTTTTGCATACTAAAAATAGCAAAAATATATGTTGGAAAGACTATGCAGAAATAGAAACTCTTGAGCATTACTGATGGAGATGTAAAATGGTGTGACAACTGTAAGAAAAATATGGAAGTTTCTTAAAATAGTAGCCATAGAAAGTGCTATATGGTCTAATCATTCCATTTTTAGGTGTACATCCAAAAGAACTGAAATGAAAGACTTGAACAGATATTTTTACATCAATATTCTTTTTTAAGATTTATTTATTTATTTGAAAGGTAGAGATATGGAATGAGAGAGAGAGAGAGAGAGAGAGAGAGAGAGAGAGAGAGAGAGAGAGAAATCTTCCATTCACTAGTTCACTCCTTAAATGGCCACAATGGCCCAGACTGGGCCAGACCAAAGCCAGGAGCCTAGAATTCCATCCAGGGCTCCCAAGCGGGTAGGAGGTGCCCAAGCATTTGGGCCATCTTCTGTTGCCTTCCTAGAAACATGATCAGGGAGCTGGATGGTAAGTGGTTCAGCACTCATATGGGATGCCAGCATTGTACCACACTACCAGCCCATCTGTGTCAATATTCATAGCAGCATTGTTCACAGTAGTCAAATATCCACTGATGGATAATTACATAAACAAAATGTGAAACAATCACAGAAAGGAATATTATTCAATATTAAAAAGGAAGGCAATTCTGACCCACACCACAACACGGATGAACCTTGAAACTATGATACTGTGAAATAAGCCAGTATTTTATAATTCAACTTATATAAGGTATCTAAGTTAGTCAGTTTCATTAAGACATAAAGTAAAATAGTGGTTCCTAGGGCCAAAGGAGAGGAAAATTGAGAGCTACTGTTTAATGAGTACAGAATTTTGGTTTGTGATGAAACTCTAGAAATAGATGGTGATGATAGCTGCTCAATAGTGTGAATATACTTAATGCAGTTAAATGCTACTTAAACATAACTAAATGCTACTTAAACATAACTAAATGCTAAACTTTCTGACATAATATATATATATATATATATATCTCCAATTTTTAAAATGTTGTAGCCTTCTTTATCAAGCTGAAAATCACATGTAAAACGTCCTCCGCCAGCCCCCGCCTCATCAGGAGGCCTCACACCACAGCAGTCTCTTCCTTATCTCACGTCGTGGAAGGCTGTCTCACCATCCCTCCTCTAACCCACCCCCACAGAAACACAATGCTCAGACACAATTTGGGACTCCTTTATTCTGTAATTCACTTATCAGACATGAGAAAAGAAGCCTAATTCTCAAAACATTCAGTGCTGCTGCCTTGTCTGTACCCTTTAAGAGACAAAGGTCAAAGGTCACTCCCTCTAGGGAGGGCAAATATTCTGTTATTGCTCTCACTCCCACTGATCCTTTTCCTCTTATTTTATGAGGATTCCCGACCAGCTGATTGCATTAGCATGAGTGAGATGGCCCCAGAGTTATGCAGAGTTCATTCAGTGAAGAATCTGGGATATTATAGCTACTTACAGAATTCAAAGAAGATGGGCACTTGGTTGTTAAATCAGCCATTGTCAGCTTCTGTTCTGGACAAAACAATTACAGTCTTTAAGCTATTGTAAAATGGAATTAAGTTAGTCTCATTTTCCATTAAAGCTAAAAGTACTTCTTCTGATGATACATTAATTGGTACAAATGTTTCAAAGACAAAACATGGCGAAAAGAGTAGTAACTCAGCCAGGTGAGGAGTTGTGGGTGCAGAGAGTATGAAGAAAATCATAGATACTGTTGCACATTGCCATCATTATCCCCAGCACCATATGTTCCCAGAAAGGGGATCCCAGAGAACGCACAGCGGGACAAGACTGGAGGTAGACCTCATGGATGACATGAGCCATTGCAGTTGCTTATCAGGGGATGATGAAGGCAGGGAAGCATCACCCATGTAATACATGCCTCCTATTTGATCACCATTTTAATACAAGGTCAAGCACCTATTATATACCAATGCATGAATTAGCATCAATCAAAACAAAAAGAAATACAGTGTGTCTTCTCTACAATGATACAGTGCTCAGCCAGATGATTAATAGTAGGACTTGGGGAGAGCACTGTGGCATGGCTTGTTGAACTGCCTCTTGGAATGCTCACATCCCATATCAGACTCCTGGGTACTCTACTTCTGATCCAGCTCCCTGCTAATGCATCCTGAGAGGCAGTAGATGAAACTTCCAGTGCTTGGACCCCTGACACCCAATTGGGAAACCAGGGATGGAGTTCTGGGCTACTGGCTTTGGCATGGCTCAGCCCTGGCTATTGCAGGCATTTGGGGAGTGAACCAGCAGGAGATTCTCTCTCTCTCTCTCTCTCTCTCTCTCTCTCTTCCTTTCCTTCTCCCTCTCCCCCTTCCCCTCCCCCTCTCCCCTGCCTTTCAAGTAGATTAAAATAAATAAATAAATAAGCATTTTTTTTTTTTAATGTGGGACCTGCGGGTCAAATTTGGAAAGTGGTGAACTGGTATCTGGTTCAGGATTTGATTCAAGAGGCCAAGTCATGTCTCAAGATCTGGCAGTTTACAATAAGCTTTCCCAAGACACATGGGGAAAAACTGGCCTGTACCAAGCTGAACACCGAGCTAAGGGCCAACACCCAATGACTGGCCAATCTGAATATAAGGGGTTACAGGGCAAGGCTATTCAGGTGGGATAACTGAGTTCTCCCAGTAGAAAACAGTGGCTCTTGTCTTTAGTCATCTTACTTGCCCTCCTGGCAACTGACACAGTAAGACAGACACAGGAAACCTGAACACAGGGATGATTAAACTCTATATTCTTGTAAAAGGAGGAGAAGGAGTGCAGTCAACGTTCAGTTTTCCCTTCCTGGGGATTCTGAAAAAAAGACATCTTGGTGGATGACTTAAGCCTTCTCCAGCTGGGACCTGGAGGAGATAAAAACTGGAACCCATTGCCTTTTCCAGATCGTTTCATCACTTCATCTAGTGTGCCGGAACACTTTACAGAGCCTTTGGTCTTCTTAAGAGCCTTAAGAAATAAGTAAATGGAATGAAATTTTCTCATTTTCTAAAAGTCATTGAATTAAACAGGAGAAAGCTTATACACAGCAGGTGAATACATATCTTTAAAAGGCTGACAATAAAATAATCACTATTTTACATGATGGATGCTTGCTCAGAAGGTAGTGATTTGCCTGCCCATCTCCTAGAGGGAATCTGCTGTGGACATAATTGACCCACTACTAATGTAATCTATTATGTACTTGGAGGCAGTAACACAGGCTGAAGAGACTGGAGCAAGCTAACAACCCGTTTGGCGCAAGCACCGTTTCTTTGCTTCCAATTATCTCCTGTGTTTATTGATATTTTTGTTTTGTATTCAAAGCCACTGCCATGGCTACTGCCTTGACAATGTGGCATTTCTTACAGGCAAAGATGACTAAAAAGACTATCCCTTAACCAATGGTCATTCTTTCATTGCCTACTGTTGTAACGAGTCGCTGGTTAGTGGCAACAGCCAGAAAATGAGGTATGTGACTGTCTGAAATTCAGGAACTCTGCCAGTGAACCCAGAGATTCCTTTATGCCTTTATTCAGCATGAGCTGTTGCCATGCGCATCACCACAATGGCTCTGACCGCTCTCCAGTAGTATGCAGTAGTCTGCCCCAGGAAAACTACTGGGCTGATGGCTCACAGACTTGAGCCTATGGAAGAGATGTTCATATTCTTTCGTTTTTATGAACAAATTGAGACTCTGAGCAGGAAACTGCCATCACTGAGTTCAATCAAGAAGATAGAGACTTTGCCTCTTTAATCCCCTTCATATCCATTGCATCAATAATAAGAAGAAACATTACTATGGACACAATATATGTCAGACACTTTGTGTACCTTACTTCCACTCTTCACCAAAATTCAACAGTTAGTCACTGCTACCCCCTTTCACAAGTTGCAATACTAAGTCTCAAAAACTTGAATAATTTGCCAAATACTGCATCACCATTCACAGATAAGTTACAATGCAGGTCTGTCTGACTCCCAAATGCCTCTTCCTTCCCACCATGCTCTCAGCTTATGGGACAGTTCTACGTCGCACAACTCTCAGGCTCCAGAGGAAGACCCCCAAGCACCCACACAAGCCTTAGTTACATGATGGATGCTTGCTCAAAGCCTAGCTCAGGAAAACCTCCAAAATATCTTCCCCTTCTATATTGTGAGAGATGTCCCTCACAACTTTGCGAAGTTCTTCCTAATTTTTCATTTGTGGCTTTGGAAGATGTTTCATTGTGGGCTTGGAAGTATAATAATATCCTTTAGACTGTGTGTTTCAATGGTTTTTCTTATAGCAACCCACACTGCTAAAGAGAGAGAGTTATTTTTGTATGGTGAAAAGCAAGAGGAAAGAGTTTATCGCCGGCGCCGCGGCTCACTAGGCTAATCCTCCGCCTTGCGGCGCCAGCACACCGGGTTCTAGTCCCGGTTGGGGCGCCGGATTCTGTCCCGGTTGCCCCTCTTCAGGCCAGCTCTCTGCTGTGGCCAGGGAGTGCAGTGGAGGATGGCCCAAGTGCTAGGTCCCTGCACCCCATGGGAGAACAGGTTAAGCACCTGGCTCCTGGCTTCAGATCAATGCGATGAGCCGGCCTCAGCTCACCAGCCGTGGCGGCCATTGGAGGGTGAACCAATGGCAAAGGAAGACCTTTATCTCTGTCTTTCTCACTGTCCACTCTGCCTGTCAAAAAAAAAAAAAAAAGAGTTTATCATGTGAGGCAATGGAGATGCAGGAATACATGTCCCCTCAGTGGCTTCAGACAAAGCTTGGTTTCCCAGGAAGACTGTGGCAGCCCATGTAGTAGACACAATGGAATCAGGATGTTTTGGCTGTTTGCTAGCTCATGCCTAATAAAGTGCATCCAAGTCCCTGGGAATTCCAATGTCAGTATAAACAGTAATACATTCATCAGGACAAATGCAGCCTTGTTCCCTGAGTGACTTCTTTAGACTTCCTGGGAGACTCTCCATTTGAAGTCTGTATTGATCCTGATTTACTCTGTCTTGACCTTGACAACTTATATAAGCCCTCTTAGCTTCTGTTTCTTTGTGTGTAAAGCAGTATTATAACAATCTGAAAAGAATAATATGAGGACAAAAGTATGCGAATGTTCAAACACAGGACTTAGCACTTAGTAAACGCCCAAGGCTGGTGCCGTGGCTTACTTGGTTAATCCTCCGCCTGTGGTGCCAGCATCCCATATGGGCGCCGGGTTCTAGTCCCGGTTGTTCCTCTTCCAGTCCAGCTCTCTGCTGTGGCCCGGGAAGCCAGTGGAGGATGGCCCAAGTGCTTGGGTGTCTGCACCAGCATCAGAGACCAGGAAGAAGTGCCTATCTCCTGGCTTTGGATTGGTGTAGCTCCGGCCATGGCGGACATTTGCGGGGTGAACCAACAGAAGGAAGACCTTTCTCTCTGTCTCTTTCTCTCACTGTCTAACTCTATCTGTCAAATAAATAAATAAATAAATGCCCAAGGAATTATCATTTCATTTCCTTTACCTCCCTTCCCTGATGCTTTGCCCCTCTTCCCTTCCAGTCACCCTGGCCACTTTTCCTGACTTAGCCATCTCCTTTAATGTACCTGCTGCCACCAGCAGACATCCTGTCCTGGTATCCTGTATTCTTCTGACATTATACTGCCTTCTCCCCTGTGTATGATGAGAGGGATCCACAGTGGGAACACGGATTAGATGGTGGCCCCATTGGTTTGGAAAACTTGACTAGGGGAGATTATGAGAAGAGGATCAAGGATTATTAGTAATATTTTCTATTGATAATAAGAAAACTTATACATGGTAGAGATTTTTATTGCTCACCACATCTGCTTCTGAGTCTATTCCAGGCAAATGGAAGCTTCTTCATTCATCTCCTCTCCCCTTGTAATTGCAGTTGAATGAGGCCATGTAGGCGGTTCTGGCCAATGAGTGTGGTAAGTACTAATATACATTACTTCTTGCCACTGCTAGGTCCTCCAGCCCCTATCTTGACACCAAGGTTAAGATATGGCATCAAGGCCGGCGCCGTGGCTCAACAGGCTAATCCTCCGCCTTGCGGCGCCGGCACACCGGGTTCTAGTCCCGGTCGGGGCACCGATTCTGTCCCGGTTGCCCCTCTTCCAGGCCAGCCCTCTGCTGTGGCCCGGGAGTGCAGTGGAGGATGGCCCAGGTGCTTGGGCCCTGCACCCCATGGGGAGACCAGGAAAAGCACCTGGCTCCTGGCTCCTGCCATCGGAGGAGCGCAGTGCGCCGGCCGCAGCGCGCCATCCGCGGCGGCCATTGGAGGGTGAACCAACGGCAAAAGGAAGACCTTTCTGTCTGTCTCTCTCTCTCACTGTTCACTCTGCCTGTCAAAAAAAAAAAAAAAAAGATATGGCATCATAAGATGGACACCATGGTGACATGGAGCAGAGCCCAGAGTGACTCCCAGTGGATGCATAATTTGAACAATAATGTACACAGTTCAAGAATGTTTATTATCACAGAATAATCTACAGATTATAGAGTGGAATAAGTTTTGTTTTCATGCCATAGTCCCTTGAAAAGAACCTGTCTTTCTTTCTTTCTCTCTTTCTTCCTTTTTTTCTTTCTTTCTCTCTTTCTCTCTCTCTCTTTCTCTCTTCCTTTCTTTCTCTTTTCCTTCCTTCCTTCTTTTCTTTCTTTTTCTTTTCTTTTATTTTATTTTCTTTCTCCTGTTTGGTCATAGTAAGCAAGTCAATGACTTTACAGATCTTTTGGAAAAGAGCCCTGGATTAAGAAACAGGAGAGCTGTGAAATGTGATTTTTAGCCCTGGCTCTTCTACCAGTTAAATACAGGACCCTGGGTTAGTCGCATCCTCCATGTCCTCATTTTTCTCATCTATAAAATAAGCATTAGCATTTCTCAAAATATGGGATA
Source organism: Sylvilagus floridanus (assembly GCA_949820135.1). Taxonomy (NCBI): domain Eukaryota; kingdom Metazoa; phylum Chordata; class Mammalia; order Lagomorpha; family Leporidae; genus Sylvilagus; species Sylvilagus floridanus. The sequence goes on from OX463244.1 coordinate 105,913,596, forward strand.
CAAATTGTCATGGTACTTTAGATCCTTGCTACGCAATGAGTGGTCCGAGCACAACATCCTTGAGATCATGTCAGAAATGCAAATTTGTGGGTCCAAACCCACACCTACTGAATCCAATTCTGTATTTTTAACTAGATCCCTCAGATGATTCTTATGTACACTACAACTAGAGAAAGGTTGATTTAGATTGTACTAGGACCCAGCATTAAGTGACCTATAATCACATAATGATAAGGTTACTCCTTTTCTCTTCATCTTTCAATCTTTCTGATTCCTTTATGGAGAAAGTCTTCATTCGATGTCAATGTATCTTTAATCTCAGTAACAGTGACTACTTTCCTTTGTAATAAGGAGGAAGTAAGCCTCAGTTTCCTGGAAAAGCAAGAGTATTTGCTCAATTGTAATACATTATTTTGTTCTCATTGTATTTATTAAATGATTGCCTTGTATTTATGGCAACTGATACCAACTTCTTATTTAAGGTCGCGAGAGAAACCCCTTTAAAATAAATTAATTCAGAATAATGAATATATTTAAAGAAAAAGTTAATGAATAAAAATAACTGCTTCCTTCCACATCATGAAACTCTATTGGTTTGACATTGCTGCCCTCTGCCCTACTCTGCACCCTCATTCATGAGGTAACTCGACTCACTGTGCATGGGATGGATGTGAGGAGAATGCTATATCAGATTGTAAATTTGGGAGTTAGATAGGCATGCAGGTCAGCTTCCCCTTTCTTCCTATTGAAATTTACATAGTCAGATGAGCATTTACTCATAGGAGTAGAGCTTATAAATGTCCATTCCAGTTGATAGGCTCCTAGCAGATTCTTTGTTTACAATACCTTTACGGTGCACCTGTGGTGTACTGCACCTGGTTTGTGTCTTCTTTGCTTTCCCCCTGCTGCCCTGGAGTACCTCTCCCTTCGGAGGGTTCTGGATCAGCTTCTTGACAGGCTGTTATAGTGTTTTTGGTTTCTCAACTTCTGAATCTGCTTAGAGACAAGAGTCAGGGGGCATTAAATAGCTTGGGGATCCTTCTAGGAGAAAAGCCTCAGGTACTCATCATGAATCATGAGACAAAAACAGGTCATTGTTTTTAAGGTGTCTGGCCAATCTCCTCTAGGCCTACCTAGTATCCATCCAAGCAGATTATGAAGAATTTGAGTGACTGCACAGTTAACAGTCTTAGCCAAAACTCTAGGTAAGTTCACCTGCCCCTTCCTTGAAGAGTAATAGCTTTTATGGCTGAACTTCACATCTACATATTCCAGTTCTCTACCATTTAACGAAAGTGGTGCCCCTTTACCCCTTATTATATTTCTCTGCTTTATTTTCATCATGATACACAATTGCACATCTTTGTTTACTGTCTGACTCCCTCCCCAGCCTGTAAGCTAGGAGAGCAGAACCATTTCCATATTGTTCATAGCTATATCCTGAGAGTCAGAACATGACAAGTAAATGAGTCAATGCTTCCATATTCCAATTGTTAGAGTAAGAAAACTAGAATGTGTACTTTCAAGATCTAATTTTCAGTCACTCTTCAAGATTATTATTTAACTCTGGAACTGAGTTTTGTATCAGTTGTTGCTGCTGTGTGTTTCTAAATAACTGAATATATTTCTGTCTGCTGCCTTTCTATTCATTGGTCCATTAATGCTCTACCCACATCTGGAAAGTGTTTGCAGTAACTTATGATAAAGTCAACAGTCTCCAAGCATAAGATAATAGCTTATAAGGAAGAGAGTAGGATGCAGGAGATATCTTAAAAGAAATATTTAAGGTGTAACTTTCTCTTGCAGTCTATGCAAAATCTATCATCCAAGTGCACTTTTCTACCCTTTGCTGGGTAAAGGTGATATAGGCCTTCAAAACTACTTTGAAAAAATTATTCAAAGTCCTAGAGCAATTTTTGATGAAACTCAACTTTTCTAAAGTTTACATTTATCTAAGTAACTACCCATAAATATATCACTTGGGGATCAAAGTAATTATTTCATATTTATTCTTCCCTTTCTTGTTTCCTGATGATAATATGGAGGTAGGTAGAGATTAAAAACAGTGTTTTAGCTATTCAAAAAAATTTTAATGGCATATATAGGAGTATGATTGGCTTATTATGATTTTTGGTTTCCCTAAATATAAAAATGTTCATATTGACAATTTCTAAATAATATTAAAGGAAATTATAGAGAAAAACAGGAGTTTCTGGTTCATATGAAGATTTCTTTGAGTTTATTGGCATTGGATTTGAAACCCAAATCACCATACAAGCCACTGATGAGAATCTTGACATAGCTACTGGAATATGAGTATTTTTTTCTTTGAAATATAATCCGTTTTGGGGGCCGGTGCTGTGGCATAGTGGGTAAAGCCGCCACCTGCAGTGCCGGCATCCCATATGGGTGCCAGTTCAAGTCCCGGCTGCTCTACTTCCAATCCAGCTCTCGGCTATGGCCTGGGAAAGCAGTAGGAGATGGCCCAAGGCCTCAGGTCCCTACACCCACATGAGAAGACCCGGAAGAGGCTCCTGCTCCTGGCTTCTAATCGGTGCAGCTCTGGCCGTTGCGGCCAACTGGGGAGTGAACCAGCAGATGGAAGACCTCTCTCTCTCTCTCTCTCTCTCTCTCTCTCTCTCTCTCTTTCTCTCTGCCTCTGCCTCTGCCTCTGCCTCTGTATAACCCTGACGTTCAAATAAATAAAATCTTTAAAAAAAGGGAAAAAAAGAAATATAATCCATTTTGAATTAGCAGCCTAAATAAATTTTACCCAGCAAAGGCAGGAGGATTTAAACTCTGCTTTTCTGAATTATAAACACAAACTTACCTTAGATAGTAAATGCTCAGAATCACAGAGACTGTGGCTGGTGCTGCTCTAAAGATGAAAGGGGAGGGAGGATAGAAATTTTATCCAGAAATATATGACAGAGAAGAATGTAACTAAAAGAATGCAGCTTTCAAAACACCATGCCCCTTGAGTTACAGGCACACATGCAGACTTCCAGAATCACACTGACATTTTAATAGCTGTCTATTCCATGACAATCCCATTTCCCGACTCTTCACCCCCACAGTGTAGAATAGACTTGGGATTCCCATCAGTCCATAATATTAATAACTTGTTTTTGTTTTCTCTTTACCTTTCACCATGACTTTCCATGCATTATTCCATCTGGACATCACAGCTTTCTTCAAGGAAAGCAGATGGGCATTTTTTAACCCAATTTTGGATATGAGAGGCTGAGAATTTAAATGATTGGCCAAAGATCCTATGATAAGTAACTAGCAGAGCCTACAAAGAGATTCCAAACATCTTATTTTTAAACTTTACACTTTTTGTGCTATTTTTAAAAGATTTATTTATTTGAAAGGCAGAATTAGAGAGAAAGAGAGAGAGAATCTTCCATCTGTTGATTCACTCCCCAAATGGCCACAATGACTGGGGCTAGGCCAAGCAGAAGCCAGGAGCCAAAGGCTTCATCTAGGTCTCCCATGCGTATGCAGAAACCCAAGCAATTGGCCATCCTTTGCTGCTTTCCCAGCACAATAGCAGGGAGCTAGATGGGAAATTGAACAGCCAGGACAAACCGGTGTCCATGTGGGATGCCAGCACTGCAGGCAATGACTTAATCCACTGTCCCACAATGCCAGCTCCTATCTACCACATTTCATAGCTTCTTGGCATCCCAGGAGGTCTGATACACTCTGCAGGAGTACCAGAAGATTAAATTATGGAGCTATCTCAGGACTTCAGCCCTGAATGTGAATCCAGGGCAGTGATGAGCTTGAACAAGGTGACTCACCAAGACCGCCCTGGCAGTGATCAGCCATCTCTCTGAGAAGAGCGGCTCCACAGTCTGCTCCATCCTAAGGAGAGAGTGCCAATCAGCCACTGTTCTCCCCAAAGACAAGTCCAGTGAATTTGTTTCTAAGGGCGGGGATTTACAGGTCATTCATTATCTCCTAGGTGTTTTGAAGGATCAAAGGTGTCAGAATTTATAAAGGTACAGGTACTTTCAATCTAAATCAATCTGCTCAATGCATATTAAATAATCCATTCACCAAAGGGGCCAAACACACCTGTATTGGTACCATCTAATCTCCATGCTCTGAAACACTCACCCCAAAGGAACCAATGCAAAATATAAGAATTGTATCTTTCCTGTCCCCATCTAGTCTGATCTCACAGAAGCTTCCTCCAATGCTTAAAAAAGATACATGCATTCTACTGACACATATCACAGTCTTTGTTTTCTGAAATATATTTTAACCGAGGCAGGGGAAGAAGGACGCTCCCTACTGAGCGCCAAATATGGGTCCAGGACTAACAGTTTCAAGAAAATGACACTTTTAATTCTCATGACAGGCCTGTGAGGAGGTGATCTCACAGACTGTGGGAAGAAAGGCCAGGGAGAAGGGAAACACTCCAAAGGCCACATAGTCAGGAAGTCTTAGTGGATTGTCAAGTCTCAAAACCACAGCGATTGCATCCCAGAGATGTTGCGGACCCAAAAAGAAGGTTTGGAGAAGGAGAAGGGTCTCGTCTTCTTCAGGAGGCAAGGAGAAATCCACCATCGTCCACGGGACAAGGGAGATGGAGGAGTAGGGCGAGAAGAGGGGCTGGGGAGTCCAAACGAGGCGGAGCTGCTGGCAGACGCCTTCCAAACCTACGGACCCCACAGAGTCCTGCCCGACCCTACGTGGCAGGGCAGAGAACCAGCCGCTTCCCCAGCGCGCCCACCCTCCGCGCAGCGGGAGATACCGAAGGCTGCACCCGAGGCCTGGAGAGCCAGAGAGGAGTTGCGAGTGGCAGTGAGGGCGCGGCGGATCGGAGCTGGGGTCTGGTGCGGGGCTCGGGCTCCGTAATGTGAGGGGTTGGGCTGGCCACGTGACTCCAAGGGGCGGAAGCAGGCAAGCTGCCTGCTAGGACTGGCGGTGCGCGGAGCCGAGCGGGGCGGGCGGGGGGCACGGTCTGAATAATTGAGGAGCTGCTGGGCAGAGCGGCCGCCGCCTGCTTCCTGCGCCGCCGCCGCCGCCGCAGCCGCTGCCGCCTCCCGCACCGCGGCGGGAGAGACAGCCCCGCGCAGGACGTGCGGACCACCGGCCACCAGCCTCTTGGGTGAGTCAACAACCCCTTCGCCGCAGTGTCCCCTCCGCGCCTCCTGTGCCCCCAAAGGGCCCCCACGATCGGGATTTCCCCCCTCTGTCTGGATGAGCCCGGGAGCCCGGGAGCCCGACCTCCGGGAGCCGGGAGCAGGAACATGGCGCGCAGACTGAGGGCGCCCTCCGGGAAGGGGCTCCCTGGAAAAAGGAAGGAGCTGGGTCGGGGTCTCTTCGGCTGGGACCCGGAACGGGGCCAGGACAGAGCGGGGCTGCATTCGCAGACTGCCAGGCGCATCAGGGACAAACGCAGTCCTGGCGCCACGGGAGCCATGGGCAGAAGCGGGTGCCTGGCTCAGCGTTCCGGCCACCGCGTCTAGGCGGACGCCGGGCCCGTCCTTCCCTCCCTGCCTTGGCAAGCACCTGCTCCGGCAGTTCTGTTCTCGACCTCGGACTGAGCCGCAGAGAGGAAGTGATGCTATGGGAGACCGCTGCCTCCTGCATCAGGCAGGGGCAACATCTGCCCTTTTACCTGAGAGCAAACTCTTCCAAGGGACTCCAGCTGAGCCCGGCGCCCTGACCAGGCCGGCGCGCCCCAGGGCCATCTGTTCCCGGGGGGCGGCGACACTCAGAAGGCAGCGAGGGAGACGTGACGGGAGAAGTGTCCAGGGAAGCTTCCTGCACGGCAGGCAGCCCCGGGCGGAGGGCTCGCGCCCGCACTGCTTCTCCCCACCAGAATCCCCCTTTTCCCCTACCCCAAGATTCTCTTCCTACGAATCCAAAGGGCCGAATTAGGCGGTGTGGCCACTCGGGATGTAGCTCCGAGCTCCCCCACTTTGAGTCCCCCCCCACACACCCCATGTGTGTTTCATATTGCGGCTTAAAAATAAGATAGACGACTGCCAAATGACGAAAAATGTTCCTGTCACTCCTTGTCCCCCTACCTGTGCGAAGCTCTGTTCTCTAGGGTTTTGAGCAGAGTGGCTCTGGGAAAGGGATTCTAGCCCAAGAGGGGAGGCAGTCCCTGGTCTGGTTGGGCCTAGGAGCTCAGGATCGTAACCCGTCTCCCCCATGAATCTGAGGTCTCAAGATAGCGTTGAGGACTGAGTAGCACCCCCGCGGGAGCGCCAGTACCAGGGCAGACCACGGGAAGGACGCTGTCCGCGGTGCTGAAAGTTCTCGCGGACTGGGAGCTAACGCAGCCAGAGAACTGGCGGCTCACCACGGGCCAACATTTCCTGTAAGCAGAACCTGCGCTAGAGCCACATAAAGAGGGTCAGGTGGAGCAAGTGAACTGGAGAAACAGAGAAAGGAGCCCTGTCTTCCTGCCTGCTTGGGAGGAGGTTCCCAACACTCTTGGGTGGAAGAACAAGGAGTGATCACTCCAGGATCCAGCTTACTAACTTCAGGTGGTGCCTTGTTCCATTTCCTCTGCCTGCTCAGTAAGCCTTCTGGCCCATAGAGATCAAAAAGGCAGTTATATGTGCTATTCTGACAAACATTTCTGTGGTTTTCAGAACAGTAAGGCTACACAAAGGAAAAGGATCATTAACAGGAGAACTGGGTGTTCTATTCCTGGCTATGGCTTTTTTTCATACCTCCGTATTGCCCTCTAAGCAACTCTGTGTTTTTGTTTCTTTCACTGGTCTTTTTATATTATGAGTAAAATACTGAAAGGATTAAGACAATCTGGGTAAACCAAGTTAAAAGGATATTTTCTGACCACCTACTATCTGCTATATTATTTCATTTAAACTTCACAATAGCTATTAACTTTAATTGTCACACAAATAAAAGCATTGAAATGGGGAATCTTGAACCCTGGAGTTGTATTTGAGTTCAGGTCTTCCTATCTCCAATGTCCAAGATGTTGTCATGCCCCCCATTTAGGTATATGGCTTCGGATAGCTATTGTTGGGGAATATGGCAAAAGAATGACATTAGAGAGAGGCCTGTTTTTCTCTTTCACACATGCTACTCTCCCTTCCAACCCTCTCCTCTTTAATCTGTTCACACACCCACATTCATTCACTCCTACCTTCCAACTGCTTTTATGCATGCTGCTTGAGATACCACTGTTCACACAAGCTGATCTCCAGGACTGTAGAAACAAGTCTTCAGAAGACTAAATCAGCATGCTTTCCTGAAACAGCAGCAGGACTTCGGGAAAAAGAACTAGAGTCTACATCCACATTTGCTTTCATATTTAGAGTTACACAATTGAGTTTCTGTTGAGGTAACTTTAAGATCATTTGGCAACATTATTTGACATGAAAGAGAAATGGGAACCAAAAGGTGCTCATTAGTTTGAGTTAGATCATTGAAAATTTAGGATTGGTACTCAGTTAACTTGACTCCAGTGTCAATGCCTTCCCACCACTCCATGGTGCCTTCTTTGATTGTCTTTGTCTGGAATATCAGCATTGGTAAACTAAATTTGGTACTCTGCCTCAAATACCTAAAATGAAAGCAAGCCTTTTGGATTTTGAATACTTTTCTTGCTGTTACCTCTCTTCTGTATTCCAGTGTTGTCTGACTCCACAAATGTAGGAGGTAAGATCCACCTTCCTCACTAACAGTTTCCCAATATGCTTTTATGTTGTCTATTTTTTTCTCTTCTAAGGCCTACTCCCAACAAAAAAAAAATCCCAAAAGTGATCCCCCTAAGTAACTTCCCTTGTTTTTATGGGGACTTGGCAGAGGCTCAAAACAGATGTAGGCAGAATAAAGATCAATATAATTGTTATCATCTATAAATGGTTACTGAATTCTAGGCATGATACTATGTCTTTTCAGGAGTCATTTTGTGGGATCTTCACAGTTTTGTAAAGTAGGTAGCTTCATTAGAGATGATCTTAGAGTTCTAGATCACTCTAACGTCAGCAGAACCTAATGTTAAGTTCTTGTTTCTCTTTCCAGCTTATAGTAAAATCTCAACTTCATTAATTGGATTTCTGTAGCCCTAGTCATATCATTGGCAAAAAGGAAATATTTATATTGATTAATTGTTCTGCCCTGTTCTAATACACAAGGCTTAGAAATCCAAATTCAGTTCAAACAGTACTATTCTGCTTTTTTATGTCTTAGTATTTACCACAACATATCCTTCCCATTTGTTATCCCCTAGTTAAAGCTCTTCATATGGCTTTTTGCTAATGCCAGCAATCTGCTTCAAACTCCTTCTAGGGGTGGGCATTGTAAAGCAGTGGGTTAAGCCACCACTTGGGATGTCTGCATCCCATATTGAAATTCCAGTTTGAGTCCTGGCCCCTCCACTTCTGATCACACTTCCTGCATCCTGGGAAGCAGCAGGCGATGGCCCAAGAACTTGCATTCCTGCCATCCATATGGGAGACGCAGACGGAATTCCTGGCTCCTGACTTTGGTCTGCTTAGCTATGACTGTGTGGGCATGTGGAGAATGAGCCAGCAGCTAGAAGATTCTCTCTCTCTCTCTCTCTCTCTCTCTCTCTCTCAAATACCTGAAAATGAATGAACTTTTAAAAAACTTGCTCTAGAACCAACTAAAATACAATTCACAATTATGAATTCACATGACTTCTGTTGTACTGTCACTAGGTGATCCTGCAAAGATACTGTTGCTGGGATGCTCTGAGCCCAGATTTTTTTTTTTGACAGGCAGAGTGGACAGTGAGAGAGAGAGAGACAGAGAGAAAGGTCTTCCTTTACCATTGGTTCACCCTCCAATGGCCGCCATGGTCGGTGCACTGCGGCCGGCGCACTGTGCCAATCTGAAGCCAGGAGCCAGGTGTTTCTCCTGGTCTCCCATGCAGGTGCAGGGCCCAAGCATTTGGGCCATCCTCCACTGCCTTCCCAGACCACAGCAGAGAGCTGGCCTGGAAGAGGGGCAACCGGGACAGAATCCGGCGCCCCGACCAAGACTAAAACCTGGTGTGCCCGCGCCGCAGGCAGAGGATTAGCCTAGTGAGCCATGGTGCTGGCCCCAGATTCTTAAACTACTGAGAATTGCCATGCCCAATATAGTAGTCACTAACCACATGTAGCTATTAAATTCAAAATTGATTAATTAGCAATTTAGTTCCTCAGTCATACTAGCCATACTTCAAGTACTCACTAACTACAAATGTCTACCTTCTGGACACTGCAAACATAGAAAAATTCTATCATTGTAGAAATTCCATTAGATAATACTGCTCTAGCAAGTGCTAAAAACTAGGCATTGTGAAGAAATAAGAATATAATACTCTGAATCTTCTGCAAGGAAAGGTGAAAAGGCCATCTGCACATGTCCAGAAGCCCAAAAATGCCCAGGACAGACAGGCCATCAAAGAGAGTACATGGCTTGCCTAAGGAGCTGGCAACTTCAGGGTTTGCATGATAGGGAGTACATTTTACCATAAATTGTTCCACCAATGAAGTTGTCTGGTTTCCTGAATTCCAACTTAGAAATAGCCTGAAAGTTCCTGTTCAGAATTCAAATTCCTGTTATATATATATATATATATATATATATATATATATATATAAATACACACACAGACACACACACACACACACACACACACTAATGTGTGTTTTTTGTACTGCATTGCTTGTGTAAGGGAATGATAATATTGAAATATCAAGAGTTGGAGTCAGTAGTTAGCACATAATTTGCTACTTGATGACATTCTAAAGCCCTCTAGAGCTTCATTCCTTCATCTGTGAAACAATGATGAATTACCATAACTATCTCAAAGGGCTATTGTGAATCTCCAAGTGCAGGTACATGAAAGTACTTTGTAAGGATCTTGGTTGAATCTGCAATGGTTGATCCTTTCTTACAATATGATGTAGTCAATATACAAAAAAGTAGCTTAACTGCATTTCTTCTGCATTTTAAATCTTTGATATGAATGAATTTTGCTTGTGTTTTCATTTGTTTCACTGAGAAGTGGAACAATAAAGAAAAAAATTTTGGTTGTTGAAATTTGTGGTTGATTAAGTTTTGTGCATGATTTGTGGTTTAAGTTTTATGATCTTGAACATTTTCTTCTCATTTTCTTTCTTTAAGTTAACTGTCAATAATTATGAGTAATATGGTAATATGAGTTCAGAGATAACAAGGAAGTGTTACAAATAGAATATTTTTCAGTATGGGTGGATGACAGGGATAATTTTTTTTTTTAAATTTTTGACAGGCAGAGTGGACAGAGAGAGAGAGAGACAGAGAGAAAGGTCTTCCTTTTGCCGTTGGTTCACCCTCCAATGGCCGCCGCGGCCAGCGCGCTGCGGCCGGCGCACCGCGCTCATCCGATGGCAGGAGCCAGGTGCCAGGTGCTTTTCCTGGTCTCCCATGGGGTGCAGGGCCCAAGCACCTGGGCCATCCTCCGCTGCACTCCCGGGCCACAGCAGAGAGCTGGCCTGGAAGAGGGGCAACCGGGACAGAATCCGGTGCCCCAACCGGGACTAGAACCTGGTGTGCCCGCGCCGCAAGGTGGAGGATTAGCCTGTTGAGCCACGGCCCCGGCCGACAGGGATAATTTAAAAGAATTGTTTTCATTATTACTAATTGAAATAAACTCCTACCCATCTTGTAAATCAATGAGAGCAAGAATAAATCTATTTCGTGCATTGACTAATTCAAAATAAAAGTACATCAATTTGACTGAATTCTTGAGATTGTATTATCTGACCTCAAACAAGGAGTCTACATTAGCCCTTCTCTGGGGTAAAATCCATTGCAGTCATGGGTAGAACCTTAAGCACTTGATAACATTTACTCCCAAACCTGGCATCTGTTGCCTATTCCTGCACCATAATCTACACTATTTATCCCTCAAGTAGGAGTGCTTTTCAAATGCAGCTGTGCCTTCTCTAATAGCTCATCATTTGATACTTAAATATTTTCTCTTAAAACATAGCACTATCACAATGCTGAAGCACTGTAGAAAATTAATCTGGAAGTAAGCTAGTCTATCAGATGATTCTTGACTGTATTTATTATGGTTGTTGGTCCATCTGGAAAATCAATGAAATAATTTTATTTCTTTATCTATTTACTAATTGGCAAAACACCTGAGAATTCAAGCTGAGTACAGTCAATGGCATTAGATTCTTTCTCTGGTTCCAGGATTAATGGCAAGTCATTTCCATTCTTAGGGACTTAGTTTACCTAACAAAATCTTAACAAAGCCATGGATAGTAACTTATAAAACATTTTGGACAGAGAAATAGCTGAGACATATTCTTAGTTTCAAAGGCTGGTTAATCATGCCATTCAGAGACCTTTGTTGCACATGGAATTGCATTACTGAGGGGAAAATTAGTGAGGCTGTCAACTGTGGCCTCTAGCAGATCAAGCTAGCTTTAATAATAAGCATCTTTTGTTGGGAGTCATGGTTTATTCACTTTGGAAGATTTGTTTATTTCCTGGAAGGGGCTGGATTTTAAAAAACAGAAAATGACATTGCCTCAGAGGTAAAAAGAATTCAATTTTCTCTTACTGTAGCTTAAGGATTTCTCTGATTTTGTGTCCAAAGGAAAAAAAAGAAGGGACAATGTATCTTTGAAACTCCTCCTTATAGTAGTCAATCAACCATTCAATCAATAATGTAATTGAAGAGTGGGCTGTATGTGGTTAAGGGTGTTTGAAACTCCTACAGTCAGGAACTTGAGTGCTCAATAAATATTTTTTTTTAATGCAGGCCATTGTACCAGGTTAATTCATGCCACACACTCATCTAACCAGTCCCCTCTATAAAGAAATGAACATTTTCTATGGTTTTGTTCTTTAGCAAATAAAACAGGAGACAAACAGAACACCAACTCTTACCCTGATAACCACCCTGCTAGCCACTGTGGGGGCACAAGTAGTGATGACCAGGACTGACTGTTCCTAAGAACTGTATCTTGCTGACTTCTCCAGAAAACAAGGGACACATCAACCCAAAGGTTTTGTGTTTCACTGTGATGAGGCAACTTTATAAACCCAACATTTAAATGTTGTGTTTTTTCTTTTACTTTTTTACCTTAAAGAGATCCTTGTTTTTCCTTGAGAAATTATTTTGTTGGCAATAGTGAACTATTTGTTCACACTAGTGGCAGGCAATCATTATTGCTCCTAAAATCAGAATAGGCTTAGCATAGAATGAAAGCACATACATCAATGGAAGGAGGGCTGGGAATACCCCAGTCTGATAGGTCACAGAATGCATCCAGTTCTAGGAATAGAGCCCCCTTTAAGAGTTTTAACTGGCGATTACTGACAAAAAATGAAAGAAAAACAGTTCATTTTATTCTAGCAATTCAGTAAGCAAATGCCTAGAATTAGCTGATTCCCATTTGCCAAAGGCAAAATATTCCAACCCAATAAGCTGTCCTACAAATGAGCAAGCTGGCATCCGTGGCCTCTTCATTTTTTAAGTAGCTTTTTTCTTTGTTTTTTAAATAATTGGTAAATTTTTAAAAGTGCGTGCAAGTGTTTGAACATTCTTATGAGAAAATAGCTTTCATAACTGGAAAGACTTCACTGTTCATTAGAGATGAGATTTGTACAAAACAGTATTTTGAGTCAATATTTTGCGAAACATAATCCAACTCTCTCACCCTACAAATAAAGAAACCAAGGCTGAGAACCACCTCCCAAGTTAATGGCAGAGGCAGAAGTAAGATTTCGGTCTCTTCTCTTTCAACCCACTTCTCTTTGTGTCTTTTAACATCTTCTCATTAGTTGTGAAAGCTTGTGTAGTCAACAAGATTAGTCTGTTACACCAAGCTTTTACCAGAGCCTCTAGGAGGAGGAAAGTGGACGTATTTCCCTTTGTAGCTCCAGATAAAAGAACTGCCAGCAAAGAATCAACATATAGAAATTTCACAGGCAGAACTATGAGCCCAAAGAAAAGGATTCAAAGCCTTAGTGTTCTTGAGGAAAGAAGTTTGGTAAGAATTTAATTCCCTTTTCTTCTTCATCTGCATCTCTAAAACAGGAGATTTAGCTTAAATAGTGTTCCAGGACCTGAACATTATAATATTCTGTAGTTCTATGAAATAGGGCCAAAATCTGGAACGAGCTATACTTTGCTTAACTGCACAAAATAGTTTTTTTTAAAGATGAAGATTTCTATTTTTGCATTATTACTTGTTAGAAGCCCTGACATTCCATGCTAATCCCTCACCTGGTCACAATGATAACAACAATACTGATGCTAAGGATTGTGAATACCTGTCTGCATTTATTATGGCCCTATAAGGTTGGTAATGTTATTATCCCCATCTTACAGATAACAAATCCAGAGCCCTCAGAAACTTCTACAAGATGCTGCCTCTAATTTCAGCGAAGCAAGGAATCTCAATAGGTCAGGATGCCCATAATGTGAGGCCCTGACTATAGTTTGGCTTCTAAGGATCCCAAATTAATAAATCTGATTGTGCAAACCTTCAGCTTGTAGCTTATTGAAGAAGCATTGATTTATTCTCTTACTTTATGACAAACATGGGTCCTGTTAGGCAATGGACTTAAGACACAACTCCTACCCTCAGCTCATCAATAATATGTCAGACAGGTGTGAGCTCCACTTATTTCATGTACAGTGTGGCACAGGCTGCAATGTGCTGGGAGTCTCCAGGGAGAGATTAGAGAGCCAAGCTCCTGCACAGAAGAAATTACCATTGAACTTTACCTGCAATGGTATGTGATATTTTTTCAGATAGATGAGGCCATTGTAAAAATGGGAGCAGCATAGGCAGACACTGCAGGTGTGAACAGAAATGGCACTTGTGCCAGCTGGTAAACTTACTGGCTGGGAATGGCAGGAGCCCATATTGGAAGGACTCTGGAGAGGCTGGAATGCAGCAAGGTGGAGGTGTTCATTCAGCCTGGAGTTTAGCCTTTGAACAGGGCTGTTAGGAGTATTTTAGGGGTATAGCTGAAGTCAGGGTCGGTTCCTGGGAGACACCAGGCTCATCTTACAACCAAAAGAGACCTCAGAAATCATCCTAGCCTTCTACTTTTCCCCATGCTTTAAAGTTAATGTAATTAAAATTCAGAGATGTGAAGTGATTGGTCCAAGGTCAGACAACAAAGTAGCGGCAGTATGAGAAAGGCTGGAACCTGGTCCATCCTTGACTATGGAGCGTTCTGCCCTGCTGTGTGCCTGCTGGAACTTTACTCATCATTTGAACATAGTCCAGAGTAACACACAATGTGATGATTAAGAATGTATGAGGCTCCGAGTTTTCCATTTCTCCCAATGAAGCTATCGTTCCTTCCTTACCACTGGGTGATAGATGAGATCCTGGGCTGCTTCAGCACAAGAGTATTCCCCTTGGAAATGCAGGCAGACAGCACACAACACACAGGCATGACATGCTTCCCCCGCCTCACACGTCCTCCCTGCCTCCTGGTTTCAAACTGCCAGAGATTATAGAGGCACAGCCTGAACAGAAGGCATCTTAATCCCTGGTGGTTCTGTAACTAATACGCTGCTCCTGCTTGCGTTTGTATGATCACAGCCTATGTCCTAGATGAGGAAGCCTTTAGAAAGGTGAGGCTGCCTGCAAGCAGAGCGCATCAGAGACAGGATCTCAGACCCCAGAGGCCTGGCCCTCCAGGTGACAGGTGAATTTTTTCACCCAACTGCACATTCTAATAACTTATCCAGGCTGATGGACTTAAATTTCGCCCATCAGTCGAGTTTGTCTGGGGTCAGTTATATCCCACTTCCCTTTCTCTGTGGCAACCTTTCCTTAACCTTTTATCCAGTACACATCCAGTGGAACTCATCTAACCCACTCAGTTCACAAAAGTGGAAACTGGAGCCCAGAGTAGTGAAGCCACTCTCCCGAGTTTGCACAGCTAAAAACAATACTGCAACTAGATTCTCTGATTCCCTGTCCAGTGCTTTCCCTGACACACCAAACTGCTGCTTCCCCAGGATAGATAACATGGCATTTCCCCACTGTCCCTCACTGCATAGTCCCATAAAGATGGCTGGAAAGGGCTGACTGCACTGTGCTCAGAGGTTTGATTCAGAGCCTTGTTTAGAATGCCACAACAGGTCATTCCCCTTGTTGGATTGGCCCAATTACATGGAGAAGCTGAGTAGGGAGGAGCTTGACATATAGGTCTAGGAGATACCTATAATCGATGCCATTACTCTACTTGTGATCACCCCCAGTAAACTTGGTGTCCAAGAAGAACGAGGGAAGAGTCCATGGGTCTCATCGTTTGGGAATGAAGCAGAGTTCAGCCAGAGTTCACTGTAAGTGGCGCATTGTCAGATTCATAATCCCAGAGACCAGACAATCAGACAATTGAGTGGATTTAAGCAAGATGGGAAGTGGCCAAAAAATGAAAAAAATATATATAACTCCCAAATCATTTCTGCTTCCACTGCAAGGTATTTTACCTGAATCGATCATCATGATGCATCAGGTATAGACAAAGTTTTCAGTGATGGAAGATTTAAAATAATCAACAGAACTCAGATTTGCTGTTTAAATGACTCCTGAGGAGTCAGGTTAAGATGAAAACTGGTGATGTCTCCATTAAGAGCGTATTAAAAAGACACAGGGAAGGGGGAAGAGAAACCCAAGCACTGGCTTTGCGTTTGGGCTTCTATCAGAATTCTCTAGAGGAGATTCACATGAACTGAAAATAAGATGGGCTATGAGCTAACTTGTTGCAGTATGTCCAAAGTAAATCCTAACAGAACAGGGGAGTAGAGCTTTGTAGGGTCATGACATTCTCACAGCTGGACCAGGTTTATCAGGTACAGAGACTCAATTCTATCTGGTCAATCAAGAGTGGTCTATCTCTGCAGAATCAAGCCTTGCTCCCCAAATCCCAAGAGACTGGTTTAGAAACTAGATGCCAAGGTAGCCATATACAGCAGAGGATGCTTGTGGGTGCTGCCCAAGATCTTCCTTCTACTAGTATTAGGATAGACAGAAACCCAAATGAACTACCAAAGGTAGCCTGTAAATTCAACAGCAGCATCAATGGAGCTGGACAGGCAGTCTCATGAAATACGCAATGCAGGCTGCAACAGGGATCAAAGAGTTCTTCCAAATTTCACCCCCAAAACACTGGGATCATAGTGCTCTTCAAATAAAGGGCCTTGTTCTATTTCCCTAAGGATAGAGAAACTGGCAACTTCTTTTAGAAAAGATTGAGACTTTATCAAGTGTTTATGCAGCTCCCATATTCCCTTAGGGTTTACTTTGGACATATTGCAACAAGCTATCTCATAGCCTATCTTATATTCAGCTCATGTGAATCTCCTCTAGAGAATTCTGATAGAAGCCCCAACCCAACTACCAATCATAGATAAACCATCTGGGTAGTGGGGTCATTTCTGTAAGGGTCAAATCTCTTGTACTCTGTGCTGATTCCCTTTTCTATTTCAGAGGATACGGTCATCTGGCCTTGCTCTGCATGCCCCTGTGTCTGGTTTATCCTTATCTGTAATCTCCCTGTGTGGACCCTGACATTTGAAACTGTATCTGTTTGTCACTCTGAATACAGAAAACAGTCATGGAGTGACTATGACTCATCTACAAAATGCTGAAGGTTTTTTTTTTTTTAATCAGACAACATTGTTACTTTTAAAAGAGACCAAACAACCATCATGAGTATTTTTACTTTCCCTTTGAGCTGACTAGTTATTCTGATTCCAAGTGGGAATGAGCTACACAAACAGTTTGGGACTCATTTTAGTTTCTGTCCTAGTCACAAAGACTTTTGGCATATATTCTATTACAGCATCCGAAAAAAAGGAAAGTAAATCTGAATGAGTATAGACTGTTATGCCAGAAATAAACCTCTAATGCAGACAACTAAAATATGCCACTATAGAATGTAACTGTCAAAACAGAAACAAGATTTTCTTGTTTTGTTACTGTCTTAGTGAATAGCTTATGTTCTCCCTTTCCACCCCTAAGTCACCAACAACCTACAGTTATGAGTAAATCAAAGTGGTCTCGTCATAGTATATTAAGAATCTGGGGGGGGGGGGTGGCAAAATGGGTAAAGCCACCGCCTATGGTGCCAGCATCCCATTTGCGTGCGGGTTCGAGTCCCAGCTGCTCCACTTCTGATTCAGCTCTCCAGCTCTCTTGCTATGGCTTGGGAAAGCAGTAGAAGATGGCCCAAGTTCTTGGGCCCCTGGACTTGGGAGACCCAGAAGAAGCTCCTGGCTCCTGGCTTCGGATCAGCTCAGCTCTGGCCATTGCAGCCATCTGGGGAGTGAACCAGCAGATGGAAGACCTCTCTCTCTCTCTCTCTCTCTCTCTCTCTCTCTCTTCCTCTGCCTCTCTGTAATTCTGCCTTTCAAATAAATAAATAAGTCTTTAAAATAAAAAAGGAATCTAGGGGCTGGCGCCGCAGCTCACTAGGCTAATCCTCCGCCCTGCGGCGACGGCACACCGGGTTCTAGTCCCAGACGGGGCGCCGGATTCTGTCCTGATTGCCTCTCTTCCAGTCCAGCTCTCTGCTGTGGCCCGGGAGTGCAGTGGAGGAGGCCCAAGTGCTTGGGCCCTGCACCCCATGGGAGACCAGGAGGAAGCACCTGGCTCCTGGCTTCAGAGCAGTGCGATGAGCCGGCCACAGCGCACTGGCTGTGGCGGCCATTGGAGGGTGAACCAACGGCAAAAAAGGAAGACCTTTCTCTCTGTCTCTCTCTCTCTCACTGTCCACTCTGCCTGTCAAAAATAAAAAAAAAAAAATTTAAAAAAAAGAATTAAAAAAAGGAATCTAGGGAGCACTTGTCATTTCAACATTATGAGGTCATCTCTTCACACAAGTGATTCCAATATGGTAAATTATTGAGTGTTCTTCTTTTTCAAGCTGTATTTATTTATTTTTATCCATTTGAAAGGCAGAGCAACAGTGAGAGAGAAGGAGACAAATTATTTTCCATCCTCTGGTTAATGCCCCAATGTTTACAGCAGCCAGCAGTGACACCAGGAGCCTGGAACTCCATCCAGGTCTCCCATGGGGGTAGCAGGGATCCAAGTACTTGAGCCACCACCTGCTGCCTCCTAGGGTGTACATTAGCAGGAAAGTGGATTACTCCAATCCAAGAACTTGGTACAGGAAGAATAATGAGCTTCAATGGGAGAATCAATGGCAGAAGTGGTATTCATGAGCAAAGCAGAATGGGGGACTTGAAAGACGAGTGATTTGAAAGGCCATTTGTTCAGTTTAGAGAATTTTGCAGTTTGTTCATGCTGGTAGACTGAAGTGTATTAAGTTTAAGTGAGAGAGTAAAAAAGAAAAATAGGGTTGGGTGTTTAACCTAGCAATTAAAAAGCCACTTAGGACACCCACATCCCCTATCAGAGTACCTGGGCTCAAGCACTAGCTCCATCCCCAATTCCAGTTTCCTGCACGGGAGTGTTTGCTGGGCAGAAAGAAAGGAAGATACATCTCATTGCCCCTGTCAAAGACTTCTCCCAGCAGCCTAGGCCCAAGAATAAGAAGTAGACACAAATAAACATTCGGCTCTGTCTCTATTCTAAATCATTCAATTTGTCCCCAATTTCCAGAAATCACTTGCAAGAGGCATCATCAGAAAGCCATTAACTAATGGACCCACCTGCAGCAAGCCTACAGGCCTCATTTATACGCAGGAAACCACTCAGACTTTTAAGGTGATTTTCTCTTTTCCGAAAAAGAATGTCAAGCCTTTCCTAGCAGAAGACCAAAACAAATACACAAACAAAATAAATAAATCAGAGGAAACCACTGTGCCGGCCTAATCTCACAGCATCACTCACAGTAGGGCCGATTTCTGTCCAGAAGTAGGGCAATACCCATTGTAAATGGAATGTGTAAGGTGTAGCTCGGCCGTAGCTGCCTCCCATCGCTCAGGGTGTTCATTTCAACTTTGCTCTCAATGTTAAAGCAGAAGTCTAAAGCTTGTTTAAAAAAAAATTGTTTTCCCTTTCTTTCTGTTTTAAATGAACCAAATAAGGTGATTCTCACCAGAATTTTTTTAGGCTCAGCTGCATGCTGTTAGAGAAATTTTCATAACAAGCTTATGGCTATAAGATGAATGAAATTTATCTCTTCTAGACCTTGAATGCCGAGCTAAGGAGATCAGGACTTAGATTACAGGCAGTGGGAGCCACCAAAAGTGTTTGTGACTGGGGAAGGAACAGAAAGGTCTGATAACAGTGAGTGAGGGCGCAGTGCTGTGGCAGAGTATGTTAAGCCTCCGCCTGCAGTGCTGGAATCCTATATGGGCACCGATTCGAGTCCTGGCTGCTCCACTTCTGATCCAGCTGTGGCCTAGGAAAGCAATAGAAGATGCCCAAGTCCTTGGGCCCCTGCACCCGCATGGGAGACCCCAAAAAAGCTCCTGACTGTTGGCTTCGGATCAAGCCAGTTCCAACAGTTGCAGCCACTGAGGGAGTGAACCAGCGGATGGAAGATCTGTCTCTCTCTCTCTCTCTCTCTCTCTCTCTCTGTATTTCTGCCTTTCAAATAAATAAATTTAAAAAAAAAAAAAAACATTGAGTTGAGTGAAAGGCAGGTTAGAGGGCAAGGAGGGAAAAAGGTGAATTGACCATGAAACTGAAAACTGTACACACACACACACAGAGAGAGAGAGAGGACCTCTCCTAGCCATAGAATCAGAGACCACTGTAGCTAAGGTTGAACTACGTCACCCAAGTCTTGTTTGAGAAGAGCCCAGCTCCAAACACTAAAGGGTCAGTGCCCCTCCTCCCTTTGGCTTACCTGACTTCTGTAGCCCCTCTTCCCCCCCAGCGGGCAGGAGCCACTCCACTTATGAAACGGGTAATGAGGATGAACAGATGGGCAGAGAGGGAGAGAAATCAGATGAGCTCTGCATGCCTGGGACGAAAACAAAAGAAGCGCTCTGGGGAAGTGGTGCTGGGTGCTGGGTGCTGGGTGCTGGGTGCTGGCTTTAGCTCAGCCTCCTCCTGCTATGTGAGCTTCGTTTTGTGCAGGTCCCTTTGTTCCTCTGGGCCTGAGGTTCCTCATGGCTAAGATAGAAAGGCAACCACAGATGACTGCCACGTTCTTTCCAGCTTGGAGATTTAGATCAGCAGCACATCATTAATTTAAAGACGCATTTCGAGGATCATATTCAGCTCCAAGCTGGACCACTGCACAAGATGCCAAAGCTCCTGAGGGCTTGCTTTCTTCGCTTTGTCTTCCTACCCTCCATTTCTTGGATTTTTTTCCACTGCTTTTCAGATGCAGTATTTTTCCCCTCGTCCATTTATTCTTCATTTCCTAGTGAAGGGGCTACTTCAATGAGACAAAAAGCTGAGGTCATATGTTTATCTGCAGGAGAGGGAGAAGCCAGGGTCCAGCCAGGCAATTCCCACACCATTCTGCTGCTGACCCCTCAGCCCTGTGCCAGCAAGAGGAGGAGATTGGACAGACTCCCTTCTGCCTTATTTTTCAATACCCCCTTCTCCGCCAAGCTGCAGGCTCCCAGGTGTTCTAGACAACACTTCTCACTGCCTGCAGGCTACGCAAGGTGACTGTTGTCATTCCCTTTTTCTAAGACAACTATTAAAGGAGACAGCTTGCATGAATATTGCTCCTGCTTAGCGTGACAATAACTGCCACACACCCACAGTGTACACACGTCTCCTCTCTCCTCTCTGCAACCACCTTTCCTTATTCTCAGCCTGCTCAACTCCAGTAGCTCAGCAGGGCCCTGGTGGCCTCGTGCCCAAGGCAGGGCCCAGACCCTGAGCAGCCACTTGTCTCCCAGTCCCTTGCGCTACTACCTGTTGGGGAACCAGCACCTCCTTGCCTTCCTCATCTCAGTGGAGCTGGGCTTAGGCAGGGTCTCCCTGGCCCCACAACCTTAGTCCAGGGCCTTTTGCCTTTAGACAGCTGAAGTTTTCCTTGAAATATTATGTGAAAAAACATAGAATCATTTTCTCCTGCTCCTTGGGTTCGAAGGAGGCTGGAGTTCCTCCTAATAATCCAGGATTCTGCAACAGGTGCCAGATGATTGGATTGCTAGAAATCCTAAAAAAGCAAAACCAGTCTCCATGGTGCCCGAGACTACATCTAGCTCAAAGCTGTACAGATGAGGAAAGACCTAGTTGCCACACCAGCACTACAGAAAATTTCAAGTTACATTCACAGCATCTGTGTTGGGTCAATATGTTTTGTGCACATTATATACATCAAAACAAGTTAGGACAATAATCCTACAAGATCAGTGTTAGCGTTCTCATTTTGTGGATGAGAAAGCCATGGTTGAGAAAGACTGCAAACTTTCAGCAGGTAGGGCAAGAACTCTGGCTTGGATCTGACGGCAGAGCCTTCCTCGAAGGCTACATAGCCTCTGCAAAAGGATAGACTGCTCAACTGAAACTTCAAGAGATAAAACCCAAATCAGTGGACTGGAGGGAGATCCCTGGGACCCAAGACTCCTGCCTCCAACTAGAAGTGTGGCCCTGGGCACATCTCTTGGGCTTCAGCTCCTTGTCTATGAAAGGAGAGCATCGGAGGTAATTATCCCTTCCAGCTGCCATGCCTGGGAGTGTGCTGTCACGTCCCTGCAGGTCCCTTCCACATAGGCAGATCTCTGCCAACAGGAAGTGCCACTTCAGAGGCTCTGGAAATGACTCAGAAAATAATTTATATGAGGTCAGAGCTTGTTTAGATAACATTCATGCTGGTATGCTCCTGCCACTCTGTGGTAGTCTCTGACGACACTGGAGAGAGAACCGTGCTCAATCCTAGGGATCCATGTGTTTAAAGGGGTAGTGACTCCAAAGTGAAAGAGGGAGAAAATACCACACATCTGCACAAAGCTCTTTTATGAAACCCATCACAAGAACATGTTAGTGGTAGATGGACTGGAATTATTACTGGCAAGGTTCTCATTTCATACAAGGAGTAACCAGGATTCCTATTGGAATGTGTTTACAGTCCATCAAAGATGAATAAGGGTGGCAGAGAGATAGATTCTAGACTGAATATACTGAGAATCATGCTGGTCAAGTATAGATCACAATGTAGAAATGTGATATTCTGTTTGGAAAAGTTTGTTCTACACACAACCTTTAGGTACAGTGTTGGTTGAACAGATGCCAGGTGCATCTCTGCTGTGGCAGGACCTTGAACATGAATCTACACAACAGTGAGAGAGTGTATTCCTGCTTGGAAAGGCGTCATGGTACAAATACTGTATTGACTTTGAAAAAATGGGAGAATATTGATAGAAGAGGGGGTAACAGTGATGCAGTTCTTTAGGTTAAACAAGAAACAAGCTCCTTTGGTCAGCATATGCATCATTATAGAGAGTTTGACAGGTGAAAACAGTATTTCCTGTAGCAAGGCCAGGGTAAGCAATGTTTCCCAAGAGGTGCTGGGCAATCTTATTACTGCCACTGTGGTTTGCCCTGTCTCTGTGGGCAGCCTCTTAAAGTTTTTGCCATGTTTCTTTTTTTTCTTTTTTTTTTTTAGAAATTTGCCTTTTTTTAAAAGACTTATTTATTTATTTGAAAGTCAGAGTTACACACAGAGAGAAAGAGAAGCAGAGAGGGAGGGAGGGAGAGAGAGAGAGAGAGAGAGAGAGAGAGGTCTTCTATTCACTGGTTCCCTTTCCAATGGGCCGCAATGGCCAGAGCTGTGATGATCTGAAGCCAGGAGCCAGGAGCTTCTTCCGGGTCTCCCATGTGGGTGCAGGGGTCCAAGCACTTGGGCCATCCTCCACTGCACTCCCAGGCCACAGCAGAGAGCTGGCCTGGAAGAGGGGCAACCGGGACAGAATCCAGCGCCCCGACTGGGACTAGAACCTGGTGTGCTGGCACCGCAAGGCGGAGGATTAGCCTGTTGAGCCACGGCGCCGGCCCATTCTACCTTTCTGAACCTCAGTTTTTTCTTCAGATGAGAATTGCATGAGAGGATGGGCCTCAAAGTGCTTGAGGGAAAGTGGAATTACATGATAATACACGCTGGCCGTGGCGGCCACTGGAGGGTGAACCAAAAGCAAAAGGAAGACCTTTCTCTCTGTCTCTCTCTCTCTCTCTCACTGTCCACTCTGCCTGTCAAAAATAAATAAATAAATATTAAAAAAAAAATAAAGAAAGAGAAAGGTAGAATGATTTGTCTAAAGGTGCACAATTTTTCTGTAACAGACTGGTCCAAAACCCTGGACTTCTGGCTGCTGGTCCAGGGACTGCCCCACTGACATCCCAACCACCTGAAGTAGGAAACAGCATACATGTTCCACACAAAGATGCACAGCAACAGCCCACACTGGGGAGTTTGTCCACCATTAACAAGCATTGGTTGCGAGAAATTTGGTAGATTGTCTATTAACTCTGAAAAAGACTGGAACCTGTGCCTTGTCCTCAGGGACCTGAGGGGCCAAACTGTGGAGGGAGCTATGTGGCTGGGAGATGTGTCATCAGAAGAAATCTTAGCAGATATGGACCAGATATGGAAGTGGTGAAATAGTCAGAGGAGACAAATGGGGGATGTTCCTGCAATGCAGGTGAGAGGAAGCAGCATTTTGAGATCCAGGAAAGGGGCAACATATGGGTCTGTCTATGGGTGTAGCTTTCCTGCTGGGTATATGTATATGTTCCAGACACATGGAGAAAGTAGCTATAAATGTGACTGAAGCAATTTTAATATATAATTTATAAGCTGAATAAAAATAAGATTAATGGAATATACTTTTTATTAGAAGTAAAGATTCGATCCAACTGTTTTAGGATTTTCTCAATTATTGAGAAATTTTGCAAATGCCAGGCCACTTTCTGCCTTTGCTATTGTTGCCCATGAATCAAAATCTTGGTCCATTATGCTCAAACTATGCTTACTGTTCTACACAGCCTCACCAACATCTGGTGACACTAGACTTTAAAACCAATGCTTAAATCATGAGTTTGAAACAGATTCATGTGGGTTTGGCTTGTGTATCTATGATGATTCACAAAGTATTTTCATGATTTTTGACCATATGGATTTCTTCATCTGTGAATTGCTTGTTCCTGGCTGTCGCCTATTTTCTATTGTATTGTTTGCCTTTTTTCTTATACATCTGTAGGAACTTTATGGTATTTATGCTAATCCTTTGTTAGGTGTATGCATTGAATACTTCTTCAAGTCTGTGGCTTTTCTTTCTTAATCACCTTTCTTGGTTAAGTTCAGTTTATTATGGTGTCAAGGGGATTTGTAACAACTGCATTTAGCTCTGCTGACAGAATCCTAAACTTAAAAGTGATTTTTCTTTCTGATGAAGCTAGATTTTCAGAACCTGAAATTGAAGATGCTAAAATGATACAGGCAATTGTAGACTTCTTATGCTGTTTGTCTCCACCCCATGATGGCTAATGTAAAGTTCTTTTTTTTTTTTAATGGAATTTAATTTAACTGAGATAATGCTTTAAATCACTTACTTTTTATGAAACTATAGATAAGAAAAAATTTTACTCCCTTCCCAAAAAACTCTATGGATTTTCTTTATTTAGTCCTGCTTCTTTCCTTCCAAAAAATATTGGTTAAAAACAGTTCCTATGTTTTAAAACCAGAAGAGATCACTTAAATGGAGATGACTTTCAGCCAGGCCAGAGAGGTGGCAAAGATCAAGCTGGTCCCTTCACCCTCAGAAATGCCAGTGGACTGAGTGTGCTTGATTCAGTTTGATTGCTAGTTGCACACTGTATGAGACTAGAGTACCAGCTTATAAAGCCAACCTCAGTGTGGCTACCACATTCCAGACAAAATAAGAGAACAAAACAAGGAGAGGAAGAGAGAAACCCTGTATGTTGCCAGTGGAATCTGTTTGCTTGTCCTTTAGCCCAACTATTGGAATTAAATTTTTAAAAAAAAATCTATGCCATTTAATTAGAACACAGATTAATCAATATCCTCTTCTTTTTTTTTTTTTTTTTTTTTTTTTTGACAGGCAGAGTGGACAGTGAGAGAGAGAGACAGAGAGAAAGGTCTTCCGTTGCCGTTGGTTCACCCTCCAATGGCCGCCGCGGATGGCGCGCTGCGGCCGGCGCACCGCGCTCATCCGATGGCAGGAGCCAGGTGCTAAGTGCTTTTCCTGGTCTCCCCTGGGGTGCAGGGCCCAAGCACTTGGGCCATCCTCCACTGCACTCCTGGGCCACAGCAGAGGGCTGGCCTGGAAGAGGGGCAACCGGGACAGAATCCGGCGCCCTGACCGGGACTAGAACCCGGTGTGCCGGCGCCGCAAGGCGGAGGATTAGCCTGTTGAGCCACGGCGCCGGCTAATATCCTCTTCTTGAAAAATGCAAACTAATGAGTGTTTAGGGGTGAAAATAAATTTTCCAGAGAAAATGAAATGACCAAGAAATTGCTCTATGAATGCTATAGCTCTTAGACAAAGTAATTTAAAAATTGATCTAATGGACAGTGTGTTATGCTAACGGATTACTGACTTTTTACCCACATAATACATTTTCTACCATGACAGTTAATTTATAGCAACAAAAATGTTAAGGAAAGGGGGTAGCGTCGTATTTCTGAAATCAAATTATTTCTACTGATTTGAGGGAAATGTATCTTTTTTGGTACCCAGATGACAACTTTACAATCACTTAAGAATCAGTTTTTAAAAAACGGTTTATTATTTATTTATTTACTTATTTGAAAGTCAGAGTTACAGAGAGGGAGAGAGAGCAAGATTTTCCATCTGCTGGTTCACTTCCCAAATGACTGCAAATGGCCAGAGCTCAGCCTATCCAAAGCCAGGAACCAGGAGCCCTATCCAGGTCTTCCATGTGGGTGCTGGGGCCCAAGCACTCAGGCCATCTTCTGGGACTTTCTCAGGTGCATTACCAGGAAGCTGCATCAAAAAGGAGCAGCTGGGACTCAAATCAGTTTCCATGTGGAATACTGGCTTTACAGGAGACAGCTTTTTCTTGCTACACCGCAACACTGGCCTTGAAGAATCAGTTTTAATTTAAGAACCATCTACCTCTCTGAAAGAGGAAAGAATCACCTTGCATATTTTCCTCCTGAACAAACCTGAAAGTTGAAATAATCCTTTGAGGTCAGAGTTCGTGAACTCAAGAGGCTTCCATAGCCTTCTTAGCTCATGACAAAGCCTCAGGTGATTAGTGATGCCATAAATAAGAGTGTCAGTTGTTAAATCAACAACAGGAGTCACTGTGCACTTACTCTCCATGTAGGATCTCTGTCCTTAATGTGTTGTACTATGAGAATTAACAGTAAAACTAGTCTTCAAACAGTACTTTATACTTTGTGTGTCTGTGTGGGTGCAAATGGCTGAAATCTTTATTAGTTACATACTGAGTTGATCTTCTGTATATAAAAATAATTAAAATTAATCTTAATGAAGAATGGGATGGGAGAGGGAGTAGAAGATGGGATGGTTTGTGGCTGGGAGGGTGTTTATGGGGAGGAAAACCGCTATAATCCAAAAGTTGTATTTTCAAAATTTATATTTATTAAATAAAGCTTTCTAAAAATAAATAAATAAATAAAATGATTGTAAAAGCCAAAAAAAAAAAAAAAAAAGAATCCTTTGAAACCACTAATGTGCTGCTTAAATAGGTCTTTTCTCATTTTTTTTTTTTTGACAGGCAGAGTGGACAGTGAGAGAGAGAGAGGGACAGAGAGAAAGGTCTTCCTTTGCCGTTGGTTCACCCTCCAATGGCTGCCGCGGATGGCGCGCTGCGGCCGGCGCACCGCGCTCATCCGATGGCAGAAGCCAGGTACTAGGTGCTTTTTCCTGGTCTCCCATGGGGTGCAGGGCCCAAGCACTTGGGCCATCCTCCACTGCACTCCCGGGCCACAGCAGAGGGCTGGCCTGGAAGAGGGGCAACCGGGACAGAATCCGGCGCCCTGACCGGGACTAGAACCCGGTGTGCCGGCACCGCAAGGCGGAGGATTAGCCTGTTGAGCCACGGCGCCGGCCCTTTTCTCATTATTAATACCAGCCATTGATGGGAACAAGTGTAGAATGTGCAGAAAGTTCGAGGAAAGTGCATATTACCAAAAAAACTGCACAGATTTTGGAGCCAGCACTGTGGCGTAGTGGGTTAAGCCGCTGACTGTGGCACCCAAATCCCATATGGGTGCAGGTTCAAGTCCCAGCTGCTCCACTTCTGATCCAGCTCCCTGCTAATATGCCTGGGACAGCAGTGGAGGATGGTTCAAGTGCTTAGAACCCTGCTCCCACGTGGGAGACTCAGAAGAAGCCAGCTGTTGTGGCCATTTAGATGATGAACCAGTAAGTGGAAGACATTCTTCCTCTCCCTCTCTCTCTCTCTCTCTTTCCATAACTCTGCCTTTCAAATAAGTAAGTAAGTCTTATAAGGAACTGCTCAGGGGCCAGCACTATGGCATAGCCGGTAAAGCTATGCCGGCATTCCATATGGACGCCAGTTCTAGTCCCGGCTGCTTCACTTCCTATCCAGCCCTCTGCTAAGGCCTGAGAAAGCAGTAGAAGTTGGCCCAAGTCCTTGGGCCCCTGCACCCACATGGGAGACCCAGAAGTTCCTGGCTCCTGGCTTCAGATTGGCACAATTCCAACCACTGCAGCCATCTGGGGAGTGAACCATTGGATGGAAGAACTGTCTCTGTCCCTCCCTCTGCCTCTGCCTCTCTGTAACTCTGACTTTCAAATAAATAAATCTTTTTTTTTTTTAGAAAAGAAACTGCTCCGATTTACAAATTTCTTTCACCAAAATAAGCTTATATTTTAACTGCATTTTTCCATGATCTTATTTTTGTTTTAAGTTTTGCTTTTTATTGTATTTGAAAAGCAGAGAGATCCACAATCTGCTGGTTCACTCCCCAAATGACCACAACAGCCAGGGCTGGACAAATCTGAAGCTGGGAACCCCCTACTGAATCTGGGTCTCTGA
Source organism: Sylvilagus floridanus (assembly GCA_949820135.1). Taxonomy (NCBI): domain Eukaryota; kingdom Metazoa; phylum Chordata; class Mammalia; order Lagomorpha; family Leporidae; genus Sylvilagus; species Sylvilagus floridanus. The sequence goes on from OX463244.1 coordinate 105,941,531, forward strand.
CATGGGTGACCAGGACCCTAGTACCTGAACTGCCACCTGCTAGCTCCCAGGGTGTGCACTAGCAGACAGCTGGCTCAGAAACGAAGGAGCAGGGACTCAGACCAGGCCCTCCAATGACGGATGTGGGCATTGCAGGCAGCAGCTTAACCACCGTGTCAAATGCCCACCCCTCCGCAAACTTTGTGAAGCACCTTCATATGACGTAGTAATTTTGTGGGTGTCAAGTTTAGACAGTGCCGTGTGTGGCTCATGCAGTTGAACTCCCATACAAACTTCCCAAGATAGTCACTAGGCCAGGCTGTTCCCTGCAGGAAAAGCTACAATTTACATTCTTCAACTGAACATGGCCACACGCAGGGAGAACTATTTATACCAGGACTAAGCACTATTATAACAGGATGGAATTACCCCCCTTCTGCCTAGTTGTAAGGAGAAGCTTAAACAAGCCATTTTTATACTATAACCTTATATTTATAGCCAGCAAAAAAGCCCAGTCACTGAAATCCAACTTTGTAATTCTCCATTCAGAATGACATTGTAGGAAAAACATGATGTTTAACTCTTGTCATCTGACATTTCTCATACAAAGTGGGCGTGTTTCCTAGTCAAATTTCAGCCACACGGCCTTATTACAGGAGCTACTCCCATCCACCCTGGTGATGTGAAAATAAAATTGGCTATTTGCCCGGATAGCTTAGCATACAAGACGCAGAAAGTTAGAAGCAGCACAGGAATTTAGAAGCTGAGAATTGTAAATCTGAAAGGAGCCTGAGTAGTTCATCCCCCACCCCTGCAGTCTCATGTTCTAAACTGAGAAGCTGAAGGTTCAGAGCAGTCCCACCTGAATGGGGTCGGTGCAGTTTCCCAATGACTTTACCCACGCAACAGGTGCACTGAGACGCCGTGGGGGACCCTGTGCTTTCCAGAGGATTCCTTCCTGCCCTGGTGTGTGGTGTGACCTGGTCAGGACCTAACAGCCAGCAACACAGTAACTCCCATCTTGCCTTTTCATGCAGAGGTGAAAGTCTTGCCAAGAACAACACAATTTTTGCATGGGAAACACAGAACTAGAAATCAGGACCCTAGCTTTCAATGATAACAAGAAACAATAGTTACCTATGCTTACTATACACTCTGCATTTCCTAAACAGGTTCCAAGGAGCATCCCACTTAATGCTTACAACAACATTTTTACAGAAGATACTATGGGTATCCCCATTGTACAAAAAAGAAAAACACGCACTAAGATGTAGAGAATTCAGGTATCAAGGTCCCAGGACAGGGCTGCGACAGAGCAAAGGTAGTTGGATGCCATGACTCCACTGTGACCCCCAGAGTCACGCTGCTTCCTTCGGGTCCACATCCCTGAATCAATGACATTTCCCCTACCCAGGCCACAATCAACTGAATATAAGATTCCCCAAGGGCAGGAACATCATCTCTTTCATCTCCTCTCCAGCAGCCAACATAATGCTTGACACAGAACAGGCATTTGTTACATATTTATGAATGGGACTGAACTTCCCTAGGCAACCACATTGGGCGGCTCTGGCTGTACTATTCTTGGGATCAGTATGGAATTACATGACTTAGGGATGTTTACAAGTGAAGGCTGATGGAAAACTTCCTGACCTGAAGCTATGATGTCTTAAAGAATAAAAAGGTTGGTCTGAGGTTTGGTTTGGGTTTGGGTTTTAGCACTTCCAGTGTGCCTGGACTGTGCTGAGCGTTTCATGGACATCAGTTCACATCATGGCTCACAACAACCCAATCTCCTTATCAGCTTGTTGACATTCATGGTGAAGACGTGCACTCCTCTTCCAGCTGTTCAGAATGGTCCTTGGGACCCAGCAGATGGTAAGAAGACAGTACAAGGCAGAGCCGACCCAGGAGGGAGCCCAGACTGTATTCTGCCCTTTCCTTCGGAATCCAGCCCAGGAAGTTTCTACGCAACACCAGGCAACAAGCATATTCCTGACTTATAATGGGCTCCAGCCCTCCTCAGCCACACTTGCTTCCTCTGCTGGGCCCAGCTCAGCACCTGCTGCCTCTGCATCTCCCTACCCTACACCCTGGAGACCCAGGCTCAGCCGGCAGGAGAAGGCCCATCGGAATGTGGCTTCTGGAGAAATGCACTCCACATTCCGAGGAATGGCCTGACCCGGGCCCCCTACCACATATCCCACTAGAAAGGCCTGGTCCCAGAAAATGGACCGTCCAATTCACCCAAGGAACAAACAGAAAAGCAGGGAGGAAGACATTGAACAAGAGGACCGTGCCCCATAATCCACCTGAAAACAGCAGAGCCTGAAACCCACAGAGGCCTGACCCACGCTCCCACTGCTTAAGACAGGGACGAGAGGGAGAGAAAGGAATTTCTTAAGGGAAAGGGACCAAAGAGGCCTCTTGAAGACTGTTTTTTAAATGAGGCTCCCATGTATTCCTGTATTATTACTTTTCCTTAAAAGCTAGTGATGAGAGTGGAGGAGTGCCCAGCAGGCCCCATCTCAGCAGATGATGTAGATCATGAAATAATTCACCTTTAAAAATCCGTGAATTAGCTTTCTCAGTGTGTCTGTGTCTGTGGTAGGAAAAAATCAATACTTCATTCCCTTAGATTTTCTGGGGAGTGCCTAAATAGACTCTGTCTAGATTCTGCTGTTAAAACACACATGCAGAAAATAGATTTTTGTGGTCACTCACCATTCGCTCTGCCGACGCTGAGGATTAATGGCTTCCTGCAAGAGTAGCGCCAATTCATCGAACCGCTCTATGGTCATCCAGGGAATATGCTGCCTAAGTGATTGCCTGAAATGTGCATTACAATAACAGCTGTGACAATTAAACTTCTACTACTATGGGGCAGGCGTTTGGCCTAGCGGCTAACCCATCCATATCCGCCATCAGAGAGCCTGGGTTTCATACTTCTCCCCAGCTCCTAAGTCCACTTTCCTGCTAATGCAGACCCTGGGGGCAGCAGAGGTGGCTCAAGTAATTGGGGGTTTGGGCCCCTGCCGCACCCACATGGGAAACCCGGAGGAATCATGTCTTCCTGGCTTTGGATCAGCCCAGCTCTGGCCATTGCAGCCATTTGGGGAGTGGGCCAGTGAATGGAAGACCCCCCCCCCTCTGTCTCTCTCTTTCTCTCTCTGCAGCTCTGCCTTTCAAATAAGTTAATAAGTCTTTTGAAAAAATTTATACTATTTTGGGAGCTTCCCATACATTATCTCAGATAGCCCTCCCACCAAGCTTGAAAATGGGCAAGATTTATAGTGTTTCTAGAAGGTCTGAAGGGCAGGCATTGTGGCTCAGTGGGTTAAAACAATACTTGTGACAATAGCATCTCATACTGACGTGCCAGTTAGAGACGTGGCTGCTCCACTTCCAATGCAGCTCCCTACTAATAGCCTGGGAAGGCAGTAGAAGATGGCCGAAGTGCCTCGGCCCCTGTCCCCCCATGTGTGAGACCAGGTTGGAGCTCCTGGCTCTTGGCTTCAGCCTGGCCAGCCCTGGCTGTGTGGACATTTGGGGAATGAACCAGCAGATGGAAGATCTCTCTCTCTCTCTCTCTCTCTCTCTCTCCCTTCAAATAAATAAATAAATCTAACCAAAAAAAAAAAAAAATCCAGAAAGGCTAAGCTACTTATCCACGTTCACACAGAGGAAATTGATGCCAAGGCTAAGGGAATGCAATCTCCTTGGATTTCCCCCCTCACCGCATCGCTTCCAGACTGCGCTCCAGTACTGGTACAGGCTGCAGACTCTCCTAAGCCCCCAGGAAAATTAGTCACCCAGATAAGAAATGGGCTGTGATCACAACTATTTGCAATTATTATGTATTAACTACATGTCAGCTAAGGTCTAAATGTACGAAACCATAGCACAGGACAGCTAAAACTTGATATAACTCAACACCTTCATTTTACAAATGAAGAAACTGAAACCCACAGAAGTAAACTGCACTGACATTAGTAATGCACCCACTATGGTCAGAACTTTGTTCCAGGGTACATGGGATAGATGCACACTTCGTAGGGTAAATAAAACCAGCATGCTAATAATTAAAACAGTGGGCAGAAGAGTTGTAAGGTGCCATTTTTAAAAAAGATTTTATTTATTTATTTGAGAGGTAGGGTTACAGACAGAGTAAGGCAGAGACAGAGAGAAAGGTCTTCCATCCACTGGTTCAATCCCCAAATGGCTGTAACGGCTGGAGCTGGGCTGATCCAAACCCAGCAGCCAGGAGCTTCTTCTGGGTCTCCCACACAGGTGCAGGGGTCCAAGCACTTGGGCCATCTTCCACTGCTTTTCCCAGGCAAGGAGATAGACAGGAAGAGGAACAGCCAGGACTGGAACCAGCCCCCATATGGGATGCCAGCGCTGTCTCCTACACCATAGCACTGGGAAGGTGTCATTTTCTAGGACTGCTTTCTAAGCAAACACCAAAAATGTTATCAGAGATTCACATGCAAGCAAGTTCTTTGTAGCATTATTGATAATAATGAAAGCTTGATAGAAACCTAAATGTCTAACAATAGCAACAATAGATGAATGATTATATCAATTATGGAAGACCATATAATGGAACATTTAACAACCATTCAAATCATATTTTTTCACATTTTATTAGGATATTTTAATGATCTGAGCAGATGTTCCTAGTATGATAAGTAACAACAGCAGAATACAATTTGTTTGTGCAGTTTGAGCATAATTTTAGACCATTTTGCCATAAAATTGTTAGCAGACACTTAAGTCCTAAAGTCTTATGTTAACAGTTAATGGATTAATGCTGATGGTTGATGGATTAGGGTGGAGAGTTGATCTAATTATGGTGTCTTGGAGGTGGGGCCAGTGGGAGGGGGTGTGTCCTTGGAAGGTAGTTCTCCCAAGAATTGGCTACGTGAGCTAAGTTTGGCCTCGCTCCTCTGCTTCCTCACTCACACGCAATGATTCCTCTGCACACACACACTGCCACTGCCAAACCTGGCCACCCTCCAGGCTACAGGCTGCCCGATCTTGAACTGTGAGCCTCCACACCTTAAGCCAAAATAAACCTTTTCTTTACCAAGAAGCTCCGCTCAAGTAGTTTAGTTAAAAAAAATAAAAGCTGGGCCGGCGCTGTGGCTCACTTGGCTAACCCTCCGCCTGCAGTGCTGCTCCCCTCCCCGGGTTCTAGTCCCAGTCTGGGCGCTGAATTCTGTCCCAGTTACTCCTCTTCCAGTCCAGCTCTCTGCTGTGGCCCAGGAGTGCAGCGGACAATGGCCCAGGTCCTTGGGCCCTGCACCCGCATGGGAGACCAGGAGAAGCACCTGGCTCCTGCCTTCGGATCGGCACAGCACACCAGCCGTAGTGGTCATTTGGGGGGTGAACCAACAGAAGGAAGACCTTTCTCTCTCTCTCTCTCTCTCTCTCTCTCTCTCTCTTTCACTGTCTAACTCTGCCTGTCCAAAAAATAAATAAATAAAAGCTGACTAATACAGGGTGATTGTTATTTTCTGCACTGCCTATATTTTCCAAACCCTCTGCAGAGCAGGTTTAACTCACATACTTAGTTAAACAAGTGATTACTTTCCCTTGGAGCCAACTCCAAATAAAGAACAGGACGCTGGAAAGGTGGACTGGGGCAGGCTACCTGCGAAGGGTGTGGACTTCGCTCTTTTTATGTCAGGGGACTGTTGAAGGTTCCTGAGCCAAGCAGTGGTAACCCAGCCGGGTTTGGAGCATCCTCGGGGAGAAAGGGGACGGACGCAGAGGCCAATGAGGCTGTGAGTGCGGTGGTCAGGGCAGCTGGTGGCTCAGGCAAGCAGAAGCAGGTGAGCGTGTGGACCCCGCGTGGGGAGCAGTGCACAGACATCGCAGAGGCCCAGTGCTGGCTCTGTGGGGAGAGCAGGGAGGAGCCACAGCCCAGGGGAAGGAAACGCTGTGCATCAGTTTCTGGGCAGTTTCAACACGGCCTGGTACACGGCTTCGTACCAAATGAAAGAGACGGAAGACGCGGAAGAGAACTTGTTCCAGCAACAAACTCCCTACAAAAGTCGTTGCTCCCTGGCTTAGCCAGCCCGGAGCTGCTGTCTGACTCCTGGTTAATCTCGTTCCGGTCTTTCTGAACTGCATCGCTGTCCTCACGGCTGTGCAGGGGAAGACGTGACAGCGCAGTCCTAGCGTGGCTCTGGGTTGTGCCCAGCTGGTGCCCCGTCAGAGGAGAGGGGCCGGCCCCCTCCTCAGCACTTCTTGTTTTCCCCTCTCCTTGCTATTGCCTTGCTTAAATTTCCTTTTTTTAAGCTCTGCAGTTTGTAGTGATCTCTAACAACTGACCATCAGAAGGACACCAAAGAGGGCTTAGAAACGCTGGAGAGAAATGGAGTTGAACGCGTGGACGCTGAAATACTCACAGCGCCCTCTGTAGGCAGTGGAAGTCATGGTGACGAATATTGCTGCCTTTTACGTAGTTCTGTTTTTTAAGATTTCTCCAATTAAGCTGTATGAATTTTGGAAAGAAAACCAGACTAATTTTAAAATGTCAGATTCTACAAAACGATGTGTTGTTAACAATGGCTTGGGCAGCAGAGTTATAGTATCCGTGACTGACCCCAGTGTCAGTGTTTGCAAACAAGCCACTTAAGTGCCGCAGCTGCCACTCAGGCAAGCTTCCTCTCCCACCTGCTCTGTCTCCCTGTGCTGTGACCTCTCTATAGCCGCTACAAATCTTCTACAAGACATCGCCACTGGCCTTGAATATTTCATATACGGTTTTTGAGTTTTATTTTTTAAAGATTTGTCTATTTGAAAGGCAGAGTGAGAGACACAGACAGAGAGTGAACAAGATCTTCCATCCACTGATTCACTTTCCAAATGGCTACAACAGCCAGGGTTAGGTCAGCTGAAGCCAGGAGCCTGGAACTCCATCCAGGTTTCTCACATGAGTGGCAAGGGACCCAAGCACTTGGAATATCTTCTACTGCCTCCCCAAGTACATTAGCAGGAAACTCTATTGGAAGTAGAGGAGGTCGAACTTGATCCCAGTCACTCCCATATGGGAAGCTCATGTCCCACGTAGTGTCTTAACCCACTGCACCAAACACCTGCTCCTTGAATTTTATTTATTTGCTTATTTATTTATTTGAGAGACAGAGATCTCCCATCCACTGAGTCACACTCCAAATGCCTGCAACAGCTGGCACTGGGTGAAGCCAAAGCCAGGAGCCAAGAACTTAAACCAGGTCTCTCATGTGGGTAGCAGGAACCATCAGTGAGCCATCACTGCTGCCTCTCAGGCTGTTGTCATTAGCAGGAAACTGGAATCAGGAGCATAGCCAGGACTCAAACCTAGGCACGCCCATATGGGATGCAGGTGTCCCAACCAGTACCTTAGCCACTTGTTAAACACTTGCCCTGGAGTATTTGAGGTTTAAGATATATTTATTTACTTACTTACTTATTTTGAAAGACAGAGAGAGAGAGAGAGAGACCTTCCATCATCTCTCCAAAGGACTGCAATAGCCAGCACTGGGTCACACCAAAGCCCGGGGCCAGAAGCTTCATCCAGGACTTCCACATGGGTGGCAGAGGTCAAACACTTGGGCCATATTCCACTGCTTTTCCCAGGCCATTAGCAGGGAGCTGCATGGGGAGTGGAGCAGCCAGGACATGAACCAGTGCCCAAATGGGATTCTGGCATCACAGGTGGCAGCTTAACCCACTATACCACAATGCTGACCCTGAGTATTTGAGTTTTAAATTGACTGTTCACTTATGGAACAAAAATACTTTTCCCCATTAGAGCCCATTAGAAAAATTCTATGATCTGGGCCGGCACCGTGGCTCAATAGGCTAATCCTCCACCTGCGGTAGAATTATTCATTTATTATTTGAGAGGCAGAGTTACAAAGAGAGGGAGAGACAGAAAGAAAGGTCTTCCTTTTCCGTTGGTTCACCCCCCAATGGCCGCTGCGGCCTGTGCACTGCACTGATCCGAAGGCAGGAGCCAGGTGCTTCTCCTGGTCTCCCATGGGGTGCAGGGCCCAAGGACTTGGGCTATCCTCCACTGGCTTCCTGGGCCACAGCAGAGAGCTGACCTGGAAGAGGGGCAACCGGGACAGAATCCAGCGCCCTGACCGGGACTAGAACCTGGTGTGCCGGTGCCACAAGACGGAGGATTAGCCTAGTGAGCCGTGGCGCCAGCCACACTACTGCATTTATAACGCAATGTCTAAAATAGGAAATTCATAAAGACACAAAGTAGATTTGTGGTTGCCAGGAGTTAGGAGAAGGGAGACTGGGGAACAACTGCTCATGGGGTGAAAAAAAATGTTCTGAAGTTGGATCATGGCAATGGTTGCACAACTCTGTGAATGTAGTAAAAAAAATACTGAGTGCTAGACTTAAACGGGTGAGTTCTGTAGTGTGTGGATTATGCCTCGGTTTTAAACATTTATATGTGCTGAATTTTTCAGAAAGACAACTCACAAACCAAAGAAAGTTGGGATTAGGATTAGTCTGGATTTTAGCAAGAGTTGTTTACCATTTCAGAAAGCTCACTTCACCCGCCAGCCCCCACCAGCAGCAGCTGGAGCACCAGTAGCCCACAACGTTGTCGTTTGCAGCTGTTGAGACCACAGTGATGCTCCGCATTGTGAATACCTGATTATATTGTATGGAGCCTCTCCACCTTGAAGAACATTTTTAGTACCAATTAATTGCCTTCTAGACATGCATATTACAGTGAGGGCTACGAGTGCAGCAATTCTTCCTACATCGTGTTTGTGGGTTGGCTCCATTACCTATGAGTTTCATTTTAGGGAAGGGACGAGGGTAATGCCCCCTCACATTTGTAATGCAAGGTGTGTCTGAGGCTAACAGAACTGAGACCCATTGACCTAGTCCAGATCAAGCTTTCATTACACACACACACATACACGCGTGCGTGTGCACCCATGCACGCCCTGCTACAGCCATCATTGAGTACAGCCCAAGGCCTTCCACTTACCCCCTCTGCACATAAAACCGCAGACTGAGAAAACTGCAGCTTTTGGCCTCTCCCCAGATGAAAGCTTTCGGCCATCAGGTCTCCACCCGAGAATTATTAAGATTTCCTTGCAAAGAACTTAAATTTCTTCTCGGGCCTCGCTCTCGTTCAGACCCCTACTCTTCCTCCAGGGGTCCAGGGGAAGGTGATTTCAGTTGATTGATCTGGGTGCATTTTCTCGTCTGCTCATGTGGAGGTGACCAGGGAGGACATTGTTTATGCAGAAAGGGTGCAATCTTGGTGTCTCTGAGAGCCGAGTGCCTCTCCCCAGGATGTCAGGAAGGGACAACCGTCCGCATTTTAATTTCTGAGATCATCGCAAGTGTCCCAGTGGGGACTTTTAAACTGATTTTCTCAACTGGGGCTGATGATAAGAGCTGCAGAGGAGCCGCCTGGAGCCGCCCAGAAGGCCGCTGTCCAAGCCCGGATTCATGCCAGGCCGTCACAGAACGGTCATTTTGTTCCTCCAGACTTTTATTTTTGTCTGTAAAATGGGACTACCAATGCCTGTACTTCGTGCCTTACACACTTAGGAGAATTGAAGGTGAAAATACAAGGAGCTTTATAAGCCATGTCTACTCACTTACTCATTCCTGTGTCCTGAGTGTCACCTATTTGCCAGCAGGCCCAGACCTGGCCCTGGGGACCCTGGTCTGTCCTCAGAGGACTCAGAGATCAATGACGCAATCAATCAGTTGATGAAGTGTTTCCAAGGAAAAGCGCAGATGCGGGACAGGGTCTAAACTCATTCACACGCACAAGAGGCAGTCACAGGGGGACCTCAGGGCTGGAGGCAGCAGCAGGCCAACCAGCAGTTGCAAGAATCTGACTCACTGCTTTTCTTTAAAGTACTGAGTCTTGGACCCCACTCCCGGAGTTGCGAGTGCAGAAGCTCCTCTGACAAGCCGTATGTATGCTTTTGTTTTTAAGTTTCCCAGGTGATTCTCAGATCCAGCCATGTTTGGAAACAACTGAAGTAGGCAAAAGTAGGAAAGAGCAAAAGAGGCAGAGCCTTGCTGCTCAATGCAGAGCAAACACCCAGGCCTGGCCTCTTCTGGAAGCTTCCTGGAAATGCAAAATAGCAGACCCAACCCTACACTTGCCTTTTAACAAGATATCCAGGTGACTTTTTATGCACTTGAAATGCCCAGAAGCAGTGGGTAAGAGAATTAAAAGTTCCCCAGAGGAAGAACATTGTGATATCCATAGCACCCAGTACATATTAGCCATTTGGTAAATACAGCTTGAATCAAATTGTACAAGAGCAAATTTTTATCTTACGGGAGTTGCCAAGCTCAAAGACTAAGACTGATGGTAAATCAATCCCTCTTCATAGGGAAATGGGCATAGGCATACTATACTGAGCGGGAGGTAAACTGGCACAATATCATGAGAGGTCAGTCTGGACAGAGGCTCCAAAACATGGAAGATGAGTGCCCATTGCTTCAGCCCCCCCACTTCTGGGAGCTTAGCCTAAAGATTTATGTGGGTGTGCCTACAAAATGCACATCCACTTAGCACTGTTTACAAGTGCAAAGTGATGAGGAGAGCATCAGCTGTCATTCAAAGGAGAGTCAACCATTATGGAATACACATAAAATGGGCAGCCCTGCAGCTCCTTAAGATGACATGGAAGCGTACCCACCACCCTGGGTGTGTCATATCTCTGATAGTAAGCAAACAAAGGTTAAAAAAAATCACTTTCATGTTAAATATTTTTAATTATCTGAAATTATTTACGCTTGCTTGTAGGAGGTGGAAAATATGTTCATAGTTATAAAGGAAGACAAATCCCTCTACTTCAAAAAGTGGGACGTGCCCTATTTGGTGAAGAGTCTGCAGGAGGCAGCCGAGGGAGGAGAGAAGTTGGAGGGGGAGGGGAAGAGAAAGGAGAAGAGGAGGAGGAGGAGGAGGAGGAAGAAAAGGGGACTGAGCAGGAGGAGGAGGAAGAAGCAGAGGAAGAGGAAGGGAAGCAGGGGAGGAGGAGGAGGGATGGGCCCGATGATCTCTGTTCCATGCAAGTGGTTCAGCCCGGCATCACGTTGGAATCATGGCAGGGGGACGTCGAGAGCACGGATGCCAGGCTCTCGCTCAGTTCCCTTAGGAAAAATCTCTCGGGGGTGGGGCTGGCCGTTGTTCTTCTTAGAACTTGCCGCCAGGTGATTCTAAAATGTCCCAGGGCTGCAAACCAAGGTGATCTGGCCACCACCCACATGAACATGCTGCTGTTCAAGGAGCTACCACTCTCACCGGCACCAACTCCAGTCCAGCCTGCTTGGAGAAGGAAGGACTGGAGGAGAGAAAGGCTGATCCAAGTCACCTTCCAGGCCAGCTGTCTCCCGGTGTGAGAGCGCTCCCGTCAGGCTGCCTTGTGGGGGAGGACACCAGGGACCCAGCCCAGTGTGACATCAAGGTTGTTCCCCAAGGAGTCTTGGAGAACTGACTGGGAAGAGAACGAGATTATGTTTAACATGTACAGTGCTAGACGTCTTACCTTTAGGAATTATAAAATGCCTTCTGATCTCTTTCTCCTTCTGTGAACATACCACCATGTGGACGTGTTCCTTCTAAACGAATCGGTGGACCTCTCCGTCTCCAGATTCCACAGCAATCACACTTGGTGATCAGGTGGGCAGGCTGCTGTCTGACAAAGCAAACAGAATTTATTCTCTTCCATTGCCAAAAGGGACTGCCTGGGTACATTAGATGCGGGTGTGCGAGTATTTGAATGTGGTTTTTCTTGGTTCAACAGAATTCTGTTTTCTTTGTATGCACCCAGTGATTAAAGTGAGGTTTCCTACTGAGTTAAGTCTTCAGTCACTAAAGGAAGGCAGAGGACAGGAACTCAAGCAGGTGTTAACAGTTGTTGAGAGGCTCCTGGGTACGAGACACTGTGCGTGGCTCATTGTTGGTTAACAAAATTGGTTTGTTCAAAATCATCTTAAGAAAAGGTGCCAGTCCCCCAACCATAAACAATTGTATTTTTCTTTGATAATAATATGACCTAATATTAACCTATTGGCTGTAGAGGAGGACCTGCAAATTAAATAGTGAGTTGGGGCTGGCGCCGTGGCTCAACAGGCTAATCCTCCGCCTTGCGGCGCCGGCACACCAGGTTCTAGTCCCGGTTGGGGCACCGGATTCTGTCCCGGTTGTACTTCTTCCAGGCCAGCTCTCTGCTGTGGCCCGGGAGTGCAGTGGAGGATGGCCCAAGTGCTTGGGCCCTGCACCCCATGGGAGACCAGGAAAAGCACCTGATTCCTGCCATCAGATGAGCGCAGTGCGCCGGCCGCAGCGGCCATTGGAGGGTGAACCAACGGCAAAGGAAGACCTTTCTCTCTGTCTCTCTCTCTCACTGTCCACTCTGCCTGTCAAAAATAAAATAAATAAATAAATAAATAGTGAGTTGGAGGTGACTGTAACTTTACTACCTTCAACCAAAGGCTGATTTTTTAATGCAATATATATTTTGTTGCTGATGATGGAAGAATTGAGATAAGGTGCAGAGAAAAATGATCAAGGAGAAAGTGGCTGCCAAAGAATAGTCTTGGAAAAGCCCTTAATATGTTAACGGTGAGTATACCACTTAACACCAAGTTGAGCTGCTCCAGTTTGGCGAAGTATCAGGGGCATCCCAGAGTCCCACACGTGTAGCGTGATGTCATGTCACAATGTGCAGGTCTACTGTTACTACATTAATAATAGAGGAAGGGAAAAAGAGACTGCTGGATACAGATGAAAGAGGAAAGATAGACTTCCAGCTCCACTTGGAAAGAGATACTCATGCCTGCTCCTGCAAAGGATACCACTGCTTCCCAGTGTTTTTTCTGGAGTTATTAAGCAGACTCAACAGCTGTGCCATCTGGAATGCTAGCCACCGGACACATGTGGCTATTTAAATTTAAAGTACAGGCATCACCTTGGAGGCAGTGGTGATGGCTCAAGTAGTTGGGTCTCTCCTTGCTACCACTGAGTTGAGTTTCCTGCTCCTAGCTTTGGCCAGGCCAAGCCTGACCATTGAGGGCATTTGGAGAAGGAACCAGCATATGAGAACTCGTGTGTGTGTGTGTGTGTATCTTATATGTCTTGCATATAAATTAATTGACAATAAAATTATGATACAGGCCTACCTATTTCTCCTTTTTTAAGAGTTACAGAGAGAGGTAGAGACAGAGAGAGAGGTCTTCTATCCACTGGTTCATTCCCCAAATGGCTGCAACAGCCGGAGCTGTGCCAATCCAAAGCCAGGAGCCAGGAGGTCTCCACATGGGTCTTCCACACGGGTGCAGGGGCCCAAGGACCTGGGCCTTCTTCTGCTGCTTTCTCAGGCCATAGCAGAGAGCTGGATTGGAAGTGGAGCAGCCGGGACACAAACCAGGCCTATATGGGATGCTGGCACTTCAGGCCAGGGCTTTAACCCGCTGTGCCACAGCACCGGCCCAGGCATACCTATTTCTATTGCACTTCACTTTATTACTCTTTGCAGACATTGCATTGCTTGCAAATTGAAGATTAGTGGCAACCCTGCCTCCAGCAGGTCTATCAGCACCATTTCTCCAGCAGCTCAGATGATTATTTAGCAGCCAGGCATTTTTAAGCTAAGCTATATACATCATTTTTAATATAATGCTATTCACACTTGATAGAGCACAGTATAGTATAAACATAACTTTGCTATGCACTGGGAAAATGAAAATTTTATTTGACTGCTTTTATTATATTTGTTTTACTGCAATGAACTGAACTTGCAGTATATCCAAGGTATCCTGGCAATTAAAATTAAATAAAATTTAAAGTTCAGTTCTTCAGTTGCACCAGCCACATTTGAGTGCTCAGTGGCCACAGGTGGTTAGCAGCTTCCAATGTGCACAGCACAGAAAAGTCTGCTGGCCAGTGCTGCCCTAGCAAGTCCTGTCCTGGAGCTTTGCTGCCTGGATTCACATCCCCCAGCTGGGCCCCCAGGAACTGCACCACTTTCAACACATGCCTTAATGGCTCTATGCCTCTATGTCTGGGCATCCTCATCCTTCATTGGGGGTGGTTAAAAATAGCACCTCTCTCACAGGGCTGCAATAAGAATCAATACGTCTCAGTCAGCTGAGAGCATGCCTGCTCCATAGTCAGCATTGTGAGAAGTGGTGCTGCTGTCTGGCCAGGTAGGGTATGGGCAGCAGCTGGCACTAACAAGTATTTTTACCTCAGCGGTGAGAACAAAGAAGACCCTCTACCTGGCCTTTAGGATATGTAACTTTCCCTCCCTCTGATTTTTGTCTCACAGCCAAAGATTCTCTTTTTGTCCATTTTACCCTTTTACCGACTTGCAGCAGAATATAAGACCCAGAGTTCAAAATAATAGGAGGGGACCAGCGCCGTGGCTCACTTGGCTAATCCTCCGCCTGTGGCACCGGCATCCCATATGGGCAACGGATTCTGTCCCGGTTGCCCCTCTTCCAGTCCAGCTCTCTGCTGTGGCCCGGGAAGGCAGTGGAGGATGGCCCAGGTCTTTGGGCCCTGCACCTGCATGGGAGACCAGGAGGAAGCACCTGGCACCTGGCTTCGAATCGGCGTAGTTCTGGCTGTAGTGGCCATTTGGGGAGTGAATAAACGGAAGACCTTTCTCTCTGTCTCTCTCACTGTCTATAACTCTACCTGTCAAATAAAAAAATAATATAAATAGGAGGCTTTTTTGGTCCTGTGATGTATTCCGAAGGGAGTTACCCCTTTTAATCTGGAGATTTCTCACTCAGTGAATGGAATGAGCACCCTGGTCAGACCCAAACCTTAGACAGGGAGGTCTCACCCTCACATCCTGCATAGGATGGGCCAGACCACATAGGCCCTGAACGGAGAGACGTACTTGTTGGGGCACTCTTCAGTGACCAAAGCACAAATGCAGCCTGGCCGCTTCTCTTTCCCACCTCCTGTGGCCCTGGCGAGACAGCACTTCTCACGGACAGAGGACCGGAAGCTGGTCGATCTCTGCGATGCAGGACGTAGTAAAATGGGCCCTTCTTGGGCCGACACTGGACAGAGGCATCATGGCCATCTCGTCTGCAGGAGACACAAAAGGATGGCAACAGGTCCACTGGCTGGGCTAGGCAAGGGGACTTCCTGCCTTCAACCTTCAGGTCAGCTCCCGACCCGAAGGTCGGGAGACCTTGAAGTTTATAAGCCATCTGATGCTCTACTTCAGGGGAGATTTTTATTCTTGGTCAGTTTTTTTTTTAACTTTTATTTAATGAATATAAATTTCTGAAGTACAGCTTATGGATTACAATGGCTCCCCCCCCATAACTTCCCTCCCACCCGCAACCCTGCCCTCTCTCACTCCCTCTCCCATTCCATTCACATCAAGATTCATTTTCAATTCTCTTTATATACAGAAGATCAATTTAGCATATATTAAGTAAAGATTTCAACAGTTTGTACCCACACAGAAGCACAAAGTGTGAAATACTGTTTGAATATTAGTTATAGCATTTAATTACAATGTACAGCACATTTATGACAGAGATCCTACATGAGGAGTAAGTGCACAGTGACTCCTGTTGTTGCCTTAACAAATTGACACTCTTGTTTATGGCGTCAGTAATCACCCTAGGCTCTTGTCATGGGTTGCCAAGGCTATGGAGGCCTTTTGAGTTCGCCAACTCTGATCTTATTTAGACAATGTCATAGTCAAAGTGGAAGTTCTCTCCTCCCTTCAGAGGAAGGTACCTCCTTCTTTGATGTCTTGGTCAGTTTTGTCAAGCAGATTCTCCCATTTCTTTTTTAGATTGCACTGAAGATCATTTAGAATGTCTCTTTTCTCCCTCTCTCAGCAAAGACATACCAGGCATCATGGTTTCTCCACAGCAACTCACACTCGCATGTCAATATACATACTCACATGATTCCTGCAAGTGGCAGACACTGCATTAAGCACTGAAAATGCCCAGCAGGAGGGGCTTTCTGCAAGAGGAGTTCTTCCTAAGATCTTTCCAAACAAGATCACAACGGTGATCCAAAAGAATGATCTGAGGTCACCACCAAGTTTGCACGTGGACACACACACACACACACACACACCACCCCCCATGACTATCTCTTCTATGGGATGAAATCCAAATCTCTTAGTCAAGGAGTGAGTTTTTTGGGCTGGCTCCGTGCCATAGTGGGTAAAGCCACCACCTGCAGTGCAAGCATCACATATGGGTGCCGGTTCGAGACCCAACTGCTCCTCTTCCAATCCAGCTCTCTGCTAATGGCCTGGGAAAGCAATGGGAAAGCAGTCCAAGTCCTTGGGCCCCTACACTGATATGGCAGATCCAGAAGAGGCTCCTGGCTAGTGGCTTTGAATCGACCCAACCCCAGCCATTGCCATAATATGTGGAGTAAAACAGCAGATAGAGGGGCTAGCGCTGTGGCACAGCAGGTTAACGCCCTGACCTGAAGCGCTGACATCCCATATGGGCACCAGTTCTAGTCCTGGCTGCTCCTTTTCCTATTCAGCTCTCTGCGATGGCCCGGGAAAGCAGTAGAAGACGGCCCAAGTCCTTGGGCCCCTGCACCCTCATGGGAGACCCAGAAGAAGCTCCTGGCTCCTGGATTTGGATCGGCACAGCTCCGGCTGCTGTGGCCATCTGGGGAATGAATCAGCAGATGGGAGACCTCCCTCTCTGTCTCTGCCTCTTTCTGTAACTCTGTCTTTCAAATAAATAAAATAAATCTTTTCTTTAAAAAAAAAAAAGCAGCAGATGGAAGCATTCTCTCTGTGTGTGTGCCTCTATGTAATTCTGCCTCCCGAATAAATAAATATCATCTTTAAAAAATATATAACAGTGTTTAAGAAGGAGGACTTGAACAATGTGATGCACACACTTCTGAGTGGGCAAGGAAGGGAGATGAGGTCTTGAAATACATTCATTGGATTTAGTAAAATGGAAGGGGTTGTTTGAATTTGATATATCCTGAATGACTTTCATGTCATTAAATGTTACTTCAGAACAATAGCTGAGTGTTGCCTAGTATTTTTTTCTTTGTTAAAAAAATATTTTATTTCTTTATTTGAAAGGCGGAGTTACAGACAGAAGGAGAGCTAGAAGGAGGGAGAGAATTTTTCATCCGCTGATTCACTCCCCAAATGGCTGCAAAAGCTAGGCAAGGCCGAAGCCAGGAGCCAGAAGCTTCTTCCAGGTCTCCCATGGGGGTTGAGGTGCCTAAGGACTTGAGTTATCTTCCACTGCTTTCCCAAGTGTATTAGCAGGAAGCTGGATTGGAAGTGGAGCAGCCAGGACTTGAACTGGTGCCCACTTGGGATACCGGCATTACAGTTGGCTGGCATGGTTCCAGACCCAAGTATTTTATTCTTTAAACTCTTCATATTTCATCTAAATGTCACTGTTTTTGGAAATTTAGGTTTTCTACTACTTTACTATAAATAATACTACAATGGATTCCCTTGAAAAATATTTTTCTGCACCTATTTCCACATGATTTTATTGTTTTCCAAAAATATTTATATCAGTTTATACTCCAACCATCAGTGTGAGGAGGTATCAATTATTTGACCCTTTACCAGCAAGAAATATTTTTATATATTTTTAACCTTCATATTAACAAATGAAAATGTCCCCTTGTATTTGGTATTTCTTTGAATACTGGTGGTAGCGGGTACATTTTTATGTATTACTGAATACTTGTGTTTGCATTATCAGTTTTTCCTTGCTATGCTCTATGAGAAGTGCCTTTGAACTGAAGAACTTACAACCCATAAAAAAATTTAACTCAGCAGTTTAGAAACAAATACTTCTCAGTTGAATAGTTTGTAGGTTGGAAATTCACTTAAAAGTCTCCAAATGAACTCTGACGTTGTCTCTGAGTGAGGGCTGCTAGCACAGAAAATGCTCTCTAGTTCAGATTCTCTCATGGGAAGATACGGTGATAGTCAGGGGAGGAACCTTTCTCTGAAAGCAATTCTTTGGACATGGATCCGTAGAGTCCCTGAGACCCAGTGTAGATGTCATTCCCAAGTCCCCAGAAGCTAGAACTCAACAGGACACACAGAGCATTGCAAATCTCCATTTCTCAAAACTGTTTTAAATTTCCAAGCTGTCAAAGGTCTCAACTGTTTTTCTCTCAGATGGAAAAAAAGGAAATTAAAATTAAAACATATACTTTCTCTCTTTCCATACTTAGAATTCATAGGATTTTTACTGCTCTGATGGGTAAAAGATTGAAATCCCTGAGAAACTACATGGAACCTCAAATTGTATATGTCTAAACCTTCGAAGTTTTAATGGGTTAATGTTGCAGATCTTTAATATTATAACACTGTGGATTTTTAATTTGGGCTTCCTTTGACTTAATGAATATAAAAGATAAATAATACATAGAGATAACTTGTTTGTAATGAGATATAATTATTTCCAGGTAACTGATTTCCAAAAGGATTTGTGGAAGCACTGAACGAAAGTAATTTTTTTTCCACTTGTAAAATCTGGGGCTTTGACCATATAATTTCCAAGGTTTTGTGTTCTGTGGTTTTGTGTACAGTAATTAGCAAAGAAGATCCTCTTAAATTGCAATACATGCCTCAAGATATTGGGAACTATTTCAAATGGTTATTGTAAGTGATAACTTTTTATGAGGAACTATTTTGTGCCCAGTGATCTTCTAAGTACTATGAAGGAATCCTTCATTCTCAAGTATTTATTGATTTCTTACTGTGTTCAAGTACCTGTCTTAATCACTGGGGATTCAGCAAAGAATAAGACAAACAAAATTCCTACTTTCAAGGAGTTCACAGTCTAGACAGAGGGAACAGACAGTGAAAACATAAACAAATAAATGAGAAACCCAAATAAACTACTCAAAAATAAATGAATAAATAGATAAGTGTATGGATGAATGGGTGGATACAAAGATGATTGATACATACATGATAGATGTCGATAGATGATTGATAGGTAAATGGCTGATAGATACATATAGATATGTAGTTATGAAAGACTCGGGTGGTCTAGGAGGGCCTCCTTCTGAAGAGGTGACACTCAGCTGAGCTGGAATAAGGAGTGAGCCGGACAAGCACCTGAGGCAAGAGATTCCAGATAGATGAAACAATTGCAAAGGCTTGGAGAGGATAGATGGCTCAGTACGTGTCACAGAGAGAAAAGAGTCAGTGGGACTGAACCAAAGGGGAGAGTGGTAGGAGATAAACTCAGAAATGAAGTAAACACTAGATTGGGGCGGCCCTGGAGGCCACTGTTAGGACTTTGGATTTCATTTTCTTTGCAATATAAAGGGAGGGTTTTCAGAAGAGATCCTAGCCTTCAAGTGTTTAACAATCTATGCACAGCAATTTAAGAAAATCACAGAAGAGGGAGCTCAAGTGGTGAACACATACTTAATGACAAAAAGGTATGGGGTCAATCCCAAAGGAATGTGGCAATAACTTTAGAGGCATAAGTGAGAGAAACGGGAAAAGAAAGCTAAGAAGTGGGAAGGCAGTGGAGGATCTGGTCGTGTCACACCGGGTGGTCCCTTCACGCCTGTCTCCTTGGCCAGCCTGAGAGCTCCTGGAGAGGCCACCTTTTTTCTCTTTTTGTTTCTGCATCTTGAACACATAATTCCAGGCATTTGCAGGTGCTCCATAAGTATGTGTAGAAATCCACTATGTAAGGCAGGCGGCGCATACGAAGAACAGCACGAGCCAAGAGCAGAGCGGGGAGGCGTGTGCTGCAGTCAGGCTTCACTGAGAACTCCAAGTTCATGGGGCATGTAGAACCTACCTCAATAAAATTAAGGTCAGATTTGTCTGCTGATTGATGTAGCATATAAAATGGCCATTTTCGAAACTTGGCGACTCTACTTGAAATTGTCTGACTTAAAAAGTAGACTCTTCAAAATACAAGACATGCTCCTCGGGAGGCCAGCCGCAGAAGGCCCGCATCTAACGTCCTAGTGGGTCTGGGTTGAGTCAGTGCGCGGAGAAAACCAAAGACATTTCAAATAAGAGCTCCCCAACCCAGAAGCACAAATGCGGTCACCTAAATGGCAGTTACTGATTCGGGAGAGAGCGTCTGTTAGGGGCAAGTCCATTCGGCACGTCGAGGGTGAGCAGTTGCATCCACGGGGGAGGGGAGTCCTACAGCCCTGGGGAAACAAACCGGCTAACAACGTGAGCAAGTGCATTTAGAAGACCCCTGCTGGAGCTGGGCATCTCCAGCTGGGATGAGGAAGTCCCTCTGAGGTGAAGTCACTAGGAAGTGTGTTTTTTTTTTTTTTGACAGGCAGAGTGGACAGTGAGAGAGAGAGACAGAGAGAAAGGTCTTCCTTTGCCGTTGGTTCACCCTCCAATGGCCGCCGCGGTCGGCGCACCGCGCTCATCCGATGGCAGGAGCCAGGAGCCAGGTGCTTTTCCTGGTCTCCCATGGGGTGCAGGGCCCAAGCACTTGGGCCATCCTCCACTGCACTCCTGGGCCACAACAGAGGGCTGGCCTGGAAGAGGGGCAACCGGGACAGAATCCGGCGCCCCGACCGGGACTAGAACCCGGTGTGCCGGCGCCGCAAGGCAGAGGATTAGCCTGTTGAGCCATGGCGCCGGCCCTCACTAGGAAGTTTTAAAGACCGTTAGATCACTTTCTCTCTTCTCTCAGCTCCTACAAGGAAAAATGATATTTGAAAGGAGCATGATCCCCTAGATAACTGAGCAAATGCCTGATCTCCCCCGAAGACCACCCCAAGCCTGGCGTGGGAGTAGTGCCCTACAAAGAGTGCAATGGGCTCCCACAAAGGAGACCTGGATGGAGCTCCCAACTCCCGCTTCAGCCCAGCCCAGCCCAACCACAGCCAGAGCATGCTTTGGGGCAAGTGAACCAGCATGCGGGAGGGTTTCTCTCCCTCCCCACCTCCTTCCCTCCCCGTCCTTCTCAAATAAAAGAGAAACAGAAAGCATGGACCGCTCTGTTCACCTTCCTAAATGTGAAACAGCAGGGAAAGCGTAGGTTTGGGAAACAGGAGATCTGCCATATAAGCTGGCCTTGGCCCTGCCTAAGTCACTCCAGTGCTCAGGTTCCAGAACCGTCCCCTGAAATCACCTAGTGAATGACTAGGGATAGTAGGTGGGTGTCATTTGGGTTAAGGTTTTATTTTGAGTAGGGACAGAATTTTGGAGAAAGTGCACAGAGACAGACTGAGCAAACTGTTTTTCAAAGAAGGAAGAGAGAGAGTTTGCCAGAGTGTGGAACTAGGACGAGAGATGTGCCTGGGGTAAGGAGGGTTCTTGGAAAGTGTGCAGGCTGATGAATGCCCTCCAGAAGTCCAAGTGCTCATCCTGGTACTTGTGACTATGTTACCTTACATGACAGAGGGGACTTTGCAGGGTGATGAAGCTAAAGATCTTGAGGTGGGGACATCTGGGACATCGTCCTAGAGTAAGTGGTAGGCCTGATTTAATCACGAAGTTCTTAAAAGGAAGAGACAAGGGGTCAGAAACGAGATGACAAGCTGCTGTCTTTGAAGATTAGGAAGGGACCACCAGCCAGGGAGCACAGGGAGCTGTAATGTCTAGAAGCTGGAAAAGACAGGAAATAGATTGCCCTCTAGGGTCTCCAGAAGGTACACAGCCCTGTAAAATTAGAGCTGTAAAATGATAGATTTGCATTGCTTCAGGCCCCGAAGTTTGTGACCATCTGTTACAGAGGGGAGTTGGGTGAGGCGTGCAGTAGCATTTCTCTGTGCAGTCGGGAACTTTCAGTAAAGACCTATTTCCTCTCACTGTCTCAAGAGTCCAACTGGTGTCTCTGCCTGTGGTGTGTGGACAGGTGTGCCGGGCATGCAGCCACAAGGGTGCAGACTGGCTTCTGGGGGCTCAGCAACATGGAGATTACACATGGCGTGAAAGGGCCATGCTGGAGGACATCTGACACAAACACCCTATGATCTCATTGTTTCTGAAGGGCTTCTGATAGCATATTTTGAGTGAGATCAGTTTTGTGCAAAAAAAAAAAAATACCTTGCACATCATCTGTGACTGCACTTTTCAACCTGTAGTGTTGCATTAAAAAGTAAGTCATTATCATCACTTCTAAATGAGAAAATAGACTCTTAGCAGGCTGTAGCTTACCCAAGATCTCACTCACAGGCTGTCCCTCAGGGTTGTGGCCACCCTCAAGTCTCCCAGTTCACAGTTCTATATTCATTTACAGTTCTATGCTCTGCACTTTTCACTTTAGTAATCTGCATGTGGTTTACAATGACCAATGGGCTCGTCATATTTCCCAATAACTTTTGCATGAAGCATTACTGGAATGCTTAGGAAATGTGTTCTAGCCAAATTAGCTTCTCTGATTAACCAACTAGGAACCAGAAGAATAATTATTGTGTCTTTCTGCCACACAAAAATCTTCTGAAATTTCATGCCTCACTCTCCTTTGGTAAGAGAAGCTTTGCAAATAGTTTTGGGTTTACTTTTGTTCATTATCAAGTGTCTTAATGTGTCTCCACCATCTTTTAAGGCATTGGTCGCCATTTTAATGCCTTTAATGATTGGTTCCTTCATAGTTTCCAAACCCACCTGTAGCATCATCTTATTAAGTCTTCATGACAATGCCACAAGGTAACTCTTAATACTCCCATCTTCCAGATGGGAAAATGGTATCTTAGAGAATCACCCAGGTCACATAGCAGACCTCAGTGATCAGATTTCAACCCATTTACTATCTCTGTACACTTGGAGAGTATGGTTGATTCTCCTGAATTTGCCAAGATATACCCTCTGACAGTCAGGGTGTCAGCAGGAAGCACTTGGCACACTCAAATCAGATATTTTGAAGAGAGTTTATGAAAAGAACTGTATGAAGAGATATGCACAGTGATAAAGAAACCATGATGTACAGCACAGTGTGAGGGGCTGAAAACATGGGTACCACCCTGGCCTGAAAGGACAAAATGAAAGAAGTTACCAGGGCCAGAGAGAGAGGACTCTGGGGAAGGGCCGTGTGGTGGGAGCCACAGTCTCTGCTGTGTGAACATAGCCAACCCACGGTGACCAGCAGGGAGCTGGGGCCAAACACCTCGCCACCTCTCTCCCACCCTCCTCATCACTTCCTGGCACCTCCCATTGACCAACCCAGCCAGAGGGCAAGGGACTATTTGATGCACTTCAAGCAACTCAGGACAGCCCTAGCTGGTGGCTGGTGAGAGGACCTACTACTACTAGGCTAAACACATGGTAGGAATCCTATAAAGACTTTCACAATGATTCATTTGGTATGACTTCTTACATCCTTTGTAGTGGCATGGAAAGATTAAATTATTTTCTTGTAAGATCTGTGCCTCCTAAATGAAGGGCTTCCCTATGAAATCTGATTAGTGGAGGAGTTTGTTTTGTGTCCTGGGCTCTGGCTTTGTTACCCTCACTCTGTGTGCCGTGACTACCACGTGACACCAAGCAGAGACCTGAGAAACTGGACCTGGGCTCTCTGGGAGTGGAAGGTGACCTAAAGCCCTGGAGCTGGGGCCGATGGGACAGCGGTAGGTGGTGATGCCAGCCTGTGACGCCCACCCTGGCCAGGGAGTTGCAGGAGAAGGGTGGCAACCTAATGCTGAATGAACACAACTCTGAACAAGCTCCTCCTTGCTTCTCCCTCCAGGTAGATACCTGACATTGTCTTTGAGAGTTTCTACAGCAGTTTCTGCCAAATCGGAACCCACACCCAGGGATATGGATAACATTCTCAGTGCATGAAGCGCTGACAAGCAAGGGAGCCAAACAGCAAACTTTTTCTTTTCAAGTGCAAGTATTCCGGGCCCGGTCAAGATCAATTGTCCTCTTCAGGTTTTTTTTTTTAATGATTTGTTTCAGACAAAGTTAAACTGATTTCTCTTTGTTTTGTTCTGCTTTCTGTGAGAAGCAGATGAATATTTAACTTATATTGGTCATTAAAGGAAGTTGATAGTTAACACCTTTAAAGAATTGCAGACGGGGGGGGGGGCTACTGTGGCATAGCAGGTAAAGCTGCCCCCTGCAGTGCTGGCATTTCATGTGGGCACCAGTTTGAGTTCCGGCTGCTCCACTTCTGATCCAGCTCCCTGCTAATGCACCTCCCACGTGGGAGGCCCAGAAGAAGCTTCTGGTACTTGGCTTAGGATCAGTCCAGCTCCAACTTTTGCAGCCATTTGGGGAGTGAACCAGCAGAGGAAAGATTCTCTTTCTCTCTCTCTGCCTCTACCTTTCTTTAACTCTGCCTTTCAAATAAATAAATAAATCTTAAAAAAAAAAAAAATAACTGTAGACATGCAGGAATAAGCACCTCAGAGTCTCCTTAAGTTTATACATCAGCAGTATAAATATCTGCCCATTCCAGAATAAAACAGCCTCAAAAGAGAAATACAGTCACTTTGCCTAGCACATAGTAGGACTTAGGGAGATGTTGCATCACAGCCATTCACACCGCCTTTCTAAGCAAAGTGCACAACCTTGAGTGTTGCCATGTGTCTCACTTGCCCTCTATGGGAGGAGGATACCTCTCATCCCACTAACTCTGGGCCTGGTCATATGACTTCCTTTAGCCAACAGGGAGTCAGTGGAAATGTCACATCCCTCCAGAGGCTGGAAAGACATCTCACAGATCACTTGGTGCCTTGTCCCTGGCCTGTGCCACTGGGAACAGCATGTGTCAGACAGGAATGCTCCTTCAGCTTGGAACCCCGAATGAGACAACACGTGGAGTAGACCCACAGACCAGACTGCAGCCTGTGGCCCGTCTGCAGCTGGAGTAGAGCCACCACAAGAGATCAATGTCATATTTGTAAGAGATGGAAATCTGGGCTGTTATTGCAGCAAAAGCTGATTAATATACTCAATAACCTTTGCAGTAACAGAAAAAGAAATGATAAGCTTTGAAAAGGAAGCTGAATTCATACAACCTTTTATGCATGTCTAACAGATGCAGTTGTTACAGATTCAAACTCCCCTTTAAAAAAATATTTACTTATTTGAGAGGCAGGGTTACAGAAAGAGAATGGGAGAGACAGAGAGAGAGAGGTCTTCTGTCTGCTGGTTCACTCCCTAGATGGCCTCAACAGCTGGAGCTGAGCTGATCCCAAGCCAGGAGCCAGGAGCTTTTTCCAGGTCTCCCACATGGGTGCAGGGGCCCAAGGACTTGAGCCATCTTCTGCTGCTTTTCCAGGCCATTAGCAGGGAGCTGGATTGGAAGTGGATCAGTCAGCACTCAAACCAGTGCCAATATGGCACCGCAGGCAGAGACTTAACCTACTACACCACAGCGCCGGCCCCTCAAATTCCCCTTTAAAGACACTCCAAGCAAAACTAAGTCAGCTGTGTCTGAGATTCCTTATTCAACATAAATGGGCTAGTGCATTGTTAGGTAGTATGGTGGATGATCAGAAAAATATTTAAAGCAAGTTTGATTAGCAACCTGAAAAGCAGGAACCCCGGTTTTAAAGCAAATTGTTTATCTGAATGATTTTTTCAGAGGCCAGCATTGTATGATTGAGGAGGCACATGTTCACACTCATGTGCACATGCACACATGCACAAACACACACACAGGGCCAGTTTGATCACAAACATTTCCCTCACCACCCTCCCATTGTTCAAAAAATGTCAACCATAATAAAGTGCATCTTGGCTAGGAAGTACAAATCAGAATGTGATTGATCTAAAAGCTGTAACATATGAGTACCCAGAATCAGCCCTTAAGGCATTCTGATCTGGCTAAAAAGCCCATGAGAGTTTCTCAGGCATAGAAAGCCAAGACACTGTGGCAAAAATTACCTAAATGAAAGATCTCCGTGAGTGAGTCCCAGTGGAAAGAAGGGGCCATCAAAGAAGGAGGTACCTTTCTGTGAAGGGAGGAGAGAACTTACACTTTGATTATGACCTTGTCTAAATAAGGTCAGAGTTTGTGAACTCAAGAGGCTTCCATAGCCTTCCCAGCTCATGACAAGAGCCTCAGGTGATGATTGACATCATAAATAAGAGTGTCAATTGTTAAATCAACAATAGGGGTCACTGTGCACTTGCTCCCCATGTAAGATCTCTGTCCTTAATGTGTTGTACTATGCAAATTAACTGTAAAACTAGTCTTCAAACAGTACTTTATACTTTGTGTGTCTGTGTGGGTGCAAATGGTTGAAATTTTTATTAGTACATATTAAGTTGATCTTCTGTATATAAAGATAATTAAAATGAATCTTGATGAAGAATGGGATGGGAGAGGGAGTAGGAGATGGGATGGTTTGCAGCTGGGAGGGTGGTTATGGGGAGAAAAACTGCTATAATCCAAAAAGTTGTACTTCCGAAATTTATATTTATTAAATAGAAATTTTCTAAAAAAAAACATATGAGGTGCACTGATCATAGAAGGAATCAATGCTTAGTCTAGGGGAGATAAGACTCCAAGAAATGATGATAGTCTTCAAAGCCTGGAAGACTTATTCCATAAGCAGATTAGCCCTAATCTCTATAGTTACAAGACCAGAACTGCAGACAACACACATGGGACACATCTCCCTATCTAATGTCCTGGGGTGCTCTGTTAGGGCCGAGCAGACGCTTGGCCTCGCCTGGCCACCCAGGGTCTTGGGCTGGGTGCAACTGATGTGCAAGCACATCCACAGTTGAGCTGCAAACACAGAGCCAGATGTGGCAAGATGGAGGCAATAGAAGAGCAGCAGAAGCAAAGACCCCAGAGAGGATCCACCACCAAAGACTGGCTGAGTGAGCCAGAGAAAGCCACCAGCATGAAGGTCAGAGGGGAATTTTTAGGGATAGGATGATAACTGTAGATAAACCCACCATGTCCCAGACACCCAGTGGTGTGTGTGAATCTTTGGGGGAAAAGTCCAAGGTCTGTAGGAATTAAAGGAGGTAAAACACCCCAAGGCCAAAGCAAGTCTGCAGAGGAGTCCGCTTAGACAGGGAAACACAGCAAGTAAGAAAGCCTTTCTCTAAGATCTTAGGAAATCAAGAGCCCCTCGAGGCAGAAATGCCAGGTTGTACAGTCTGCCACCATGAGAAGCCCAGGGCAGTTTCGGCAGAGAAAAGCCCTCGGTAAGGGCTGAGCTGCAGTCAGGAAGGTGGAGGTGGTGAGAGGGATATGAGCAGCAGGGGACGAAAGGTCCTGGTCAGGGGCTGGAGCACCGTGACCCCAGCCAAGACTCCCCCCATGGCTCTCCCTATACACCAGACTCCACTACGCACACAGCCCTGTGAGCCGGTGCCACTGTCATCCCATTTTATAGAAGGCAAAATTGAAGCAAGAGAGGCTTTGTCCCGG
Organism: Sylvilagus floridanus; assembly: GCA_949820135.1. Lineage (NCBI taxonomy): Eukaryota > Metazoa > Chordata > Mammalia > Lagomorpha > Leporidae > Sylvilagus > Sylvilagus floridanus. Next base: position 105,968,843 of record OX463244.1, read on the forward strand.
GTCACTTAGCAAGCGCAGAGCCAGAAGTTGAACCCAGGGAACCTGGCTCCTGAATTCTGTCCTCAGTCTGGCTGATGAAAGGGTTAGCCCAAGACCCTGGGATATGGGAGGGGAGGGGTCTTTCAGTTCCTGCCTCATCAGGTGGGGCTCATCAAACCCGGAAGCTTTTATTCTAACTCTACCTCTTTTTGCCTGGGTACACTGATTAGAGATATTTTGTACCGATCACAACCGTCCAAACACACGAAGGAGCTACTTCTCTCAGCCGATGTTCCCTGTTGCCCCAGATGTTCCAGCAAGGGCAGGCCATGAGGTACCAACAAGGTCACGAGTGATCTTTATAATCCCTTAATGTACCTGCAAAATCACACAGGAATGATTTTTGGCTGTTGACTGCTTTGTTAGCCTTCTTTTCCTTCCTCTCCTCATCTCCAAGGGCGGGCCTCTAACCTAATTCTATAATCCTACCTATTCAGTGAATTTCTAGACTGTAATCATGTTCATCTTGAAAGGAACCTGCTTTTGCCATCCTCACACTTAGAGCCTGCGGAGCGCCCCCAGCTCACCAGCAAACATCACAGTGGTGACTCTCTTCTCCCTGAGGCCCTGGAAGCCTTCCTCAGTTAGAGCTGAGAAGTATTTTGAGAAACTGGAATTAAAGAGCTAGAGAAAGCACAACACACATCTACTGCTCATCTTGGAAAGACAACAGCAGTGAGCTTCCAAAACGATCTTTGATTAACATAATCTGAGGGTAATGAATATGGATGTCGTCAATAGTCACCTAGAAGTGTGTTTGCTTTTGTACATTTTGTTCTCGCCAGTAAATTGCCTACCAAGAAAGGAAATGACCCAAGTCCCTGTTTGCATCAATGAAATAAGCACTCAGAGGAACTACGGGGAGAGAATAGAGAGAGACAGGCAGGAACTTGTGATCAGGTAATTAGCATAGCTAACCCTTGCATTCTTTATCTTCCACGCCTGGAGCCAGTGAGCTCCTCCCTTTCAGTTCCTCCTTCTGCATATAGTGTAACTACTGCTGCGGAACACAAGCAGCTATTCCTTGAAGGAATTCTTGCCTCTTCAATCCGAGTTGATTCTCCGCGTTTTCACCATGGTTTCAAGTCACACTCAGTCACCTCCCTTATAAGCCTGGTGTATGGCTCAGTGTCCTTGTGACAGTTTCTGATGAAGGGCTGACCAAGACAAGCCTCTAGAGCCTTTGGCTGTGGAGAAGCATGGTCTTGAGACCCTGCTACTTGCCCGGGACAGGCGGTGGGACGTGCTGGTGGAGGGGAAATGCGGACACTCGGGCTTTGAAATAGCTCTGCTGTGTACAGGAGAACTATCCGACCGTAGTGAGATTTAAGTTGTTGTCAAGAACAAAAACACAGCAGGAAGCAACACTGTCAGGTGTAGGAGGAAATTAAACCAGAAGGGCTGTTACCCAACCCCTGTGAACCAAACTGCCACATTTCACCTGATTCTTCTAATTATCCTAGGCATTTGCAAAGCCAGAGAAGCAGAGAAGTGGTACATTAAGTGCTAAGTGGTGTAAGCCAATATTTGTAGCCTATGTGGCCAGGTACTTATCATATCTGTAAATACCTTATGCTTATCAGTGCAGCATTTGGAATCAATGTTTGGCCATAATTCAAATTCTTTAAATAATTTTATAAAGCTTCCATTTTTCAAAAAAAGTATAATATTTGCATCTTTTAATTTGACAAAACTTTATATAAAAAGTATTTATCTCGTTTACTTGAAAGGCAGAGAGGGAGACAGATAAACAGCAAGCTCCCATACAAAGGTTCATTCCCCAGTTGCCTACGTCAGCTGGGACTGGGTCAAGGTGAAGCCAGAAACCTGGAATTCAAGTCCAGGTCTCCCTGTGGGTGGCAGAGACAAGTACTTCAGCCATCAGCTGCTTCCTGCCAGGGTGCACACTGGAAGGAAGCTGGCGTCAGGATCTCAGCCAGGACTAGAACCCAGGAACACGGATATGGAATGCCAGTATTGTTATATATTAATGTTAGCCATCACAAAACACACCGAACACCGGAGTAAGGGAAAGGGTTTATTGGGGAACAGCCAACAGACCGGAGTGAAGGGGCAGTGAAGGGAAAGAGAGAGAAAGTATAAGAGAGAGAGCCAGAGGAGAGGAGCTAGTGAGGAGAGAAGATAGAGCAGAGAGGAGAGCAGAGGAGGAGAGCTAAGAGAGCCAAGAGAGAAGAACCAAGAGAGCGCGTGTTCAGGAACAGGCCCTTTTAAAACTTTGCCTGAGGGCGGGCAGGGAAGCAGGAGCAGCGAATCCCATTAGGATGGGGGTGGAGCCTGGCTCCGGTAGCTGGGCCATGCGGCCAACTGGCTAAAACTGCGCCAGTTTCCTAACAAGTATCCCAGCGCCTTAGCCACTGCTCCAAGTTCCCACCCCAGCAAAACTTTAGGAATCACCCGGCACCAGAGTTCTCAACTCTATCAGCCTCACCATCTCTTTTAGTAAAAAACGTTTTTATTACGCCTCTCTTTACAGGATGAAAATCACAGATAATCTATCTATATGAAACATACTTCAGTATGTAAGTAGGAATGTCCCAATGAAGTTTTCACATACTTGCATTAAATAAAGAATCACCACATATGAGCCAGTTCCAAATGGCTGTCTCAGGTGGCACTGCATATGTAATCCTCGGGGGCAACACCATCATGGAGGCTTTGGTTTTCTGAAGTGGTAAACAACTTCTACTGAGTTCCAAACTAAACGCTTCACAGCCCTGCTTAGATTTATTCTATAATTGCATCCCTGGAAATTCAATGAAATTGTATATTAAAGCCATCTAAAATATAATATGTGTTTTTAAGTAAAACAGAGTTTGGTTGAACTCCCACCAAATCTAGGAGCATTCCCTTCAACTCCAGTATTCAGCAGACCAAAATAAAATAAAATAAAAATTCCCAAAACACTCTTCATTTATTTGAGAGCCAAGTCCTCAAACAATCCCATGGGGTGGCAAGGCTCTTCTAGAGAATCATGAATCTGATTCTACCCTCTTATATAAATGCTTTTAAAATGGTACTTCATCCCAAAGGATATGCCCAAGAATTATAGTCTGAGTAAAGGAGTCAACTTTTCATCATTCTAACAAACACCCAAGAGAAGGTTTCTCTCTGCTCATGATTCTGAAGGTCCCAGTCCAAGACGGGGCAGCCCATTGATCTGATGCCTGATGAGGGTGATGGCTCACATGGTGAACCAGGGATCTGAGAGAAACAGGGAGCACACATCCACCTCCACGTGGCTTCCCCTGGTCAAGCCACCATGATTCCATCACGGACTCCCCTCTAACAACCTCATCCAAATCAAACACCTCTCAAAGGCCCCACCTCCAGACACCATAATTTCATCAAGCATCTACCATGTAAGTCCCATCAACCCTTGACTTTGGGACTTGCATCTGCACAAGTTGAGGAGTCGAGCAGAGCCAGCTAAGAGACACTTAGCGTTGAGACAGATGAGCAATTCCCATATGCCAGGCATTGTCCTAAGCTCCTTTTTACATATGTGCATTTTATCCTCACATCCACACTACAAGGAAGGCTCTATTTCCCCTGGACAGAGGAGACCGAGCACAGAAAAGTGAAACTGCTTGCCCATGGTTCCAGAGCTCTGACTCAGGCCACGCTCTCCAGAATGGCTGTGCAACCAGTGCGAGCTGCAGACTGGCACTGAGAGTTGACAAGAGACACGCACCCTCCAGGGTTACAGACACACAGGATGGACCAGTTCTGTGAGTTCAGGATATTAACCTGCAGCCATGCCTCTAAGTGCTTCCCACTCAGCCTCGTCTTCTCCTTTCTTGTGTTTTTCCTGCAGACATCCATGCCCAGGAGAAGGCTGCTTTGGCTCCCTCAGGATCTTTCCTGAAAGGGAGATCCCTGTTCACTAGATGAGTTCCAGAACCATCGAGTAAGGCTTCTGTAACCCTCTTCTACCAGCTGACCGTCACCACAACCCTACCGTACAAGATGAGTGGATTCCTGGCCTCCCTGGACCCCCGGCGGGTACAGTGGGGTGCTGCATGGTATGCGATGCATTCCAGGATCCTGCGCACCAAACCAGTGGAGTCCATGCTGGAGGGGACTGGGGGCACCACAGCGCATGGCACCAAGCTAGCCCAGGTGCTCACCACCATGGACCTCATCTCCCTGGGCGTTGGCAGCTGCGTGGGCACTGGCATGTATGTGGTGTCGGGCCTGGTGGCCAAGGAAATGGCAGGACCTGGTGTCATTGTGTCTTTCATCATTGCCGCCGTGGCGTCCATCTTATCGGGTAAGTGTCTCAGTGCGGGGAAGGGCTATGGGAAGCCTGCCTGTCGGCCTGGTTACTGCTCAGCCCACTTCTCTGGGGTCCTAGCAGTGAGGTGTGTGACGTGGCGGACAAAGTCATTCATCTGCTCCCCTTCTGCCTCGACAGCCAGGGAGAGCAGGGCTAGGTTTTGACTCAAATGTAGTAGCTTCTTTTTTCTTTGATTTTTTCAAAACAAATCATTATTCTGATGCCCAGACCTTTCCCAACTTCTCAGGCCCTGTCATGGTCTAATGGTTCTATTTTTATTTTAACTCTCTCTTCCATTAGAAGCCAGGTCAATTCCTTTGGTGGAGATCACAGCTAAAATATAAATAATGTACCAAGGTTAGAAAGAATAGCAAAATAGCAAGCCAATAAATCTGATATGATTGGAATTTAGAAGTCGCAAACTGGCATTGTGCCGCGAAGGAGAAAAAAAAAAGCCAATGTAGGAGATTTCAAGCCATTGTGAGAATCACAAAGCGCTATCTACCATGAGCACCTTAACAGATTGATAGTCCACAGTTGGTCACCTGGCTCCTCTCTCCCCTTGAGAAAGAGTCACAAAACTCTATTTAAAAGCAAAGTGCCAGGACCTCCTGTTGCCTCTGACTCGCCCCTCCTGTCTGTTGAGTTGTGATCCGCAATACCCAGAATGCCAGGAGTCAGTCAGTGGACAACTGAAAACAGGAAGAAAAACAAAACTCTGAGACTGCCGGGTAGGGGGTGGCAGATCACGTGGGTCAGCCCCTTACAGGCAGTGAATGTCTAGGTCTCTTCAAGTGTTTCAGGAGAAGTGGGAGTTGTAACTTGGGTAGGGAGTTTCACACGCCTACGTGTGCCATCACAGATGGAAGGGTCTGCATCCATGGAGGACACACAGGTAGTGGACAAACATGCCACCAGAAAGGGCACTGTTCGTATTTGACATCTTTTTTATTTGATGAGGAAAATATTTCCTTGCCATGCTTGCTAAACTCCAGGAGGACTTATCTTCCCCGTTGCTTTACCTCCCTCTCCTTTTCCTGCAGTTGCCTGTTCGTATGCATGAATATCCTAATCATTGAGGCTTCTGCAGAATACAGCGGTGTTGTCTCTTAGAGATGAAAATGAATCATTCGCATGAGTGAATTTTGTGGATATTTGAAATCCTGTTTAAGGGACTGCGGTTATTCCCACACTTTCTGAAAACAGAAGCTTACTGAACATCTAAAAGTGTCATCACGTAGAACAGAACGTTGATAGCAGGACAAAAGCAGACACATAACCAGAGGGTCCCTCGAAGGGCAGAAAGCCGATGCCTGAGGGGCCTTCCCAATTAATGAAGATGACAGGATTTTCTCTCAATACCATCCTATTTTGGCCCAGTCCCCAGAACACAGTCTTCCCCGCCAGTGAATTATCTGCATCTTGTTCTTTGCATCTAAGAAGCCGAACAAGATCCAGCTGCATTCTGGGAGCCTGGCCCCTCCCAGCTTCCTGGACGTTATCCGCTAATGGACTTCTCCTCTGCATGGATGGAGATTGGCCCAGCCAGGCCTGTGCTGGAGGCAGCTGCACCAGTGGCTAACGGCTCTGACTGTGCAGATCTCTTTCCAACCTATCCTCAGCGAAGTGATGCTGCTAATTTGAAATCAGCTCTGGCGGGGCTCTGTGTGGTTGTTCAGAAAATCAGATGGTAAACATTTATCCGTATGTCACTGACCCAGCCCCACCAAGGACCCTGGGACGTACTGCCCAGTAACTGGTGCTGACACCAGGGACCAAAAGAAAAACCTCTGCCGCTAGCCTAGTCTCCGTATATGGCCCCATTGGTAACATTTCAGTACGTTTTATAACTGACTCACGTCCATACTGAAACCAGCCAGAACCTTCCTAGAGACCCCTGCCAGGGTCAGGACCAAGTAAGTAGTGCCAGTGTTGGCGTATTCTAGCAGACTGCCCCCACCAGGCCCCTCGCTCCTGTGATCTTTGATCACTAACCTCAAGGAAAGCTCCCCTCCACTGCCTCCGTCCTCTCCCCCATGCTCATCCCCACATCGCCTCTCCCTTGCACGAACGGCCCACAGCTTCCCCACAGCACAATAATCAAACTCCCCTACATCTTCCCCTCCTGACTGTGTGATACTTGTCTCCTTCCGGGCTTAATTAAAACCTGGCTCTCCTGCAGGTAGTCCGGTCTGCACAGTCCTACATTTATCTCCAGCTGTAATTGCTGCTTGGTTGCAAGACTGGAGTGAAAAAGAAAATTGGGATTAACTAGATTGTGCTTTTTCCAAACGGAGGGAGAAAAGAGCAGTGGCATTAAGAGTGTTTACAAAGGAAGAATAAACCACAGCGAACCTCATGCTGTAGGCTGCATAAACAGGAAGGTGAGAGTGATGACGACTCACCGGAAGTGCTGGAATCAGGGGAGACTGGAGTTTGGAGACTCCAGGGAGGCAGAAAATCACTGAAATCCCAATACCAAGAAAATGAGGTGGAAGGCCAGACAGCGGCAGCTGGAGAGTGGGATATTTGAATGCAGATTTCAGAAGTGATTCAGAAATCAATAATGTTGAGTTTGGACTTGGGACCTGGTTCAGCCATTGAGTAGCTGTGAGACCTTGAGAGGCTCCATGCCTTCTCTGAACCTCAATTTCTCCACTTTGAGAATAATAACATAATAATACGTACTTCATTGAGTTGTGGTGAAGATTAACTGGGATGCCTACAAAGTGCCTGGTACAATGTGTAGCACATAGCCCCAAATCCATGGTGATTATTGTGTTGTGACAAACTCTACGTTAGGCACTCTCCGTGTAGCATAACATTTAAAACTCACAAATTCTCTTCAAGGTACATTTTATTATCTCCAATTTCACGTATGTAAAAACTGAAGTTTAAATGACCAAGCCTAGGTTCAAATCTGTCAGGAACACTGCTTATGAACTTAAATCATTTGATTTTTTTTTTTTTTTTTGCTGGATTGAGGTCAATTTTATTCAAGTATGATTACAAATAGTAAAATTCATCCTTTCTGTATATCCTTCCATGAGTTTTGGCAAACACAGATAATCCTATAACCTTCACCACAATCAAGATATGGAAGAGGTCCATCATCCAGAACCATTCCTTCCCACTTTCTCTCCATCCTTGTCCTCTTCTCTCACCCCAGCCCCAGGCAACCACTGATTTTTTTTCTGCCCCTTCCAAGTGTCATAGAAATAGAATCATCTAATATTAACTCAGAATTATCAAGTGATTTTGGTGGGGAGGGGTGAAGGGTCGATGTTTATTTGCCATTTTAAAAGGGTATATACTAATATCTCAATGTGGTTTTAACTTAAAGTTCCCTCTTTATTAATGACACTGAGCATCTTTTTTATGTGTTTTTTATGTGTTTATTTGCCATTCGTAGGTCTTCCTTGATGACATGCCTATTTAAACCTTTTGTTCTTCATTTTCTTATTAATTTTTAAAAATTCTTTATATATTCCAGTCTTCTATCAGATACATGTTTTTGCAAATATTTTTTCCCAGTTCATGGCTCTTATTTTAATTTTCTTTTAACTTCTGTTTATTTCTTTTGAAATTTGCTTATGCCCAGGTTCTATCCCCAGAATTTATAATTCAGTTGAACTGGGATAGAGCCCAGGGATTGTTTCTTGTTTGGTTTGTTGGTTGGTTGTTTGGCTGTTTGTTTTTTAAGTTTCCCAGAAAATTCTAATAAGCAACCAGAGTTGAGTACTGCTACACTTCAGAAACTTAAATCTACCTTCTGCTACTGCCATAATCTACCTTCTGCTACAAGGAAACATGAGTTAAAAGAGAAACTATTTAGAGTACAGAATCTTAGGAGATTTTTTGAAGCCTTTTTGCAGCATTCTCTAAGCTATGAAAAATCAGCTTATAACATGAAACAGATCTGATTCACAGAGAGACAGCACTATTTTCTTTCTAATTTGACAAGACCAAAGATCCACCTAACAGTTCTGTCCCAACACTGTACTCACCCACAGCCCTGTCACAAGTGCAGGGAAACTTATCCCAAGAAGCAGTTTGTGCTGCAACCTTTACCCTTTGTCGGGAAGGTTTGATCTACTCTGGAATAGCTCAATGGGCCACAACCTGACACCATGCCCATACAAACCTAAAAACAAAACAAAAGACCTTTTGTATAGTCCACATACAGGAAATAGCTTTTTCTTCCATGTTCCTGCCTCCAGGCCAAAGGGTGGAGGCAGGGTGGTTCAAAGGGGGCTCTCTGATGTAGTTGGCTGGCAATGAAACAAAGCAAAGCCATCATGCCAGACACTCGACCATGTAAAGCCCCAGGAGGCTTTGATGAACTTGAGTGGTAGTAGAAGGGCAGGTCTGACATTTTTCCTGGGTTTATGTCCAGTTCTCTTTTCCTATTATTAAAAAATAAACCATACACAGAATATAGGCCTGAATGGCTCCAAAGTTCATGCACTTTCTAGCTCATGTCACTCTTCAAGCTCATATCCCAGTGAAGATTAAGAGACAGTATGGCTCCACAGCACCCATCCCTTGCCTCGTGCAAAACACCAGCAATTTTTATCATATGCCTGTAGGAAACGGTTGGCAAATATGGAATAGGATATGGCTCAGTAAAAATGTATTGGGTTCCCACAATATACCAGTCCCTAGGGTGGTACCACAAATACACTAGAAATTGCTTTTCCTGCAGGCCCTGTTGCTTATCAATGGAGATGAAAACAAAATCTAATAAGTAAATACAGTAATAATAGTAGTAATAATAGTAACAGTAGCAGCAGTACCATTTATTGAGCACTTACTGTGTACCAAAAGACTTACAAGTGCTTAGCTGTTCTACTTAACCCCTAATAACACTCTGTGTGACATCAATTATTACTTACAAGGGAACTTTTAAAAATTCATGGGAAATGGGATTAAAAGATAAGACTATTTTGGAACAAAAAAAATTGAAATCCATGCATCGTCCCTTAGTCTTCATCTTCCATGAGCTTGTTGAAGCCTCCTCATATCACAGATGAGAAAGCTGAGATTTCTGGAAGGTTTGGGAACTTGCTTACAGTTCCTGAGTAAGAGATGATGGAGCCAGGCATGGAGAGACAGGAGTCTGACTCCAGAGCTCACTGTTCAATTTGCTATTCTGCTGCTGGAGGATTAGATTCAAGAGCAGGCAACAGGAAACCAACAATCAGGGATAACTACATTTCTCTGTGTAAAAGAAATCAGGAGGGAGACTGCCCATGTGGCTCCTTAGTCTGGGGACTCATCCTCAGGGGACTTCTCCCCTTTACCATCCAGACACATGGCCGGGCTTCCACCTGCAATGGGGACATCAAGACCAAGATGGCTGTCAGGGCACTTGTTGGCATGTGTGCATGAAGACAGGAGGAAAAAGGGGAGGTTGACACAGGCCATTCCCACCTCACTGCCCTTCTTAAGAAGCTGTCTTGGGAATCCTTTCCTACAACTTCCATTCACAATGGCCAAAACCTGGACACCTGGCCACAGCCAGGGAGGCTCAGAAGTCTTCCCACTGGGTACGTGGCCAACCCCAGTATCACAGAGATTCTGTTGTTAAGAAATAAAGGGAAAACCAGCTGTCACTGCCACATCTGTAATGGATGCAGAACCCCTAAGCCCTCCAGTTTGCTGAGGTGAGTTTGTTCTGAGAGCATTAACATTGGGCTGATCCCCAGTCAGTGTGCTACTAGAAAATCTACAGTCCCCCTCAATCCATCTGGGGATTTGTGAAGCTTAGCTGTCTCCAAGTTCTTCCAGCTCAAAATCTCTGCTTACACAGTCTCTGTCTCACTCTGCACTCACCATCTGCAGCCTGCTGTTCATCACCTCGTCAGAAAGCTTGACCCCACCCACCCCTCCCTCTCCTCAGGTGTGGGTAAGGCAAGGTTGTGTGTACATGGAGCTTCTGGAAAGGCTGAGCCAGAGCTGGAGTCTAGAACACAGACAGCCGCAGCAGACAGCAAGCCTACACCTGAGTCTAGACACTGCAGTTCTCACTGCCTATGGGGGTACCCACCAACCCTCTCCTCTTGCCTCCAGCCCCCAGACCCACTGTGGGCAGCCTTTCTTTGCCAGCCTCTCTTCCTAGCCTCCTTATTGTTAGGTTCTAAACTCTTGTCCACATCTCAACCAGTTTATATCACTCTCCAAGTTCATCCTGGCCATTATCCAAAGATTATCTTCCCCCAACCAAATCGTACTTCAAGATAATTCACTTAACAAAGAGGTTTCTTGGAAGAGGGATTTGGGGGCCAAGCCAGGAAGATTTGATATGATTTTGTAGGCACTGAGAAGTTCAGGGACAGGGCCATCATTGTTGTGCGGTGACTGAAGCTGCCACGTGTGATGCTGCATCCCATATCAGAGCACCAGTTCAAGTCCTGGCTGCTCCGCTTCTGACCCAGCTCCCTGCCAATGAGCCTGGAAAGGCAGCAGAAGATGGTCCAAATACTTGGATCCCTGCCACCACTGGGGAGACCAAGAAGGAGTTCCAGACTCCTGGCTTCAGCCTGGTCCAGCCCTAGCTGCTACAGCCATTTGGGGAGTGAACCAGCAGATAGAAAATTTCTGTCTCTCTCCCCTGACCCCATCATTCTGCCTATCAAATAAGTAAATAAATCTTTTTTGTAAAATACAGAAATGCAGTGAAATGACCAGATACGCACCTAGTAACACAGTGGAGAGAGAATGGAAGTGGAAACCTGCTTGTGCAGTATTGTATGAAACAGGCAAGGAGTAATAAGGCCCTGGTCCCAGATGGTGCAGGTGGCAAGGGAGATAAGGTGGAGGAGTATTTGGGTGTGGGTGGATGAGGGACACTCAGGGGCAGGAAGAAATGTTCTTCCTAACCAAGAAAAGACACGATAGAAATGAGAAGGCTTTGGAACTACATCAATGTTATTAAGAAAATGGATTTTACAACACTGTTCTGGTGACAAAAGGTGTGAGTAGAAGTTCATGCAGGGAACCGTGGCAACGAGGGCCAGCCCCAACCACCACAGGGGGCACCACACTCACCCGTGAGTGCAAAAAGTGCTTTGAGACAGCGCCTGCTCCCAGCCTCGCCCGCCCCACGGAGAGCGGCCTGACTTGAGTTCTGCGCTCCAGGTGAGGACCCAGCGAGTCAGAGGCTAGGAACTTCCTGAAGATCTGACAGCTGCTTCGTGTGGAGCAGGAACTCAGCTCTAAGACGGCCCAACTCCAACACTCACACTCTTCCAGCTCGGCATCTAGCTCCCTGAGGTCTTCAAGCCCCAAATCTTGCTCATTAGATGTCAATTAATAATTGCAATCAATCCTCATCGATCATATCTAAATGGTAGTATAGAAACATCACACGGAGTAGTGTGTCTCTTGGTGCTCTTGGCTTGTAGTGTAGCTTTGGAGTTTTGAATCTGTGTCTCCTGCCATCCTCATTTGCTCTTTAGCAGCTTCCAATCTGCCATCAGGGGAGCCCATGATAACAGAGTCCCTGGGGTGGTGGCAAGGGGCACAGAGCTCTCTGGAGTCGGTGCCTTTCCTATGAGCGGGCAAGGCCCCAGCCTCTTCCCAGGGCTGGCTCTGCAGGCCTTCTCAAAGCTCAGGCAATCTCCCTATTCCACTGTTCATCTTGGCTTGGATTTGCATGACCAAGGGAAGATTTCTAAAGTTTCAGAAATTACATAGTCTGACGAGTGCCCTCGTTTTAGTTTTCCGAACAACAAACACTTTGCCTTTCTCCAGCTGAAGTCAGACTTGGGAGGTGAACTAGGAGGCTTGGTCCTTGGTCACCCTCTTGGTGATCAAAGATCACTTACTCTGTCCACAAACTCACATTTGTTTGTTCCGCAGAACACCCCTGAGAATTGCTCTTAGCCACTCCGTGGGGTGGAAGAGGCGGGACTATTTAGAGGGTGGGGCGGAATTGTGAAGATGAACAGCAGCACACCAGTCCTCAGAGCTCTGGAAAACGTGCCCTCCCAAATATTATCCAAATACATGGCTGGATGTCAAAGTCTTGCTACTGAGAGCAGCTACCTCTGGGTTAGAGTCTCCAAGATACGAGTTAGCAAGTTCTCAAAGTCAGCCTCTACTTTCGTTATTGTTGTTATTATTGGGCAAGCACTGTGCACCAGGCACTGTGCACCCATCACCTCATTGCAGCCTTCTCAGTCCCCAGCTGGGTGCACGTTGGTGTCCTCTGCTAAGAGTCACCGTGACAGCGACACTCCTGACGGCTTCCCATGTGTCTGGCACTCGCTGAGCGACATCCTTCCAGTCCTTCCAACAAACTCGCCCAAATAAATGCAGTTATACTCGCTTTGCAGATGTCAACACTGAGTCTCAGAGAGGTTAGGTGACTTTAGAGTGACAGGTGGTCAGCACAAAGTGCGAGTCTCCAGCTCTGCCTGTCTCCAGAGACATGGCCCCCATGCTGCTTCCTGCAGGCACACACCCCAACATTTAAAATCTCCCCAAAGAGAATTGAATGAATCCAGGAAACCTGCACCCTTCCTGGGATTCCTCACCCTAGTCTATTAATCAGGAGAGCACTTGCATAGATCCAAACCTCTGCAAATCAGATCAGGAAAATGACTTCTGAGCGCGATGCCTCCGTGACACCTGTCAGCAATGAGGAGAAAGGGTTGCAAAGTTCATGCAGCTCTTCTATCCAGGGCCTGATTGACAGCCCTGTAGGAAGGATGTCAGTTACCAGGTCAGAGAAGGTGAGCACATTTTAATAGAAATCTGCCAGTTTCTCAAAGTGCTGATAATGAAAACCAGTTTCCTCCAGCGAACTCGGGAAAGCCTGGGCGGTTTTTACATCTTCTGCCGCAGCTGGTTGAGTGGACAGTGCAGGAAAGAGCACCTGGCGGGACCGTGGGAGGGGCTGGTCACCTGCTCCAGGCTCCTGCTGCAGAGCTGGGAGACAAAGGGCTCGGCATGGGTGTGGAGAAGCAAGACCAGCCCCTGTGGAATTACTGAGCGCTGCAGCGGAGCAGCAGGCGAGATGGGGCTCCCGGGCATGGGCACTCTCAGCAGATGCCCACAGAGGGGGACACCCAGGGAATCTTCATGTCTCCCAAAGGCACGAGAGACCGCTGGTGAGAAAGGCGCCTTCCACACTTTTTTCCAGCTTGGACAGGGAGAGAAGAGCAGGACAGAAACTCAGCATTGAGGATTCTCAGGAGAGAATCTTTTGGGAATGGGAGCAGCCTCTGCCTCTGGTTCTTCCCCCTTCTTTGACACAAACACTGACCACTGTCACCTCCCTCCTCCCCTCTCCTCTGCCCTGAAGACTCTAGTGGGCCTGGCCTTCTGTGGGGCATAAATATCGCATTTGTATTGTGAGGAGTGAGGGTCGCCAGCTGCTGGGTGTGAGCACTGAAATGTGGCGTGTGCTTGGTAAAGTGGGCTGCAGCTTCCACACACACCTGACGGGCCAGGGCTGCTGTTCCTCCCCACGGCCCCCTGTAGGAGCTTGGCAGCCCCTAAGAATGCAATGGCCCAGAGGCTTTTGCTCAATTTTGTACGAGGGACTTGCAGTACCCACAACAGTGACTCCCTTAACTTTTATCGTGGCTTCCTGTAAGAGGCATTGCCACCAATGAAAACATCAAGTGCTTTTAGCTGTGTTTGTGGTATTCCGCCATATGAGGATCATTAACATGTTCTTAGAAATGTTTTCAAAGGGGCACATGTGAATCTACCCTTCACATGTAAACGAAATTCATTACATCGTTTATTTTCTTAGAAGTCCAAAAAAATTATCAGCTGGGGCATTTATAAACAAAGGCACAGATAAATAAATATAGCCGAAGACAATTATTGAATTTACCCTGAAATAGGAAATGCCTGAAAAGTTAATAGGATCTATACATAGAGACGCATATTCTTAGGGTGCAGAGGGTTAGGCTGCCACTTGGAACGCCCTCATCCCCTATGGGAGTGCCTGGGTTTGAGTCCCACCTCCACTTCTGATTCAAGCTTTCTGCTAATATGCACCCTGGGAGGCAGCCAAAGATGGCTCACGTAGTTGGGTCCCTGTCACCTATGTGGGAGACCTAGATTGAGTTCTGGGCTCCTGGCTTCAGCCTGGCCCAGCCCCAGCTGTTGGGGGCATTTGAGGAATGAACCAGTGGATGGGAGATTTCTCTCTATCCCTCTCTCCCTCCCTTTTTGTCTCTCCCTCCCTTCCTCTCTATCAAATAAATTGAATAAATAAATGTTGAAAATCAGCAGTTGCATGACCACATAGTATTTCAATTCACCATATTACAGAAGCGGACCTTCCAGTAATCTCTAAAATACTCTCATGGAGATCTAGAGGAGACAGTAAACATTACCAAGCCCCCTTGATCTCTATTGGAGTGGCTTCCTGGCCAGAAGGGGCATTTCTTCCCTTCCTGTTTATGGTTAAGATACTGGTGCTGTGGTTTGGGGGCCTCGACAGCTCCCTGTTTCCCACCCAACTTCAGCGGGAGCCCTGTCGGGATCTGTGAGCAATGGCGCCATCCACCCCTGATGCTGCCCCTCCCCGACACATGGGCAGCCCCTGTCGCCCTCCTGGGGCAGCTCTGGCAGAGAAAACCCGTCTCTGTGTAGATACAAAGGAAAGCGGGCATTCCCAGACACTTCAAGGTTCTCCAAGACACATTTGTAAAAATGGCCGGGGCTTTGCTGACCAGAGGCAGAGTGACTGAGTTGGCTCAGGTAGAAGACACAGCCGTGGTGAGGTGGGAGCCAGAGAGCACCTGGCAGACCACTTTCTGGAAACGAAACCCTCAGTCTTCTTGGCTAACCACGAGCATGGCAGAGGACAGCAGGGACTGGGGAGGTCTTTCTCAGCTTCGAGCAGCCTACAGTGCTGGGGTTGCCCGGTACGTGCTGCTGGAATTCAGTATCACTGGGAGGAATTCACAGCTAGTCCCTCCCAAGGCTGAAACCACCCTTTCCCTCATTATTCTCTGACTGGTGAAGCCAGCTCACCCTGCAAGATGCAGCTTCAAAGCCCCCAGGCCCCCTGCTTCCTTCCTACTTCCCCCACAACCAAAGATCCACCCTGCCCTCCTTCCCAGGGCTCCGAGAACACCTGCAACTCCTCCTGTGGAATCAACTGTTGATGGAACTCCTCCTGATTAGCATATAGGTGCTTCCTGATCCGGAGATCGGCTTTGCTTACTGCGCATGTCTCTGCCTTCGTGGCAGTGCCTGATTTAGTAGGCACTTCACAATGTGTGTGGCGTAAAGGGAAGAAATTAGGAAGTCAGAAGTTATTTAGGAAATTGCTAAGCTAATTGATAAGTAGGTTAGGGAATTAGGCGAGGGGAGGTAAGCTACATGCTAATGACAAATGTCTCTGTGTGCAGAAAGGCATTAGCATTCGAGTGTGAATAACCACTAGGTTTAATCCTCCAGGTGGAAGTAAACTTATTTAGAAGGATTGCTGATCTGGTGGCTTTCTTTGCTGGGATGAGGCGAGAAACGGGAGCCCAGCTCCAGACTGAAGAAGCCTCCTCCACATTTTGCCCCTCTCTGCTGGGTTTGCCTTCTCCACACCCTCTTAGGGTGCACAGTCTGCCTCCTAGGACTTCAGGGATAAACAGAGAGGGCCAGCTGCGGACTGGGGAATCAGAGGAGCAGCAGCAAGCAGTGGTGGTTTTGCTGTCGGGCTGCACTGTGCTAAGCCCAGTCTGGAAGGTTGAGTGTGGTGTGGAGGATCCCTGGGCGCCGCAGACCTAAGGCTGGCTCTTCTTCCCCTTGGCCGATAGAACCATGGAGTCTGACTTGGAAATATAGCCGCGCTGACAAAGGTCATATCTTTCCCTTTTCCTGAAGTCACACATTAGCCAGCATCCACAAGAGGAGATTAAAAGGGCTTATCTCAAATTAGAGAATCTCCAGGTGCCTTGTCCCAGGCCTCTTTTCAACATTAATCCAAGTTTGACTGCTTTTTGCTGGTGCGTGCAGTAGTAGTTATGACATTTAACCACCAAGAGCTCTGGGTTTAGAAGTAAAACACCAGGAATTTGACAGACTGTGCATAAGGATATGTTTGTAATACATTTAAAGGGTGGCTGATCAGAAAGGGCCGTGAGCCCTGCTGAGATCAATGCCTCCTGTTTCTCGAGGACCTAGACTTTCTGTCTCTGAACCACGACGATGGGGACATTTCCATCACGTGGTGGCAGCGTGCAGTCACTCACTGATGGCCGCCTACATGCTCATGTCGTGGCCCAGTGACTCTCCAGCTACTGGGTTATACTTCCGGAATCTGCTCCTCTCCAGTCACTTGATGCAGCAATCACTGTGATAAAGTAGCACACTGCGAGTATGATTAAGAAGTAACTCTTGGGCACAACTTAAAACAGATGATCAAATTAAGCAAAGATTATTTAGACATGGATCTCTCGTTTGGAACAGTTATTCTCCTCCCTGGCTCACACAAATCCACTTTCAGTGGTAAATCCTTTGTAATGTGTCCTTCACTACTTAGGAATGAGAACTAGAAGTCATGTGACGTTTCCAGTCGCTTAAATTTTGCGTCCTCATTTCACCCCATGAGGGTAGGTAACCTGCTCTTGGACACTCAGATCCTAGAGCATCTGAAATAGAAACCCAGCTTCCCTGCCCTATGTCTTTTATTTCTTAATGAAATTAGAAAGATGCCCTTGACTCTATCTCACTGGCATACCAGATATTTCAAAATTATTGAATGAATGACAATATTTTCCAGGATACTGGGCTTCTAAACACTTGGTTCTCACCACTGGGCTTCAATACCAGCTTACATATTCTCTAGTGCCCACCAAAATCCTGGATTCCTGCACACACACAAATCAGAAGGATTTGAAAATACTACAAAATCCCTGACAGTGTGTCTGAAAGAGTGAGTTCTGGAAGCATAATTGCCTTAGATGGCTGGTGGCTGATTTCCCATTGTTCTCCCTAAACTGCCGTCAGGATGCCAGGGGACCCTGAGAAATGGAGGCCTCGGGGTCTCAAGGCCCCTGATACCAGGCACGGCCAGGGCCTCTTCCTCACACCCAGGACAGCAAGGGGCTGGTCCCTTAACAAGACCACGGGGATGTGGCTATTCCCTAATTACCCTTAGCCACTAGGCCTCAGGGGCGCGCTGAGTACTTTTAAATGAAATTTGGCAGATGAACTTTTATGAAGAGAACATTCGATTGCACAAATTCCACAATACCGGCCCTCCAAATTAAATTTGCAATCAAACGGATGCCTGTTCCAAAAATCTCAATGGGGAAAAAATCTACTTCAAACCTTCTACATGATCAGGAGTAAACACAGGTGGAGAGAGTAAGCTCGTGGGACACAGGAATTTTTGGAGGAAACTGCAGATCCTACACCAAAGAGACGTTAGCGGTCACCTAGTGCTTCCTCACACAGCACTAGAAGAGCAACCCAATCTGTGCCGACTCAGAGGGAACACAGAAGCTCTGCAGGCCTCAGGACCTCCTCCTCCATGCAGACATCTCTCTCTTTCTGCAGAGACCACTTCCTCTTAATTGTAGACTCACTCTGACAATTTAAACGTCCAGGGTTAGAAGCAGCAATTTACAAAAGAGGTGGTCTGACGGCCCAAGGTAAGCAAACCAAGTGAGGGCCAGGGAAGCTAACAGCTGGCGGCCTGACATCAAGGAAGGAGGTGGAAAATTCTTTTGCAAAGCAGGGGGAGGAGGACTCACACAGGAACTCAAACTCAGCAGCAGCCTGGCTCAGGTCACACGGGACAAACGGCTTCACTGGGAGTAGCTCCATAATATAGGACAACCCAGTAACTGACCCGAGAGTTTAGTTTATGCTCAATTTATTTGTCAGCAAAGCTAGCAAGATTCGATACAACGGCTAGAGTCTTTGAGTGTCAGAATTGGGAGATCCTTGAGACAGTCCCTGGTTTAATTATTGTATTTCACAAATAAGGCAGTGGAATACACAGGGGTGGGCTTGAGGTAGGAACCTAGTGCTGCAGTCACAGGGACGTCTTGTCAGCTGATGCCGCTGAGGTGAGACAGAGATGACATCACCTTGAATCATGGATTGTGTCATTGCTTTTGACATCTCTGTTTTTGCTTCCTTGCATTGACTCACCCCCTTGAAAAGGAGAAGAAGGCTGCTCTCTTTATTCACAAAAGAGAGAACTATTGTTCCCTGGTTTGTGATGAGAGAACCTCAGGGTTGGCCCTTAACAAAATTGAGACTGAAGGTAAAGTTGCTTTGAGTTCCCTCCTACGTCCTCCCACATCCCACTCCTGGTGTGTCTTCTCCAAGCTGTCCTATGTCTGTCCTCCAACTGGTTGTCCCACGCACTGGCCCCCGACACAGAATGCCTAATACAAAATAGGAAACTCTTCCAGCTCCCAGAAGTTTGGTGTATTTTCAATGTGTTTCTAATTCCACCTCTCACTGCATCACAGAATGAGGCAATATTCCAGTGTTTTTCAGATCTAAGTGAGCATTAACATTGCCTGGGTAGCTTGTTAGAGTGCAGGGTCCTGCTTCCAATCTCTGGAAACTGGGATTCAGTAGTTGATTCTGGTGGATGTGCTTCTGGACCTACTTTGGTAAACACAGGGCTACTGCTTGCCCATCATCTCCTCCTCACACACCCATGCACACTCCCTTCCACCCAATGCTTCATCCTGTCTCTCTCCACCATGTCTCTGCCTCATGTCCCACCTTCTAAGTCCAATTAACTCCTCTGCATACAAGGAGCTAAGCATGTGTCTTTCGTCTCTACTCTCACGGCTCCCATACATTGCTAAGCTCGTGCAGCCGCCCACGCGGGCTTTCTGGCCTATCTGCCCTTGAGGCTGGAGTGTGTGTCATATGTCTTTCTCATTGCCAGCCCTTAGCACTCTGCCAACCAATCTAAAATGTTTGTTGAATTACCTTCTGCATGTGTTAAATGTGCTTTTCAGTAACTAGTACTTTATTTATATTTGCATTTTTCTGTAACTCCTCAACACAGTACAGCATTTTCAGATTGCTAGAACCATCATCCTCAAACAAGGATCACCTTCTGTAATATGTAAAAGCTGAAGGGATGGATTCTGTTGTATAATGTAACCCTGGTGCTGTCAAGGATGGGGACTGTACTGAAATCCACTGTCTGCATCCACTCAGGATATCTGACCACAAAGGAACACAACAGACATGCATAACAACCGGGAATTTTCCTACGGAAACATCAGTTTCCAGTAGTTTGGCAGAATGTGTTCTGTTTGCCTTCCCAGGCATTCAAGTAAAAAGTTTTTCAGAAGTGAAGTGAGAAGAGATTAGAATTGATCTCGATGCAATTCACAGACACAAGCTTTGTGTATTGGTCCTAAGGTCCCTGAGGTTCCCAGTAATTCAGGGCCTAAGATCACTCACCAACCGCCAAGACATTGGCTTATCTCCCGAAGTCCACCGTCTGTGTGTTTGTCCCTCACAGGCGTCTGCTATGCAGAGTTTGGAGTCCGAGTCCCCAAGACCACGGGGTCGGCCTACACCTACAGCTATGTCACTGTTGGGGAATTTGTGGCGTTCTTCATTGGCTGGAACCTGATCCTGGAGTACCTGATTGGCACTGCAGCAGGCGCCAGCGCTCTGAGCAGCATGTTTGACTCGCTGGCAAACCACACCATTAGCCGCTGGATGGTGGACAGCGTGGGAACCCTCAACGGCCTGGGTGAGACTGCACATCCTCCTACCCCAACGTGCAAACTTAGCAAGCCAGAGAAATGTGTCCTTCCAGAACACAATGTGACAGAATACATTAAGGACCTTAAATATCTCTTTTTGTCTCTTGTAAAGTAATTCTTCCTCTGAGAATCTATCCGTTCTAAAGAAATTACCCTAATATCCGACCAGCGCCGTGGCTCAACAGGCTAATCCTCCGCCTTGCAGTGCCGGCACACCGGGTTCTAGTCCCGGTCAGGGCGCCAGATTCTGTCCTGGTTGCCCCTCTTCCAGGCCAGCCCTCTGCTGTGGCCCGGGAGTGCAGTGGAGTATGGCCCAAGTGCTTGGTTCCTGCACCCCATGGGAGACCAGGAAAAAGCACCTGGCACCTGGCTCCTGCCATCGGATGAGCACGGTGCGCCGGCCACAGCCCGCCGGCCGCGGCAGCCATTGGAGGGTGAACCAATGGCAAAGAAGACCTTTCTCTCTGTCTCTCTCTCTCACTGTCCACTCTGCCTGTCAAAAAAAAATAAAAGAAATTACCCTAATGTCCACAAAGTCATTATACCAAAGATGTTCATCACAGCCTTATTTACAATAATAAGAACATTAGAAACAGCCTACATTTTCAATAGCAGGGAAAATAATTAAGTAAATTGCAGATATGTATTATGTAGCTAGCAACTAAGAGGATTACTATGCAACCATTGAAACAGCATGGACTATGTTTTAATATAATGTTGTATGTCAAAGAACACAAACCATACATGCATCACATCAGTAACTACATAAAAATGCAATCAAAAAGGACTATAAGGAATTTGCCTGATGTTTTCATCAGAATTTTTTTTAAACCTTCATACATAAGCATGAATTAATTTTTGAAACTTTTGTAAAAAAAAAAAAACTTTTAAAGAAACAAATTGGGTTCCAATCTAACAACTATAACTGAATGACAGCTCAAAGATCAGAAGCTCACCTAATCAGTGCAGTGGACTCTAGCTCCCTCTGTCACCTGCCACCCACCTTCCATCCCAACATCTGACTCCCTCCTTTCACACGGGAGGCTACGCTTTGGAGTCTAGCCTGGGAACTTCCAAGGCGTGATTCGGCAGCTGTGTCAAGTCCTTTGGCTTCAAGGTCCCTGTCTCAGAAAAACTAGCAAAAAATGCAGGGCATGCAGATACCTAGAGGAGATTAAAAATCTATAAAAAGACCGTGTTCGTTTGCTAGACTGACATCATGATCCGTCTCCACCTCACAGATGAGGTCCGGAAAGACGAGGCAGCTGAAGCCCGGCCACAGAGCGGGCTGCCGGCGAAAGCACAGCAGAAAGCTGTTGGCTGAGGCAGTGCCTCGTCCACTCCATAGAGGGCAGGAGTCCACTGGCCAGCGGGCGAGACCTAGCGGGCGGGGTGTGTTCACTGGTCGTTTTCTCTCTGCAGCACATGCACACGGATGGAAAGAGAAGCCCTCTACAGTTGTTATCAAAGACACACATTCTTAAAGTTTCTAATAAAAAATAAAGGGCTGTTGTTGGAATGAAATAAAATTTTACAAACTGTGTAAAGTGAATGATAATGAAGATAGGATCGTTTGCAAGTATCATGTTAGTCCTGTGGAGCACCCTCAGATATGCTGGACCACCCTGACATCAAATGTTCTGTGCTTTGATTCTAATTGTCACATCACACATCCCACCCTTCTCAGCGCTGAGTGCAGGTGCACCGGGGTGAGACGAGGAGTCTGCATGGCCCTCTCTGCCCTCCGGAAGATGTTAAAGCCTGTTTTTGCCCTCTAGGGAAAGGTGAGGAATCCTACCCGGATCTTCTGGCTCTGGTGATCGCCGTCATCGTGACCATCATTGTGGCGCTGGGCGTGAAGAACTCCGTGGGCTTCAACAACGTCCTCAATGTGCTGAACCTGGCGGTGTGGGTGTTCATCATGATTGCAGGCCTCTTCTTCATCAATGGGAAATACTGGGCCGAGGGCCAGTTCTTACCCCACGGCTGGTCAGGGGTGAGTTCATCCCTGAGGCCTGGTGCACCTGCCACACGCCCTGCCTTCCACCTGCAACCAGCCTAGCATCTAGGGTCAAGAAAATGCTGCTCTGCCCTGTACTTATCAGGGACACCCTTCATCACCTTCTAACATTAGAACTTTCTCAAGAAGTAGCTCTTTTTAAAAAATGTATCTGGTTCCTAAGCATATGTTGAGGCCCTATTTTATACAAGGAGCAGTAATAGATTCGTTGCTTTGGCCACTTGCAATATGCTGACACTGTGCTAAGTGCTTTGAGTGTAGTATCTGGTGAGGAAAATATTGACATTGAGATCTTCAAGATGAAAAAACACCTCACACTCAGAGAGGTCACATGATTTGCTACACCAGCAGAGTGTAAGTAGCAGAACCATTAACCCAAAGCCCAGACTGTTGGACTCCAAAGTGTGTGCAAGAACAGCTCAGTTCTGTAGAACTCCTTACCATCTCCTAGGAGATACTGATGGAGGCACATAGACAAGGCAGTAAAGGAGGCCAGGGAGAGTAGACTGGTGAGAAAGGAGTGAGTAATCCAGTCCCCGTGTGTGGGGCCTGAGGGAGCTAGAGTGGGTCCGGCAGAGTTATAAATCCCATTCCAGAGACATGGCTGATGGCAAAGAAATCTACTGAGTGTGCGGGGGGTGGGGGGGCAAGAGAGTGGGCTGGGCCAAAAGCACAGTGTCACATCGCATCTCTGTGTCTTGGGCCGGATGTTTTTTGCTGAAGAGGAGAAGATCAGAGTGGCAAGTGCTTTAGGCGGACCAGTGGTTGAGTTGTGCCTGGTTTCTTTCTCTAGTATTCCTAGAAATGCTTATTGTATGTATTTATTGTTAAAATTCATCAACCCTTTTTTAACTGTCGAACATAAGTCAGATTGCTTGGGGCTGGCAGGGATCTGAAAGGTACCCTGGTCTTGACCCCACACTTAACATGTTACTGACCTGAGGCCGAGAGAGGCAGGTGTGCCCAGGCCTGGAGGCAGAAACAGGGCCAGGATTCCACCTGTTTTTGCTTTTATAGCTTCTGCTTAGGCTGGTTTTCCTCCAAGATGCCTAGGGATGAGAAATCTGTCTTGGAGAGCACCCAGAATGACTTGTGTTCACTCTGAACCAGGCTCTGCTGTTCAATGCAGAGGAATAAGCCAGACGGCAGTGTAAGCCCAGATTTCTCATCTTCTGCTTATCTGTAAGAATTCCACAGAAGCACAAAGTGCATCCTCCTCTTGGAAGGAATAAATGCTGAAGCAGGTTAAAACCAGAAGAAAAGACAAAGAAAAACTGTTGGCCCCATTCTGGATCTCCAAGTCTATATTTTCCTAGGGTACAAATTGTTCCATTCCTATCACATAAGATAAACAGCAAATTAGAGGAGTGAAAAGAATGTTTTCCTTGAACTCTGTTGCTTTCATCAAAGCATAGGAAAATGTTCTCACCATTTTCTTAAGAATCTAAGAAATTATTAGGTCATGGACTTGCTGATAAGACTTTGGCCATCCTGTAACTGCCTTGCTTGCAGATTTTCAAATCTATCAAGTGGAAAAACTAATTGTTGCAAGTATGCATGAAGCAGAACAAAATCTTTGGTGTTTTATGTGCACGTTGTAATGGTTGACAACAGATGAAATGGCAGGAGGAGGGAGCTAGTCTTTATTGACTCCCTGAGAGGTGCCTGGCATTGTGCACTACTCTTACTCTCTAAGGCAGAGATGGTTGTATCCAACTTGTAAATTGAGAATAGGAAGTTTGGAGAGGCGGGGTAACTTACCTGTCTATTACGGCCAGGCCAAAATTCCTGCCCAGCTCTTAGTGACCCCAAGCCCTTTCCATTCTGAGTATTGCATATGCTCTATGAGCCTTCTTAAAAAAATAAATAAATAAGAGGGCAGATGTTGGGGCTAATGATAAAACTCCAGTTAAAATGCTCTTGTCCCAGATCAGAGTCTTTTGAGTTGGATTCCCAGCTCTAGCTCCTGACTCCAGCTTCCTGCCAAAGCAGAGCCTGGAAGACAGTAGGGCTGGCTAGAGTAATTGGGTTCCTGTCTCCCCTGTGGGAGACCTGGGTTGCATTTGTAGTTCCTGGCTTCAACCAAGCCCAGCCCCAGGCCCAGCCCTAGACTCAGGGGTTGTGAATAGCAGGGAAGTAAACCGGCAGGTGTGAGCTTTCTCTCTCTCCACGCCCCCTATTAAATAAGCAGCTAATAGGATCATTAACCTGACATGTCATGCTTCCTTTAAACCTCCAGAGTCATAGGTCTGTGGAGCTGGAGGAGTGTTAAGAGATAGTGCAGTCTCTTTTCTTACCTTCAGCTTGGGGTACCGTTAAGCCAACCCAGCTGGGTGGACATTGTTTGGGAAAACCTCCTTTCAAAGCCTTTCGAAAACTTCTTTTAATTAGGAGATTCGTATTTTATTTTCAAAATACTCCTAATAACTCCCCTCAGCGGCACACGCTGTAGCGTTGCTGTCCCCTCTGTAAATGCCTGTACCCATTCTGAAGAAAGCGAGCAAACTTTCCCTGTGTCTTGTCCCATGGTCTTTATTCTCTTTGGGTCTCTTCTTCCCTCCTCAGGCGCTCCGTAGCTTCCCTCAGTTAGGAGTCTGCCTCACTGAGGAAAAGCAATGGGGCCAGCCTGCTTATACATCCCATCCCAGCTTCACAGCTTTGTGACAGATCCAAAGTCAGACACAAAAAGGAAAGGAAAGATGACATCCCTAACACTTGACACTTCCTTTGTGACAAACTCTTACATACACGTTTTTATTTCATCTTCACACAGCCCTGCAAAATGAGTCCAGTGATCTCCACTTTTACAACTAAAAGATTGAAGCTTGGAGAGGTGAAGGTGGTAGCTCTAAACCATCAGTGCTAGAGCTCAAATCCCACCCCAGCAGGGATGAGCCCAAGTCCAAGTTTACTCCTCTGCCACCAAGTGCGGGTCCATAAGCGCAGTCATCTGGCTTTGCACCTCTGGCCACCAACTTCTCTCCAACCCAAACCTACCAACTTGAGTACTTTTGTCATCGACCACCAAAAAATTTGGCCGGCATTTTGATTTTTTGCTGCAAATCCATGATTCCTGAAAAAAAAACCTCCGATGGGTGTTCCCGTGGCTGTGACTTAAAGTAGCATGTGAGCACAAAGGACAGCCGGCGCAGCGGGAGGCTGTTTGATTCATGCTCTCTGCTCTCTGCTCTCTGCTCTCTGCTCTCTGCTCTCTGCTCTCTGCCCGGCCATGGATTTTGCATAGTACATTTCCTCCCTAGAGAATGGACCTGCCCCCTTCTTTCTCAACTCTGGTTCCAGATCACATTTCCAAGTCCAGCAAGGCTGCTCCGAGTGTACATCCTGCTTTCTAAGACCTGATGCCCTCTCAGGAGCATAGTATCCATCCGGGTAACAAGCAGGTCGCCCACTCTTGGCTAACAAGGCTTAGCAGAAGTATGTTGCCCACTTGGCAGCCACAGGGCCTTCTTCTCTCCTTAGGGAAACTGTGACCCCTGCCGCTGACCAGGGGACTAGTGCAGCCCTCCAATCCACTTTGTCCTAACATCGCTGCCAGTGGCTGGGATGGGAGACGCCACTGTGTAGAGGATGATGTGTAAGGATGTGCGACTTGAAGCACAACTCTCAAGGGCTTTGAGAGGGTTAATGAACAATCTGTCCTGTGGCCATGGACCCCTCATAAGCCTCTTTTCTCCTGCGCCAGCCCCTTCTTTCCAAAGAAAATAGCTCCAGGAGTGGTTTACTCACAGGTTCTGGGTCTTGAAGAGCTTCAGAACAACAAACAGTTTTCCCTCTATCAGGTAACTCTGGCCCTCAGCTGAACCCCTGCTCCCACTGCAGCTCCACAGCCCCCAGACATTGCGGGATGTGTGCTCCCTCTGTGCTGTTTTTTCTTGATGCTATCTTATGGTTTTGCTTTAGCCAAATTAGAGACTCTACCAGCACAAATAGCTTCCAGGAACATGGCCCGTAGCAAGCATTGGTGGGGAATTCTGACAGCCTCCAAACAAAGGCAAAGTTGTTTTTCATGATCTCCACATCTGAATCCATTTGCTGGAACCGATTAGCACATTCCATTGTCACTGTGGACAGGCGGCTGCTGGAGCTGAGGCACGGGGGTGGTAGACGGTGCTATGTTAAAGTTGGAGTTTTGCCTTGTTACCTTGGGAGTGAATTCTATAAAGATGTCTTATTATCTCCTAGGCATCTGGCAGCCTATGGGAGGACTGCCTCATGCTAATGCCTCTCAAACCCCAGCATGGAGTAGGCAGCAGACTTAGGGACCCCACACAGTGGGCAGCAGGCCGGTAATGACACTGCTTTTAACAACTAATTAAGCAGCAGCCCTCCAGCACCCGAGACACTGCGGCTTCCCAGTGACGCCCTGTGGAGGGCTGAGCCCGCTCTAGAGAGCCCGGCTGAGCATCTGCACCAGGTTTGCTTTGAAACACAGTTTCAGCTCTGTCGTCAAATTGAAGTCAATCTCATTTTTTTTAATTATTTAAAGCATTAAAGGGAAGAGTTAGGATAAAATGCCAGTGAAGCCAGAAACACACACACACACACACATTTAGCCACCAACTTTATTCACAGCTGCTCACACCCCCCTCCCCCCGGGTACCACACGCGTTCTTGCATGCAGGGAAGGCAATTCTAATCATAAATTGCAATGATCAGATCTGAGATCCAGATAGAACAAAGCGGAAAAAAGGTTCTCGTGATTATTTGGGTGGAGACACATCCATGCACCGTTTCATTCCATGCCTCCTTTGTATTTACCAACACAGGCCATTTGCTTGCAGGGAAGGACAATTTATTCAAACTAACTCTAGGAAATAGTGAATATTTTTGCTAATGTTAATGACCTCTCTCTGATAGTCAGTGTCTTTAGGCCAGGGCCTTTTTGACCTTGGTGAGTGAGCTGGTCTTTCTCCATGTACCTCCACTTCCCAGACCTATTCCACACCCTACACCCTCTGTTCTGAGTGCCAGAAGACCCAGCGCTGGTTGCTTCCTGTTGGACTTAGCTGATGGCAGATGACAGGTGAAAGATAGTACAGTCAGGGTGTTTCTTCCTGGCTCCCTCCCAGTCATGTCACCACACTTGCTGTGCACCTCCACAACACCAGCTCCCACTAGATTCCAGGAGCACCATTCCACCCTGGCCCATGGCCTAGGGATGGCAACGCTTCTCAATGTCACAAGTCTCTAATGCCTAGCATCCCTAGATGGCTCCCTTATATACTGGTTTACAGTTGCCTGTAGTCCCTTCACTGAAATTATTTCATCTGAATCATCTAAGTTCTATTGACTGCCAAATGCAACAGGAACTCTAAGTGTCCTACCTTTGGTTTGTCCAATCTTCTCAACTATAATGGCTTTCTAGTTCTACATTTGCAAATACAGGCTAGTTCAAATGCCCACAACAGCCTGGGCTAGGCCAAGTTGAAGTCAGGGGCCAGGAATTGCATCCAGGTCTCCAACATGGTGACAGGGGCCCAAGTACTTGGACCATAATCCACTGCCTCCCAGGTGCGTTAGCAGGAAGCTGGATCAGAAGTACGGAGTAGCCAGGACTCAAACGAGGCATTTCAATACGGGATGTGGGCATCCCAGGAACAACTTAACCTGCTGTGCCACAATACCCAACCCCAGCCACAGTTCTTATCTCCATTTGATACCTGGTAGCATTAGCCAGCATCACTCCACTAGGAAGTAGAAGAGATCAGAACTTGGGCATTCAGCAGTAGCTGTACCACATTACCCATTCTGTACTGCTTGCAGGAGATGGGGCAACTGTAGGTACCACCCTTAAGGCTGGGACACTGCCTTGCCTGTCTGCATCTGACCAATGCCATCATCCATACAGGTGTTGCAGGGAGCAGCCACGTGTTTCTACGCTTTCATTGGCTTTGACATCATCGCCACCACTGGAGAGGAAGCCAAGAATCCCAACACATCCATCCCCTATGCAATCACTGCCTCCCTGGTCATCTGCCTGACAGCTTATGTGTCTGTAAGTACCAAATGCTGTGGCCTGTTTATGCTTGACCTTGAAATGTGGCTCTGGTTGTGAGCTCCCTTTTCCATTTTAGCATTTGTATGCTGGTGTCTCCTGCCCCCATAGCCTACCCACTGATGACAAGCAGGAAATCAGGACCCCAAACTGGAGAGAAAGAGAAGCCACAGAGCCGCAATCCAGCCTCAGCCTCCAAGTCTCCATTCTTGCCACTCCCTGTGCACAGGCCCTTCGTGTCCACCACTGCTCCAAGGCGTGGTGTACAGAGTGGGCCACCGTCCAAGGAGCTCAGGTCATAGGCTGGCGGTAACGGGCGAGTGTGAGCACAGGCATTGTGCGTCTCTGTGCACATCCGTCAATGCTCTTCTGTCTTCTGGGAGCTTCCCGGCAGCAAAGAGGCTGGGCTCCTGCAGAGCGGGGAGAGAGACGACATTGTCCTCTAGTACTCGCTTCCCTTGGAATCTGGGCGGGAAGATGCAGCCTCTCCCGGCTGATGCTGCCTTCCATGCCCTCAGCTCAAACTCATCCTCCGGGTTTCCCTGCCCCAGGGGAGGCCTCAGGAGAGAGCCTGCATCCTTCTCTCCTCGGGGTCACACCCGAGGCACCTCCCCACACTTAGATGGCGCATCTCTCAGCCCTGGCTCAGCATTTCTAGCCAGACATTGTTCAGCCACATCCAACACTCCCGTTCCCCAGCCTCTGGCCAGCTGGCAAGCAAAAGCTCTGCCAGGTCCCGAGGGCCCTGCTCACTTGGGTCACCACGATAAGAGATGCTGGTCGCTGGGGTGCAGCCTGTCAGCCCTGCCATCCATCTCTCCCAAGAAACCTTCTAGCAATTCTAAGAGATCCAGAACCACCTCTGGCTGAGTCACACTGAGAAAGAGGATCGCCCTGAAACTCAGAGAAACAGAGCCAGTAGCCTTGGACGTGGTCTACAGAAAGTCAGGTGTTTTCTGCCCTCTCATGTGCACACACGCAAGTGACTTCACCCTGTCCATGTGCGGTTATCCCTGCAGGCAGTGTGTTGAGAGAAGGGTGGAGGAGTAGTGGGCAACAGACACACTCCGCTCTGCGTTTCCCCATCTAGCCTTCCCACATCTGCCCCTCATCCAGGGGCAGCCCCTCGCCTCCCACACGGTGAAGTTCCTTCCTTAGCATAGCACTGGAGAGACTGTGGCACGTTGCTATGCATCTACCAACTTCACGAGCGTCTGGATCTATGATGGCCAGAAGGCTCAGCGTGAGTCTCTCTAAGAACCAATTCCCCGCTCCTCCAGCCCCAGCCAGCCCACCCATCGCCACAGGGATGCTGTCAGTGGTCACGTTTCTGGGACGCATTCTCCGTCAGATGGCGTGGACGTAACCATACAGGCCTCGGGGACTGTTTGGTCTCAGACTGCTCAGCAGCAGCCGCTCCACTACCACATGAGGGGCCAGCTCCCGGGCTGTGATGGGACATGCTTCTGTCCTGCCCAGTGCCCATGGCTTCACCGGGGGATTTTAGCTCACAACAGGAACAAAGACGTGCTCTGCAAATGACCACCCCTCCCTTTCAGGCTTGAGCTCCCTTCTTGATGTCATGTTTGCCCTCCCCTCGCCTGGGGAGCCTGGTATCCAATCAGTCAAGCAATGGCTGCATTTTCCAGGGCCAGTTCTGAAAGGAGGGGTGTTGTGACATGTGGAGGAAGATTGGTCCAGGTTCCCCAGCCAAGTGATTCCTGATCAAGCAAAGCCACCCAGATCTTAGAACCCAAGAGGCAGACTGGATTCATCTTGATGCCGTCATTTCTCTGCTGGCCTGCCTGGCTACCGGACCAAAGCTAGGGAGAGGAAAGTGAAGTGTGAGTCCTCAATGGGGTTCCATCAGTGAGTTGACGCTGGATTTCCTAAGCAGCTACGTTTGGGGTTTTGCTCTCTGGTGTTCAAGGCCCTGGAAGTATAAAAGATGTCTCGTCCACGTGAACCAGGTGTTCGTGGTCCCTGCCAGGCGCTGGTGGCAGTGCCATGGGCTACAGCTCCTCCCATCTGGTAGTGCCCGCCCCCAGCTCTCCCCCACCGAATTTCGTGGGGCTGAAATACCTGCAGGCTATTTCTCACATTGAAAGGGCCACAGAGAGATCTTGGTGATTTTCTCCCCAATGGGGCATCTGTCCCTGCTTTCTGTCCCCCTGCCCTCCGTCCCCTCTAACCTCAGCCACGTCTTCTCTCGTTTGGGTAGGTGAGCATGATCCTAACACTGATGGTGCCCTGTTACGCCATTGACACGGAATCCCCGCTCATGGAGATGTTTGTGGCTCACGGTTTCTACGCTGCGAAGTTCGTGGTGGCCATCGGGTCCGTTGCAGGGCTGACGGTCAGCTTACTGGGCTCCCTCTTCCCTATGCCGAGGGTCATTTATGCCATGGCTGGTGACGGGCTTCTTTTCAGGTAAGGGCTGTGCTCCATGAAGTTTGTCCTACTCTGCCCTGCCTGTTCCAGGGAGAATGTCCCTCCTCATCAGTCTGACTGTACACTCGATGTGAGTGCCTTTCACGTGGACCGTGGACCTAGTCACACATCCTGGGAAAGAGATAAGTGAAGAGAGCTCAGGCCTCTGGGTCTGTCAATCCTGCGTGAACCGCTGTGTTCCCAGCTGCCTTTCTCCTTCCTCTTTGACTTTGTGTGCTCCCTTGCGAAGACAGCAGGTGTCAAACTGCTGCACTGTGTAGTCCCCAGGAGGAAGAACCTATCCCAGGGACATCATAGACTAGCCCTCACCTTGAGGCCTGGTACCCTCCTCTCTCTCCACATCCCCTCTGAAGCTGAAACAAAAAGAAGATAAGACTCTCTGCACAAAACCTAGTAATTATAGCATCCACAGCTTCCATGTATCCTGGGGCTTTGTGTTTAGAGTCCTATTACATCCTCACACTCACCTTTGCAAATGAACTCGGGGGAAGGGGCAGAAAAAATTTGCCCCAAAACCCCTAGCTGATGAGTAGGGGGGAGGGGAGCCAGGATCTGAACCCAGAACTATCTGACTCCCCAAATCATACTTTCAACAAAGATATTGCTAGTTCTTGCCTCCTACATTAGCCATGAAGTAACCCATCTGCCCCTGCATGGTACAGAAAGGATGTGGCCCCAACTCTTGGTTCCCAGTGCCCACCATGTGAGGCTATGGAGCTCTCAGGGGTGCAGAAGGAGCTGGCTTGGGGACTTTATCTCCACCACCAGCCGTCATCTTCTGCATTTCCTCTGCACGCCCCTGAAGCCATCACCGGGTCACAGGTGCTTGGTTGGGCTGCTGAATAGATCAAGAAGGGGCTTACAGTGAGGGAGGTGCAGCGACTTTATACCTCCAAAGTTCTCTCCAAAGAAAACTACAAGGAAAGCTACTGGGGCCTAGGCAGAGAAGACACATGCAGCGTGACCGCACTGAGGTGTGGCATCTAGAACACTTGATCTGGGAGCGGGCGTTTAGCCTAGCACTTCAGATGCCCATGTCCCACATCCAAGTGCCTGGGCTCCATTCCTGGCTTCAGGAACCAGGAAACTGACCCAGTTTCCTGCCAGTGCAGACCATGGGAAACAGCAGTAATGACTCAAGTAATTGGGTTTCTGCCTTCCATCTGGGAAACCTGGATTGGGTCCCCAGCTCCTGGCTCCAGCCCAGCCCTGACTACTGCAGGCTCCGGGGAATGAAGAAGCTCCCCCCACGTAATCGCCCTGGTTCATCCTCTCTTCAGTTGGCAGCAGGCAGGCCTGGGGCCTGGATCTGTGAGCACAGGTGTTTTATTATTATCTATTTTGTCAACTGAACCCCTGGACCTTTGTGGTAAGGCAGCATTTCTCAGGCTTTAGCGTACAGCAGAATCCTCCAGAGGTCTTCTAACGCACAGTCAGCCGAGCCCCACCCCGCCCTGATTCTAACGTAGTAGATCTTGGATGAAACCTGAGAATGCATCGAACAAGCTCCAAGGTGATGTCGATGCTGCTAACCCTCAAGTCCAGGGCCCCCAAGCACGTTATGACTTCCTCCAACTGTCCCTTTTGCACAGCAAGGCCTGGGCCTCCGTTGAGCTCTGTCTGAAAGACCTCCTACAGTCAATCAGCTCTTCCTATCCCATAAGAAAGTAGAAACTTTAATAAAGAAGTTGCTTCAAAACCAAGGAACTCAAGTGAATTCTCATTAAATTATACTTCAGGAGCCAAATCCTGAGACAGGGACAGCAGATGGACTTAAAGTATGAATGCAGGGGCAAGCATTTGGCCTAGAAGCTGAGAAGCAGTTTAAACTGCCCATGTCCCATAACAGAGTGCCTGGGTTCAGTTCCCAGCTCCAGCTCCCAACTTCAGCTTCCAGCTAATGTGAATCCTGGGGAGAGGCTATGGTGGCTCAAGTGACTGGGTTTGTGCCACCCACATAGGACAGCTGGATTGAGTCCTAGCTCCTGACTTCAGCCCAGCCCAATCCCATTGCAGGCATTTGGAAAGTGAACCAGCAAATGGGAGCTAGTTCGTTCTCTCCCCCCCCACCATAGAGAAGAATCTAAGAGTGTTCTCTAAGTGCTTCCCAAGTGATGAACATGCTCAAGTAAAACCATGCTCTCAAGGATTTAAAAAAATAATAAAATATAGGAGAAAATACTAACAAAGCAGTGACTGCGGAAGTTAACTGAGGGACAGGATGAGCAGGAACTCAGCACATGAGCCTCCTGACACTTCTGGCCCCTACCTCAGCAGTGTTAGATGCATCCAGCATTGGCAGCCCACCATTAACTCTCTGCTTGCACCTGCCCTCCAGGTTCCTGGCTCACGTCAGCTCCTACACAGAGACACCGGTGGTGGCCTGCATCGTGTCAGGGTTCCTGGCAGCTCTCCTCTCGCTGTTGGTCAGCCTGAGAGACCTGATAGAGATGATGTCCATCGGCACACTCCTTGCCTACACTCTGGTCTCCGTGTGTGTCCTGCTCCTTCGATACCAGCCCGAGAGTGACATTGATGGTTTTGTCAAGTTCCTGTCCCAGGAGCACACCAAGAAGAAAGAGGGTGTTCTGGCCGACTGCGAGAAGGAAGCATGTTCTCCTGTGAGTGAAGGGGAAGAGTTTTCCGGCCCAGCCACCAACACGTGTGGGGCCAAGAACTTGCCATCCTTGGGAGACAATGAGATGCTTATAGGGAAATCAGACAAGTCCACCTACAACGTCAACCACCCCAACTACGGCACTGTGGACATGACCACAGGCATAGAAGCAGATGAATCGGAAAACATTTATCTGATCAAGTTGAAGAAGCTGATAGGGCCCCGTTACTACACCATGAGAATTCAGCTGGGCCTTCCAGGCAAAATGGACCGACCCACGGCGGCGACAGGGCACACGGTGACCATCTGCGTGCTCCTGCTCTTCATCCTCATGTTCATCTTCTGCTCCTTCATCATCTTTGGTTCTGACTACATCTCAGAGCAGAGCTGGTGGGCCATTCTTCTGGTTGTTCTGATGGTGCTGCTGATCAGCGCCCTGGTGTTTGTGATCCTGCAGCAGCCAGAGAACCCCAAGAAGCTGCCCTACATGGCCCCTTGCCTGCCCTTTGTGCCTGCCTTTGCCATGCTGGTGAACATCTATCTCATGCTAAAGCTCTCCACCATCACATGGATCCGGTTTGCAGTCTGGTGCTTTGTGGGTAAGCAGCCTCCTCTGGAGCCTTGGGAGCTCCCTTTTTAGGTCTTGGACGGGTTTATCCAAAAACCACCTCCTAAGCAGACTAGGCAACTCCATCTCTAGCGAAATCTGGCTGGTTCTAAAGACCACTGCTTTCTGCGGTAGAGCTGATAAAGCCGGTGTCCCCTCTCTGCCTGTGGTGGTCTTGGCCATTTGTGCAGGAAGAATGATGCTGATCAATCCATCACTCTACATGAGGATAAACAGTGCCAGGAAAAGTCCATTTAAAGTGAATCCATATTTTAAGAAAGGACAAAAATAGCATAGTAAAAGTGAGAGAGAGAGATAAGTTGATTGGAGTTCTATCTTAGAAACTAAAATCCATGACGTAAGAATTATTAAAATGCACTCATATTTGATCAAAGTAAAGCAATCATCATGTTCTAATTTTAAGTGAACAATGTTTTTATGAATTAATCATGGATTTATTGGCATTATTTTTCTCATAAAGTTGAATCATGACACCATTTAATGCCCTCTCTTCATGTGGACTTTTGTAAAATACTCAAGAGCTTTTCATTTTTTCCCAAGGCCCTTTCTTCATTGTTTGTATTTCAATCATTTTCTTGGGAAGTATCCATCCTGCCATCCTCCTTGTTGATTTTCATCTTCTGCTGCCAGTAACTGGTATCACTCCATTAGTTCTTCATTTGTCCATAGCTTTGAACAGTTCAAGCCTTCTCCAAACTCACTTTCTTATTGACTTCAAAAAGTCCTGTACCTTTTCCAAGTTTTCTAATTTTACTTTGTGATCAACTTATATTGCATTTGTATTATGCTTATTGTCTCTGACAATCACTGATGCTTACAAGATAGCTGGAGACTGAGGCTAGTGACAGCTCACAAAGAATATTTGAGTGAAGACTGATTTTAAAGTTTCTTAGTCACTGCTTTTATGTCCCCCAGCTTAGTAACCACCAGAGTCCCTGTTACCAAAAGCATAGGTAAGAAGTTTTTTGAGAAGCTGTGATGAATAGGAAAGTAACAGAACAAGCAACCCCTGCTTCAAGGAGGGCAAGACAGCCATCCCCGAGCCAACAGCCTGGGGAGCCACAGGCACTCTTACTGATGAGTGGCCCGTCCACTCCTTGAGGTCAGGCATGTGGGTGTTCAAGTGTGTGCTCTGTGGTTGTGCCAGAGTCCACATGGTGTGTGCTCAGTAAATATTCCTTAAACTACTATGAAGTACAGTTGAAGGAGAAGCAACGCACATCAGAAGGGTAGAATGGGAACTGGGCCCACCAGGTAAGATTCAGATGAAGAAAAGAGGAAAACAGCCACGGAAGGAAGTATATTTTCCAGCAGGTTCTTTGCCTCTGGGGGCCAGTCTATGTGTTCCAGTAAGAGTGCTGCCCAATTTTTCACTCTTCTAATCCCCATCCCTTGTTAGAGTTTATGGGGATTTCTTGAGAGAGCTCCACTGACTCATCAAGATTCATGCATCATCTCTCAGCATGTCTGTTTAAACTTTTCCCACTGGAACATGCAGCTAACCAATGCAAAGATTCCACTCTGGGTAGAAGTGATTGAAGTGGATAGCACTGTTTTAGTCACGTATTTGTCAGGTGAATGAAGGCTTAGACAGAAACACGTGTGGACTTATCCGTTCATTCATAGACTATGAAAGCTTGAAGGGACCTGCATTATCTCATACAATGCTACCTATTCCATTGTTCATATTTCAGCTGATTTCAGAGAGTATATGGATGAACTTTAAAAATATTTTATAGTTATTTTACCTTTTCATGCATATTAGAAAAACCTATCTATACAGATGAATCTGGTGACTTCATAAATGCTATTGCTTCAGAAGACACTGCAGTTAATTTTTTATTTTAAAAGTTAGTCATAGTAAAGAAAAAGCATTAGTTCTAGTGCAAGTGCTATGTGACTTATGGCAACAGATAACGCTTCTCTTGCACTTGTCCCACATCAGCCATTATTCTGAGAGCTTGACCTATTTACTTGTGTGATTCCCAAAACCATCCCCATTTTGCAGAAGAGGAAACTAAGGCATTTGGCTGAGCTCAGATAGCTAGTACATAGCAGAGCCGAGATCACAGCACAGGGAGTGTGGGGCCAAAGGCCCCAGTCATAGCCACTATGCTAAGCATGTGGTGGGGAAACACTAACAGTTCACCTACTCCCTACTCCTCCTCTCAGCTTTACAGAGGAGTAGTCCAAGCCTCAAAGAAGTTAAATTGTGTGCTCAAGGTCAACAGCAGAGCTACCGCTGGGTTTTAGTCTACCCCAGGCTCAGATCTGGCACTCCTACCACTCTGCCATTCTCTTCTTTGATCAGAACACTGGTGGGGATTAACACAGAAGGTCAGAACTGGCTTCCTGGGCACAGGACCGGAACTCAAGGTCCCACGTTTGGCTTAGTGCTCTTGAACTCTTAAGACATTCCGAATTAGAGAATGCACATTTTCATTTTACCACGTAAACCCTATGGGTTCTGGAGCGCCAGAGGCATTTTGCACAAAATGGGAAGGTGGCAGGGCCCTTGCCTTTGGAATCCAGCAGCGCCACAGTGAAATCACAGTTTGTCACCTCCTTGTCTGTGACTCTGGGAAATTCAGTTATCTTCTTTCAGCCTCAGTTGACTTATCTGTAAAAATGCAAGTAATTCTGTCAGTGTTGAACTGATTGATTTAATAAGCAATCAATTGAGGAAAAGCAGTAAGAATGGGGAAAGCAATATATTGATTTCCTGCCTTTAAAAACAAAGCAACTACAGTGAACCATTGTCCTTCAGTGCAGACTGAGTGACTATCATGCCCAAGCACAAGGTGAACCTGCGCTCACCCAGGCTGCCCTTCCAGTTATCAGGCAGAGGAGAACTCCCTGAGTGAGGGACCATCTCCAAACTCCCTGAGAATCTGCACCTCGCTTGCTCACTCGGGAGGACGCCACCCTGCCCAGAGGACACAGGTGCCTGCAAGTCAGGACGCGCAGGAGATCGCTCTGCGCAGTCTGCAAGCTGGGGAGGGGCATCCCCAGCTCACTGTGTCAGTATCAGGACTTCGAGGGCTGCCGTATGACCACGATTCACCCAGAACGAAGATTCTCAACCCAGGCTCCACCCCCCCACCCAGCCCCCATGGAGACTTTCTGATTCAGCTGGTCTCATGTGGCCGGGTATTGGGTGTCTTTGAAAGCTCCCACAGGCAATTTTAATGTGCAGCCAGGTTTACATGGATCTAAACCAGTGGTTCGCAGACCACTGCATCAGTTAACACCAGCAAACTAGTTAGAAATCCAATTCTGAACTGCATCCCAGACCACCCAAATCAAAATGTCTGGGGGCAATGTAGGCCTCAACAAGTCTTCCAGGGGATTCTAACACACACTCAAGTTTGACAGTCATTGCCCTAGAGAGATGGAGAAAAGATGATCAAGCAGGACACATAAGAGGATTACAAAAACTCCATTTTCAGGATGGCCTACGTGCTTGGGCCCTGCACCCGCTTGGGAGACCAGGAGGAGGCACCTGGCTCCTGGCTTTGGATCGGCGCAGCACGCCGGCCGTAGGTTCACCTTGTGCTTGGGCATGATAGTCACTCAGTCTGCACTGAAGGACAATGGTTCACTGTAGTTGCTTTGTTTTTAAAGGCAGGAAATCAATATATTGCTTTCCCCATTCTTACTGCTTTTCCTCAATTGATTGCTTATTAAATCAATCAGTTCAACACTGACAGAATTACTTGCATTTTTACAGATAAGTCAACTGAGGCTGAAAGAAGATAACTGAATTTCCCAGAGTCACAACCATTTGGGTGGTGAACCAATGAAAGGAAGACCTTTCTCTCTGTCTCTCTCTTTCTCTCTCTCACTATCTAACTCTGCCTGTCCAAAAAAAAACAAAAAAAACAAAAAACAAAAAAAAACAAAAAACTCCATTTTTAAAAAAAATGCATATGTAAAATATGCCTCGCCACAAACCCAAATTGGCAAATAACATTTTTCATGGTCCTATGGAATAAATACCCCACCTCTATCAGATGTTTCTTCTTCATCTCTCTGTGGATAGCTTACCTTTTCCTGGGAGAACAGTACAGATGTTTGTAAATGAAGCTTCTTGGGGAACCCTGTCAACTCTTTAAAAGATTTACATGGTTAGGCTGAGTCATAATTTAATAATCTTCCTAGGTACATCCCCACCTAACCTTCCCTGAAGGACTCTTAATGACTCTTTTGTGACAATGTTTTGATCTTCAGAAGAACACAATTCACGGGTGAAACGAGGCCACAGCCCCAGTGAGATCACCCAGCACGTGTCTCTTTCCCTTCACAGAAGAACATCACATAAGTAACCCACGGTCATGAATCCGCAAAGGGGAGCAGCCTTGGTTTGCCTCTTCTCCCGTGTGATGCAGGGTTTTTTTAAAGATTTTATTTTATTTTTTTTTATTTGAGAAGTAGAGTTACGGGGCGGGAGGGGGAGACAGAGAGAAAGGTCTTCCGTCTGCTGGTTCACTCAAATGGCCGAAATGGCTGGAGCTGGGCCAATCCAAAGCCAGGAGCCAGGAGCTCCTTCCAGGTCTCCCCCGTGGAGGGGAAGCAGGGGCTCACTGCTTCCACTGTTTTTCTGAGCAGGGAGCTGGATCAGAAGAAGAGCAGCTGGGACCCAAACCAGTGCCCATATGGGATGCCGGTGCCACAGGCGGAGGCTTAGGCTACTAAGCCAGAGCGCTGGCCCCGTGGCTGGTGCAGTTTTGTAAGGGAACATCCCAAGGGTTGGGCAGAGTCTCCAGAAACATGAACCCAGCAGGGACTCAGAGAAAACACCATGCATCTTTCGGGCCTACTGTTCCCTGGGCGCCTTTTTTCCTTCATTACAAATGAATCAGCTGGTCGACTACCTCACTGCCACCTAACTCTAGGGCTGCCCAGCTTTCATTTGGAATTTTTTCAGCCTCTCTGAGGAAAAGGAGTTGTCTATAGATTCAGAGAACAGACAGGACTTGCTGTGGGCAATGGACCTTGTGAATCCTATACTAATTACAAATATGCCAGAGAGAAGACACGCCCTGTGGACTTGACCTGAGCATCACCTGAAATCCTATCGGCAATTAATCCAAAGTAGGGGAGAGGAGGGAGGGAAAGGGGTCCTGGAGTGGGAGATGAGAGGGCACCAAACTAACCAAATTCATGGTGATACACGCCATAAATTAAGTTTGAAATTTTCCTGAGAGGCAGAGGAGAAAATACTTGGCACCTTCCACAGCAAAGTCATGCTCAGAAGATGAGAAAAATCATGAGGGTCAGACTGAGGGTGGCCCCAGGGCTGGTGGGATTCCGAGAAGTAGGGGGTGCAGAGGGAGTCCTACGACAGCCGAGGCTGCCTGCTGGCACAGCAGATACCTGGGCAGCAAGGGGCAGGCCAGGGGCAGGGCTCTGCACCCAGCAGCAGCCAAAACGGTGGCTCTCCTCTGTGCCACAAGAATGAAGGGAAAGGTGACCATGGCGTAGGTGGAGGCCTGGACTGGTGTGTGCACCTGGAACAGGCTGCTAGCCACCACAGACAGGGCGCTGGGCTTCTTCCCCTCAATGTCACGTCTGTGGGATCTGTCCACGTGGCTGCCTGTGGTTCTAGTTCATTCATTCTGGTCACTGTCTAGCCCTCCACCACGTTCCTGCACCACAGTATAATTGTCCATTCCACGTTGGGTTGAGATTGTTATAAACAGAGCTGCTGTGAATATTCTTCTCCATGATTTTGATGGACACCTGGACACGTTCCTCTTGGGTTTCTGTTGAGTTAGAAGTGCAACTGCTGGCTCCCATGACAGGGTTTTTTCATATTGTTCGACACAGCTGCAGTACCTCTCACAGCAGCTATACACCTTACAGAAGATAGGGGTCCTCGGTGTCACTTGCAGATGGGAACCTGAGGCATAAAGTAACATGGCTTCACGTTAGATCAGGGCCAAGGGGAGAACTTCTGCTTCATCCGACACCGTCCTTCCTGGCCACACCATACAAGAGCAGCTTCCTCTTTATTGCAATCTACAGAGCCCCTGGTGGAGTTTCAAAAAATAAGGAGCATGAGTGGCAGTGGGCAGGGCCTGCAGTGGGCGGGGAGGACACCTTCTCTCTACCACCCAGGCTTCATTTCTGCACGGGCAAATATCCACTTTGGAAAGCTGATCTCAGAGCATCAACATAAAAACCGCTTTGGGGATAAGAAAGCGCCTCAGTCCTCTGCCATGGGCAGGGCTTCCTGCGGGACCTTGCACCCCAGGAAGAGCAGTGCCACCCCACCTGAGGCTGGGGTGTGAGAGGGGAGCTGCATCCCCAGCACAGGGAGCTCCAGGGGGTTCCAGAGACCGGGCATCTAGTCTTCAGCCCACGCGTGCCCTCAAGTCGGAAACCTGCTGTTACTGTTCACATCACCCAGTCCCTTTTCAGAGTTGGTTTTTTGTTCCAAGTTCTCTCCCGTGAGACCAAGACTCACAATTCGCCTCTCCCATCCCTCTCACTTACAGTTTAAGTCATTTTCTTGACAGGATGGGTCAACACAGGCAGGAGAGCAGGTGCCATGGCGCTGATGATGGGGGGACCAGCACCTGGAGGCAGACTGGGCCTTCCCAAGCCCCGACAGCCGTCCTCAGTGTAGAACCTAGAATTGAGGGGCTCCAGTGCTATTTCTATTCTTGATTTATTGCACAGTCCTAACTTCTCTAAGATGATAGGTGTTAAAGTATTTTTTCCTAAAAGCCTTTATGATTGCAAAGTGCTTTATTACATAAAGAAATTCAATTCAATGGCTAAGGGCATGCATCTTCTTGTCTAGCCTAACCGCTCACATTTTCCACCAGGGAGCTTCTATCTGGAAAAGAAGCCGAAACTTCCCTTGAATACTTCCCTTCATTGTGAACTGAGTTTCACAGGACTCACTGCAGTACCAGGGCTGGCATTCGGCACAGGTGTCCTGATACAGCCCCGTCTTGTTAAAACACTGATGCACTCCTGTGCTAACACCCAGCTAGCCCCTGCCCCAGCCACACCAGACACCCAGCCATGACCCACCAACTGGGAAATAACTCCAGTCCAGCAGGGCAGACCCCTGGGACCTGCTATAGCACAAACACTGGCTTCCTTCTCATCTTTAACATTACAGTTGCCTTTTAATAATTTATTAGACATAACACCCATTAACTACAAAGCAATAGGTCAAAATGATTAAAAAAGAAACAGCAGAATTACATATCCAACTGGAATGAATCATATTACGCATTAATTAGTCATTTTATTCTTTTTTTGGAAAACAGATATTTATTGTCTTACAATCTAAAGATCAGAAACACAAAATGGGTGGCATTGGGTTCAACTTATGGTGGCAATAGGACTGTGTTCTTTTCTGGAGAGGTGAGGAGAAATATCCTTTTTGCCTCCTTCTCAACTTGCAAAGCCCATACTCATTTCTTGGTCTGACTGCCTTCCATTTCCAAAACTATCAATGGCACATTCTGACTTTTGTTCTCCTTATTCTCCATTTAAGGATCCTCATTATTGCATTAGGTCTAGCCAGATAATCAAGTAAAATCTCTTTATTTCAGATGACTAGCAACCTTTGTTCCTATGTGTAAGCTTCATTCTTCCTGGCTATGTGGCACATAGAATAAATGGACATGGATCTCATGTGGACATTTGGGGAGACCATTATTCTATTTCATTCAGCTTCCCTGGCATTGAACCTGGGAGCTACCATTGCATCAAAGTAATTTTTCATGTGATTATCAGTCTCATTTATTTAATGATATTTCATTCACTTAATATTGAATTACCATCATGTCCATCTCAAAGCTGTCCCTCCCAAACCTCCAAGAGAATAAAAAGTTTATAGCTCTACCTTGCCATTTTATCTGATCGTACAGGCGATCTCAGATCTATAGGTCAAACTTTGAATCCCCTTATCAGTTGGAATTACTAACTCAGAACTAGACTGACCAGACAGCCTGATTCGCCCATCAGTGAGAGGTTACCCAGAACCCAGATCTTCAGTGCTAAAACTGAGATAATCTTGAGGAAACCCAGGAATCAAACTTCTCTTCTGCCTTCCTGCCCATCCACTCACAGCTCCTATGAGCTCTGCTATTAGAAACAATGTTATTGTGGGAGATAGAGTCAGATAAGAAATGAAATGTTGTGTCTCTACGGCTCAAATAGCCATGTTCCGTTAGTACATCACCTAACTTTTTGGTTCCTAAATTGGCTCAATAGTAGAAAAAAATGTTTGCACAGATTCTCACCAAGTGTTATTGCAGTTCTTCTATGCTGTATTATGACTATGTACTGAGATGGGTCACTAGAATGTTCAGCTCAGGGCTATTGTCCTACCCAGGTTGCTGACTAACCAAATTATTTTATTCTTGAGGCTTTGTTCCAAATGACATCACCTCAAAAGATAAAACTTTGGCATCTACCTGGCTTACAAAAGAATATAATGCCAGTCCCAGGGACAATATTAAATAACAATGCCCCAAACTATTTCAAGTAGTGATAGTACCATTGGACTAAGCATGGATCCTCATAAGGTGGAGTGTTTTTCTCCACATGTGTAAAAATTCAAGGAAATTTTAGTGTGGTTAGATATCAGGTGATATATAAGAAATTATTCATGTTTATCTGTGATAATGACATTGAGTGCTGCTTTTAAAGGAGTCTACTGTAGGGATGCCCATGCAGATATTTACACATGAAACCTGCAATAGAAGAGATTTGCTTCCAAAAAAAATGGAAAGGGCAGGGGGCAGGGGAGTGCAGAGGAAGCTGGGATGAGTCCCTGGGATCCACTTTATGGTTCACTCATTTTTGTTTACCTTTGACATTCTTCAGAATAAAGAGGTCAGAAGTGTTGTTCGCCATGGATCTAAACCACCCCTGATGTAGATGGGAGAAATAGAGAAGCACCCTGGCTCAGGGCAGGGAGAGACCCAAGAGGAGTCACAGTCCAGCCGCTTCTTGCTGTAGACAATCCCCGCTTTGCTCTGTGCCGCTGCCTTCCTATCTATGAAATGCAACAGCCACCCCATCTCACACACACACACACACACACACACACATACACACACCCCATAGGGGTACTTCAAAAAGTCCGTGGAAAAATGGAATTAAATAATAAGTGTATTTTGGACCGGTGCCATGGCTCACTTGGTTAATCCTCTGCCTACAGCATCAGCATCCCATATGTGTGCCGGGTTCTAGTCCTGGTTGCTCCTCTTCCAGGCCAGCTCT
Organism: Sylvilagus floridanus; assembly: GCA_949820135.1. Classification (NCBI taxonomy): domain Eukaryota; kingdom Metazoa; phylum Chordata; class Mammalia; order Lagomorpha; family Leporidae; genus Sylvilagus; species Sylvilagus floridanus. The sequence continues at coordinate 106,011,885 of OX463244.1, forward strand.
CTGCTATGGCCTGGGAGTGCAATGGAGGATGGCCCAAGTGCTTGGTCCCTGCACCTGCATGGGAGACCAGGAGAAGCACCTGGCTCCTGGCTTGGGATCAGCACGGTGCGCTGGCCGTAGCAGCCATTTGGGGGGTGAACCAACAGAAGGAAGACCTTTTTCTGTCTCTTTCTCTTACTCTCTATAACTCTACCTATCAAATAAAAAAAAGCGTATTTTGATACAAAACATTTTGAAGTCTATATGTACAAGGAGTTTTCAAAATAATTCATAGAAAATGCATAGAATGAAAAATAAAAACCTCTAAGGAGTTTATATCATTTTTGCACCAAAAGGAACTTTTTCGTTTCTGTTCTTCCACGAACGTTTTGAGGTTCGAACAGACCTTGGCAAACAAGCTAGAAGGAGTCCCACGAGACAGTGTCGGGACAGCACTCTGAGCTCCTTGGGAGCAAAGTGCATCAAAAACGACGCTTTTTGCTAGGAGCTCACTCCCAGGGGTGTCGGGGGAAGTCTGGCCTAGATGGTTCCGGATTCCCAGAATCCCTACCGATTTCTCAGCAACTGCCTCCTGCTGGGCTCCCTCAGCCAACTGCGAAAGGGAGCAGAAACAAAACGCGCCGCTTCTGCGCGGCTGTTTACTCCTCAAACACAAAGCCCTCGTTATGTGGGCAGGTGGCAGCGCGCCTCGCTCCTCTTCGAGCTCCCTCCTTCCCTCCCGCCCTCCATTTGTTCCCCTCTGTTTCTTTGTCCCAATCCGTGTTTCCTTGTCTCCCCTCCCTCTTCCCGCCTCCTTCGGCTGGTCTAGAATGACTCAAGGGCCAGCGAGGAGGACGAAGGCAGACAGAAAGCCAGGGCGCAGAAGCACGCGCGCTCCCGGCGCTCCCTGCACAGTCGCTCTGCCACTGGGCGCTCCAGATGGACTTTTGACAGAGCGGCATGCCTTCAACTGTAGGGGGCCGGGCAAACCTCAAAAGACCCTTAAATATTTACGTGGCGGGTTTCCAAGGGTGCTTTTCAAAATAAACATAGTCAATACGTGCACACACACATTTGCACATGGACGCATGCGTAAGCACACGCGCGCGCGCGCGCACACACACACACACACACACACACACACATGTTCCTTCCTGGCCTAGCCGCTAGCAAATGTGGACCCAACCACTGACTGAATATTGACCGCAGTAAGCATTGTTGATAAACCCCGTAGGCTGGGCACCGACTGAGGACTGGCTGTGCCAGACTTCTCTACCCAGTGACAAGGCTGCTCCCGCCCTTCTCCCACCCACACAAGTCACTTCGTTTTTCCCAGCCACTATTTCTTTTTCTGTAAACTGAAGCTGTTAAAATACATAGATATCTGATCCATTGAGGTGAACTATCTATGATTCTAGGAGCAAATCAGCGTTTTAGAAAATTCCCTTAGGCTGATCTTCCTGACACCCGGATGCCTGGCGAGAGCAGGGGAAGTTCTTTTAGAATCTATGCATTGTGGCACAGTGGGTTAAGCCACTGCTCTTACCACCAGCATCCCATATTGAAGTGTGGTCTGAGTCACAGCTGCTCTGCTTCTTCTTTGTTTTTTTTTTTTTTTTCCAGATGTTATTTATTTGAGAGAGAGAGAGAGTTACAGACTCCAAATAGCCGCAATGGCCAGCGGTGGACCCTTTCGAAGCCAGGAGCCAGGAGCTTCTTTCGGGTCTCCCATGTGGGTGCAGAGGCCCAAGCACTTAGGCCATCTTCTACTGCTTTCCCAGGCCATAGCAGGGAGTTGGTTCAGAAAAGGAGCTGCCAGGACTCAAACCAGCGCCCATATGGGATGTGGTGCCACAGGTTTAGCCCACTGTGCCATAGCACCAACCCCTGGCTGCTCCACTTCTGACTCAGTTTCCACTACTGTGCCTGGGAAGGCAGTAGAATATGGCCTCAAGTGCTTGGGTCCCTATAGAGTTCCTGGCTCCTGGTTTCAACCTAGCCCAGACCTGGCTGTTGTGGCCATTTGGCAAGTGAATAAGCAGGTAAAAGATACCACTCTTTCTCTCTGTCTGTCTCTCTCTCTCACACACTCTTTCAAATGAATAAACACATTAAACATAAATTTTAAATATAAAAGAAGTCAAGCCTGTGGTCAAGCAATGGCCTGATTAGTGGGAGGGGAGAGAAGTTTGGGATCAGGGGAAAAGAAAGAAATGGCGTTCAGTTCAGTAGGGAAATGACTCTCCTATGAATAGACTCAGCCAGGGATCAGAAAGGAGTAAGTGGCATGACTGGCACCTGCTTGGATGTTTAGGAGAAAGAATCTCAAAAAAGTACAACTGGGCAAAGGGGAGTGTGGGCCTGATAGTCCCACTTCGTCACCTGAAATTCATTCTCCAGTCCCCGACAGGCATTCTGTAAGAACCAGCACTCGGTTTGAACCAGAGCCCTTTTAGAGGAGGCCCTCATGCAGTGCCTTGTTCTACACGAGGATAATAACCCCCATGGCCACCCCCTGCCTCCAGACAAGAAAGATTAAAGACTTACGCTGGGAAAGATGAGGTCGCTATTGGAGCAGTAATGGCTACATCTGTGAGTGATTACCTCTAGGATTCATTACCAAGTAGGACTCTGCTTACTTTGGCCCCTGGGAAGTCGATTTCACTGGGGGTCTTCGAAGAGGGTAGGGAGAAAGTCATTTGAGTCAAGGGGTGGGGTGGGGATGGGGGTGGAGGGATCCAAGCTTAAACAGACACACTTCACGTTCGAAAGGAAGCAAGGTCTCTCATGCACCAGAGCAGCAGAGCAGGCTTGACCTGCTGCTTCAAGCAAATGGCTCCACGAATGTGCCCAGGATCAGCAAAGACAAGAGCTGGTGCCACACAGAGGATGGAGGTGGGGGCCTGGAAGGAGGTCGCATAACCGAGTGGAGCCCAGTGGCCTGGCCATGCCTGGCCTGAGTAAGCGGTAGAGTGGTGTATCAGACACAGTTCCTTATCTCAGGGTTTCTCAGCCTTGGCTAACCATTGCAATCATTTGTGAAGCTTTAAAGGCCTCTAGGCTTGAGTCACACCACAGACTAATTAAATCAGAATCTCCAGGGGTGGAGCCTGGGTACAGAGTGTTCCAAAGACTCCTCATGTTGGGGTGGGTATTCAGCCCAGTGGTTAAGACACGTGCATCCCACATCAGAGTATATGAGTTCAGTTCACAGCTTGTCTCCTCTTTCCAGTCTGTCTGAGAGGCAGTTCAAGCACTTGGGTCCCCGCCACCCACATGGGACCCCCAGATTGAGTTCCCAGCTGCCAGCTGCCAGCCCAGGCCATTGTGGATAGCTGGGGAGCAAACCAGCAGATGAACGCTCTCTCATGTCAGGTGACTCCCAAGTGCAGCCAAGTTCAGAGCTGCCACCTATTTCCTCTTCAAGCAACCCCATGTGGCAGCATTGCTCTCACTCTCCTGGTTTTACGACAGAGAAAACTGCGGTACGGGGAGACTAACAGGACGGGGTTTACAGCACTGCAGGTAATGGAGGCAGGATTTGGACCACAGCCCATACTCCTACTCATCATGCCCCCGACCTTCAAGGCCACAGTCAGCTTTCCAGGTCCCGAACTTTTGTGGACTTTTCAAGGTAGAAAATTGGAGCTCTCAAACTATTTGCATGTATTACTCAAAATATCCCAAGGGGGCAGATGCTAGGTCTAGTGGTGAAGCCACCAATTGGGACACCCAGATTCTGTGGGCACCTGTTGATTCTGGCTCGGCTCTCAGTTCCAGATTCCTACTGGTGTACCCCCTGGGAGGCAGCAGGTGACAGCTTGAGTGGCTAGTCTGTACGGCCCACGCTGGGGGCCCGGATGGAGTCCTTGGCTCCATGCTTCAGTGCTTCAGCCCTTGCAGGCATTTTAAGAGAGAAGCCAATAGATGGTCTCTCTCTCTCTCTCTCTCTCTCTCTCAATTTAAAAGACAAGTCATAGAAATGAAACACTAACCCATATTACTGCTACATATTCCTATTGATTGGGGAGGCAAAGTTCTTTCCCTTGGTAAGGAGGACATCACCACAGAGATTGCAGTGTACTTTCCATGCTCATCAGGAGTTCTCATTCACTCATTCAACAAACATTCGGAGCCGGCTTTGTGCAGGCTCCAGCCACCCTGTGCAGATGCTCTAAGGCCCGCAGCAGCACCTGCACTGGACACCCGTGCACTGAGAGCCACAGAAGACTGCAGGCAGCTCCGAGAGGCAATCACATAGCATGCCTTTGGTGAGTGAAAAACGGGCAGTGCAAATCATAGGGTAATATAACACCTGTTGCTACCTGGTGAAACGAGATGGAGTCTCTCGGTGGAGGCAGGGGCAAATACAATGTTACGGGAAGGTGGGGAATATATTGTCACTGACCCGTATATATTTAACTCAGAGTGAGAAATGCACATTCCTGGCTGGCAGCCCTGCATGTAATGCACTGGGTGTCAGCAGGGGACATGGGCGTGGAGGTGACCTGCAGAGCCCGTGCCCCATCTAAAGAGGCAGCTGGGTCTCACCTCCAGACCAACTGGGCCACGCACGGGCGTGCTGCATTGCTGTCCGCTGTAAATACGGGTTACTTCAGGTAAGGTCTCCCAGCTTTTAAGTGGTGTCTCATTATTGTCTTTTCCAAGCACAGCCCCTCCGACTCCAATTTCCGCAGGGAGGGTAATCTCCCCGCTGGCCCCGTGGACCCCAAAGCGGCTGTTTAACACCTGTGCCCTTCCTCCTCCTCCCTCCTCCACTCTCCCCCCCTCCACCCCACCACAGGTATGCTCATTTATTTCGGCTATGGCATTTGGAACAGCACCCTGGAAATCAGCGCCCGGGAAGAAGCCCTGCACCAAAGCACGTACCAGCGCTACGACGTGGATGACCCCTTCTCCGTGGAGGAGGGTTTCTCCTATGCCACGGAGGGCGAGAGCCAGGAGGACTGGGGCGGGCCGGCCGAGGACAAAGGCTTCTATTACCAACAGATGTCAGATGCAAAGGCCAACAGCCGGACGAGTAGCAAAGCGAAGAGCAAAAGCAAACACAAACAGAACTCAGAGGCCCTGATTGCAAATGATGAGTTAGATTACTCTCCAGAGTGAGTGTGAACCCGCTAGAGGGCAGAAACAGTGGAGGTTGGTTTGCAGTAACTTAACCTGTGGGCTCCAAGGTGAAAACATTTTTGCCTCTCATTTCACAAACCCAGCCTTCCCCGAAGTCAGTCCCCAGTCATAGCCTGTTGTTTGCTGCATTAGCTCTTCTGGATTGTTCTGTTGCAGAATTTCACCCGGGTCCCCTAGCTGGTCCCCTGGTTTAAAAAAAAAAAAAACTAAACCAGAGGCAACATGAAAATCCCACTTTAGGTGCAACCATCAGAGCTGACACTGGCAAACGCTTTGCTGGTTGGATCTTTGTGGTTCTTGTCGAGATCCTAAGCAAGGAGTACACTTCTTGGGCCCCACTGAGGCAGCAGTGCCAAACAGGTGGGTGTGGCTCAGGTGGGAAGTCAGCCAGCCGAGACCACCGGCCAAGGCTCCCCTCTTCGCATGTCAGGCTGAGCGCTGCTCCCCCAGGTCAGGGTGGGCAGATGGGCGTTGGCGATTCCTCAGTGTCCTGATAACTCAGCCCCGAAAAAGTCGTGCAGAAGGCACACGCTCCTTTTTATTCACCAGAGCTCTCACAGCTTCCAAACTATAATTTCAAACTCCAGCAGAGGGCTGGGAACTCTCAGGCCACTGCCCATAAGTTCTCGCCTATCACTCAAGATGGCCCAGTACCGCGCGGTAAGGAGCAGCATCAAAGCTGACTGCAGTGCCCAGAAAACAGCTAACTAGCCTTCTCTGGCAGTGCAGGACAGAAGGGCATGGGCAAGAATGAACTCCCTACCACGCCTTCTCTTATGCCAGAGTCCACTGATCTGATAAAAGAGGTCAGCTGCGGCGGGAGCATGATTTCACGGCGCTGATATGCCTGGAAGCAGTGGGCTGTTTTGTTCTCTATGCAGATAAAAATCTTTACCAGGAAGGGTGACCCAGCCACAGAGATCACATTGCAAATTCTAGTTCAAATTTCTAAAATTATAAAGGGGGTAGTTTTTGGAGATTTGCAACCACCTGATTGATGGGTGCTACTGTGAAAACAAAAGCACGCTCAAGTGCAGCTGCTGGGTCATGGCGTTCCGTGAGTTCCCGTTTCACTTCGGCACCTTCCTCCTCGGAGTCACTCACTTCTAGAGGGTTTTTTTTTTTTCCTGTGGTTTCCCAAAGCAGTTCCGTTGAAGCTGGAAGAAATATCCACCTAGCAAGGTCTAGATTTGGGCTATAAGCGGGATCTTAAAAGAATTTTCTTAGAAACAGGACGGATGGGAGAATTTGCTACAAAGAAAAGCACAGGGGCTACCCGTTCTCCAGGCGGGGAAGGGGTTCCCGTGGCTGCGCTGTAACACGGCTGCATGTACGTGAAGGCACAGCTGGGCTAAGCTGAACTCTCTGGGAATTTCCTGAAAGGGCGACAAAACAGCACATTCCTTGCCCTCCCTCGTCTCTGTTTATTTCCATTTATGCCAGAAGTTTCCCAGAACACACCAACTAACGTTTACATCCATTCTTTCTTAAAGCCTAGGCTCACGCCATCTTGGCATGCTTTGGGTTCTGCAGAGGAGGCAAGGTGCAATGTTCTTTCATTCAGCCAACACTGATTGCGAGAATACCAAGGGCTACGTGTTGGGAAAGGAAGGGGTGTAGGCTCTGCTCTTGGGGCTCACAATCCGGGGGTGCAGCACTGGAGACTGATAAATGCAGACAGAGTAACCACAGTGGACACGTCCGCATGACCGATGCCCTGGGCTTCAGCACACATACAAAGATTCCCTACAGCTAGCCTTTTTCTTAATGTGCTTTTAAATAAATTGCATATCACATCCACAACCAGTGTATACCATTGAATTCACATAACTGCCCCTTTCCTACATCTTTTTTTAGTCCTCCGTATTTCTTTAAAACTGTGGTTTTCTGAGGTCATTTTGTCATGTTAATGTAGTGCTTGACAATGCTGCGTGTTATCTAAGCTACAGTTACAGTGCCTGGCCTGTGAAATACGTCTTTGGGTGTTCCGCATAAGCTAAATATCAGTCATCTTTTGAAAAGAAAAAGTATTGAACTGCTTTTAGGGTTCCACAAGTCTGCCCACTGTAAATACATTCTGAGCTGAGGAGATGGGGTGGAATTGCTTTTGTTAGATAAACTCAAGGGAAATACAAATGCAAAATCTGACCAGGAGTGAAAGTGCCCCTTTCACTTGTGAGTTTGGAGTTACAGTAACAAGAGTCTTGGGACAGATGTGTGTGATTTCTGTCATCCGAGAGAGAGAACACGTGCTTTGGGCAACACCAGCGGTATTGACTTGGTGCACACCCAGCAAACCACTCTCATTTCTGGAGCCCCGTGTCCTGAGCAGTACCTTTGGGTCATTTGAAGTTCTATTCAATTTTTCTGAAGGTGATAGACCATCTCCCTAGTAACCTTGATTCAAAAAGCAATTAATATGAGAGGAAAAGTTTTTTAGGGAACATAAGTATGTTTTTCTCAGGTTTCCCAGCTTCGGTGAAATGGGCCCAAATTTTGCACTGCAGTTTTCAAATATAAATCACTAGAATGACTATATTAGTGTTTTCCTGACCAGTTTCTCTTTTTTTAGATTTTTATTTTATTTATTTGAAAGACAGAGATACAAAAAGAGGTAGACAGAGAGACAGAGAGGTCTTCCATCCGCTGGTGTCTCCCCAGATGACCACAATGGCCAGAGCTAAGATGATCCGAAGCCAGGAGCCAGGAGCTTCTTCCAGGTCTCCACGTGGATGCAGAAGCCTAAGGACTTGGGCCACCTTTTACTGCTTTCCTAGGCCACAGGAGAGAGCTGGATCGGAAATGGATTAGCCGGGACTTAAACCAGAATCCGTATGGGATGCTGGTGCTATAGGCCAGGGCTGTAACCCACTGTGCCACAGCACTGGCCCCCTGACTTAATACCATGTTTGTGGGGCTACTTTAAAAGGAAGATCACCTTATAGATTATTATCATGGTAACGCAGCCCCCTTGAATGGAGTCCAAGGAAGATCTACGTTCTATGGAATTCTTCTCCAAAGCAAGAGCTCTTTGAGTGAGGTTTCCTTGTGTGGATTTGTGGTTTGGAGCCAGTTACTTGACTTTTTCCATTTTATCCTATTTACTTGGCCGATTCTACTTTACTTCAAAAGAATTAGAGGTGGCTATTAAAATATAGATGATACAAAGCAAAAATTAAGTGAAGACTCAAGGCAAGTGAAAATACAAAGAATAAGACAAAGCTAGAAATATGTTTAGTGCTCAAATGCAGAACCCTGATACACATTACTGAATTTACCAATGAGGGGGCACCTTGAAAAATAACAGAATTGGTGGTAAAAACAGGAAGTGCTCTCGCCTGGGAAAAACAAGTCTTTCTCCATGAGAGCAGAGAACTGAAATACACAGGTCACTGAACTCCCCAGATGAGATTCAAGCCTAGATTTTACGAGTGACATGTGTATGACAAATATATTGCTCTTGAGTGGTTATTCAGTAAATATCTGATGATTGGATGGAGAATAAGTGGGAAGGCAGTGAAATATTTGTGGCTTCCATATTATGTGCAGTGGCCTATATTGATACAATAATAAGCAGGAGAGAAATCCAGCTGGTAAGAAATAGGGGGAACAGGATGTGTACATACAGATCAACAGTAAGAGTGACAGGTGAGATGAGGGAGTCGCAGTGTATTGTGGGAGTTCAGTTATGGACGAGACCTCCTCCCACTGGAGAGATCATGAAGAATGCAGCACTTGTGCTGTGGCTTGTGGAATGGGCTGGGGTTCTCCAGGGAGGAATGGGATAAAGAGCCACAAAGCAGAGGGTCAGCATGAGTAATGGGTACACTGGGGCTGACAGCCATCTCCTGACTGGTGATTTGCATTGTCCCTTCCTCAAGGGAACACAAGCAGCCAATCGGACCAGACCTTACAATTTAGGTGTGATTTGTACATGGAATGATGAGAAATACGGGAAAGGCAGCTTGGGGTTCACGCACAGTCTTAGATGTCAGACTGAGCTGGCTGGCCTTCCCTGGGTGGGGCATGGCTGGGAAGTGGTTGCAGTATGAATGAGAGCAAGTCGGACTTTAAGAAAGTGGAGGCAGTGGCTCTGTATGTGCATTCAAGAGCCTAGCAAATCACACGCACTCCCAACTGATTTAACAAACTAGAGGGGAAAAATCCACATTTTAAGCAATGTATGATTCTTCTTTTGAATCCTGAGTCTGATTCCATCATCAACTTAGGAGAAATAGGTTCCTCTACCATGTGAACAGACAATGTAGAGTTATTCACAGCCGCTTTAAAATTTCCAACAATAAATTTCAGCGACCAAACCTAACCACTTTTCTGTGTACCTAATTTAAACAGCAAAACCTCAGCTCCAGGTTTGACTCTGCTGGAAGGCAAGTCCATTTTGAACTAGAGAAGAGAGCTAATTGGTAGGATTCAGCGAATAATCCCTTTGAAATTCTTAGTAACAAACTAATTCTTAGTAACTATCTACACAGTGGTGATAATGAGCTATCTAAATAAACAGGGAGGGGGGAGTGTTGGGCAACTCTCCTTCTCCAGAATCTATGGGTCGATCGGGATATAAGCCCAGTAATTATCGGGAGACAAACACAAACTCCTTTAAAGAAATATCTTTATTCTGCTGAAAAGAGCTGATAAACTTGACAGCCTTTAAGTCCTGCGTGGAGGAAGTCCGCTGTACCAGGGACTACCTGTCTCTGTCGTATAAACAGAAGCTGCACCCATCTGAGAATTCCCCGAGAAGATTAAGGAGATGTTTTTCCTCCTTCCCACTAGATTTTAATCAGGGGCCGGGAAGTCAGTGGGAAATCCACAGCGAGTCAGCCACAGGTGTGCCTACTTTTGAGCCTCACATGAGAAAGTGTGAAGTCAGAAATCAAGAACCGTGTCCAAAGCCAGAGCCTGAGCGCGTCCCGGGGCATTCTGTATTGTGTTTCGAGTTGGAATGGTGTGAATAGCAAAAAGCCCTCTGAAGCTTTCCTCTTTGCTCCGCTTCAGTAACAATGCATCCTTCTGAACCCGCTGGGCAGGCTGCCTTTGGCCATAGCGATTTCCTCTCAGAAAACAGAATGTCCATCTTTTTAGGACTTAAAACCCAAGAGAGATTGGCGGGAGTTGTGAGCCCATCAGAAGTGAACGTGTTTTCTGCAGCATCTGCTAACATAGCATTTGAGATCCTGAAGCTGCACGCCACATGCATGGAATTACAAACCCCACACAGGACTTACACGAAGCCGGCCTTGGGCTTCAGGTCTTCGGCCAGCAGGTAGCTCTGATCTCTTCCTCTTTCAAAACATTTAGTGCACATCGGTTCACATTCAGAAAGGAGGCAGCTTGTGTTAGAACTGGGAAACAGGGAGAGCCCAGAGTTTTATGTTCTGTCCCTCTGTGCTTTCATTTTCCTCTAGTACGCTCTCCTGACCTTGACATTGGTGGCATTGGGTCATGTGAATTTCCCTGAAAGTGTAGACTTTGAATGATTGTGTTTGTTCTGATATCGGGATGAAGAGACTCTTCCAGGCACATCTCCACACTGGGCTCAGCAGTTGCTCATGTACTTGTCTTAGGGCACAGTCTCAAAGTCGAGAATTTACTCCGGAAATCATGAACCTACACTTTCCAAAGCAAAGACTCTGTTTATGTTCTGATAGTGCATAAATACCTCAACTGTCTAGGCTGAGAGAAGGGGCCGCAGGTTTCTAAGAGAGCAGCTATTTCCCTCATTCCATGTAGTCACATGATCTGACACCGGGACTCAGCATCCCAGCTTTTCTCACTGTGGAAAAGAATCGTTACTGTGGAAAAGAAATGTTACCGTGGAGGTCATATCCAAAGTTACACATAACGGCTTGTAAATTTTACTAACTTGTTTCATTTCTGGTCCTTGAGAAGTACAACTTGCATCTTGCAGATGGTAATTTCTGGTGTCGTTCTCTGCTATTTTATTTTTTTGGTATGAAATCGCTGTATTTGTTAAAGTTTATTCGTTTTGTGGTTTTTAATCCCCATTGGTGCACTGTACAATGGGGTGTTGTGTGTCATGAAGAAAGAAAAAATATGCAGATGTGTTATGAAGTGTCTTTTATTTTCAAATGACTGTGATGTTGACAATATATTGATTTATCAAGATACTAAGGGAAAATTCTAAATTTACCAAAATGTGTATATTTTAATAAATGCATAAAGCTTTTTTATTGTGTGCCTTTAAATTTTAAAACGGGCTTATAAAGAAAATCAGCAACAAAGGTATCTCACTCTAAAATATACATAGTAATGTAAAGCTTTGACATATAATTCTCTCAAGAAAGACAAGAGAGAGAAAAATTTTCCCATATTCTGTTAACCTTAACCAGTACCTGAAGTCTGTTACTTGATTTCCAATCTAAAATAGAGATGATTAAGTGACTCTTGCCTTAAGTGTTTCAATTGTCCTTTGTAGAAAAACCAGACAAATGAGCTCATCTTGAATCTAATTGCATTATTGTGGAAAATTCATTTTCAGAATAAAAATATTTTAAAATATACACAGCTAGTTGACTAATAAAATTTAAAGAAAGTCAGTCCCATGCTACCTTTTGAAATGTATTTGACTTCCACAAGGTGAGTATAAGTGGTTCAATCTCCACATACCCTTTTCCTGGCCAGGTACATGGTTGTCCTGAGACCTGCTCACCACACTGCCTCTTTAATCTCCACTCAAGCCACTGCCCCTCCACCCTCAGTACCATCTTACATTGCATACAGAGCATCCCATGCATTGCCTTCATTCCTTTTAAGGATTAATTGATGGAATGTTACCTCCTCACAGTCCTAAACCCAGGTACACAGCTTTAACAGTGGCTTCTTATTTTTTTATGGTCCAGGTAATATCTGGAGAAGAGGCAGAGGATGTATAGGAGGCTGACAGGTGCATGTGAGATGCGAGGGAACTGCTGCATCTCTATGTCTTTGAACTCATTGATCTCCTTTGCAAAGGTCCACCTGTCTGGGTAGCAGGGGACAAAAAGCCTTAAATGCATGAATTCCAGACCACAACTCTCCTCCAGTTTTGTCTCTTTTAGACAACTGCATCTCTTTGGGATAAGTGCTCAGTATTCTCAGTCTCCCCTCCCTCTTGTTTCTTTCCGAAAACAGAACCAAAAACAGCTCACACAATAATGATCTCAGAAGCTGTGGAATGGATGTGGGTACAGGTGAGACTGAATTTTCTGGACCTTTAATGAGGCTGCTGTAGAATCCCAAGACTGGCACAGCTGAAGAGGGACTGGCCCATCCGGCCACACAAGTGTGGCATCGAACTTGTGAAGTTCCTGCAGGTCTTTCCTGGTCCCCTTTAGAACCCACTGCATGTTACCCCAAAACTTAGGAAACCAGAGCAATACCTGAGCCTTGAGCATCAGCCATGTCCTTTATTATTAAAACATTGTCACTTCTTGGCTCTGCTCATTGAGACTTGGAGCCATAGGTGTATAGCAGCCTGCTCATGAAAAACACTGCTAAATTTTCATTACTTGATGAGTCCACTGCTAAACACAATTATCATTAAAATTTAACTTCTGGGGCCAGCGCTGTGGCATAGTGGGTGAAGTCACCACCTGCAGTGCCAGCATCCTATATGGGCACCAGTTCTATTCCCGGCTGCTCCACGTCCGATCCAGCTCTCTGCTATGGCCCGGGAGTGCAGTGGAGGATGGCCCAAGTCCTCGGGCCCCTGTACCCGCATGGGAGACCCAGAAGAAGCTCCTGGCTCCTGCCTTCAGAATGATGCAGCTCTGACCATTGTGGCCATCTGGGGAGCGAACCAGCAGAAGGAAGACCTCTCTCTCTCCCTCTGCCTCTCTGTGGCTCTGCCTTTCAAATAAATAAATAAATAACTCTTTTTTAAAAAGTGGGAAAAAATTAACTTCTATCCACTTTTCATTAATTCTACTGAAAACGAAGGTAAGAAATTCTCAAAACTAATTGTCTTACTACATTTGACTGTTGTCTCAGCTTTTGAGGTTATTTGCTGCTATTACATCTAAATGGGAGAAACACTGTATAACAATGAGCTATTGCACATCTTCTCCAACTTCAAGTGTAATGAGTTCACACTGAAAATTAGCCTTGGTGGGAAATTGGCAAATGCTGCAAAGCCAGGAGAGCTGGCTAGAAACGTCTGTAAGCACATCACTGCTCATGCCCTTTCCAATTTACGAACCCACTCATTGTGTGCAGATTTCTCACTCCTACCACACCTCTACCCACAAAAGAAAAATCCTGCACAAGTATTTTTCCCCTTCCAGCCACCTATTTCTCTTCCTCTGCCCACCATCTAGCAAGAACAGACAGGGCTAGATTTCCACTCTTCTTTCTCTCTGATAAGGACACCCTCACATGACATTCTCCTTGTTGGGGACAACAACCTCATAAATGGCCAAAGGGTTGCCCATTTTTTACCGTGGAAGACACTACAATTAGTAACCAAGAGGCATCACTGGACAATCTGGAACTAGGAATTATCAGAGTTAAATCTAACTGGATCAATATTCCAAAATAAAGCCCCTTTATGTGGACCTCAGAATTAAAAGATTATTCAAGTATAAGTGTTGGGGAGGATGTGGAGGAATTGGAACTCTTGTAGACTAGTAGGAATGTAAATTACAGCTGCTGTGGAAAATGGTATGACGGCTTCTCAAAATATTCCTAATAGTATCACCATATGACCCATAACTTCACTTCTGTGTACACATGCAAAAGAATCAGAAGCAGGGTTTCAAAGAGAGATCTTTCTACTCCCATGTCCATCACAGCATCACTCACAACAGCTAAAATGTGGAAGCAGCCCAAGCGCCTGGCTATACATGAATGGATAAGCAAAATGTGGTCCATACACACATTGGAATACTCAGCCTTAAAATGGGAGGAAATTTTGACATAGACTACAGTGTGGATGAACTATGAGGAAATTAGATTAAGTGAAAATAAGCCAGTTACAAGAAGACAATTGTTGTATGATTCCACTTAGAGTGAAGTACTTGGAATAGCCAAAATGATAAGACAGATGGTATACTGAGGTTATGTAGAGGATCAGAGCTGCTTTCGAGTCATCATCTCCTTAGGCTGTATCTCAAAACCATTTTCAAATTAAGTACTTGATTAGAAATGGAGGGGATCCCCACATCCTACACACCCCATTGGTGGCTCTTCCACATTTGATTTCCAACTATCAACAGTTAACGGGCTGGCAGACTCTGTTCAGAGTCAAATGCCCCTCCTGCCCTTTGCCTACACACATTTCCTAGAAGGACCTAGAATCAGTCCTTCCATTCTCAAGTTGGTCTCCCTCAAATCCAGGGCAGCAAAATGCTCTGCTGTGCGGCTCAGAGAGAAAACCATATACCCTCATTTCTTGGTCTAGAAACACCAAATCTCCAAGCCTTTCTACCAATCTCTGTAAGCCTGCTGCTTCCCCGTCAGCGCCATTTAGAGTGTTTTTAGGAAGGAATGAGCCTTCTGCAAGTCAATTAGCTTGATGAGATAAGTACTGTGGCAGGCTATCCTTCAGAGAAGGGAAATACAAATGATTTGTGACTCTAATTAACTTCAAACACAGCAATAGGAATGCAATTTGGAACAGAATCCAAAGAGGAAATAGTTCATCCAAATTCAATTCTGGTGGCTGCAAGACTGTGATTGAATTTCCTTCCGAGCGCAGACACTCCTCACGGGTGGGATGGGGAACAGAAAGGGACGTCCCGGGCAATGGGGCTTCCCTGTTCTGGATTTCCAAAGCAGACCCTTCAAGTTCAGAGATGAAGTTGGTTCAAGGTGTGGGAGCCAATGTTCTTACCATCCTCACTCAGCCTTGTCTGCTGGGTCCCAGAATGTGGAGACTGGGTTAAGCCGAAAGGGCAGGGAAGGAGATGTCCTGCCCAGGACCACAGCAGACAGTGAGTCTTGAGCATCAGCAGAAGAAAGCCACTCTGCCCTATCTGGGATTCCTCCATCAGCTACCGAGGCCAGCGCTCCTAGCTAGGAAGGAGGGCTCAAATGCCTTCATGGTTAACCCCCAGCAAGAAGGAGCACCTTGTCTTCATCCACCCCCACTGAGATTGGAAGGGCTGACATCACAGCTTCCTTCCCAGAAATCCTAATGTCCCAAAATGGAACTTGCTTAAATCAATGACATTATAACTAACAATCTCAATACAGATATCTTGTAAAATCCTCAGAGAATTTGTTCTAGCACCTCTGCAGATACCAAAATGCACAGATGCTAACGTCCCATGTATCAAATGTCCTCATATATCCCTGGTGTTGTGGTGCAACAGGCTGAATCTTCATCTGTTGTTACAGGTGAAATGGCAGCAGAGAAATGTTTCCAATGGAAAAAGCAGAAGAAGAGTTTCCAATGGACAAGGCACAGAGAAAGTATTTAAAAGTATTTAAAAGCAAGATTTATTTAAGTCAGAGACCTCCAGCCACAGTGGCCTAGAGCGGGGCTCCAGGAGAGGAAAAAACCAAAGGGACTGGTGGTCCTGGGGTTTTTAAGCACAATGTTGGGGAAGAAAAAAAAATTTATCAGCTTGACATTCAGTTACAAGGCAAGGACAAAACCTGTCAAAAGACCAGATCTGTAATCTTGTTTTCCAAGAGGTGGGATACGTAACTTGTTCTTACAGTAAACTCTGAGCTCAGAAAGATGGAATCCCCAGTACCTTGCTGTTCTTTTGGTAAAATGGGAAGCTTCCAAGGTGTGGGCAGGTGTGGTGGAATGAGAAGGCCATGCCAAGATGGCCACTGGCAACAGAGTCTGTCTGGCAACAGGCTGTGATTGTATGGCTTCAGAGACTGCCTGGCAACAGGCTGTGATTGGTTAGGGCATAGACTGGCCCTTGACCAGATTGGCTGCTTTGGCTATATAAGCTGTTGTAGCAACTGAAATAAACGAGTCTGCAGGCTGCTTGCCTCAGGCCTGCTTTCACCTGACTCCCAGGGTCTGTGTGGTGACTCCGCACCTCTTGCCCCCACCACCCTCCTCCTCCCAGAAACAAATTCACTGCAACAGGAAGGCAGGTACTTTTGACCTTGCTAAAGATAACTTTTGGGGAAAGAAAGCATTTTGCACCCTAAATTTCCATAGGGACCAACCTGACTGCCTATTAACCCATCTGACTTTTCACACTATGATGCCAACATACCATATTGCAGCACCGTTCAAGATCTGGCTACTCTGCTTCCAGTCCCTGCTAATGTGCCTGGGAAGGCAGCAGAGAATGGTTTAAGTCCTTGGCCCCTGCTATCCATATGGGAGATTGGGATGGAGCTTCTGCATCCTGGCTTTGGCTGGCCCAGACCTGGCTGTTGTGACCATCTGGGGAGTAAACTAGAAAATGAAATCTCTCTCTCTCTCTCTCTCTCTCTCTCTCTCTCTCTCAACTATCTATCTCTACCTCTTTCTTTCTCTATGTCTGTCTTCTTGCTATCTCTGTTATTCTGCCTTTCAAATAAATAAATGAACTTTTTAAATATTTTATTTATTTATTTATTTATTTATTTATTTAAAAAGCAGAGTTACAGAGATAAAGGAGAGACAGAGATTTTCCATCCTGTTTCACTCCCCAGGTGGCCACATTGGCAGGGGCTGAACCAGGCCAAAACCAGGAGTCAGGAGTTTCTTCCAGGTCTCCCATGTGGGTGGCAGGGGCCCAAGCACTTGGACCATCTTCTGCTGCCTCCCAGGCCATTAGCAAGGGGCTGGATCTGAAGTGAGGCAGCCAGGACTCCAACTGGTGCTCATACAGGATGCCAGCATTCCTGCAGCAGCTTTACCTGCTACACCACAATGTCGGCCCTATGAATCTTTTCTAAGCAAAATAAAATATACTGGTATTTGAATTTAATCCATTTACATCCTCTTATTTATTTTAAATCATCTCTAAATCACTTCTTTTTTTTTTCTATTTGACAGAGTTATAGACAGAGGGAGAGAGAGAGAGACAGAGAGAGAAAGGTCTTCCTTCAGTTGGTTAAATCCCCAACGAAGCCAGGAGCCAGGTGCTTCCTCCTGGTCTCCCATGTGGGGGCAGGGGCCCAAGTACCCGGGCCTTCCTCCACTGCCTTCCTGGGCCACAGCAGAGAGCTGGACTGGAAGAGGAGCAACCGGGACTAGAACCTGGCGCCCATATGGGAGGCTGGCGTGACAGGTGGAGGATTAACCAAGTGAGCCACAGCACCGGCCCCCTCTAAATCATTTCTGACGTTGATACAATGTAATTGCTATGCAAATAGCTGTTATACTATGTTGTTAGGGAATAATGGCTGCAGAGAAAAGGTCTGCGCATGTTCGGTACAGACTCAGTTTTTTCCTAGTATTTTTAATCTGCAGTTGGTTGAAGCCACAGATGCAGAACCTGAGGATGAGGAGGGCCAGTTGTACTCTATAGGGAATAAAACCATGTTTCAAAGAATGTTGATTCAATGACATGAATAGTTTTCATGGACATTTTTCAAGTAGAATTAAAAACTATATATAGTGTGTCTTTAGTTTGAAAACATATGCATCTTACATAGTATGGAGAAATACCTGGAGGGAGAGTGTATAGATTGTCAACACGGTTACCTCTGAGAGTTTTGATTTGTGGTAGTTTTGCGTTGTCTTCTTTATAGTTTTTCTCATTTTCTACATAGTCTTCAAAGCATATTTTACTTTTAAAATCAGAAATAGAATGTAACGAGCTTTTTATTTCCTATGACATAAAGGCTTTTTCAGATATGTGACGCTTCCTAAATAACAAATCAAGAGAACACCTCTCCCCGAGAAAAGACACAATATAGAAGCTACGCTCTGGGGCCAGCATTTGGCCTAGTGGTTAAGATGCCCATGACTGGGTTTGAGTCTTGGCTCTGCTTCTGATTCCAGCTTCCCGCTAATGTCCACCCTGCAAGGCAGCAGGTGATGCTCAAGGAGTTGGAGTCCTGCCACCTTCGTAGGAGACCTAGATTGTTGAGTTTTAGGTTCCTGGCTTTGCCTAGCCTAGCCTGAGCTATTGCAAGCATCCGGGGATTGAACCAGCAGATAGGAAATAACCCCCCCTTTGTGTGTGTGTGTGTCTCCCCCTCTCTCCTTTTAAATAAAATCAAATAAAAAAAACAAAGCTTAAAAAAAATCAGCAGCAACGCTCTCTAGAGCATGCCATACCCAGGCTGCTCTCTTCATTGGCACACCTACATTTAGGATTGGTCCGTGGAAAGATTCCACACTCAGAGCTTATTAGCATAAATGCTTGATTCACATATAATATGTATTGACTTGTGTGTTTCTTTTCCAGGGTATAAGTGTGACAATCATTTCATATATATAAATTCTCAATTAGGAAAACAACTGTAGTTGGGGTTTCTGAAAATAGGGTCACTGTAATGATGGCACAGAATTCCACAGTAACAGGTCAGCCTCGAGCTTTCAGGCCGTTGACCTCTGGAGAACATTACAACAGCACTGCCTCCTTCACAACATGGTGACACAACATAAACCCCAAACATGTACCTTCACACGTCGCTTAACAGCTAGGCTACGTCCTGAGACACATGTCTGGTGATTTCATCATCGGGCAAACATCACAAAGCGGACGGTGGTAACAGCACTTGGTGATACCATCTTCCAGGACCACCCTCATGTACGTGGTCAGTCACTGCCTAAAACATCCCCTCCCAGCACACATCTGCACTTGGATTGTTATGTACTAAAGTCCAGCGTTCATTTGTTCCAGGTGTCAAGGATGACCGCCCAAAATCACAATTATAAAGGACAAATGCATGTATTTGTGTATTTCCTTGTAAATACTCAGCATAATCCTTCCATCAAGTATAATATGCACCAAATACACCTTTGCATTGCCTTGGGAATACTGCCTGTCACATGGAATATGTTCAACAATTATTTGTTTAATCGGATTGGGCAGAATTCATCCACAGCTAACAAAAATGTAATTATTCCAAAATGTACCCATCAGTCGAGACTCATCCGTGAAACACACCCTTCACTAAGATCATTCGTCGACTTAAATGCTTCCAGTGGCTCTGCACTGCCAGCGGCAAAGCCCTTCAGAGCCTGCATGCAGCCATATCTCAGGCCCCAGACCGAAGCCTCCCCCTGCCTCCAGTATTCTGACCCTAGCCAGCTCCTCACTGCTTCCCAAGCATGCCGGCTTCCTTCTTAGGTCTTCTTGAACATCCTTCACCCCTGATCCATTCAGCAAACTCCCATTTTTTCTCCCAGTTTCTCACAAGTGTATGCTCTCTAGGGATTTATCAAATCTACCCTCAGCTCCAACTCCTCCTCCCCCAACATGTGCTCCCATAACATTTATTTTTATGAATAGAGCATTTTGCATATTCAGTAGTTATCTATGTGTCTCTCTCCTCCTATAAATCAGAAGCCTCCAAAAATATGCAAAAAAAGATAACATTCACTTTTTTTTTTGACAGGCAGAGTTAGACAGTGAGAGAGAGACAGAGAGACAGAGAGAAAGGTCTTCCTTCCGTTGGTTCACCCTCCTCAAATGGCCTCTACAGTCGGCGCACTGTGCCAATCCCAAGCCAGGAGCCAGGTGCTTCCTCCTGGTCTCCCATGCGGGTGCAGGGCCCAAGGACCTGGGCCATCCTCCACTACCCTCCCAGGCCACAGCAGAGAGCTGGACTGGAAGAGGAGCAACTGGGACAGAATCCAGCACCCAGACCGGGACTAGAACCCGGGGTGCTGGAGCCGCAGGCGGAGGATTAGCCTAGTGAGCCGTGGCGCCAGCCCAACATTCATTTTCTATAACATTTTCTCAGATGTTTTAATCTTAAGGGAAAAAAAATAAGCCTTCTATTCAGTGTGCTGGGCTTCTGTTGTGTTGCATTGTGTTTGTAGTCTTATGTTGCCTGATACTGTGTTGTGTTGTATAGTTTTGTTATACATCATGTTGTGTTGTATTGTATCACATTGTGTTATGTTGTGTCACATTGTATTGATTGTGTTCTAGTTTGTTATATTGTGTTGTGCTATAATGTATTACATTCTGTTGTGTGGTATTTTACTGTGCTGTATTGTATTCTATTGTATTGTGTTGTGATCCATTGTGTTGTGTTGTTTTATATTACATTGTGTCATCTTTTGTGTTGCTGTATAGTGTTGTGTTTTTGGTGTCATATTATATTGTGTTGTATTGTATTATCACGTGTTGCATTATACAGAGCTTTCTGTAAGTTCTGTACAGAGCCACATTTCAGCACAGCATCCCTTGATGGGTCAAGAGCTACTGAGGACAGAGGATCTTTGTCACTGAGGAAGGAGAGACAGTGCCCCTCGTGCTTTCATTCAGAACATGCTATTTCATAGACTACAAATACCATTTAAGTGGATTACAGATTGCAGTGTTTTTGCTAAACCAACGCACAAAAAGAGCTAGACATTTTAAAAGTTTCCTGCAAAAATAATGTTTTTGGCATTGCAGCAAAAACAATGAAGTCTAAAAAGTTGCCACCTAACAAGAATTTGAAAGCAAAATAAACACTGTTAATCCATGATATTGTAACAATTAATAAGAAAGCAACTGCTTTTCAAGGAATATCAGTCTTATGGAGAGACCTCTTTGAAAAAAGAGATATTTGGACATGTGTGTGATCTTACTACTAAAGATATGTATCAACTATTGAGTCTTATTATATATACAAAAAATTGGGGGCCGGCACCCACAGCTCACTAGGCTAATTCTCCGCCTGCAGCACTAGCACACCAGGTTCTAGTCCCGGTCGGGGCGCTGGATTCTGTCCCAGTTGCTCCTCTTCCAGTCCAGCTCTCTGCTGTGGCCCAGGAGGGCAGTGGAGGATGGCCCAAGTGCTTGGGTCCTGCACCCGCATGTCTCTCTCTCTCTCACTGTCTAACTCTGCCTGTCAAAAAAAAAATATTTGGAATTGTTAAACCTGGTTACAAATCAAGAGTCTGAATGGGTGTTTTTGTTTTCATTTTCTTTTTTTTATGTTTTTCTTTCAATTTTTACATGGGTTTTTAGATCATTTCCTAGAAATCTAAAAAATGTAACACATTCTGATTAGTGTGCAAAGGTAACTAAAAGTTGTTGAGGAAACTGAATAACTACTGACAAATTGTCATACAAATCTTTGCAAAAATGATGGAGAAAATTGATACAACAGTATAATGGTTTAGTGATGTATTTCTCCTATGTGGTTCTATATGTTCATATTTCTTTTTTCAGCCACAGTATCTGTTAAAACAAAGCAATTAAATTAACTGAACTAAAGAATCAGACTCTTGGGGATGGCGCTGTGGTGTAGTAGGCTAAGCCTCTGCCTGTGGCCCCAGCATCCCATATAGGCACCAGTTCATGTCCTGGCTGCTCTTCTTCCAATCCAGCTCTCCGCTTATGGTCTGGGAAAGCAGTAGAAGATGACCCAAGTCTTTGGGCCCTTGCACCCAAGTAGTAGACCTGGAAGAGGCTCCTGGTTCCTGGCTTCGGATCAGCTCAGCTCTGGCCATTGTGGTCATTTGGGGAGTGACCCAGTGGATGGAAGACCTTTCTCTCTCTCTCTCTCTCTCTTTCTTTCTCTCTCTCTGTCTCTACCTCTCTCCGTCTTTCAAATAAATAAATAAATCTTTAAAAAAAATCAGACTCTTGAATCTTTTTATACTAAATATTAAATAATGAAGTAAGTTTAAACTCATCACTATGAATAAAATATTATTACAAATATAGAAGAAATAAAAAGTTTATATCATTAGTAAATAATATAAAATAAAAATGTTGATGGTATTTTTCACATCCTTTTAATCTTTTGTATATATTGTATACTGTATATATTAGTTGTACATTTATATAATTAAATAACCATGCACATGTACTTTTAGTTACTAAAAGTTCACAAAATGAAAATCTTCTAAGATTTAACAGCATAGATATTAAAAGTGCCCATGTATAGAATGTGAAAGGAAACACAGAAGGAAAGAAATTCTCTGAGTAAGCCATAGTCTGTTTATTGCATGATATTCATAGCAACATGTATCCTTTTTTTAAAGATTTATTTATTTGAAAGGTAGAGTTACAGAGAGAGAGAGAGAGAGAGAGAGATCTCCCATCCACTGGTGCACTCCTCTAATACTGCAACAGCCAGGGCTGGGCCAGGCTGAAGCCAGGAGCCAGGAGCTTTTTCTGGACCTCCCACATGGGTGCAGGGGCCCAGGAACTTGAACCATCTTCCACTGCTTTCCCGCAGCATTAGCAGAAAGCTGAATGGGAAATGGAGTAGCCAGGACTCGAATCCATGCCCATAGGGGGATGCCGACACTGCAGGCCACAGCTTAACCACAGCGACAACCCTGAATAAAATCCTTTCTAAAGATGCTGATGGCCTAGAATTTAAACAACACCATTGACTAAAATAAAGTAATGTGAATGAAGCAGGTATGTGGCGCCGCAGGTTAGGCCTCTGCTTGGTACCCCTGCATCACATCAGAGCAGCTGTTCAAGTGCCTACTCCTCCACATGTGATGCAGCTCCCTGCCAGTGCATCCGGGAAGGCAGCAGCTGACGGCTCCAGTGTCTGGGCCCCTGACACTCACCTGGGAGCCTCTAATAGAGTTCCAGGTTCTGACTTTGGCCTGGCCCACTGCCAACTATTGCAGGCATCTGAGGGAGTAAAACATGGCTAGAAGATTCTCTCTCTCTCTCTCTCTCTCTCTCTCTCTCTCATCTCTCTATCAAATATATGAGAAAAGTAAATAAGCATTTTTTACAAAAGAAAATAATGTGGCATTGAGTATCCATGTAACGAATAACAGTGGCAAGGAATTCTATATTATAGTCTCAATTTATGGTACTCTCAAGTTCTGATCTTTAAATAAATCCACTTGTTCAAACAAAGGCACATTCTAATATATTTCCTAAGAACACACTAATTTGAATTCATGAACATGATGAAATTCTACCCTGTTTCCAGAAAATACCAACCCAGTTAGTGAAAAGAACACAGAAGGAAATTAGAGGCATTTTATGACTTGTCATTATAGAGCAATTTAGTGCTTTGAAAATGAGGTTGGAACATGTTTTGCTTTCCTCTCACAAATTCCATGAAGCTTTGTTTCCATTTAACAGATTAGAAGATGGATGCATGTGAAGCTAATTCACTTGTTCCTGTGCCCAGAGCTCTGGGCGCCCACAAAATATCTTACTGATTCTTCTTCAGACAAGCGGCCATCTCAAAAGGGCTTGAGGTCAGCGTGATGACCTTGTGAGCTGAGGTGAGCGGCCTTGGGGACCGTGACATGAACCATGGATGAAACAGAGCAGCCAGCTTCCAGGACACAATCCCAGGGAACACTGTTCTCTCCACGGGTGGTAACCATATGGGGCTTGTTAACTCCCAGCGACAGTGCCGGCGGAGGCATCCAGGGTTCAAGGAGGGTTCAGATACATTCATGGAGAGCAGCTCTCACGGAGTGGAAGCTGAGTGTGTTCGGGGACGACTCCACACTTCAGAGACGTCCCTCGTGACGGACACACCCCACCCTTCCCCCACAAGGGGCACAGTGCTGAGACGCGCCTGTTCTCATGGTGACATCAGGAATAAACCCCAGGCCACCAGGTGCTCGGGCACCGAGGGAGTCTGACAGCCTCCCCGTCTGGCTCAGTCTCCCCTCCTTGGTGTCGGAGGGAGCATCCATGACTAAGAAACCAGAACCCTGGCTTCTTTCTTCTCCACCGTGAAGCCAACTATTTTTCTAAAACTCAGTTGAAGCCCTTCCAGGGGCCTCCCAGGATCGGCAGTAGCTCAGCTAGACCTCCCAGGCCCATGGTGCACTCTTTTTTTCTTTTCAAATTTTAAAGCAAAGCTAGTTAACTTCCCAAAGGCTCTGCACAAAAAGCACTCCATTGTTCGCCCCAGGAGGTCCTATTGGATGACTGCTACGCTGAGGGTTTTCCGACCCAGTGACTTCTTTGCTAGAAACAGAACTTATGCGCTGGTTTGGGCATTGTGGTTTGCATCCCGCTGTCCTGCCCTCGTGGGACAACACTGGGGATTGATAGCCGGGGAAACCACAGGGGAGCAGGCCTACCCTAAGGTGCTCCTGCGTAACTCTACCTTTTACACATGGATTATAATGTCGGGTCATTAATTAGGACTTCAAAGCCTACAAGATAACTTATTCCCTGTGGTAGTTAATTCCCCTCATTTCCTGTCCCTGGACTGATGGGGAATATGAGTCTCCATTTCCTCTTTCCAGAGATACAAATATCTCATAGCCCTTAGCCTGGAAAGTAGCTCAAGTTCTTTGTATTTTCCAACGCACTACAGATAAAAGACCCCGCTCTAAGACACCCGTTTAGAAGACTCACATATCTCTAAATTAATATTTGTAATTGGGACAGTATTTATGTTAAAGAGTCTTATTTTAATTTTAATCTGTTCTTTCATTAGATGTCTTTCCATCATAATTCATTCTACTTTCTTAGGGAATAAATTCCACTTGAAGGCAAAGCAGTGGTTACTACCTTTATAGACAGACTTCAAAGATTATAACCCTGGCTATGGGATCTTAGGCAATTTACTTAATCTTCATGCCTCTGTTTTGTCATCTGTAAAATGAGTATACTGATGGCCTATAACTCGCAGGACTGCTGTAAGACTTAAATGAATAAATATTTGTATGGTACATCCCATGTTATTATTTTGAGTGTTTCTCTTTAGTATCTTATGAGAAAGGTATCTATTCTACGTTCTCAGTTCTCTGCATTTTGTCCACTATCATTTAGCTTCATTTCCTCAACTCCAAGCACCCTGCAACAGTATGAGAACTGGCCTTAGCATTAGAAGACAGGTTCAGATCCTGCCCTTGATACTAAGTCTACAACCTTGGCTCATTATTTCACATCCCAAAGCCCATTTCCCCACATGGGAAAAGGAGGTTATGTGTTCCTTATAGAATTTTCAGAAGGGTCACTTAGACTATGAGTTTCCTCCACAATCTATTCTCTTCTTTTCATAGACTTCATCAAAAGTTTAGCTGGGCTTCTAACCACCTCCCAAAAGCAGAAGGAATATGCCCTTAATGTTCTGCTGCTGGCATCTTGAAAAATCTTTAAGATTTATTTATTATTTATTTGAAAGGAAGAGAGAGTGAGAGAAAGAGAGCAAGCAAGCTTCCCATCTTCTGTTTCACTCCTAAATGGCCAAAATAGCAGGGGCTCGGCTGGGCAGAAGCCAAGAGCCCAGAGCTCCATCCAGATCTCTCACGTGGGTGACAGGGACCCAAGAACTCAGGCCATCACCATCTGCATTCCTAGACACATCAGCAGGGAGCTGAAACAGGGGCAGAGCAGCCAGGACTCAAATCTGCCCCCTATACAGACGCCAGCATTGCAGGCTGTAGCTTAGCTCACCGTACCCCAATGCCAGCCTCTGACATTTTCGCTTTATAAATTTATTTAGGTGTCGATGTATTTATTTGAGAGCAGCGACAGAGACAGACAGCTCCTCTCAACTGGTTCACTCCCCAGATGCTCATAATAACCATGGGTGGACAAGCCCAAAATCAGGAGCCAGAAACTCAATGGGTGGCAGAGACCCAAGTACTCGAGCTGTCACCTGCTTCCTCCGAGGGTACCCTTTACCAGGAAGCTGGAATTGAGAACAGATGTGGGACCCACACCCAGGTACTCCCCTAGAGGAAGCAACTTGCTTAACCACTAGGCCAAATACTTGCTCCAAAATCTTGAAAGCTTTAATAACCTGATCACCAAACTTGTGCTTTCTAAGATTTACTTATTTGAAAGACAGATTAAATAATGGAGAAGGAGAGACAGCGATCTCTCATCCACACTGATTCATTCCCCAAATGCCCACAGTACTTGGTACTGGGCCAGGCTGAACTCCATCTGGGTCATGTGCGAGACAGGAACCCAAGCACTCAGGCTATCATCTGCTGCCACCCAGGCACATGAGCAGGATCCTGGCCCAGAAGTGGAGCCGCTGAGACTCGAACCAGGCATCTGAGAGAGGATGTGAGCACCCCAAGCAGCACCTTAACCTTCCTCACAACACTTGACCCTGAACTTGTGTTTTACAAGTGAAGACTGATGAGACAATGGTGCATATATGGGAGCAGAGACAATAACACTCAGTACAGGCACCCGTGGTTTCTTGCCACTGTATTTTCACATAGCATTCACGATACCTCAGGAGTAGAGAATTCTGCTGGACTATGATGTGGGGGAGTTCAGCAAGACCCAAAGCAAGTGCAGGGGTAAGCATGGGTTGTGTCTGTGACCAAGGGCTGCGCTGAGGGACCTGAGAGCACCAGCAGTGGGGCTGTCTTGCTTCACACGTGCAGAAAGAAGGCAGAGTGCTAAGAAGCATGGGTGGCCTAGGAACCCTATCCTAGTCCTTGTATTAAACCATTTCATATTGAAAACACAAGGAAAATGAAATGAAATGAAAGAAAGGGAAATCCAGGGCAACTTTTTATTTCCGTCCTTTCTTACCTGTAAGCTGAAGGTGGAGAGTGTTGGTAGAATGTGCACATTAAGAAGTAAAACTAAACACAATTGAGTTAGCTTTGTGCAATGTTTCTAGTGTTCTAATAAGATCAAAATACAAATGCACATATGAGCTATGAAGTACAAACCATGGAATTTCAGTGTCTCTGCATAAAAGTGAAATACTCTTACATTCAAATGCACTGAAAATTGATATAGCACCAAATACAAACTAAATGGTAAAATGCATGCTAGTGACTAAAATTTTTAATTTGTCTTGACAGAGAACAATATTAAATAGAAAAAAAATACCATGCCACATCAAGACATGGCAGAAAAAGAAAAAAATTACAATTCACTATCTTTAGCAATACTTTTTGTCCTGCTTTTTGTAAAGATTTATTTAGTTATTTGAAAGACAGAATCACAGAGAAGTAGAGACACAGAGAGAGAGGTCTTCCATCCACTGGTCCACTCACCAGATGACCACAATGGCTTGAGCTGCACCGATCTGAAGCCAGGAGCCAGGAGCTGCTTCTGGGTTTCCCACGTGGGTGTAAGGGCCCAAAGACTTGGGCCATCTTGTGCTGCTTTCCCAGGCCATAGCAGAAAGCTGGATCAGAAGTGGAGCAGCTGGGACATGAACCATCCATATGGGATGTTGGTGCTACAGACTGGGGCTTAACCCACTGCACCACAGTGCCAGCCCCTGTCCTGCTTTTTGTAAAAGGCGCTCCATGTTTTTGCTTTATCCTAAGCACCACAGATCAGGCAGCCAGCCCTAACCCAGGCTGTGTTTCCAAGCCTCTCTCAAAGCATGTGTGCCGTCTGTCTTACCGCAGAAAGGGTCCTGTGGCAGCCTCGGGAGACCTTCCTGGGAGATGACACCCACGGACTTCTGTCCCTTTTCTTTGGTCCTTTCCACCTCCAATGCAGGTGCCACCATCTTGGACCATGCACGAGTTCAAGAGCTGCCTCCTAGGGTTGGTGCTGCTGTGAGCTAGAAGGACCCAGGGTTCCCAAGGTTTTGTTTTTTGTTTTTTGTTTTTTGTTTTTTTGGGTTTTTTTTTGTTTTTTTGTTTTTTTGTTTTGTTTTGTTTTTTGTGGCAAAAACAACACACCAGGCCTGGACTGTGAATTACCAGACTTTCGTAGGTTGGGAAGTGGATTTCACGAAACGATTCACACGATGGGGCATCGCCTTTATTAGTCACTCAATAAGTGCCTAGATTTTCATTGCTTTTGTGTTTTTCAATGAATTATGAAAAGGAACATTAGCCTTCCCATCTTTCTTCGGGACAGTTCAGCATCCTCACACCATCTACAGTGCCCAGCCTGGGGATCGCCGCTTCCATTCCCCACTTCGCTCTGCGGAGAGCACCTGCCCAAGCACTTTGTGCATGAGCCAGTGCCGACTGACTCAGCTACAGTCTTGCTGTACCTGTCACAGTAGAAGCTGAGCTCTAACCCTGGACAGACTGACACCTTCAAAGAAGTCCCAGACTAGAGAAGAAACAGAGATCTCAGCAGGGCGGCCCCCAGAGTGCCAGGGCATCTTCAGAAGGCACAGACGTCTCTGCCAGCGCCTCACTACTTCGCTCATAAGTGCATCAGTGGGCTTTAGGAAGCTCAGGGGTTAGATGACCTTCCATACCCATTTAAAGGGTGCGATGTTGGGATTAAAGTCAGCATGCCTTCTTACGCTGAATATCCTGCAACCCCTTATCTTCCATCTGTACAGTGCTGTGCTTCTGTTGGTATCTTTCTGTTTGCCCCTTTTAGTCGGGGTGTAACTTTCCAAAGTAGATCAAAGATGGCAATGATAAGTAACTAATAGCATCATTATTCATGACATACCCAACTACACCACTGGACTGTGGGTTACTTCAGGGCTGGAATGTCTTTGTATTTCCTTTTTATATCTGATGGCTAATGAGTGGCTGGCGCATAGCACAAGCTTGTTAAATGTTTGCTTAATTAGTGAACTAATTAACAAATGAATGGAGGGATGAATAATGTAATCTTAGCACAGGCTCATGAAACCCATTTTAAAATGACCAAAGTTTTAAGAGTTGGTGAATTTTTAAATACTCTGCCACATTTCCAATCTTAATAAAATATCAATGAGCTCTAAGGAAGCCCAGATCTACCAACATAGCACAGTCTTGAATTATGTAGCCGGCCTTGTACCCTGAAGGTCTACTTATTCAGAGCTCTGTTCCATTCTGAGCAGAAGGTGGAATGAGAGACATATTTAAATTAATGAAAACTTTGTAGATTTACTGAAAATATAAATAGCCTTGGGGAAAGAGCTCAAAATGTATAATAATTAATCCTCCAGATCATTGCTCCCATAAAGCATCCCTCATTTAGTGATGACTGATTCTTTCCCAAAGATGGTCTTGATGAGGCCCTAGGGCATTGGAGCAGGGGGAGCCAACGTACATGAAGTTTGGGGAGTCTAATAAACTTCGGGATATCAGTGAGCGTAGTGGGCCTGTGATATTTGGGATCTTGTCAGTATCCACAGCCTCTGCTCTCGGTCACAACACCTGCATTCCTTGGGAGAAATGGTCCCCTTTCCCAACACCCAGAAACAAGAAATCTGCATGGGGCCTGCAGGCCTGAGGAGCAGGGGTGGAGATGAGGAGGGCGTGTGTGGGCTCCAATGAGGAGAAGCATTGGTGACGCCACCTCACATGCTCACGACAGCAGCCCACACTGGACAGCTCCTCGGTCCTAAGTTCTGAGCCAGGTGGCCGGTTCAGGAAGCTGGCATCACAGAGGACTGTCGGACCGGAAGCGACAGTGACACCACAGACTAGCTTTGACCGAAAACCTTGATGCTGGGCAGGCACTTGGCCTTGCAGTTAAGACCTGGTTAAGACGCCTGTGTCCCATAGCAGAATGCCGGGGGTTGACACCTGACTCTGGCTCCTGACTCCAGCTTCCTGTTAATGCAGATCCTGGGAGGCAGCAGGTAATGGCTCAAAACTTTGGTCCCTGCCACCCATGTGGGAAACCTGGACAGAGTTCCACCTGCTGGCTCCATCCCATACCACCTTGGCTATTGCAGGCATCTGGAGAGTAAACAGCAGATGGGAGGTGAGGTGGTGCTGGCTCTAGGTTCATCCAGCCAGCACTAGCGCCCTAATATTGCTGGGACCACCTTCTCCCTCTCTCACTTCCGCTCCCTCTCCTTCCTACATGTGGGCTTCTCGTGAGGTTGATGGACGGTGTGGGTTCTGGGAACTCTTCAGCTTAGGAGAGAAAGGTCTCCCCTCTTCCATTTGAAAAATTCCAGGAGAGGACTTGATGGGCTTGACTTCACACATCCATTCTGAACCTCACATTCTGCAAAGAGAAGGGCTGCATCCATCCCATTTGGACCACACAGTTTTGGGGGGAAAAAAGGCAGACAGAACCACAGGTCCTAGCCTCCCCTTGGACACCAAAAAGAAAAGGAGAAAAGTGGCACAATGTGGGACCATGTCTGTGACTAGAACCAGCCACATCAGAATGCATTTGGCTGAGATGAGCAGAACCAATTAGGGAGCGTACAGGGCTGGTTGGGAGTATGGGTTTGTATAACCACAGGGCATTTGTAAAGTTGGCTCAGCAACAAGGGGACCCAGCCCCCCATACACCACAAAACCCTGTTCTTTGACCTCTACTGCCCTCTACATTTTGGTCTCATTTTCCCAATCTCACTTTTTCCCCTTCGATAGAGCAACAGCTGCTGAGAGCTTCAAGCCTCACCCCTTCCCAGTTTTGCTGTCAGAGAGAAATGCGCCCTGATGCACAGCTCCGAGAAATGATGGGCTCCTGCTGGCCAGTGTGAGTGTCCAGTGTGGGCCATTCCTGACATCTCGGAGCCCTGAGGTAATGCGATTGGCCCATCTGGAGTCACATGTACACCCAAGATTGGGAGGAAGGGCCAAATAAAACAAGGGCAGCCCTCCTTCTGTGGGAATGGCTGGTTCAGTGAAAGAGAAGCCTCCCAAACCCTAACTCCATCTCCACAGGGCCCCAGATAATGGGGAGGGACTCCCTAGCAATATTGCCTTGGGCAAATCATTTTTATTCTGTCATTGAACTTTTTTCCATAGTTCTCAAATTTTAGGGTGCATTGGGGTAACCTAGGGAGTTACTTACAATGCAGATTTCCAGGTTCTGGATCTGTCCATGACTCCCGATTGTCCCATATCATGCACAGATGACCCACACACCACACTTTAGAAATGATGCTGTGCCCTTGCTGAGACACTCCATAACTGGTTTAGAAAAGGCCAAGCCTCTTCTGTGTTGGGAAAGTCCAAGATGGAGGGGGGAGGGTGGTGCAATCCCCAACTGAAAGGAAAAGCCACTCCCGAGTCAACCCCGCAGATGGGGTTGATGAGTGAAATTCTAACTGCATGTCGGGAAGGCTCTGCTCTGCACACAGACACCACAGCAGAACCAAAGAAACACCTGCCGGCCCTCAGCTGCCTGTGGCACAAATGCCGTCACCTCCGGAAGTCCTGGCCTCCCTGAGCCTCTGGAAGCTCTCCTTGATGTGCACTTCTGTTGACACTATCATCAACAAAACCAGGAAGCAAAGGAGCCCAGGTAACTCTTCTTTCTGGCATAAGCACAGGATTAATATGTAGGAGGCCTGGGCAAAGAGCCAGTGATGCATTTGCACCCTCCTTTGGTTTTTGTCTCAATAGATTATGCCTGGTACATGATGATGGGAGCCAATAAAGAACCCCGTGGTGAACTACCGATACTCGCAGGGCTTAGCCTCAACCTGGAGTCAGCAGGCCCCCACCGACACACAAAGCCTCCTGGGGACTGATGCTTCTTTCCCAGGGACCAGAGTCCACCAAAGCAGAATTGTAATGCGGGGCAGGTGAACTCCAGGCCCCAGCCTCCCTTTGGCACACTTTTTCTCCTCCTTTCGCATTTTTTGCATTAACCATTCATTACAACTACTTTCTTACATACTTCCATCTCAACACTAAAAAATTAAACACTTCGTAATTTTAAAACAACACACTAAATTGATAGGCTGCATTCTATTTTCTGTGCTAGGAGAAGCCTGACAACATCCTCCAATTAAAAAATATATATTGTTTTTAAATCACACACACACACACACACACACACACACATATATATATATATAAAACCTAGAAATTCCCTTCTAGGAATTTATCCTAAGGAGATCGCCATGTATATGTGCAAAGTTTTACCCATAAGGATGTCCATGGCAAAAATTGCTTAGAAGAATTAGAAAGGAAGTAAAATAGCCAAGATATTCTTAGGAATTCATTTAGCAAATTGTAGTACAACAGTAACATATTATGCAGATATTTAAAATCTTGTTCCAGAAAAATAATGATACAAGAAAATGTTATCTCTAAAGTATTTTAAAGCAGGTCACAAAACTGTCTGTAGAAAGTACATCAAAGTTTTTGTTTCAAAACAAAATGATGACCAAGAATATGTACAAAAGAAGTTATTCTTGTGATGAAATAACAGGTGATACTTATTTTCCCATTTGTACTTTTCCACAGTTTTCAAGTCTGCTGTAATGAACAGATATTACTCAATAACTGTGTGATTTAGGACAATTAAGTAATCTCTCTGTCTTAATTTCCTTACCTGTAAAATGAAAATAACTCCTAACTCACATGGGTTGCTATAAAGGTTAAATATGTGTGCATTTGTCAAGTACTAAGATTGTGGCAAAAAATAAGCTCTCAATAAAGGTTACCTATTACATTACTATCACTTGAACAATCAGGAAAAAATGTGACTTTGGCAAACCAAGTTTGCCAGGAAATTTCCAAAAGCCAGACTGGTGAGACCAACGAGCGCATGAGTTCAAAAGGGAAGAGGCACGGCCCGAGGCACCAACCCAGCAGCCATGGGGTTTGATATGGAGGCAGGTTTCGCTGTCCACTCTCCAAACCTATGGCTCCAGCGGAAAGGTGAGCAGGTAGCCCTCCGTGCCGGGGCCTGCAAGGCCTCAGACTCAGCACCCAGACCCAGAGCACCCGGAGTTAGCAAGAGTCTCCTTCCCTGCCATTGTCCAACAGACCCTCAGCTGCAGTGCTGGAGAGCGCGGTCCTTCGTGGTAAAGGTGCCAGGGGCTGATACAGCTCCTGCATGGTTCTCCAGGTCCTGGGCAGCAGCAGTCTGGTCAACATTAAACAGCTAGCTGGAAAGCGGGAGTGGGGCCGAAACACCTGATTTTCAGCATCTGGTGGTTTCCATGGTGTCAATACCCAACAGTGTCTGTCATCAAGCTATCAGTGTGACATCCACTGGTTCAGAAAATTCTTGAAAAAAGAAGCAGCTTTCCTGAGCCAGCACTGGTTGGTTTAGGTGACCATAGGTGCTTGTATTTTCATGAGGAACAACACCTGGATGCCAAAAGGATGATTCTACACAGGATGACCGGCCAGTGAGGTGCCCAAATTATTGTGAAGGGCAAAATGCCATTCCCAAGATCCTCCCAGAAGCGGCATCGCTCAACAATAGGTGTGAACCCAAGGATGGCCTGTGTTTGAGCAGGACAAAGACGAGAAGCCAGTTTCTCAAGGTGAGTCAAGCACCAGAAGCATCAACCCCTGGGAGCCTTTTAGATATGCAGTCTCAGGGCCGATGCTGTGGCATAGTGGGTAAAGCCGCCACCTGAAGTGCCGCATCCCATATGGACGTCGGTTTGAGTCCCAGCTGCCCCACTTCTGATCCAGCTCTCTATTACGGACTGGGAGGGCAGTGGAGGATGGCCCAAGTCCTTGGGCTCCTGCACCCATGTGGGAGAGGAGTCTCCCGGCTCCTGGCTTTAGATTGGCGCAACTCCAGCTGTTGTGGCCAATTGGAGAATGAACCAGTGGATGGAAGACCTCTCTCTCTTTCTCTTTCTCTCTCTGCTCTCCTTCTCCTGTGTAACTCCGACTTTCAAATAAATAAATAAATCTTTAAAAAGAGAGAGAGAGGGAGAGAGAAATGCAGTCTCGGGCCCCAGCCCACACCTGCTGAATCAGAATCTGCCTTTAACAAGACCGCCTCAGTGGCCTGCGTGCATGTCACAGCTGGCAAAGCGTGACTGCGTACAACTTGGCATGAGAGAAGGGGAGACACAGGCTGAACATCCTGAGCTCATGAGCCAGAAAACCCAAATCAAAAATGTTTCAACAGCCAAAACTTTGAGAGCTCTGGCACGATGATGCGAGTGGGAAATTCCACACTGACCTTGTGGGTGGGGAGCAAACACAGGCACGCTAAAAGCCGGTATAAAACTGTCTTCAGGCTTTGTGTAGAAGATGTATATGAGACAAACACGCTTCATTTCCAGGCTTGGTGTCCCTCCCAAGATATCTCACTATGTATATGCAAATATTTTAAAGTCAGAAAAGAATCCCAAATCTGAAAGGCCCTGAATCCAGGCATTTCATATAAGGGATTCTCAGACTGCATAACCATAGAAAGCGAAGGAATCCCCCCGACAATGTAGCCATCCTGTTTGTGTGTACCAAGTAAGCGAGTCTTACCTTTTACAACCCTCCAGAAAAAGCTTAACATTTCCATGCTTTCCATTTCAACAATGGGGCGTGGGGCAGTGACAAGTCCCCCCATCTCCACTCCCTGCCCCCCACCTGAGCTCCGAGCTTCTACGTTAAGTAGAGAACTATAGATTCCTCAAGAGCTGCTAGGCAAACCAGAAGCAGCAGGTGCCAAGGCTCCACCCACAATCCTGGTTCAGTCTCCATTAAGCTGCACATCTGGCTGTCACACACTCTTTTGTGGGGCCATCTCAATGGCAGCACTGATGCTGCCTCTCCCCGGGGCCAGTCCCACAGTGGCCTCCCTGTCCTCTCAGCATGTGATGTCATGAGCATGAATGTCCTGCCAAACATTTAAGATGTGGCCGTTCACATTGTGTACATTGTATAGAGAAACACTGACACGCAGAGGGTTTTTTTATTTATAAAAAAAAAAGGACGAGATACAACCAAACCTTGTTCTATTGTTACCCCAAACCACCAGTTCAGCACAACTATGTAACTTGTATTCTTCAAGCACACAATCTTCTCTTTTTCTGGCTGTCATTGTGACCAACATCCCTAAATTCAGCGATTCCACTGATTTTCTCTGATTTCATTTCTATCAGATTCTTAGAAAGCATGAACTGGTTCATTTTCAAGCCAAGATTCCTCTTCAGAAAAGGGTAAAGGGAGAGAGGGGGAAATCTTGGTCTAACTCTACATAGCATCTCACCTCCAGGGACCAGCAAGGAAAGAACAAGGGTGGACAGGAGCTACAGTCCAGGAAGCCCTTCCAGCCACCATTTGTCCAAGTGTGGTATGGAGGTGATGGGGGGCGGGTACATGGTAGAATGCAGATTCTGGGGTCTGGACCCAAGACAGTAAATCTGCATTTCTCCCGACTCTAACAGCGATTGGAGAACAAAGGCTTTAATGTTAGGAAAACTTAAGTCCCTTTTAGATCCAATTCTATGGGGAATAGGGGCCTCCATAAAGTCCATGGAATTGCATATTTTGGAAAACCTATACACAGATTTCAAAAATCCTTCTGCAGTAAAATAAACATTTTTTTAAAATTCTGTTTTTCCATGGATTTTCAGAAGCACCCTCGTTTGACTGACAAACAAAAACCCTAATCTCACCATATCTCATGTTACTCTTCTATAAAATCAGGACGAGGAGGAGGATTGAATATGCAGACTTCCTGATACAAACAGGTCTCGGTGGCACTCATTCCCTTCTAGATTACTCTAGGTCTGCCGTTTTTCAAAGCATTGGGCTCACTGTCTCCACCTGGGTGAAGATTGATTGTAGCTGTTCAAGAAATTGTAACTGTCATGTCCTAATGGAACTCCAATGAGAGCAGATAAAATAATCGGGATTGCATTCCCCTTGGTGAGTACTGAGACACAGCCTATGCTGTGCAGCTACACTGCCCAATCCAGCAGGCTCTGGTCCCGTGTGGGGCTTCAGCCTTTGAAATGTGGCCAACACAGGGTGAGATGGCGTTCAAGTATAAAGTGCTCCCTGTAATTTAAAGACTTAATACAAGAAGGTCTTAAATATCCCACTAATGGATGACATGTTGAAATTATAATGCTTTGGATATAGTGGAGCAAATGAAATGTATTAAAATTAATTTAATTTGTTTATATTTAGCTGCTTTAATGTGGCTACTAGAACATTTTCAATTACCTATACGAGTGGAGTTATATTCCTATGGGACAGTGTTGTTCTAAAGAAATATCCACTCCCTAACCTCAAACTGATACTAATTCTACATCTAGACTTGTGACCTACAAAATGGGATTCCCCAATTAGGCAATGGTTGGCTAGGAGAGATCTGATGTCCCCCACCCAGCAGGAAAAGTGGGATTCATGTAACACACACACACCATTAAGACAGAGCAAGCAAGAGCCCCAGGGAAGGAGCTAAGTGAGTCAATGCAGCAAGTCCAAAGAAGAGAACTAAATGTGTTGACATGCCTGTGTCAAGCTGGTGGTCGTGAGGAGAGGGGATGTGGAACCTACAGCCTCTCCTGTCCCTGTAAATGCCTTTTGCAGGGCTGGCGCTGTGGCGTAGTGGGTAAACCACCACCTGCAGTGCCGGGATCCCATATGGGTGCTGTTCAAGTCTTGGCTGCTCCACTTCTGATCTAGCTCTCTGCTATGACCTGGGAAAGCAGTAGAAGATGGCTCAAGTTTGAGCCCCTGCACCCACATGGGAGACCATGAAGAAGCTCCTGGGTTCAGATTAGTGCAGCTCCAGCCATTGTGGCCATCTGGGGCATGAACCATCAGATGGAAGACCTCTCTCTCTCTCTCTCTCTGCCTCTGCCTCTCAACTCTGCCTTTCAAATAAATAAATAAATCTTTTTTTAAAAAAATTCCTTTTGCTACACTCATGTCATAATTTGTTACACCCTGGCATGGCTATATTCTCCAATATAGACACAAGACATGCGCCCTTACAAAAACTTGATCCTAGCTCAACCAATACATGGGTCAACATGAAGATGGACTTTTTTGTATAAGTAATGTTGAAGTAGCTTCAACTAGGTCATAACTTGCACATAAATTGCTACAAAATGACCAGCCCAAATGGAGATTTGCAAAAAGGGAATGTTTGCCAATTATTATATGACCAGCTAATGAAACTAGCATTTTTTTTCAAAGCTGCCAAAATAGATTGCAATCTATCCTCTTAAGCAAGCCCATAAACTGACAGAGTTTCTGGAACAGAAAACAAAAATCAACATAATGTGTCTTTGTCAAAAATTTCTAAACAGCTACATGTTTGGGGGGGGAGGGTTAAAAAGTTCATGGAGAATGGGTATTATGGCAAAACTAGGCATGGAATTCAAATTTTTTGTACTACAATAACCATTTCCCATGAACTTTTGGTAGTATTTTGGTATGTGCTTGAACACAATGCACTTAGACATTATTAAAGATACAATAAAATGTTTAATTCTCCCTTTATGCCTAGCCAATTCCTTTACTGAGCGTTGGAAGTAGACAAAGGAATCCATCTGCATCATGCTTAAAACTTGGTCTCTGCTTGCTGCCCATTTATCTGAGACTTAAAATTGCCTTAAAGTCACTCCACTTAAGAAACCTGGAGTGCTTCTAGGTTATATTTTTAATACCACCACCAATGATACCATGAATAATATTCAACCTTTTAATTATCCAGGGCAATGCTGAGTGACTCACTCTTGCATCACTGATCTGGTTCCCAGTCAATCATCAGTATTCATGAGACTTTTCTAAATCAGTAGATGATATCTCTGGGTATGACAGACGATGGGAGGCCAGGTTTGCAGACAGTTTGTTATTTTATTGCACAGATTTCACTTAAAGAACAAAAGGCACCATGAGTGTTTGGAGAGTTTGAGGGTCTCAGATACTGATATACCATCAGCGTGTACACCCGTACAGCCACATTCAACAGTACAATGTACATTAGTCAGCATCCCTTAGAGATTGCTAACAGAATGAAAACAAAGAGAGAACAGGGAAAAGCTTTCAAAATGTGTTAAACTGAAGCATGGGCAAGTAGAAGATTAAAAACTACATCACACAAACCTAGAAACCAATGCCGGCTTGTGAAATGTCGGTTGAAGCTATATCCCTTGGGCTGTTACTTATTGCATAATTAAAGTCTGTTTGGTTCATTTCCTTCATATGGATGACTGGAGAATTTCAGGAAACCCTTGGTTATAAAAATGATCAATCTTGAAAAATATGTACAGATAAATGTAAAAATCACAAACTAAAAAAGATCCCCACCCCTTGCCCTCGACTTACAAAAAAGAAATTTTCCCATGGAAAGAACAAGTTCCAGGATTCCCCTCCCGCCCCCGCTGTGGCCCCCATTCTGTTTCTATCACTCAGAAGTCAATGACCTTGGAGCTGACAGAAGGGAGGTAACAGAGAGGCGTCTTTATGAGGCTCCCACTGTCCTCTGTTACAGCCTGAAAAGTGTCATTTATTTCTCTCCCCCACCCCCACCCAACCCGGAGCTGTTTGCAAGACATTGAAGATTTAGAGAGAAACAAAATATTTGTTTTAATAATAAACAACAAAGGAATGCCCGAGAAAAGAGCGGCGCTGTGAGACAAATGTGTGGGCACTATCAGAGCGAGAGGTTTCTTTTAAGGCAACCAAAAGGTCGGGCGGGGGTGGGGGTGGGGGGAGTGGTGTTAAGACTAGAGGAGGCCAGACAGGATGCTTTTCTACACCTTTGGCTCTGGAGCCTGGCAGAGGAGTGGGCTTCCCCGCCACTGTGGCAAGCAAAGCGAGGGCCAGCGCCCGGCCTCTACAGCACCTCGGAGGGCGGCCCCTGCGCGCTTACACGTGGGCGCTCTTGGCATGCGTCGGGGAGCTGGAGCCCGAGGAATAGTAGAATCGGTTTTCACCAAACGCCTGGGCGTCTCCGGCGCAGCAGACGATGACGCAGCCGCCCACGAGACACATCACAGCACCGATCCAGCCCGCGTACAGGGAGTAGCCGAAGCTCACGATGGTGGTCTCCCGGTGAGCGCACACGGGGAACCAGATGGTGGCGACGATGGCGCAGAGGGCTGCGGAGACAAGGAGAGAGCGTGAGGGGCGTGCTCGCCGCACACCAAGAGGGCGAGCTGGCCCTGCACTCCACACAGACACAGCGCAGGCTGTCACCCGGCTCCACAAAGCTCCACACACTCAGCAGCCTGAAGATTTGCACCTAAAAATAAGGCGACTGCACACTTGTGTCAAACTGCTGGGGGGGGGGGGAGGGTATTTCCTTCAACAGGTGGCAGAAATCAAACAATCCCCAGGGAAACACCTAGAAATAAATCACTTAAGTCCAAAATATATTTGTACTTACTTGCATCTGGTAACTTCGCATGTATGATTACAACTCTACCGTTCCTACCTACTTGTATTATAATTCTGTCTTTATGTTTCCATTCCCCTTTCCAGACTCTGAGTGCCTTGAAGGCAGGGACCACATCTTAGGTCTACAAATCTAATGTTTTTGCGCAGTACCAAGCACAGAGTATGTGCACCAAGTGTAGTAGCTGAATGAGTGGAGAAGCTACAGCATCAGCTAAAGGTTTAGCTTGTGTTATGTTGTTCACAGCCACCAAATCCCACCCAACTGACATGTTAGAAAACTTCACCGGTTCTAAGATTTTATGGCAATGGTATTTGCTGCAAAGGGTCATATGGCATATCTTTATGGTTTTGCACCCATTAGTGTGAACTTCAGATCTGGTTTGCATTTCAAACAATAAGAAATAACCTCTCTCTAATTTCATTCTCTCTTCTCAGCAAAGTCACCCAATAAGGATGGGCAGGAGCCTATAAAGACTTAAAAATTGTTTTAGGGGCCAGCACTATGGCGTAGCCGGTAAAGCCACTGCCTGCAGTGCTGGCATCCCATTTGGGTGCTGGTTCGAGATCCAGCTGCTCCACTTCCAATCCAGCTCTTTGGTATGGCCTGGGGAAGCAGCAGAAAATGACCCAAGTCCTTGGGCCTCTGAATCCACATGGTAAACCCAGGAGAAGCTCCTGACACCTGGCTTCGGATTGGCCCAGCTCCAGCCATTGCGACCATTTGGGAAGTGAACGTGAACCAACAGATGGAAGATTTCTCTTTGCCTCTCTGTAACTCTGCCTTTTAAAATAAATAAATAATTCTTTGAAAAAAATTGCTTTAAACCTCTTATACCTGGACTATCATATGGGTTCATGGAGAACAGTGTGACTGAAGAACTGAAATTTTAATTTTAATTAATTTTAATTTCGGTGCCCATCTATGCTAATGACTATTGGACTGAGCAACACAGCCCTAGACAAAGCAATTCCATAACCTCCTTAGGTACTATCTGAATTCTTACAGCAATAAGCAAGATAAAAGTTTCAGTCACAACTTTAAGTTAAGGGCCAGAAGCCTGATGCAGTAGTTAAGAAGCCACTTTCTGCCTATGTCCTATGTCAGACTGCATGGGATTGAGTCTTAGCCTCACTGCTAATTCAGCTTCCTGCTAATGTATCCTGGGAGGAGCAGGTGATGGATCATGCCCTTAGGTCCCTGCCACCCACATGGGAGACCCAGATGGGGCCCTGAGCTTCTGACTTGAGCCTGGCCCGGCACCAGCTATTGAAGACATTTGGAGAGAGAAGACAGCTCTGTCTCCCTCCCTCCCTTTCAAATAAAATAAAAATAAAATTCAAAAAAATTTAAGTTGAGATGGCACATTAAACTGGCAGACATAATAACAATAATAAGATTTCCAGTTGTGAGTTAGAAAAGCCATCAACAAATTCAGACAGGTGGTGGCATTGCCAGCCTGCTCTTAGCCACCTGGGGTGCCCTTGTGGCTTTCAACCTAGCAAGCTTTTATCTGACTTCTGCTCACACTGAGTGATTTTTCTAACTTACCCT
Source organism: Sylvilagus floridanus (assembly GCA_949820135.1). Lineage (NCBI taxonomy): Eukaryota > Metazoa > Chordata > Mammalia > Lagomorpha > Leporidae > Sylvilagus > Sylvilagus floridanus. Next base: position 106,052,519 of record OX463244.1, read on the forward strand.
CCATGCCTACAGAAAAGGGATGTATTTTTTCCTTAACATCAACACTGAGTTCTAATCCGCAGAAAAGATTCTGTCTTTCCCATATTTGAGACATTTGAAATGGCCTCATTGCCTTTCTGTGGCTTGGAACATAGGGTTTTGCTGATAACAGATTAAGCCTACCGCACGGTCTGGGTATAGCTACAGGGAAATAGAGGTGCTCCCTATGCTGAAAGTGCAGATCCCATGTAGAAGTCAAAGGGAAGAGGCTCGAAAGGGCTCTGAATTGCCCAGATGGGCTTTCTCAGAGCCTACGTCCACTCCACTAATCGTGAAGGTCACACACAATTAAGGAGTTTATATAAATTATTTAAGAAGCTAACATCTATCCATAGTAACGGGTTCCTTTCTCTTAAAAAGCAAGCACACTCATCCCGCCCCTGCAACATGCGCTGTAGGAGACGCCTGTGAGGAGGTACTGTACTCCTTGGGCAGAATGTCCGAGAAGACCAGTGTGCCCCGGAACCCTCCCCTTGCAGCCCAGGCTATGGAAACCTCCGAGCCAGGGGAAAGCCTTCTCTTTCTTCTCTTTCTCTGACAGGGATCGCACAGCGGCGGGTACTCTTGGGGAACTGCTTGGCTGTGGCCCTCGTCACACACTGAGCAAGGCACAGAGGAAAGTCTTATTCTCCATCAGGACAGGGGCCCCATGTCCGCTGCCGGGCAGAACTCGCTGTGCATCGCCAGGACACATACCCCGGCCCCAAGGGGCATGTTCATTCGGCTGTGAGCAGGACCAGCAATCTCACAAGAGACCCCCAGACACCTGGCTTGCTTAGGGAGGAAATGTGGACACTGAAAACCTAAATGACATAGAGGGCAATATTTAACTCCCAAAGAACTGATCTGGTTCAACCCAAGGCTCTCTCCCAGAAGTGACTGACTGGTTTCAGAAGAGCTCATGGTTCAAATTCAGTTTTGAATTTTTCAATAGCTTTTTTGTTTTGTTTGTTTGTTTGTTTGTTTGTTTTGACAGGCAGAGTGGACAGTGAGAGAGAGAGACAGAGAGAAAGGTCTTCCTTTGCCATTGGTTCACCCTCCAATGGCCGCTGCGGCCAGCACACCGCGCTGATCCGAAGGTAGGAGCCAGGTGCTTCTCCTGGTCTCCCATGTGGGTGCAGGGCCCAAGCACTTGGGCCATCCTCCACTGCACTCCCGGGCCACAGCAGAGAGCTGGCCTGGAAGAGGGGCAACCGGGACAGAATCCAGTGCCCCGACCGGGACTAGAACCCGGTGTGCCGGTGCCGCAAGGCAGAGGATTAGCCTACTGAGCTGCGGTCCCAGCCTCAATAGCTTTTTGTACTTACACATTCTGCATGCAGGCAGGCACAAAAAGCATTCCTCACATCGCGTGGAAACCTGATATAACCTCCAGATTTGGTTTAGGTTCTATAGAATTAAGGAAAAGAATTCACCTCCACATTCCCAAAGTGACCATCGGTAACATCAAAACTCAGGTGCTGAACGTGTTCGGGATTTGGTTAGATTTTATTCAAATACAATTGATTAGAAAAATGAATGTGTCTCAACATTTGGACAATGAGCCTCAGAGGGCTGGATGAGGGAACCGGTGGAGAGAAGACAGACAGATGGACAGACCAGTGGAGGAGACGTGGTCTCGTTTCAACTTGCCTTTCCTCCTCAATGAAAACTCTCGTGTGACTTTAAAGTCACAAGTTCATGTTGTACCTCATTCAGGATTCCCTTCTTTTCTAATCCATGCAAAACAAGGCAAATGAGTACCAGCAGGCTTTCTTTCCTGGTGAGTCAATGGACTCTGGGTGGAAGCCCTGCGGCTCTCGGAGATGCACCACATGAAAACCACTGAGGAACGACAGACCATGCACAACATGAAGGAAATGAGGGGCTCGCGGCAGACACTGCCCTGCACTTGAACTCAGCACAAAAATGTTTAGAAACTGAAAAAGGAGAATTTATTCAATTTCAGCAATGGTTTGAAAGGCGAAAGGGGTATGTTCTGACCAGTAAAGTTAAAAATACAAGTCAAATAATTGCCTGACTACCAAAGCATGAAATATTAATAAAACTGCTGATAATGTTTGGCTTTCTTAACATCCTAGCGGGCCTTTCAAATGGTCTACTCCCCAAAAATATGAATTCAAAATGGTTCTGTTATTTTGGGGAAAAAAAGAAAATGTTTTTCTTAAGTCACACTTGGGGCCAGCACTGTGGAATATTGGCTAAACCTGCTGCCTGCAGTGCCGGCATCCCATATGGGCTCCAGTTCGAGTCCTGAACGCTCCACTTCTGATCCAGCTCTCTGCTATGGCCGGGGCAGTAGAAGATGGCCCCCAAGTCCTTGGGCCCCTGCACCCACATGGGAGACCCACCGAAGCTCCTGGCTCCTGGCTTCGGATTAGCCCAGCTCTGGCCATTTGGATGGAAGACCTCTCTCTCTCTCTGCCTCTGCACCTCTGTAACTCTGCCTTTCAAATAAGTGAATAAATAAATAAATAAATAAAGCCACACCCCTACGGTAAAGAACAGTGAAGAACTAAAAGAGAAGTCTCATTCTTTTTTCTTTTTATGTCATCAGACTTTATTTTTAAGTCAAATCTCTAAAAACAAGACAGGGAAACTTCCATGTTCATACTTCTCAGTCTTTCTCTGGTAAATACTTACAGAGAGCAGAATAGTTAACTGCATAGGCAGAGGGTGCTAATCTGCCATTTGATATTGGAGAATGAGAAATAAAAATCTGGGGTAGTCTTAGATTTTTAAAAGGAGAAAGCTTCATTATATGGGGTCAGCTTCATTCAGACTCATCCTCTCATAAACAGAATCCCTGGCTCTTAAAAGAACAAAGTTGCTTGTCTCTTTTGAGAACACGTTTCAAATAATGTGACACATTATTCATGAGTTGATACGATGTACAACTTGGTTTAATCAAAGAAAACAAAACCTTTGGGAAGGCCATTTTAGAACAATGAAGTGCGAGTGTAGCTGACTTTTAATCTCTTAAGAGATTAGATGAAATGGAGAGAGACAGAGAGTCAGAGGAAGACAGAAGATCACCCAACACTGACGTTTCTTCCTTCCTCCGATGAACCTCTTTTTTTAGGTTTTGTCACTTTCAGTACTAGGCACTACAAAGATTTTTAAAAGCATCATTTTCCAGCACAAAGCAATATTTTCATTAAAGGTACTTAAATTATTTCTGACTATATTGGTAATACTGGAAAAATTCAGCCTTGTTACAACAAGAATTGCTTCCCAAAAACCTGGGGCCCGAAAGGAGTGAGCCGCAGACAGGCCAGAGCTGATCAATGCGGGAAGGCCCGGGGGCTCACTGGGCTGCTCTTCCTGTTTCTGTCTAGGTTTGAAATATTCCACCACAAAAACTTCCAATCCTTCTCCAGTTAACATTCTACAATGCACTGACCACCATCTTCTACTCGCAGTCCTACAACCTAAGTAGCAATTAACTGTGGATTTTATAAAAAGGGGAATGAAGGCAACAGCTCCCAAGGTTTCTAAGGAGCTGCTGTGTGGGGTCCTATTTATTTGCTGCTTTCTGAACACTTGAAACTAGAAGAGTTTTAGGTTATTTTCCTCATGTGTGACGCTGCCCTAGGGAAACCAGCGGCAGAGGACACGCTCCTGTCTCACAAAGGACTTGGCAGAAGAGCTAACATTTACGACAATCATCGATGGAATATTTAAGGGCACTGTTTTCCTGGCCTGCTTTCAACATTTTCCCTTTATTTCAAATCCATGCATCATTATTTTTTCCTTTCCATACCCTTTTTTAATACAGCCTCATGGCTATCTGTTAACTTTTTGAAAACAGAGAATGTAGAGACAGGAGGGTTCGTAAAGCAGCCATTGTCTCCAATTTCATGACAAGGTCGTTAAAGCCGCAGTCATACTAAATGCCACATCCCTTCCACTACCCACATAAAAGTTGACTGCGATGGGGCACTTGTTTGCATAAAGCTAATGAGTTTGGAGGAAGATTTTTCTAATGATTCTATTCATGCCCTGAGAGTCAAAGCATCATTGTTTATTCTACACCCACAGATTCCTTTTCCCATTTGTTTCTGTGTGTGGCACAAGCTCAATTTGTACCACATTTGCACACACACTTAATTTTACCCCAAACCCACTATCAATCTGAATGTTCCAAGTTAAAACAACTTTTTGCACGACACATCAATGTCCTTTCTGGGGCCATATGTCGGTGAAGGAGGATGAAAAGATTCCACTTAGGATGCGAAGTACATTTCCTCGCCTTCCAGTCTGTTCCCTATCCCCTAAGAAACACCCGAAGTACTTCCCAATTCATAGCAACAGTGAGAATCAGACTGACTCAGTACTAAGATCCAGGGTTTTCAGCAGCGTGATTTAATATGCTTTTTCATAGCTGAATAAACAGAAACCCCTAACTACTGATCCCCACATTCTGACTTCTACAAAGTAAACAAAGGAAATATTTCCATTAGGCCAAGATACGAGGCAGTGTTTCCAAAAACATGTTTTCTCTCCCCTACAGTTCCATGAGCCTGCACAAATTAGATATGATTGGAATACCCAGTTGCCCTGTGAGTTAGTGGTCTTTTTTCTCCAACAGCGATAGCAACCATTTGCTGAACACTTACTACGTGCCAGGTTCCATGCTAATAATTTCTGTACATAGTTTCACTCTAATTACCATCCCCAAATGTGGGCAGTATTATTCCACTTTATAGTATTTATTTATTATAGCATTTATTCCAGCAAGAAAGTAGCACGTTACAGGTTCTCTGTGGTTGGGTCTGACTCCCAGCTGACAAAGCAGAATGATTGGAGGCATAGTCACCTCCTGCGTTGGCAGGGAAAAGCAGATTGGATCAGCCTCAGAGCCACCGCAGATGTGAGGAGCCTGCTGCTCCCTGGGCAACTCATCTAGCTTAAGAAGCCAGCAACATCCAGGAAATCCTTGCTCTATCAAACTCAGACTCCTGAGAAGAGAAAGTTGTTGTACAACAGATACATATTCTGTAAGCTTCCAGAAAAAAATAATTACAAATGTTCTGATCAAGGAGAACTGATTTCAATGAAAAGTGCTCAAGGTTTCCAAAGCAGGACCAGCTGTGGCCGCTGGGGCTGCTCTCCACCATTTGGTTAGCACCCACACCCCAGCTGGATCGCCATCCGGTGACCCCTGAGACCCAGCACAGGCCAACTCTGGCCTCTCCTGGGGAGGCGGGGTGGGGGAGTGACAGAAACCAATCCAGAGCAACACAAAGAGAGCCTTCACTCTCTCTTGCCCCTCCCACCCGCTGCCAACAGGGGAAAACAAGGCACTTTTTGGGGCTCTGTGGGGAGATCAGCAGGTGCCACACTTGAGACAACGAGCTTTACATTTCCAGAGACGCTCATTGCAGTCACATCCAACCCCAAGGCCAGGGGTGGCCCGCTGAGCAATAATACAGACAGGAGCAACCCAAGAGGAGAAAATGCAAAGCTGTGCAGGCGCCATTCCAGCCAGTGAGTGTGCACAAAGGTGCAGCCTGGCTGGGTGGGATCAGGCCACTCAGCTCCCTATTTCCCCCACACTTTCACTCCAGGAAACAGGGAATGAGCAACTGGCATCCACCACCCAGCCCCACCTTGCTTTCCTCATCTACGATTCTGCCTACCTTTGCCAGCCTGCCTTTAAAAGACAAACTAATTCAGCAGGAAGTTGCAAACCACCAGCTGCTCTTTTATTTTCATAACCCTGATTATGGGGGTTTTTTCCCCAAAACCAATTTGTGTATACTTTGCTTTTATCCCTCTCTTTTCCACAGGGTCAGCTGGTTTGCTTTAGTGCATTCTCTCTCTGCTGGATGTGCTATGACTCTCATATGGAAGCCAGAGTTTCTCAGGAGGAGCCCCTCTGACAACACATTCATCCCTGGGCCCTGCCACACTCAGAGTCCAAGAGAGCCTTCTGGGGCTTCAGTGAGAATGCAAGGAACTGGCCGGAAGAGCCTAGGGAGAGGTTTCATCTGGATTCCACAACCCAGTTCGCCTGTAAAGCGCCAGAATGGAGTAAAAAAGGGCACCTGTGAGTGGGATGAAGCGCAGGATGCTGACTGTGTGTTCTGTGTGCACTCTCACATGTTCTTTGTGGTTGGAGTCAAAATTGCCACGCCCAGACTCTTATCTAGGGTTTCCAGAGGGTCTTTTCACTCCTGTCACACACACACACACTCACACACACACAAACACACACACACACCCTCTGAATTCTCCTTGGCTTCACGGGACCCACAAACCTCCACCATTGGCAATTCTGGGAAATGGCATCCCACCTCCCACTTCACCCTAGGTCATGCTGAGAACCCCCAGGCGGGGCATGGCATCAACCCCCCAGCACCCTGTCCCCTTACTCCTCAAGCACAGGGTCTGGCCTTCCAGTTTGGGGATGAGCTCACTGACCCATATCCAGGCCAGCTTCTCCTCAGTGGATATGCACTTTGCACCAACAGCTGTAGCTTTTCAAATTCCTGTCCTCTATTAGGACTTAGAACATTCGAATGGAATTAGTGTTCAGTGGGGGGATAATGGAGAGAAGTGAAATCATCGAAGGGAGCAGGGCTGGCAGCGCTGTCCCAGGGCTTGGTCAACGGTGCCCCCGGTGCTCGGTGCAATCAGTGCAGCAATGCGGAACAGGCACAGGCCAGCTCCTGGGCCGCAACCATCCCTCCCTCCAGCTCATGACCTGGCCACCTTCACTCCAGCTCTCAACATTCATCACTGGATGCCTCCGCCCTGGGAAACTCCTCTACTCCTGGTCGATGCCTTCTCACGGTGCGCAGCCCAGGGATGAGTATCTCTTTTGCTGGGCACAAGCCACACTCTATTGCAATGTCCAAGCCTGCTCAGAGCAGAAATGGCCTTTCCACGCCTCCCAACACTCTAAATGCCTACCGCGACACTGGCCCACTTGCTCTACTCCCGCTTCCTGGAGGAAAGATTGAAGGATCGTCCGCTGGTCTGCCACCCTTGACGCCTAGCTTTTTTCTCTTGCTCTCCTCTTTCTCCACTTTCTTTCTGTATTAACCGAGATTCCCTATATTGGTTGCACCTAAGAATCACCTGGGGAGCTTTCAAAAAATGCTCTTGCCTAGCCTAATAGCCAGAAAATTCCAATTCAGTTGGTCTGCAGTGGGAGCTGAGTGTCCATGTTCTGAAAGGGATTCCACCATGGGGCCTGGATACAGAGCCACGCTGTAACTCCTCGGGCTCGCCTGGTCTCTCCTTTAGGGATTTCCTGCCCTCAAAATCCTCCTTTTTGAATTTATTTCATGCTCAGTGTCCCCCACCCACAGACCTATCACCGTCTGTAAACTGCCCATGAACTAAAAGAGGTCACGGGTTGCAAGCATTTCTCCCCTACTGATTCATCTGGCCACCTTTCACACGTCTCTTGAACTCCACGAAGCAGCAGCCCTGAGGTGTGAGACTCGTCAGGTTCACCCAAGCTGGGGCGCCGTGCAGGAAGCTGTCTTACCCACTAGGATGAGCAGAACGCCAGCCAGCTGCGCCCGCCTATACTTGGCCACGCCAGGCTCATGGCCCATTCGGATGCAGGGGAGAACAGTGAGCAGCAGGAAGATGGCCGGCAGACCCAGGACGGAGGCAGCGATCATCAGGGCTCGGCAAGCTTGAACGTAGCCTGGAACAAGAGAGCAGATGGCCTGGGTTAGGCCACGGTCCTCCTGGGTCCTGCGCCCTGCCTCCCTTCCTCTCTCCCGCCCCGTTCCAGGATATAGGGCACGCAGAATGTTGTCCAAGACACTGTGTACTTTCAAATTGTAAAGCAACTCAGCAACAAGAAAAGAGACTGGAGACATGGAAGGGGGATCTCCAGTTTGGACCACATGGTCACCTCCTGAGACAGAGCGGCCACTTACATTATTACATCACTTTGAGAAAAGTCCAAATGAAAACTCAAATCCTCCAAGAGTTCTGTGACGTTCTGAGCTGGTTGCAGTCTGCTGTTGATATACTCTAGGTACTTGTGTGATCTTGGGCAAGTAACTTAACTGACATGTCTTACTCTCCTAATCATGGAGTGAAAATAATAGTAGCTACATCTTTCCAACAGAATTCTATTGAAGATTAATTCATGCAGTGCTCAAAACAGGGTTTATGCTAAGTCATCATAACAAATTTGTTATTATTACTGGTAGTGTAACTCTGTGCCATGCAGTACTTTTATCGCCAGGGGTACCAGGTGGTTTTTTCCCCAATCATGTCTTGTTAGTTTACATTGGGTTTGACTAGCGTATGGCCCTGAACTAGACTAAGCTAACACTCGGGCTTTCCTTTGTTGCTGTCTCTCTGGAGGCAGCTCTGCTCATGAGTTCTCCCTACAGATGGTCGGGCTCCATCTCCTGCCTCTCCCACAGTGCTCTGGGTGTGCCTCCTCAACTGTCCACCATTGCTTCAAGGAACCTCTCCAGCCCCAGCCCTGGGGATTCTTGCAGGACAAACGCCTGCCTTGGTCTTCAAGGAGGTGACACAATGGCCACAACAGATGATGTTAAATAAACAATGTTGAGTGAGGGAGTAAGTGAATTGAATAAGAGGTTACAGCAAAACTGCCTTGAACATCATATGGATGGGTAAAGTCCCAAGAAACAGCTTTATTAAGAAGCAAATTATGTGTGCAATACTTACATAGAAAAAGTCTGAGAAGATACAGAGAATTTCACAAGCTTGAATCCATTGTCTTACTTTGAAATCTATCACTTTTCATTGCATCGCTCTCCCTATTTAACAATTGTTTTTTATTACTGTATTTAGTTCTCTCCATTTTTGTTCATAGAGATTCACAGATGGTGGCCTGAGGGCCTGAGTGAGACAGAGTTCATGGCGCAGCCAAGAATCAGCCCCAACTTCTGCCTCACACACCGGGACCTTTGCCAAATGCAGCCAGCCTACACTCAGCACCAGGACCAACCTCAACAGGGCAGCAAGGCGTGTTTGCCAGCACACAGACTCCGGAGGGCCCTCTTCCAACCACCGCCCACCTCTGCTCCTTCAGAGTTCCTGATGGTCACGCGAGTGTCTACAGACTTGAAGGCCCCTGGAGGAGCCACCCAGGATCTGAGCCCAACCCTGCCCTGCGGCTTGTGTACGAGCCCGGGCGGACACACAGCAGGCAGTGAACGAGATTCAGAGATTCTGAGACCCATGACGCGGGCTGCGCACGCGCTACAGTACTGCAGTACCAAGGCCACGTCTGAAAAGCAAGATGGAGACTGAGGCCTGCCCAGCCCCCACCCAAGGCAGGTGGGGCAGAAGCATTGAGCTCTCCCCAAAACATACTACTACCTCCTGGGTAGTGGTCCCTCTCCTCTGAAAGCAAACCACTCGCACTGAATGCTCAGCAAACTCCACTCCAGGGCGAGGAAGCAGAGAGTAATTCCTTGCTTCAGTCAGAAGTCGGTAGGAATGCTGTGCAGATTACTGACCATTTGCGGAACTTCTGCTACACCAAAGGAGGGTTCCACTTGTCTCACTCAACAGTTCCGGCAGAAAGGTGATCGGTTTGATTTTAATTTTTAAAAGGAGACAATGAGGGTGCATGGAGATAGGCAAATCACCCAGAGAGTGACCTGGCCCCTGGGGTCTGCTCCCTGTCTACCAAGACCGCATTAAGTGAGGCTGGACCCAATCCCCTTGGGTTCCCTGACTTCTACTCTTCTGCGCGAAGACAGTGAAAGGCAGAGCTGGCAGGCACCCTGTGCACCTGCTGTGTGCACCTGCTGTGCACCTGAGGCAATGCTGGGCACAGGCTCATTTGCAAAGGCCACAGGGTGCTATCTGTATCTTCAAGGAATGTAAAATGTAGGGAGAAAAACGGATTTCAGCAACCCATGAAAACCAGACGGAAGGGGCTCAGACAGGGAGAAGCGGCCAAGTACCAGACAGCAAGGTGGAATGGGAACGGATCGCGACTGCGGGGAAAGAGGGCATTCCTGGGGCGCTGAAGTGGAGCCACAGACTCCCCTGCAAGAAGGCACGAAGGCACGGCGCAGGTTTCTCCGCATTTTAAAAAATGCGAGCAGGACTTTAAATGCGCACACGATCCACCAAGGCTGGCGGGACAAAAGGCCTCAGTGCAGAAGGCCCGAGGGGGCGCTTGCGACCTCGCCAGCCACCTACCCCAACTCTCCGGCGGTTTAAATCTTTCTGAAACCTCCCAGAGGGTTTCTATCGGCAACACCTGAAAATGGGCTCGGTGGGCCGGCGGGCGGGTGCCTGTCAATCAATTCTGCCCCCACCCGACTCCCAAAGACAGCTTGGCGGGGGAGGGACTCTGTCTCCTCTAGGAGCACTCAGGCTTCCCGCTCTGACCAGAGGGCTCGCTCTGACCAGAGGGCTCGGAGCTGGGGAGGGGCTCTGGGACCGGAGGAAGAGGCAGGGGTGGGGACCGCGCCAGGGACCAGGGAGATAGGCGGACCCTAGATCCTGAGGGCACCAACCTGGAGTTTGCTCAACTGCGCAGTCCAGAAACGTCCTGGGACGTGAATCGCTGGACCACCGGGCGCGCGCAGCTGAGAGAGCCCTAGCCTGGCCAGGTCGCCTAGCCCGCCCCCACGAGGACAGGGACACCCAGCTTGCGCCCTTCCAGTCGCTTGAACGCGTTTTCCCCCTTGTCCCCTCACCTGCTGGTTTGGAAACTAACGCGAAAGCAGGGGCGGGCGCGGGAGGAGGTCGGGTCCCCGTCGGTGGGAAGAGGGGGCAGGTGGGGTGACGGAGACCCAGTTCCTGCTCTGTGTCTGTCCATTAAAATTTCACAGCGACTTGGGTACCGTGGCCACCGGCAAATTATCACCTACATCCCCAAATTCCAAATTTAAAAACAAAAATATATACTGAGGCTGGAAGAGGTTGAATTCAGAGCTTGCAAGGTGGGGGTCCTTACCCGGCAGGATCAGGATGTCCACCAGGGGCTTGCAGTGGTACAACCCCGTGGCCATAACGCAGTCGGCCCATAGCCCCTTGGAGCCCAGTTCGTCCAACTTGCGGCAGGTGGGGATGGTGTAGCCGCAGGTCACCACCCAGTCGTTGGTGGATGTGGTGACGATGATGCCGATCCAGCCCACGAAGCTCGTGACGAAGCCCACCACCTGCAGGCACGTGGCCACCATGGTGGCCTCCCCGACGTCCCCGCGCCTCACCCCTCACTGGCTGTACCGGGGGACCCCGGGCTGGACAGCGCCAGCTCCTGCGCTCGCTCGCTGCTGGCTGCCGGCTGCGACCGAAGGCGAGCGTCTGCGAGTCGGGCTCCGACGGCGCGGCGGGCGCTCGGTGGCGGGGACCGCTACGGGCGCAGTGCGGGGACAGCGGCGCGGCTCGGCGGCGCGCCCCCGCCCCCCTCTTTAAACCCCGTAGCCCCTGCCGGCGAGCGCCAATCGGCGACGGCCCGGGGTCGAGGCGGCCAATCGCGGGACGGGGTCCGAAGTGGGGTGTAGAAGGGAGGGGTGACCCGAGAGAGGCCCCGCCCCGCCCAGCAGCCTGGCTGTCGGCGTTGCAAAGTCAAACAATTCGCTCCAGGTCGGAGTCGCGGAGAAGGCAGAGCGCGCGCGTCGGGCTCAAGCAGGGTCTGCTTGGGAATTCTTCGCCCTTTCTGCTGACCCTGGGTCTCCGTTCCGCTCCGTCCGTCACTGCCCTCCCCAGGGTGTCCGGGCTGTGTTTCTGACTGGTAACTGCCCTTAGCATCCAGCATACCGTCATCACTAGTAGGAACAAAACTATTCTTTCCGTGGTCGAAAACCAGGAGGGAGCGCTTAATGGTGACAACACGCAAGGAAATCTGAGCTGCGCCCTGGGCTGTGCACCTACCTTTTACAAATATTCGCCCATCTGATGCTCCTGACAACCTCTGTGGAACAATAGTTGCCCGTTACACACAATAGGTCCGAAGAAGCAGCAGGAGCGGGTTGAGATGGCCCAAGTTCGCCCGACCAATAAGGGACAGACTGCATGAGCCCGGCTCACCTCACGTCCAGAGCCACATCTGGGAGTCTGCCATGACGATGAGTTTCTGAAAATTCCCACAGGCCTCAAGGGCCCGGTTTATGACACCCTAGAAGCCAGGATGGCTGCTGCTTTGGCGCACTGAAAATAAATCAATAGCTTTACCTTCTCGGAGAAAACCTCCCAGGCCAGCCACAAGTGCAAGCTGTGTCATCCCATCCACATCCCATCAGCACCGTCCCCGCCCCTTCCCCTCCATGCATCCTGCTAGGCCCCACTACCCGCATCATTTTTAACTCCGAGGTTAGTTCTGCATGGTCTGCATTGACACTGAGCAGCTTTTACGCCCTTTGAAACATCATCCCTCTGCCATCCCCTCGGAGCACTGCCTTCTCACTCTGCCTTCTTTAAAGCCCATTAAGGCTTTAAAGGTGTAAAGGATTTCAGCAAGTATCAAAACTTCTGCTGGACATTCCGAAGTCTCAGATACGGATCATGATTTCTCTCATCAGATAATAATATCCTAATTGTTTAGCTTTCACATTTATTTTTTATTTTTATTTATTTATTTTTTTTTTTTTTTGGACAGGCAGAGTGGACAGTGAGAGAGAGAGACAGAGAGAAAGGTCTTCCTCTGCCGTTGGTTCACCCTCCAATGGCTGCCGCGGATGACGCGCTGCGGCCGGCGCACCTCGTTCATCCGATGGCAGGAGCCAGGAGCTAGGTGCTTTTTCCTGGTCTCCCATGGGGTGCAGGGCCCAAGCACTTGGGCCATCCTCCACTGCACTCCTGGGCCACAGCAGAGGGCTGGCCTGGAAGAGGGGCAACCGGGACAGAATCCGGTGCCCCGACCGGGACTAGAACCCAGTGTGCTGGCGCCGCAAGGCGGAGGATTAGCCTGTTGAGCCACGGCGCCGGCCCTAGCTTTCACATTTATTAAAAGCAACTCACAGTTCCAATGACTGAGTCTTCCTGTGGCCGTTCCTCGTGCGGGGCCAAGGAGACCTCAGTGCCCTCTAGGGAAGCCCAGCTTTGGGGGACTGATCAGCTGTCCGAGCCGACTCCAGAGAAATTGAGTGCACCTGCAGAAATGGCGCTGCAGTAGCCGGGTGCCAGGGCCACGACAATCGCCCACAAGCCCGGTGCCTAAGAGTGCAGGCCAGGCTGCCAAAACTCAAACCCTGGCTTCACCACTTCACTGGCTGTGGGACAGGGTTGCTTCACCATTCCTGGTCTTGCTTTCTCATGGGTAAAATGGAGACGAAAATGGTGCCTATGTTATAGGTTTCTTTATGTTTAAGTGCATTGACACACATTCAGAGCTTAAAGCAACATCTAATGCCAAGTGCTCAATGAACTGGGCTTCTGTTACTACAACATGAAGCCTCAGAACACTTGCTTTTGCATTTATGTGTTCTCCCTGCATTCATATTAGTTGTATTTGTCAAACTTATCTTACAGGACTAGCTGCTGCTGCTGCTGCTGCTGCTGCTGCTTCTTCTTCTTCTTCTTCTTCTTCTTCTTCTTCTTCTTCTTTTTGAGTGAATTCTGTGTTTGAGAGGCATTTCCTCACTGGGGTCTATTGACCTGGTATTTCCTGGCAACATTTTTTTAAATAGCTTTTGGGATGGAGTGTGTTGCAGCAGTTAATATGCTACTTGGGATGCCCGTGTCTCACTTCAAAGTGCCTAGGATTAAGTCCCAACTACACTTCCCATTCCAGCTTCCTGCTGACCCACACCCTGGAAGGCAGCAGGTGATGGCACAAATGGTTGGAACCCTGACACCTACATGGGAATCTTGGGTGGAGTTCCAGGGTCCTGATTTCAGACTGGTCCAGCCCTGGCTGTTGCAGGCATCTGGGGAGTAAAACGATGAATGGAGGATATTGCTCATTCTTTTTGTCTCCTCCCACACACTCCACTTTCAAATAAAACAAAAATAAAAGGAAGGCCGGCCCTGTGGCTTAGTGGGTAAAGCTGCCATCTGCGCTGCCCGCATCTCATATAGTCACCGGTTCATATCCCGGCTGCTCCACTTCCCATCCAGCTCTCTGCTATGGCCTGGGAAAGCAGTAGGAGGTGGCACAAGTCCTTGGGCCCCTTTACCCACAGGGGACACCAGAAACTCCTGGCTCCGGATCGGTGCATTTCCAGTCATTGCGGCCATCGGGGAGTGAACCAGCAGATGGGAGACCTCTCTCTCTCTCTCTCTCTCTCTCTCTCTCTCTCTGCCTCTGCCCCTCTCTAAGTCTGCCTTTCAAATAAATAAATTTTTTTTTTTTTTTTACAGGCAGAGTGGACAGTGAGAGAGAGAGAGAGACAGAGAGAAAGGTCTTCCTTTTGCCGTTGGTTCACCCTCCAATGACCGCCGTGGTCGGCGCGCTGCGGCCGGCACACCGCGCTCGTCCGATGGCAGGAGCCAGGTGCTTTTCCTGGTCTCCCCATGGGGTGCAGGGCCCAAGCACCTGGGCCATCCTCCACTGCACTCCTGGGCCACAGCAGAGGGCTGGCCTGGAAGAGGGGCAACCGGGACAGAATCCGGTGCCCCGACCGGGACTAGAACCCGGTGTGCCGGCGCCGCAAGGCGGAGGATTAGCCTGTTGAGCCACGGCGCCGGCCCGAATATTTTTTAAAAATAAATAAAAGCCATATTTAAAACATAGCTTTTGGACTAAGTGTAATACATAACATAAAACTCAAGCAACATCAATTCATCGCAAAAGCAGCTGTGAAGTCTGCACATGACACTCCATTTGAAACTCTGGTCATGCAAATCACACCAGTTGGAATGCACCAGTGCCCAGATCACCCATGCATTACACAGACAGGTGAGTGTGCAGCCAGATTTCAAAACTCAGGCACTCGGGCAGCACAAGAGGCCCAGCTGTTAAGACTGCTGTCTGGAATGGCGTCCTCGTCACCACCTGGGCTGCCAGTGACCCAGGTCACTCGAGCCCTTCCTCTACACGGCGAGAACGCCAAATGCTCCCTTGTGGTCATCGCGAGGACCAAGTAAAATAAGTTACCACAGTCTTAGCACAGCACCCAGCACTGATGGCCACTCACGAGTGTTAGCTACAGTTTGTGTTATTTAGAAGCAAAATAGGTTCATTGGAAATGTGAGTTGCTTTTGATAAATATGAAAGCTAAATAATTAGGATATTATTATCTGATGAGAGAAATCAAAAGATTAGTGTCTAAAACATCCCAGCATGCATGAACAAAAAGCTACCCAAGTGGCCACCTGTTTGAATGAATCAGCTGTTAAGTCAAGAGAAGCCATGTCCATTTGGAAGGAAGCAGGCAGCCATGGACATCCAGAGACCAGGAAGCCCAAAGCAGTTGCAGGTGACAAGGGTCCCGTACATCTACAGGAGATGGCACACAGACTCTCAGGATGCTGTCCCATTGGCAACACTCTTGGTATAATGGGAAAGTCCCTTAAACCATGTTAGCTGGGGAACTCATGCTAAATGCACGCATAGGCACCAGCATTGTAGCGGTAGGTAAAGCTGTCTCCTGTGACATCACACCCTTATCAGCACTGGTTTGTGTCCTGGCTGCTCCACTTCTGATCCAGCTCTCTACTAATGGCCTGGGAAAGGCAGGGAAGGATGGCTCAAGTGCTTGGCCCCTACCACTGCACTGTATGGGAGACTTGGAAGGAACTCCTGGCTCCTGGTTCCTAGCTTCAGCCTGGCCCAGCCCCGGTCATTGTGACCATCTGAGGAGTGAACCAGCTGATAGAAGCTCTCACTCGCTCATCTATAATGCTGGATTTCAAATTAATTAATTAGTTAAAGGCATCCATAATCCTTAGCTGTGACTCTACTTCCCAAGCCAACTTTGTGCTTAGAATCTGACTTCTCTGGGGCCAGCACTGTGGTGTAGTGCTAAGCCTCTGCCTGCAACATTGGCATCCCATATGGGTGCTGGTTCATATCCCAGTTGCTCCTCTTCCACTACAGCTCTCTGTTATGGCCTGGGAAAGCAGTAGAAGATGGCCCAAGTGCTTAGGCCCCTGCACCCATGTGGTAGACCCAGAAGAAGCTCCTGGCTCCTGGCTTCAGTTCAGCCCAGCTCTGGCTGTTGTGGCCATTTGGGGAGTGAATCAGTGGATAGAAAACCTTCTTCTCTCTGTCTTTCCCTGTCTATAACTCTGCCTCAAATAAAAAAATAAAATCTTTTGGGGCCGGTGCTGTGGCATAGTAGGTAAAGCTGCAGCCTGCAGTGCCGCCATCCCATATAGATGCCAGTTGGAGTCCTAGCAGCTCCACTTCCTATCCAGCTCTCTGCTATGGCCTGGGAAAGCAGTGAAAGACGGCCCAAGTCCTTGGGCCCCTGCACCCACGTGGGAGATCTGGAAGAAGCTCTGGCTTCAGATCAGCACAGCTCTGGCCATTGCAGCCATTTTGAAAGTGAACCAGCAGATGGAAGATCTCTCTCTCTCTCTCTCTCTCTCTCTCTCTCTCTCTCTCTCTGCCTCTCCTCTCTCTGTGTAGCTCTGCCTTTCAAATAAATAAATAAGTCCCTAAAATAAATAGATAAAATCTTTAAAAAGAAAAAAGAATCTGACTTTCCACCTTAATAAACGGGCATTCCAGGGCTACCACAGTCCCGAGTACCCTCCCAGTTGAGAGTCAGTCTATCAGAGTCCAATAGTCTCAGTTTTCTCCCAGAAAACTCTGCCATCCTGTGTCTTCACATTTCTGCAGCTAAAATAGAACTAGAAAAGTGTACTCAGACCCGATTTCAGGCCCCTGACTCTCGGTCCTGTCTTCTTTCCATTATGAAAAATATAAGAGGAGTCTTTCGTATGACTCCAGAGAAAGTTCCTTAATTTTACTCTTGATTCAAAGGAACTTACGGGGAGGATTAGAGGGCCACTCACGGCCCTAAAACCAGATGCTCACTGAACGAAGAAAATGGCCTGGTTAAGTATTTTCTACTATTTACACCTACAAGTCATTCACAAGACTAGCGATTTAGTTAGAGTGTCACTGCATATGGCAAGGCAAATAAATATGTTTGCAGGCCAACTTCAAAAGCCCAAGCGGACAGCAAGGCCTAGGCCGAAGAGTGAGCTCTCAGCGCCTACTAGTGGTTGTCTTTTACCATGGCATGGCTGGCGAAAACATTTTCTGTGTAAAGGAGGCTGTGGATTAGAGAAATATAATTAACCTCAACTTGACATGTGCCAAAGAAGAGCTAATTAGACACAACTCTCCTATTAACTCCTATGAACGCCTTTTTCATAGATTAAGAAAGATACACTCGTAGGAAACCAGACATAAAGACGCGGGACATAAATGAAATTGTGTAGGCAAGATGTCTGATTTCAGATGTTCAAAAATTCTAATAAGATTTGTTTCTAAAGGATATATTCTCTGGGTAGATTTTAAATACTTGACAATACAAAAGCCCCAGATACAAATATCTGCAGAAGCATTGTGGCACAGATTCACTGTATGTAAGTGTATCAAACATAGCCTTCTAAAAAGTAAAATACCCTGGGAGCTCCAGGGCTCTGTGTTTTGGTTTTTGATTTTGTTCATCATTTCAACTCATGTGTGCCTTCAATACACGTCAGTTGAATGCAACTGAATTGAAGATGAGGGAGGGAGGGGGAGAGGGAGAAAGAGAGAAAACTTACAATTCTCTGCATTCGGCTGGTACAGGAATCTGAGACCCTGCACAGAAGAGATCGGAGGCAGGAATTAGAAGCAGTCCAGGGAGTTGGCTAGAGGTTGGGCATAGTGCTTTGTGGCCACAGGAATCCACTTCCTGTTCCTTGTAAAGTGCACCCTTCTCCAATGGGAGGGGTTGTACTTCCCAGTTCCCCTGCAGAAAATCTCTGATTACCTCAAGCAGCATAGCTCCATCAGAGAAGAGCAGCACCATCACAGTGACTTCCATCTGGAGCTCCCAAAAACAGCTACAGGGAAAGGAAATTACCTTTTCAGATCCCACTTCTTACCTTCCCCACACAGCCCTAATACCATTCCTTCAGAGCATTTCGTGTAGTGAATGTAGTGAAAACAATGAAATACCAGGAGTTTTGAGTCCTCTTAGTGTTTTCAGTCTTTGGACACTCAATTCTATTTATCTGCTTCTCTACCAGAGGTCTCAGGACACACTGGATGACAGCATGTCTACTTCAACCTTTATAGTATGATGATACTTCTTGAAGACTACATCTCAGTTGTAACCCAAACTGGAGATCACATTTTCTAAAACTGTAATAATAATAAAATATGTAAATTTGTAATGTATTTATTTGAGAGGCCGAGAGAGAAAAAGGCCAGCAGAGAGTTCTCTTCCATTGGTTCACTCCCCAAATGTCTGCAATGGCTGGTAGCCAAAGCTGGGAGCCAGGAACTCCATCCAGCTTTCCCATGTGAATGGCAGGGAGCCAACTACTTGAACCTTCACCGCTGCCTCCCAAGGTCAACGTTAGGAGGAAGCTGGAACCAGAAGCCAGGGCCAGACATCAAACCCAGCACTCCAAAATAGAATGCAGGCATCCCAACTTAACTAGACCAAACACCTGCCTCAAGTATGTCAGTACCAGAAGGAAAACTAAGAGAAATAACCTAAATAGAAAGCTAAAATTCTTTAGCTCAGAAATTATGATTTTTTTTCCTAAGATTTTATTTATTTACTTGAGAGGTAGAGTTACAGAGGGAGACAGAGAAAAAAGTCTTCCATCCACTGGTTTACTTCCCAAATAGCCACAACGGCCAGAGCTGGGCCTATCCAAAGCCAGGAGCCAGGAACTTCTTCCAGGATTCCCACATGGGTGCAGGGGCCCAAGGACTTGGGACATCTTCTGTTTTCCCAAGCTGTTAGCAGGGAGCTGGATCAGAAGTGGAGCAGCCTGGACTAGAACCAGCGCCCATATGGGATGCGGGCACCACAGGCAGAGGCTTGGCCCCCAAACTCAGAAATTAAGAGTACATGTTTCCATTTTGCTACCTAAAACATGGAAATAACAGGTCAAACTTTAACTTTTACTGAAAACATGAATTATAAAATGATCAAATCAATTAGGTGTCCTCTCATCATTCAATTAATACATAATTTTAAAAGCATAATTTGAATTATCAATAATAATAGAGTTTCCTTTAGAAAAAATGTCCAGAAAATATGCTTATGTCTCCACTATGCCTATTGTTTTTGCTTTTTGCTTCTTACATAAATGAAAGTTCCATTTTGTTAAGTTACCTTGAGTGGGAACATTCTTGAACTCCAAGGTCTAGAATAATGCTAGAACAGGGTGGTTAAGAGCACTGGGCTGGCATCCTGACTCCATCTCTTACTGATCCCATCATTTAGCCTTTTTTTGTTAAATAATCACGTTTAACAACTAATATTCTGTTTCCTGCCAGTAAAACGGCATTAGCAACAGCACTCACTTCGTGATGGTGGTGAGAATTTCATGTGCTGCTGTATGTACAATGCTTGGATGAGCATCCAAAACATAATGAGTATTCAGTGATTATTAGCTCCCACATCAAGAATAGTAATGCACTTGGTTGTAAACCTGATTGGGATAGACTCTTAACCTTTTTATTACACAGCAGTGAACTTCAAAATATATCAAAATCCAGCAGCACATAAAGAATTTGAAAGGAAAGAGAATAACATCTCTTCTCTAATCATGGCATTTTTAACTGCTAAGATTAGAATTATCTAGTCATCCTCTCTCTTTGCCATTTAGATTTAGGAACTAGATTTCAATTCCACTGAAGATAGTATTTTGTGCAGAAATTAGTTTGGCCACTGGGGGGCTCTCACAGTCTCCTGTTAGTACTAGATCGACGTGAGTTGTTAAAAATAACAGGAAGGATGAGTATTACAAAATACCAACAGCACCACTGACAGGCCGCTTTTCAATAGTAATTGACAACACATAACAAAAGGATTTAAAATGTGTATATTCTAAAACCAAGAAAATTATGTAAATATTTAACTAAGTTTTTCAAATTTGCTTGTCAATCAAGTGTTCAATTAAGAATTAGATAGGTTATAAAACATGAATTTCATGGGGCTGGAATTGTAGTATAGCAGGTAAAGCCATGATCTGCAATGCCAGCATCCCATATGGGCACCAGTTCGTGTCCCTGCTGTGCCACTTCCGGTCAGCTCCCTGCTAATGGCCTGGGGAAAACAACAGAAGATGGTCCAAGTGTTTGGACCCTGGCCACCCACATGGGAGACCCAGAAGAAGCTACTGGCCATCTGGGGAGTGAACAAGAGGAAGGAAGATCTGTGTGTGTGTGTGTGTGTGTGTGTGTCTCCCTCTCTATCTGTAACTCTGACTTTCAAATAAACCCTTAAACAATATATGAATTTCAAAATACAAATTGCTGGAGGGCCGGTGCAGTGGTTCACTTGGTTAATCCTCCGCCTGTGGCGCCGGCGCCCCAGGTTCTGGTCCCGGTGTAGATGCCAGATTCTGTCCCGGTTGCTCCTCTTCCAGTCCAGCTCTCTGCTGTGGCCAGGGAGTGCAGTGGAGGATGGCCCAGGTGCTTGGGCCCTGCACCCCATGGGAGACCAGGAGGAGGCACCTGGCTCCTGCCATCGAATCAGCGCGGCACGCCGACCACAGCACGCCGGCCGTGGTGGCCATTTGGGAGGGTGAAGCAAGGGGAAAGGAAGACCTTTCTCTCTGTCTCTCTCACTATCTATATCTCTACCTGTCAAATAAATTTTAAAAAATACAAATTGCTGGTTTCTTAAGTATATATATTTGGGAAACAGTCGCTGAAATAGCAGCAAACAGTTCTATCAGGTACTGAGATTGAGGGATTTTCCTCCATTTTGTTCTCTAGGCATTTTCCAGCTTTCCATAATGAACACGAGTTGCTATGATAAGGAGAAATTTCTATTTTTAAATTTAAAATATTTGGGGGCCAGTGTTGTGGCACAGCGGGATGCTGCCTGGTGACACCGGCACCCTATATCAGTGCACCAGTTCAAGTTCCGGCTGCTCAGCTCCCAATCCAGCTTCTTGCTTACTGCACATGGGAAAGCAGCGGATACCTGGGCCCCTGCCATCTAGGTGAGAGACCCCAGTGAACGTCTCAGCTCCCGACTTGGGCCTAGACCTAGCTCTTGTGGCCATTTGGTGGGAGAGTGAGCAGATGGAAGATATTCTCTCTCTCTCTCTCTCTCTCTCTCTCTCTCTCTCTCCCCATCACTCTGCCTTTCAAATAAATAAACAAATAAAATTTAAAATATTTTAAGTATTTTATATATTCATGATTATGTAAAGGTCTGTAAAGAGCCCAGTCCCCTACACCCTGTGTGAACAGGTGGGTGTGTAAGTTCCTCACTGACAGTCCTTAGGATTGAAGATCAGCAACCCATCACCTCCACTGTGCGGCCGCTCCTCCAAGCGATGTTCTTTCCACGTGTCCTCAGCTGCCTGGCTGCTCCCCTCCAGGCAACGCCGCATTCTCTCAACCTCCGCGCCTTACACCTGCGCTCCATTCTGCAGGAGATGGCCTCCACCAGCTGCCAGCTGTGCCTTCAGAAGCCTTAGTTAGCCCAGTGAGCCCTGCCACGAGACTCCCCTGCCTCCCCCTGGGGCTCTGAGGATCCCTCACAGCACTTTGATCAAAAACATGAATGATCCATTTTGTAGTTTTTACTTTTGAACTTCCCTGTACGGACTGTGCACTTGGTATTAGGATCCCGCATCTCTAACTGGCTTCCAGCCCACCCTCCCACAGCTCCTTCTGCCTCCAAGTCTTCCCGGTGCAATCACGGCTCCCCACCGCCACCCCTACCCTTACCCCAGCTCAGATCCTTCAGGGCTCTGGTCAGGTGTCTTCTTGCACGGGAGCAGTCCCCTCCCTGAGGTTGAGATGAGTTGCCCCCCCGCCAGGGTTCCCGTGACCTCCCCCCATCCCCCCTACCCCATGTCAACCTCTCATCTTGAACACAGCCATGCTGCTTTGCAATGATCTGTTCTGGTGTCTGTGAGCTCCCCAAGGGCAGAAGCTGTGTCTCACTCATTGCTCTAAATCCAGCACAGTAATCACTGTTCTCTGAGCTAAATCCCAGCCCTCCAAGTTCTCCAAGTGAAAACTCTAGCTTTAACGGAGAAGATTTTCTGCCATTGGCCGGCGCCGCGGCCGATGTTCAAGAAGCCGAGATCCAGAGACAGAGTTCCCTGGCCTGCAATGGCTGAGAGCCGCTATCTCAAGCCAAGTCTCCCATGGGGGTGGCAGGAACCCAATCACTGGAGCCTCCACCTGCTGCCCTCCAGGATCTGCAATGGGAAGAAGCTGAAACTGGGAGCCAGAGATGAATATCCAATTCTTCCGCCTGTGGTGCCAGCACCCGGGGTTCTAGTCCCGGTCAGGGCGCCAGATTCTGTCCTGGTTGCCCCTCTTCCAGACCAGCTCTCTGCTGTGGCCCGGGAGTGCAGTGGAGGATGGCCCAAGTGCTTGGGCCCTGCACCCCATGGGAGACCAGGAGGAAGCACCTGGCTCCTGACTTCGGATCAGTGCAGCGCGCTGGCCATAGCAGCCATTTGTGGGGTGAACCAGCGGAAGGAAGACCTTTCTCTCTCTCTCTCTCTCTCTCTCTCTCTCACTGTCTAATTCGCCTGTCCAAAAAAAAAAAAAAAAATTCTCTGCCATCAATCAAGACCTTTCAGGGTGAAATTTCTGGTACTGTTGTGTAATAAAGCAGCCTCTAAAACGGCCCCCACAGAGCCCCACCTCCTGATAGTCACGCCTTGTGCAGTGCCCTCCCACACCATTCCACGGTTAGTGGGTGTGACAGAAGGAATGGTGCATCAGCTGCAAGATCAGGTGATGGAAAGATGGGGCCAAATAGGAGGGTGGGGGGAGGGGGAGAATGGGGCACTTGGACGCTCCAAGCTCTTGTTTTCCCACAGAAACATAAAAACAAAAACAGCCGGCGGCGCCGTGGCTCAACAGGCTAATCCTCCGCCTTGCGGCGCCGGCACACCGGGTTCTAGTCCCGGTCTGGGCGCCAGATTCTATCCCGGTTGCCCCTCTTCCAGGCCAGCCCTCTGCTGTGGCCCAGGAGTGCAGTGGAGGATGGCCCAAGTGCTTGGGCCCTGCACCCCATGGGAGACCAGGAAAAAGCACCCAGCACCTGGCTCCTGCCATCGGATCAGCGCGGTGCGCCGGCCGCAGTGCACCAACCGCGGCAGCCATTGGAGGGTGAACCAACGGCAAAGGAAGACCTTTCTCTCTGTCTCTCTGTCTCTCTCTCACTGTCCACTCTGCCTGTCAAAAAAAAAAAAATTAAAAAAAAAAAACAAAAACAAAAAAACCAGAACTGTTGAACCAAATAAAATTTTACAGAAACCAAGCAAACACACAAAGAAAAAGCCATCTTTAAGGCCTGCGTCTGGCCTAGTTACCTAAGGTACCTCCATCCCATTGGAGTGCAGGAATTGGATATTCATCTCTGGCTCCCAGTTTCAGCTTCCTCCCATTGCAGATCCTGGAGGGCAGCAGGTGGTGGCTCCAGTGATTGGGTTCCTGCCCCCCCCATGGGAGACCTGGCTTGAGATCGCAGCTCTCAGCCATTGCAGGCCAGGGAACTCTGTCTCTGGATCTCGGCTTCTTGAACAAATAATTTTTTTAAAAAATCTTCAAATGATAGGAAGATTGTGCAGTGTTCTACTTTCTCTTCCCCAACCCTCTAGCCAGTGTGGTGGGCGTCTTGATCCTAGAGGAACAACTGCCAGCCCAGTGCCCAGGTTCCTTCCTCGAACCAGTGAGACGAGAGCAGACTTGATGTGAAAATGACTACGAACATCCCTTCTAACCTATCTGAGGACCACAGGAAGGATGGATGCAGAGCTCTCGTCTCTGTCTTGTCCATCCCAGGACTGGGATGAGGAAAGCAGTCAGGACTGCTCCTAAAAGACACAAGGTGCACCACAGACTCAGATGCCTGGCGCCAAAGTTCACAGCCACATAGGAAGGACCATCGGTAAGATGATGAGCATACCTAAGATGTCAGGAGACAAGTGGGAAAAGAGAGGTGGGAGCCAGCAGTACCAGCAACGCAGCAGGAACCATGGTGCCAAGTGATCAGCTCTGCAGAGCATACCAACACACCTGGCCACTGACAGAATCTTTTTTGCTGTTGTTGTTAGATTTATTTCATCTACTTGAAAGGCAGAGTTACAGAGAGACGGAGAAAAAGAAATCTTCCATCCGCTGGTTCACTCCCCAGATGGCCACAACAGCCAGAGCTGAACCAATCCAAAACCAGGAGCCAGGAGCTTTTTCCTATGTGGATGCAGGTGCCCAGGCACTTGGGCCATCTTCCGCTGCTTTCCCAGTGCATTAGCAAGGAGCTGGATTGGAAGTGGAGCAGCCAAGACTCGAACAGGCACTCAAATGCTATGCCAGCTCAGCAGGCTGTGGCTTATCCCGTTATGCCATAGCACTGGCCCTGCCACTGAGATCATCAACAGCTATCTCCCCTAGAGAAACCCAGAGGAGATACCAGTGCACACTTCTTTCGCTTCCAAGAAGTGGCCCCTATAGAGCCCTTCAATAAAGGAACGACCAAATCTCCCAACCTCCTGTGTTTCCTGCCCCAGAGCCACAGCTGTGTTCCAAGTACTCTCATCTCCAGACTACACTGGGCCTCCCCAGGGCTCAGCAGTGATCTTGTTCAGAATTCCAGAGCTTTCAGGAAGCTCTGCAAACTTGAAGAAAATACAGAGAAACAATTCAGTGAAATCAGGAAAACATAAATGACTAAAATAACAAAGTTAGCAAAGTTAGATTGAAACTATAAAAAATTCTGACACGGGTTCGGTGTTGTGGTGAAATGTGTTAAGCTGCCGCCTGTCTCTCTGTCTCTATTTCTGTAACTCTGACTTCCAAATAAATAAATAAATTCTTTTAAAAATGACACTGAAGGCAGGCGCCGAGGCTCACTAGGCTAACCCTCCGCCTTGCGGCGCCAGCACACCGGGTTCTAGTCCCCGTCGGGGCACCGGATTCTGTCCCGGTTGCCCCTCTTCCAGGCCAGCTCTCTGCTGTGGCCCAGGAGTGCAGTGGAGGATGGCCCAAGTGCTTGGGCCCTGCACCCCATGGGAGACCAGGAGAAGCACCTGGCTCCTGCCATCGGATCAGTGCGGTGCGCCGGCCACAGGGCGCCAGCAGCAGTGGCCATTGGAGGATGAACCAACGGCAAAGGAAGACCTTTCTCTTTGTCTCTCTCTCTCACTGTCCACTCTGTCAAAAAAATAAAAAATAAATAAATAAATTTTTAAAATAACACTGAAAAACAACCAAGGCAATGAAAAATGCAATTGAGGGTATCAAGAGCAGAACTGATCAAGCAGCAGGAAGAATCTGAACTTGAAGACACATTATTTGAAAACACAATCAGACAACAAAAAAGCAGGAAGAAAAGTTGGGGGATTCATGGGATAGCAAATGTGTGGGTCACTGGCGTCAAGGCGCACCGAGGCTTGCGCTGAGAGCTGGGGGGAGTAGTCAGGTGGGTCTGGGCAGGCCATGGCCGTGTGGGGCTGGGCTGGGCTGTGCTGGGTTGCGCTGTGAATGCTCCGACCTGACCCACAGGACCTTGGGGGAGGACAGGGAGAAGGCATGGCGGGAGGGGAAGTTGCTGTTGCTGGGTGCTGAAGAGTCACGGAAGAGCCCCATGAGGCGGGCTACTTGGAGGAGGAATGCCAGCCGCCCTGGGCAGTGGTCTACAGCAACACCGTCCAGTCCACCGTGGCCACTGTCCAGCCCTCGGAAACCTGCAGACGATGGCCACGGGGCCCCTCCCGGGACGAGGCCAGGCAGCTGTTGGCACAGGCACCGCCGAGGAGCGGGGTGCTCTCCCACCAGACCTGTCCCGCGGCATCCAGAGGCTCCGGGCTGACCACCGCGCACCTGAACCACCTGCCGCGCGGGGCCGCCAAGTGCGTGTGCTTCCGCCCCACGTGAGGACCACAGGCACGGCGGATGCACGCTTCACCTTCAAGGCCCTGCACTTCAAGACGCTTGCGATGGGAGCAGAAGCGGGTCCACTGCTCCGAGGGCCTCACAGCCCTCATCTCTTGCGTAGCCTGGAGGGCCAGAGGACTCGGGGCTAGCTGAGGCCAGCCTGAGAGCATGGAGCCGTAGCACAGCATCCGCTACAAGCGGTGCCCGGCCCGTCCAGCCTCCTCCTCCCGCAGCAGCAGCTGTGTGAAGGACCGCACACAGCCCGCTGGCCGTCCACCTTCCGAGGACACAGCGGCCGGCTACACCCGGGGACGGCCTGAACCTGAACGTCCGCAAAGATTGCCCCCCACTGACGCCGGGAACAAGCGGTTCGTGTGGGACGCCTCATTGACGTCAGTGACGTCCGTGACGTCACAATCATGAACAACTGAAGGACGGTGGACTCTTCTGAGGGAAGGTGGGTCTGGCACAATGGGCGACCGGGACTCTGCTCCTCGGGGACAAGATCACACTCTCCTAGGCGCTTTTGCCCTCTCCTCTCTGTTCTCGGTGCTGTGCCCCGCCTCAGCTCCAGAAGGGGGAGGGGTTGCCCCAGGCCGCCCTGTTGGAAGCTTGCCCCGGTGCAAGGTGCCCCCCGGGGGGGGGGGGGGCACAGGACCGGCTTCACGTGCATCTGTGCTCCCTGGGCAGCTTTCATGGTCAGTTGCTTTGTTCTGTGATAAAGAAAGGTCACATGCGGACTCCCCCCAGGCCTGTGTCTGGAGCAGCACCCACTTCTCCAGCCTGGACCCCTGAGGCCTCCCAACAGCTGCCTCTGACCCAGCCCAAGGCCAAATGTGACAGGGATTGTCCTGTTGCCACTGCTCACAGGCCCCAAAGGAAAAAAGCACAGGAAGCCTAAGACAGCACGAGACTGCAGTCCACCTGCTCATTCTAGAAGCCTTTTCAAAAAGTGAGAGCAAAAGCTGCAAACATAGAAAACTTTTTAAAGAAAAATTATTTGAGGGGGCCAGCGCTATGGCGTAGTGGATAAAGCCACCGCCTGCAGTGCCGGCATTCCATATGGGCGCCAGTTCATATTCCGGCTGCTCCACTTCTGATCCAGCTCTCTGCTCTGGCCTGGGAAAGCGGGAGGATGGCCCAAGTCCTTGGGCCCCTGTACCCGCATGGAAGACCTGGAGAAGTCTCCTGTCTCCTGGCTTCGGATTGGCGCAGCTCCGGCCGTTCTGGCCAACTGGGGAGAGAACCAGTGGATGAAGATCTCGCTCTCTTTGCTTCTCCTTCTCTCTGTACATAACCTTTCAAATAAATAAATCTTTAGAAAAAAATGGAAAGAAAATTACTTGAAACTGTCCAATCCTGACCAGCACCAACCCCGTAGTGCCTCTGCCTGGAGTTTGCCCATTGGTTTACACCTGACCCTCTGCTGGGCACTCCCTGTGCCAGGGGCACCCCTGCTCTGCCTGCCACAGAGCTGGGTTCCCAGGGCTGTTTCTGACAACTGCCAAGGTCACGGAAGGCCATGGCCACCAGCCCGGGGCCCCGCTCTATTAGCCCAAATGTAGCACTAACCTAGAAACTACTGCTGCCTGCTGAGGGCCCCACTGTGGGCCCCTCACCCCCTCACCCCCACAAACCAGGCCCCGGGGCCTTCACTGTTGAACACTTCCTTCCTTCATTTTATGTCCGATGGATTTGTTCACCTGGTTTGAAATAATAAAATGTAGAAACCAAAAAGGAGCAGAGAAAGAAGATTGGTTTAAAAAATAATAGAAAAGGGGCCAGCACTGTGGCACAGCTGGTTAAAGCCCCAGCCTGCAGCACTGGCATCCCATATGGGCACTGGTTCGTGTCCCAGCTGCTCCACTTCCGATCCAGCTCTCTGCTATGGCCTGGGAAGGCAGTGGAGGATGGCCCAAGTCCTTGGGCCCCTGCACCCGCATGGGAGACTTGGAGGAGGCTCCTGTCTCCTGGCTTCGGATAGGCACAGTTCCAACCATTGCCGTTGTTTGAGTGAACCAGCAGAATGGAGGACCTCTCTCTCTCGCTCCACCTCTCTCTGTAACCGTCTTTCAAAGTAAATAAAATAAATCTTTTTAAAAATTTTTTTAAATAATAGAAAAAAAGTTTCCAAACCTGGAGAAAGACATAAATGTCCAGGTACAGGAGGGTCAAGTTCAATCCAAATAAGACCACCCATGACATAAACTGATAAAGATCAAAGACACCTAGGATTCTCAGCAGCAAGAGGACAGAAGCAAATGACATATAATTTCAAATCTACCCAGCAGGGACAGTCACAGGCCAGGAAGGAGTGGGGTAACCAAAGTGCCAAAGGAAAACAACTGTCAACCAAGAATACCTTACTCAGCAAAGCTGTCCTCAAGAACAGACAGATAAAGATTTCCAGACAAAAGCTGGAGGAGCTCCCTGTCACCAGACCTGTTTTACAGGAAATGCTGAGGCACTTCAGGCCAAGAGAAAAGGGCTGTACTGAGAAAACATGTAACAGTGTAACACGCACAGGAAAAGTGAATAGGGTCTAATTCAGAAGACTGTAAACACTGTAAAGGTGGCGTGGATATCATGTATCTTTAGTATTGAGGCTCAGAGCCAAAATGTGAAAAATATTTAAAAACTTTGACATATACAATACAAAAAGAAGTAAATTATGATGTCAGAAAGCATAAAATATAAGAGGAAAATAAAAGCTGCAGTTATTTTATGAGATCAGGATTCGACTGTAATCAGCTCAAAATATTTGTTATGTTTTATGTTAGCCTCATGGTAAGCACAAATCAAAAATTATGATAGACTAAAAGGAATCAAAGCAAATCCTTTGAGAAAGTAACCTACACAGAAAACAAGAGAGGAAGAAAGGAACAAAGAGTCTACCAAACAACCAGAGAATAATTAATAAAATGGCAGTAGTCTTTATTAATAAGTACCTTAAATGTAAATATTTTCAATTCTACAGTCAAAAGACATACATATTTAAATGCCTGGGTTCAGCGCCCAGCTCTAGCTCCTGACTCATGCAGACCCTGAGAATCTCCACTGATAGCTCAAGTGATTGGGCTCCCACCACCACACGGGAGACCTGGATTCAGTTCTGGGTTCTCAGCTTTGGCACCCAGCCCAGCCCAGCCCAGCCCAGAGCCACTGCAGGTATTTGGGATATGAACCAGCATAAGGGAAGCATTCTTTCTCTCTCAAATACACCAATAATTTTTAAATTACAAAAGACATACAGTGGCAAAAAGAATAAATAATCAAGGTCCAATTTTACAGTACCTAGTCATTTCAGCTTTAAAGAGCACATAGATTGAAAGTGAAAAAGATATTCCATGCAAATAAAAACTAAAAGAAAGTAAGGATACCTATACTTTTATCAGTAAAATAGGTTTTAAGTAAAAAATCGTAAAGCAAAACAAGATTATTTTACAATGATAAAGGGACTGATAAATCAAAAGATACCATAACTGTAAATATTTGTGTACCCAATATTGGAGTAAATACATAAAGCAAATATTAATAAATCTGGAGAGAGGAAGATGACAACACAAATTAATAAGCAACTTCAATGCCCCAGTTTCAATAACAGACAGGTCATCCAGACAAAATCAATAAGGGAACATTCATTTGAACCACACTTCAGATCAAATGGATGTGACAGTAATACAGATTCTACCCACAGCCAGAGATGCTCATTCTTCACAAGTACTCATGGAACATTCTTCAGTACAGACCATTTGTGAAACCACAAAGCAAGTCTTAACAAATGTAAGAAGACTGAAATCATATCAAGTATCTTTTTTTTTACCAGTATAGTATAAAATTACAAATCAATAATAGGAGAAATTCTAGAAAATTCGCAAATACATGGAATTAAACAGCATACTCCTGAATAACCAGTGAGTCAAAGGAGAAATCAAAAGGGAAGTTTAAAGCTACCTTGAGGCAAACAAAAATGGAAATGCAGCATGCCAAAACTTATAGTACTCAGCAAAAGTGGTGCTAAGAGACAAATTTATAGTAATAAACACCTACATTAAAAAGCAGAAAGATCTCAATCAACCTAATATTATGCCTCAAGGAACTAGGAAAAGAAGAACAAATTGAACCCAGTTAGTAGAAGGGATGAAATAATAAACACCAGAGTAGAAAAAAAAAAAAAAGGAAAATAGAAACAAAAAAGCAATATAAAAAATCTACAAAATTAAGAGTTGGCTTTTTGAAAAGATCAACACAATCAACAAGACTAGCTAGAGTAAGAAAAAGAGATATTCAATAAATAAAATCAGAAATGAAAGATACATTACAACTGATACAACAGAAATACCAGGAACTTCAAAGCAATGTACAACAAACTGATTAACTGAGAGGACATATAAATTCTCAGACATGGGGCCAATGTTGTGACATGGCAAATAAAGCCACTACCTGCAACATCAGCATCCCATATGGGCACAACACATATGTCCCAGCTGCTCCACTTCCAATCTAGTCTCCTGCTAATGCACCTGGGAAAAGCAGTGGATGACGACTCAAGTGTTTGGGCCCCTGTACCAATGTGGGAGAACTGGATGAAGCTCCTGCTCCTGGCTTCAGCCTGGACCAGCTGTGGCTGTTGGTGGCCATTTGGGACATGAACCAGTGGATGAAGATCTCTGTGTTAACTCTTTGAAAGAAATAAATGAATAAGCCTCTTTTAAAAAACATTCTCAGACACCTGCCAACTATTAGGGTGAAATCCTCAATTAATAGAAAATCTGAACAGATTAATAATAAGGAAGGGTCTGGCCCTCTGGCGTAATGAGCTAAGCCTCCCCTTGCATTCCATATGGGTGCCGTATCATGTCCCAGCTGCTCCTATTCCGATCCAGCTCTCCGCTGATGGCCTGGGAAGGCAGTGGAAGATGACCTGAGTGCTTAGGCCCCTGCTGCCACATGGGAGACCTAGAAGAAGCTTCTGGCTCCTGGCTTCAGATAGGCTCAGTTCCAGGTATCATGGCCACTTGAGGAGTGAACCAGAGGATGAAAGACCTTTCTCTCTGTCTCTCCCTCTCTCTGTCTGTAACTCTAATGAAATCAAAAAAAAGAGTAAGGAGACCAAATCTATTTAAAACTCTTCCATCAAAGGCCAGGATCCGATTTCTGCAGTCCTGAATTCTACTAGACATTTATGGAAGAAATAACACCAACCCTTCTCAAATTCTTGAAAAAAAAAAAAATTGAAGAGGAAGAAAAACTTCCAAACTCATTTTATGAGGCCAGCTTACCCTGATGCTAAAGCCAGATGAGGACACTACAAAAAAATTACAAACCAATATCCCTGATAAACATAGATGCAAAAATCCTTTACAACATACCAAAAAACTGGATTCCACAGAAAATGTAAATGATCGTTCATAATGAACAACTGGAATTTAATACTGGGTTGCAGGATGGTCCAACATATCCAAGTTTATAAACATGATGCACCACATCAACAGAATGGAAGACAAAAATAAAATGCTCACCTTAATAGATGCAAGTCAACATAATTTCATGATAAAAACTGAACAAAGTATATAAAGACTGTATTAACAAATGTACTTCAACGCAATAAAGGACATAAACAAGCCCATAGCTAACACAGTATTTAATGATAAAAAGTTAAAAGCTTTTCCTCTAAGAACCACTTCAAGACAAGGAAGCCCACTCTTGCTGCATCTATTCAGAAAAAAAAAAAAAAAAAAAACCTAAAGACATCATACTACCTTACTTCAAACTCTACTACAAAGCTACAGTAATCAAAACAGCATAGTACTAACATAAAAATGGATACACAATTCGATGATCAATGAAACAGAGGCCCTACGAGTAAATTCATACATTCATAATCAATTTTCAACAAAGGTGCAAAGAACACATTAAGGGGAAAGGCAGTCTCTTCAATGACCGATGTCTGGACAAATGGATCCTTAGATGCTGAAGATATTAGATGCAAAAATCAACCCAAGATGAATTAAAACCTTAATGATAAGACCTCAAACCACTAAAAGAAAATGCAGGAGAGAAGACGAATAACGTTGATCTGAGCAATGTTTTTTTTTTTTATGTGAACCTAAAAGCATGGACAACAAAAGCAAAAATAGGCAAGTAAGATTCATCAAGCTAAAAAGCTCCACACATAAGGAAACCAATCAACAGAACAAAAAGACAACCTATGGAATGTGAGAATATACTTGCACACCATACACCTGAAATA
Source organism: Sylvilagus floridanus (assembly GCA_949820135.1). NCBI lineage: Eukaryota > Metazoa > Chordata > Mammalia > Lagomorpha > Leporidae > Sylvilagus > Sylvilagus floridanus. The sequence goes on from OX463244.1 coordinate 106,084,765, forward strand.
AGATTACTACCCAAAACATGTGAGGAACTCAACGCAAAAGTATGAAAATAAGTAACATAATTTTTAAATGAGCTAAAGATCTGTGGAGACCACTGTGTGGCACAAGATGCTAAGCCACTGCTTACAACATCAGCATCTCATATCAGATTCCTAGTTCTAGTCCCAGCTACTCCACTTCCAATCCAGCTCCCTGCTAATGGCCTGGAAAAGCTGTGGAAGACGGCACATGGGCTTGTGCCCCTGACACCAACACGGGAGACCCAGATGAAGCTCCTGTCTACTGGCTTTGGCCAGGCCCAGCCCCACCCATTGCAGCTATTTGGGGAGTGAACCAGCAGATGGAAGGTTTCTCTGTCCCCCTCACTGTGTAACTCTGCCTTTCACATAAATCAATCAAAAACCAAAACAGATTGGCACAATTTTTTTTTTTTTACTTTCTTTATTTGAAAAGCAGAATTATAGAGAGGCAGAGGCAGAGAGAGAGGTCTTCCATCTGCTGGTTCACTCCCCAGATGGCCTCAACAGCTGGAGCTGTGCCAATCTGAAGACAGGAGCCAGGAGCTTCTTACAGGTCTTCCACACAAGTGCAGGGGCCCAAGGACTTGGGCTATCTTCTACTGCTTTCCCAGACCAGAGCAGAGAGCTGGACCAGAAGTGGAGCAGCTGGGACTCAAATTGGCACCCATATGGGATGCTGGCACCACAGACAGTGGCTATACCCATGGGCTGGCACCACAGGCGGTGGCTATACCCATATGCCATAGCACTGACCCAGCACAATGTTTTTTAAACAATCCAACCACATGCTGTGTGCAAAGACACTCATTTAAAATTAGAAAAAATAGGCTAAAAGTGAAAGGATGATAAAAGATATTCCATGCAAATAGTAATAAGCAAAGGAAAACTAAGGTGGCTACATTCTCAGACAAAATAGACTTTAAGAGCTATTGCGGGGCTGGCCTGTGGCACAGCGGGTAAAGCTGCTGCCTGAAGCACCAGCATCCCAGATAGGCAGCACTCCAATTTCCAGCTACTCCATTTCGGATCCAGCTCCCTGCAATGGCCTGGGAGAGCAGCAGAAGGTGGCCCAAGCCCTTCAGACCCTGTCACCCGCTTAAGAGACCTCCTGGCTCACAGCTCCTGGCTTCAGATCTGCCCAGGTCCAATCAGTGTGACCATCTAGGAAGCGAATCAGCAGATGGTAGACCTGTCTCTGTCTCAAGTAAATAAATCTTTAAACATACATACATACACACACACACACACATAAGACTTCACACTCATAAGGATAGCCGTTATCAACAAATATATAGAAAGTAACATGTTGGTGAGGATGAGCAGAAATGAACCTCTGCGCACTTCTGGTGGAAATACAAAATGATGCAGCCCTGTAGAAAAGGCAAACTTTACATATAAGATCAGCATGTGACTTTCACCCCCAGGTATCTTCTTCTTCTTCTTTTTTTTTTTTTTTTTACAGGCAGAGTAGACAGTGAGAGAGACAGAGAGAAAGGTCTTCCTTTGCCGTTGGTTCACCCTCCAATGGCCGCCGCGGCCGGCGCGCTGCGGCCGGCGCACCGCGCTCATCCAATGGCAGGAGCCAGAAGCCAGGTGCTTTTCCTGGTCTCCCCATGGGGTGCAGGGCCCCAGCACCTGGGCCATCCTCCACTACACTCCTGGGCCACAGCAGAGGGCTGGCCTGGAAGAGGGGCAACCGGGACAGAATCGGTGCCCCGACCGGGACTAGAACCCGGTGTGCCGGCGCCACAAGGCGGAGGATTAGCCTGTTGAGCCACGGCGCCGGCCCCAGGTATCTTCTAAATAAGAATCTGAATATTGTAGATCCTTATAGTGCAGTGTTCACAGCAGCATTACTCCTATTAGCTAAATGACAGAAACAACCCATATCCATCAACAAATAAGTAGAATGTTGTACAAACATAGAATATTCAGCCATAAAAAGGAATGAAATGGACAGCTTGAAAATACGCTAGAGGAAATAAGCCAGACACAAGGACAATCTTTTGATTCCAATAGCCAGAAAAGGCAAATTCTTTAGAAAGTACAATAGAAGTTTATCAGGGCATAAAGGGGAAAGGAAACAGTGAGTGAATTTGTTTGGAATAGCTTTAAAAAAAAAAAAAACCTGGAAATAAGTGACAGTTGAGGAACACTGTGCATATACTTAGTGATATTAATTCACACACTTCCCTGGCAAGTTCTGTTTAGTTACCACAAAATTAGAATTTAGAGGCATTATAGTCAGACTATAATATGGTCCCCACCTTCTGATACTCATTCTTGGATCGTGTGTGAACTGGACTAGTGGCTAGCTTCTTTTTTTTTTTTTATTTTTTTTTATTTTTTACAGGCAGAGTGGACAGCGAGAGAGAGAGACAGAGAGAAAGGTCTTCCTTTGCCGTTGGTTCACCCTCCAATGGCTGCCGCGGTCGGCGCGCTGCGGCCGGCGCACCGCGCTCGTCCGATGGCAGGAGCCAGGAGCCAGGTGCTTTTCCTGGTCTCCCCATGGGGTGCAGGGCCCAAGCACCTGGGCCATCCTCCACTGCACTCCCGGGCCACAGCAGAGGGCTGGCCTGGAAGAGGGGCAACCGGGACAGAATCCGGCGCCCCGACCGGGACTAGAACCCGGTGTGCCGGCGCCGCAAGGCGGAGGATTAGCCCGTTGAGCCACGGCGCCGGCCTAGTGGCTAGCTTCTAACAAACAGGATGAGGCAAAAGTCAGTGTGTGATGTAAGAGTCTAGGTCATACAGACATTGTGGCATCACTGGAGTAAGCCTGTCCCCAAGTCCAGAGTGAGCAAGTGAGCACCACCTGTTAACAGCGATGTGACCAGCTCAGAAGCAAATCCTCCAGCTCAAATCAAACTCTCAGATGACATCTTGGCAACATCCTACTCACACTCCTACAGGAGCTCCTGAACCAAACACCAGTAACCTCTCATCCAACCTGCAATCCTCAGACAAGTAAGCTATTTGTTGTTTCAAGCTGCTCTATTTTGGGTAATTTACTATGCAGTAGTAGGTAGCACACTAGGGGTGAAGTAAATATTTTAAAGCAAGAGGCCAAGTATCATGAAAAAGAGACATCATCAGATGGTGGTATTATAATCACCTGGAATTTTGCATAAATTTTCTTACTTTATAAAATAGGTTTTTGAAGTTAATCACATAGTGTGTAATGAGTAACAGCCACTGAAGGAATGAAAGGAGAAAAATGTCGATTTTAGGGGACAAGAAAGTTAACCTCACACAGGATACTGAGATGAATCAAATTTCATTGGCATTAAAAGTTTTTATTTGGAATTTGATCCACAATCTATACAAGTTATTTACAAGCCATGAAAATGGAAAACAGCACAAAATACAATTGAGGTATAAGCTAAGAGCACAGTATGCCATGTTTCAATAAATATAATTCAAAATTTGTAAACTAAGTGACCAGATAAATGAGTCTTATATTTTAGTAAAACCATATAAAATATTTATTTCACGTGAGGTAGAGGACAGTTTTGTTTGTCATGTAATGCAACCAACCACAGCAATTTTAACCATAAAACTGTACATCATTGGCAAAATTTTAAATTGAGTTATGGTCAATAGTCAGCAATTTGTACAACAGTTGCAGAACAGCTAATTCCCATTAACCGCTTCACAGATTAAGTTTAGAAATAATTTAAGACTTCTATGTTGGCTTAAAATTACCAAGATAAACATACAGTCCTAACAAGATGGTTTAAAGCAAGTATATTTTAATTCTCAAAAACTCTAATTCTTCAAAAGATGCCTAGGTTTAGCAATTATTTTAGTAAAATGTTTTTACCAGAACTACTTCTTTAAGTATGCTGTGCTTTATTTTCAAGTGAGGTATCTATAGTGAGGAAAAAAAATCTTATAAATTTCTTTTATATTATACTAACTTAATACACTATTTTGTTTTCTGGGCTTAACTTTTAGAATTGTTTTTACATTTGATCACTTTCTAGTTCAAAAACAGTAGCGCTACATAAAACATTTAACTGTATTACTAAACAGGGCTCCAAAGTGTATTAGTTTAGAAGCCATTTAAATGGAAAGATTTTACCAAAAAAGAGAGACACTGTCCTTTGAAACAAGATGCAATATAAAATACCCATAATGCTTTTTCTTCCAATATTGGAAGGAGCCTATACTACAACAAAAATTTAAGCTGTTTAAATATTCAATTCCACAACATACATTACAGCAGTTATAAGTCCCTTATTGCTGAGAGCTTCCATAAAAACTATTAACAAGTAGTTCTAAGCACAGAAATAGATGTACAGTATAAGCACAATTTTTCATTGCTAATTTTTAATGTCCTGCCATGTGTGTTGGACTCATAAAAGGCAAATAAAAAATGAGGATTCTTCCCTAGATAACCAAAACACAAGTCTTAACTGTTGAGAAAATTTTAGAAGTTGATCAAAAACCATCAACACCAGCTTTAATTCTAGAAAAATACCTTGAGCATGTTTTATTATTACTTGAATTTCCTTATCATTTTACTTTCCTTCAAACAGAAGCCACAGATGTGCAAATAAACTGGTTGTTCTGTCATAACTTCTAAAAGGTATGAATAACTTGCAAATATAGTACTCAATCTATTTAACCTACTTCAGTAACTGCTTTATAATTCAATATGTACAAATGTTTTATATCTAAACCAGTAATATATTAAATGCCATAAAATTGGTTCAAGAAGCATAAAACATACTAGTTCTCATGACGCAGAAATTCAAGCAAAATATGCTTTACAAAATCTAAAGTACAAGCCAAACTTAAGTTGTTGGTCAAATGTTTTCATAGGGTTACAAGTTACACTTGTGAAACCAGGATGTTTTAAGAATTTCCTCAATGACAGAAGGAAGTTTTACGCAGATTACTTTTTAGATTTGGTGCATTTTTCTCATAATATCCAGACTATGTTAAGTATCACCTCCCAAATTAAACCACCCAGTAAGCTACTCTTTCCTCCTTCTAAAGACATACAAGTTAAAACTTTTTAAAGGTTGTTTCTTTTATGCAGCCTTTTAGAGTAAACATTTTTACTTTTCTTAAAAAAAAAAGTAATATGAAGTCTAGAATCTGCTAAACACATAAACTAATACCAAAACAAACTTTAAGGTAGCAACCCACACACAAAACAAGCATGCAAAGAAGAAACAAGGGTTACATGGATAATACATTTTAGCAGAGGCCACTTTAAAAGTTTTACAAAACCTATTGTTTTCAAGCTGTGTGGTACAGTAAAACTTAAGAGTTACTTTTAACAATAATAGCTGTAATATCTACAATTGACTAAAAAACTATTTTCAAGGAAGTTAGAAAGCTATGGCACACTAATGTACTGGAAATGAAGAGTATCACATGGCAAGTTTCCTTTAAGTTAAGGGCTACAAAAATAAAGAGTTTAAAATAATTCAAAAGTATTTAGACGCTGCTTAGAATTTTATAATGTATTTCAAAGGCTAAGCAAGTTATTTTAGAAGTTTTGGATTGACAGAAGTAAACATCATTTAATAAGTAACATAAATGATAAGAAAGCTTATCATTTAATAAGTAACATAAGCAGAACTTATCATTTAATAAGTAACATAAGTGAATTAGAAAACTAAATGAAACTATAGGTACTTGATTTTGCCTTCCAAAAAGCTGAGTTACTACACAACTAATTTACAACTAAAATAAAAGTGTATCATAAATGTAATTTTTTTGCAAGGTCTAAATAAATTATATTAGGGAGATATGCATTTTCAACATCTGTTCCATCTTGAGATTCCAAGAATCAATAAATTAAATTACATGGTAAATATAGTAAAAATTGAAATGAAAAGTAGAAAATACACATTTAGATCATACTCCTGTTTAGTAAAGTTCCCTTTTGGGAACTATAGAAATTCTTTTGGGATATATGAGTACCATTAAGAACAAGCTGAAAATAACTGGTTAATGATAAGCTATGTGATTTTTTTTTTTAAGTTCTACCAACATTAGAGTACCTGCCTTCTACAATGGACATAGCATACAACTTTCATTCTAGTTCACTTGTATTAATTTCATACAGAACCTTGTCAGAAAGCATGAAAAACAAAATTCATGGGGTTAATAACGTCAACTACCGGTGATTTCAGGAAACTTCCTTTAAAAAACTGCATACTAACAAATTTTTTTCTATTATCTTTTAAGCCAAGAATTAACAGGAAATTTGCTTTTAAAGAGTGACAGACTTTTCTGTGCAAAAAAAAAAAAAAAGTACAGAAGATGTTGCCTCTTCCCAAACTATGGAATTCTTTTGTCAACTAAAAATTATCTAAAAATTTTAGTAGCAGATAATTAAACTCCTATACAACGCTATCATACACTATCAGTTGACTGTAAATTCCTGATTTTGATATTAAGTAGTAATTGAAAATGGTCCATTCGTGCAAATTTTTGGTAAGACTTAACATTTAACATACAAAAGTCCAAAATAACCTTCAATATGTTTAATATTTTACAATTTAAAGGAAAACAAACCCATTATATAAATTTCATTCCAACCCATAGCTACATACAAAACCTGTACAGAAGGACTGTGGATTGTATAGAAACTGATGTACATCAATGACATCAATTCTTCTAAACATTATTATTTTCACACCACTATTAACAACATAAACAAAAGTTCAGAAATCATTATTTTTCTGAAGATACAGCATAAAAAATTTCTAAATATAACCACATTTAACCTGAAAAACAAATTACAACTGCTTCTTACATTTAGCAGCAATGCATAACAAAGCATCTTACTCTTTCCAATGACACCCATGGGTTATGCTATTCCTTCATTAATAAAATTCCTCTTAGGAGACATTTAAAAGAGAACTGAGGATTGAAGAAATTCATTCCACAATCTGAACAAAGTGAAAGCAAATGTCTGTGTATAATAATGAGTATATATATCACTTATAAAGGAGATTGTGTTAATGAGAAAAATGCAGATTCAACTCCTTGAATAGTTCTATAGTATATATTTGAAATATAATGCCACCAATATATCCTAAATTGAATCTGAAATATGGATAACAAAATTGACCACAGCTATTTCCCATCACATAATGCAGCTTTTAAAAAGTATACAATTGTTAAATTCACATTAGAAATATAGGCAGATTATCTACTACTTGAAATCCTATATTGTTACTAAGCTGAAAAAAAATACAAAGAAACCTACATTTTCATTCATTTGGAAAATGTAAAAATTTATGTACTAATATATAATCTCTTCACTTTCTTTGATCTACAAATGGATAGAATGCCTAGCTACTGTCATGCGGATAAGTTTTTCAGAATTCTATTACCAAAGCAAGCAATAAACAAACAAACCCTGTCAGTATACACAGATGATCTCTTTAACAGTTCCTATTCTTTAGCAGCCTTGGATGACTTCAAAATTTGCAGCTTTAACTCTTTTATCATCATCTCTAACTTCTGTCTTGCCTCCCGCTCCTGTCTGAGTTCATCTTGGAGTTCTTGCCTATCAGCTTCAGCGTGGTCCAGTCTCTGTCTCAGTTCTGCTAGCTGTGTGATTTAAAAGGCTGTGTCAATATTCATTTAGTTTTGTTTTTCCATTTAATCTTATACCATAGCAAAGACCTACTTTCACATTATGTTTTACAAAACAACTATTTCATGCATACCACAGTCTTTTAAGTATCTAATACTATTACCTTGACATTCAACATGACATTAAATTGAAGGTAAAGCAAAGGATCAAGAAGAATAAACACCTAAAACACCTACAGCACTTTATTTTCTGTGCAATACTAGATCCTTGTTACAGCCTGTTCAAGCTAATATTTGTACATCTTCCTTCAACTGTGAGCAACTATTAACGTAAAGGATTTACTTATTTATTTTTGCTTCAGTGCTTTTGAATAGAGTAGGCAACAGTTATTTGTTAATATGTTGATTTGAAAGCATATATTACATTAAAATAATATTTGATCAGAAAGCTAGAACTACAATTTAAGTCAATAAATTATAGAAACCCAATAAACTTTAAAGTAATAAAGCAATAAAAGTCAAAAAATCATCTTAGACAATCTAGCACAAAATTGTATTTAACAGAATTATCTACATTGAAATCTAGCCTAGTGAATGAGCTTGACAAAAAGTAATTTCTTTAACAGAGCAGTAACACTTTCCATTCATGTTGAAAGGGCACATTATACAAACTGAGTAATTCTTACCTGTGCTGCATATTCAGCCTCTTTGTCTTTTTCCAAATTTGAGTCACATGTACATTTTTGCTTCATTACCTGCTCTAATTTTTTCTCTAAGTCCTTCTGTTCAACATAAAATTCTTCCATTCTTTGAGCATGTTCAGTCTGCAAAGATTCAAGTTCTTTCTGCAGATTCTGTTGTTCTTCAGTGAGTTCCTTCATAGCTTTTGAACTACTCAACATTTCCACTTCCTGTAAGTATAGAATCACAATACAATTTTATTTCCATCAGGTTAAACATTTCAAAAAAAAAAAACCTTTTAGTTCAGGAAAAAATAAGTCAGAAAATATACAAAGTTCGTATTAGTTCTACATATCAACAGTTATATTGAAAAACATCTTCTCGCCGGCGCCGCGGCTCACTAGGCTAATCCTCCGCCTTGCGGCACCAGCACACGGGGTTCTAGTCCCGGTTGGGGCACCGGATTCTGTCCAGGTCCCCCTCTTCCAGCCCAGCTCTCTGCTGTGGCCAGGGAGTGCAGTGGAGGATGACCCAAGTGCTTGGGCCCTGCACCTGCATGGGAGACCAGGAGAAGCACCTGGCTCCTGCCATCGGATCAGCACGGTGCACCGGCCACAGTGCACCGGCCGTGCCGGCCATTGGAGGGTGAACCAACGGCAAAGGAAGACCTTTCTCTCTGTGTCTCTCTCTCACTGTCCACTGTGCCTGTCAAAAAAAAGAGAAAAATATCTTCTCTATAAATGTATTAAAATTGCCTATCAGTGTGAAACTGAACAATCTAACATATATTTGCAACATATCATCTTGATTTCTCTGAGAATGTGCAAAAGTATCTTTTCAAAATGAATTATCATTTAAATAACAATTTTACCATCTGAAGTTGTTGCTTCTTTTGCAAAATTGAGTTCAGTTTTTCCTGTTGTTTTACATAAGTCCTCATTACTTCCTCCATGATTTTTCCTTTATCATCTTCACAAACGACATCATTGACAAGGAGTGGAGATGATTCTGCAGTATCATGGCCAATTCCCAACTTGTTTGTGTCTCTGACTAAGTGGCAAGTGGTAGAGTCAGATTTCTTTTTACTCGCAGAACTATGTAAGATTGATGAATCTTTGAGAGGGAAAAAAAAATCAAGTAACAAAGAATAAACATCACTGTGTTAAAAAGTCACTGGAAGAATCCAGGAATGATATTAACAAGACAATTCCATTCAAAAATTAAATCAACAATAATACTTAGGAATAAGTTTAACAAAAGTAGTTAAAAATGTACAACAGCAACAACAAAACATCAAAGAAAGATGTGAATACATAAAAAGACAGTCTATGTTAATGGATTGGAAGACTAAGTATTTTTTTTTTTTATTTGACAGGTAGAGTTATAGACAGTGAGAGGGAGAGACAGAGAGAAAGGTCTTCCTTCCATTGGTTCACTCCCCAAATGGCTGCTACGGCCAGCACTGTGCCGATTCGAAGCCAGGAACCAGGTGCTTCCTCCTGGTCTCCCATTCGGGTGCAGGGGCCCAAGCACTTGGGCCATCCTCCACTGCTCTCCCAGGCCACAGCAGAGAGCTGGACTGGAAGAGAAGCAACTGGGACTAGAACACGGCACCCATATGGGATGCCAGAGCCACAGGCGGAGGATTAACCAAGTGAGCCATGGTGCCGGCCCCCAGAAGACTAAGTATTTTTAAGATAATAATATTCCCCAAATTGATCCACATGTTCAGTGCAATCCCTATCAAAATCCCAGCTGGCTTTCTGGCAGAAATTGATAAGCTGATTCTAAAATTCATATGGAAATACAAAGACTCCAAAAACGACAAAACAATCCTGAAAAAGAATTAATAATTTCTGATGTTAAAGCTTGCTACAGATATCAAGACCATTGTGTGGTACTCACATAAGGAAAGATACCTAGATCAGTGAGAAAGAATTCAGAGTCTAGAACCAAATAAACCCACAATTTTTTTTTCCCTCCCAAAGAAACCTTTTATTTAATGGATGTAAATTTCCTAAGTACAACTTTAGGAATATAGTGATTCTTCCCACCATATTCATCCTTCCCACCCCTACTCCCACTACTCCTCCTCCTCCTTCCTCTCCCATTCCCAGTCCCGTTCTCTATTAAGATTCATTTTCAATTAACTTTATACACAGAAGACCAACTCTATACCAAGTAAAGATTTCAACAATTTGTGTGCATGCACACACACACACAAAACTGAGAACAGTTTTATAGTTAACTCATTGAGGACAGAGGTCCTGCATGGGAATTAAATGCATAGTGACTCCTGTTGTTAATTTAACAATTAACACTCTTATGTATGATGTCAGTGATCACCCAAGGCTCTTGACATGAGCTGCCTAGGCTATGGAAGCCTTTTGAGTTCACAATCTCCGTCAGTATTTAGACAAGGCCATAAGCAAAGTTTAAGTTCTCTCCTCCCTTCAGAGGAAAGTACATCCTTCTTTGATGGCCACTTCTCTCCACTGGGGTCTCACTCACAGAGATCTTTTTTTTGCCACAGTGTCTTGGCTTTCCATGCCTGAAAGGCTCTGGTGGGCTTTTCAGCCAGACCAGAATGTTTTAAGGGCTGATTCTGAGGTCAGAGTGCTATCTAAAGCGATTGTCATCCTATGAGTCTGCTGTGTAGACTGCTTCTCTACTTTTGGAACATTCTCTCCTTTTTAATTCTATTATTATTACCAGACACTTGATCTTATTTATAAGATCCCGTTAACATTTAATCATATCTATATGATCACTTTAACACTTACTATGATCACTTTAACAATTAAGATGGCATTTTTTTCCACCCAGCTTAATGGGATTTGGGGTCCCATGGCAAGTTTTTAAACTGTACCCTTAGAAGTTAGTCCATAGCAATGAATGCAGAACTATACAGCTTTATAGTTACAAACTTCCTCCCCTCTCTCTTATTCCCAATCTTATTGTTTACTGAAATCTATTTTCAATTGAATTTACAGACATGATTAACTCTATGCTAAGTGAAGAGTTCAACAAATAGTATGAAGAAGGAAAAGAAAATGTTCCTTGACAGTCAAGACAAGGGCTGTTCAAGTCATTGCTTCTCAAAGTCAATTTCACTTCTACAGGTTTCATTTTAGGTGCTCTATTATCACAGATCAGGGAGAACATATGGTATTTGTCCCCCTGGGACTGGCTTATTTTGTCTCATATGATGTAAACCCACAGTTTTATAGGCAATTGTTTTTTGAGAAGACTGTCCAACAATTCAATCTGAAAAGAATATTCAACAAATGGATCTACATCCAAAAGAATGAGACTTGGTACGGGATGGGGAGTCAACAATGTGGAGCAGCAGCTTAAACTGCCTGCATCCCATGTCAGAGTGTCTGATTCAAATCCCAGCTATCGCACCTCTGATCCAACTTCCTACTATTTTGCCTGAGAGGCAGTAGATGATGGCCTAAGTACTTAGACTCCTGCCACTCCCATGGGTATCAAGATGGAATTCCTGGCTCCTGGTTTTGATCTGGCCCACCCCCTGACTGCTGCAGACATTTGGGGAGTGAACCAGTACATGGAAGATCTCTCTTCTTTCTATGTCTCTCCCTCTCTTCATCACTCTTTGAAATAAATAAATATAAATCTACAAGGGAAAATGAAAGTGACGTTGGGGCCAGTTTTGTAGCACAGGTTAAGCCTCCGCCTGCCACGCTGGCATCCCATACCAGTTCATGTTCCAGCTGCTCCACTTCCCATCCAGCTCTCTGTGTGGCCTGGGAAAGCAGTGGAAGATGGCCCAAGTGATTGGGCCCCTGCACCCCTGTGGGAGACCCAGAAGAAGCTCCTGTCTCCTGTCTTTGGATCAGCCCAGCTCTGGCTGTTGCGGGCCATCTGGGGAGTAAACCAGCAGATGGAAGATCTTTCCGTCTCTCCCTCTCTCTGCCTGTAGCTCTGCCTCTCAAATAAATTAATAAAATCTTAAAAAAAAAAAATGAGGTTGGACCTTACACTGTATATAAGTGTTAATTGAAAAGGAATCAAAGATATAAATGTTAAGATCAAAGACCTAAATATTAAGAGTTAAATGTTAAATAATCCTGATTCTGAATTAGGGAATAATTTCTTCAGTATAAGAAACCATAAAGCAGGCAATCAAAAATTTACAGTTCTTACAATTTTAAAACTTCAATTGCTGTACTTTTTTAGAATGGCAATAGCTATAGAGTAAGAAAGCCAGTGTATAAGGATCTAGGGCCAGGAATATATAAAGAACTCTTGGAACTCAACAGTAAAGAGACAACCCAATTTAAAAAGAGGCAAAAGATCAGAACAGAATTTCTCCAAAGATATGCAATGTCCAAGAAAAACATGAAAGGGGCCAGCGTTGTGGCACAGTGTGTTAGGCTGCTGCCTATATCACCGGCATTCCCTATTAGAGTGCCAGCTGAGTCCCACAGCTCCACTTCGGATTCAGCTCTCTGCTAATGCACCTGGGAAAGTAGTGGAACACAGCCCAAGTATCTGGGCTCCTGCAACCCAAGTAGGAGACATGAATAGAGTTCCAGACTCCTGGTTTTGGCTGGTCCAGCCCCAGTCATCACAGCCACTTGGGGAGTGAATCAACAGATAGGAAATCTCTTTTTCTGTCTCTCCCTCTCTGTCACTCTGCCTTTCAAATAATAAGTAAACAAATAAATTCAAATAAATTAAAAAATTATGGCCTGTGAATTGTGTGTTTTTAATGTTACTAGGATTAATCTAGGAAATAAAATATTATGTAACTGTGGCATACAGGTAGGTTACTAATTACTACTTAAAATAATTACATCCAAAAAAATCTGAGTTTTTAAAACCACAAAAAGAATATAGAAAATCTTAAAGAATTTCAGCCAGCGCCGCGGCTCACTAAGCTAATCCTTCACCTGCAGTGCCGGTACCCCAGGTTCTAGTCCCAGATGGGGCGCCAGATTCTGTCCCGGTTGCTCCTCTTCCAGTCCAGCTCTCTGCTGGGGCCCAGGAAGGCATGGAGGATGGCCCAAGTGCTTGGGCCCTGCACCCCATGGGAGACCAGGAGGAAGCACCTGGCTCCTGATCAGCACAGCATGCCAGCCATAGTAGCCATTTGGGGGGGTGAACCAACAGAAGGAAGACCTTTCTCTCTGTCTGTCTCTCTCTCTCTAACTCTGCCTGTCAAAAAGAAAAAAAAGAAAAAAGAAAATCTTAAAGAATTTCAATTCCCTATGAGGAGTGTTAAATAACTGGAAGATTCTCTGTTGCAGGACAGTCACACTGCCTAAGCACAAAGCAAAGTTGTGCTGCTCTATGGGAAGCAGCATTTGAGGGAAAAGTTGTTTGATTCGCAGTATTTTCATTTAGATGAAGTCAGCATTCTGCATTTAAGCAAACTGCCCAGTTTCCAGAGCTTTTAATCTTTGCTTTTTATTCCATGACTAAGTTTCCCTGACTTACATAATTACCCATTCTTATTTATATATACTCCTTAATATTAAAAAGTAACTTTCTCAGATCATAGCAAATTTGTAAAAAAAATATGGATCTACTAAAGAAATCTGACAGTAAAGAAAATACAGGGGAAAAAAAGGACAGAAAATCACTTGCAGTGATTATATACTTAACACATATAGTCCTCTCATGACTCTATTACATTACACGCACGCGTGCGCGCACACATACATACACACACACACAGTTCTCTCACTAACCTCTATAGTTACTGCCATTCTAAAAAAGTACAGCAGTTGAAGTTGGGAGAGAAAAAAAAAATCACTCATTTTAAAAGGTCACATTTTTTAGGGTGAAAGCATTAACTAACTGAAAACCTTGTTTAAATAGAAATCTTCTTTGAAAATGATCAATAAATTATGTCTATTAGATATCTGATTTTAAAAAGATAATTTCTGGGGGCTGGCGCAGCGGATTAAAGCCCCGGTCTGCAGCACCAGCATCTCATATGGGTGCCAGTTTGTGTCCCAAATGCTTCTCTTTCAATCCAGCTCTCTGCTATGGCCTGGGAAAGCAGCAGAAGATGGCCCAAGTGCTTGGACCCCTGTACCCGCATGGGAGACCCGGAAGAACCTCCTGGCTTCAGATCAGCTCTGCTCTGTCCGTGGTGGTCATTTGGGGAGTGAACCAGCGAATGCATGGAAGACCTCTCTCTCTCTCTCTCTCTGTAAATCTTTCAAATAAATAAATCTTAAAAAAAAAAAAAAAAAAGGTAATTTCTAATGCCAGCATTGCCACAGAGTTAAGCCGTTGCCTGTGGCACTGGCATCCCATGTGGGTGCAGGTTTATGTCCCAGCTGTTTCACTTCCAATCCAGCTCTCTACTAATGCAGTAGAGTATGGTCCAGTACTTGAGCCCCTAAACCCATGTGGGAGACCTAGAAAAGCTCCTGGCTTTGGCCTGGCCCATCCCTGGCCATTGCAGCCATCAAGGGAGTGATCCAATGGACTGAAGATCTCTCTGTCTCTCCCTCTTTCCCTATAACTCTGCCTTTCACATAAATGGATAAATCTTTGGAAAAAAAAAAAAAAGATACTTTCTGAATACTTACCTAAACGGTTATATAATTCTCTACTTATTTTTAAATCCATTTTCTCTTGTTCCTCAAGTGAGACATCTGGGTAAGACACTGCTTTTTGATGTTTACCACTACCGTGAGGCTTCTCTGATGTTCGTGACACAGACTTACTTGCCTCTGTCTTTGTGACCTCTTTAGACTGAGATATGGCAGAAGTCAGTGACACATTGGGGGCAACCACTTTATCACACATGTATAAATAGTAGCTGAAAACAAAGAAAAGCAAAATAAGGTATTTATTACATTTAGGTAAAAAAATCAAAATATGAAACATATTTCTATGCATAAACTTTTTTTAATCAAGACAGACAATGTAACAACTCAGAAAATAAGGCTCACAGAAACAAACTCTTAAAAAAATGGACATTTTAGGCATTAAGAACAAAATTGATTTTTGTTATTTTGTAAATTTCTTCACATTACAAAGACTCACTAAAAAAGAAAATCCGTTTTCTCCTTTCCTCAAAATCAACTGAGAACTACAGCAGTAAGCATTTTAACAGCCCTGACTGGGTACGGTTAATTCCAAAAGAAGACAGGTCATATGCTACTCTGGAGGACTGTTTTCATATTCACTACCCCTCCAAAGCAGAGCATCGTTGCTCTCTAACTGTGGTGAGGTTGCTTCATGATACGCCCAATGAGGAGTTCTCAAGGCCCTTCTTATATAGCTCAGAGAGAACAGGTACTCTGAATGCTACTGCCTACCTACTCCACAGCTTTACTTGTATCAAATACCATAGCACAATCTTCTTAAAATAGTTTGGTGTGGGGGGCCAGTACTGTGGCATAGTAGGCTAAGCCTCTGCTGGCACTGCAGGCATCCCATATGGGCGCTGGTTTGTGTCCCAACTGCTCTAATTCCGATCCAGCTCTCTGCTATGGCCTAGGAAAGCAGTGGAAGATGGCCCAAGTCCCTGAGCTCCTGCACCCGCATAGGAGACTGGGAAGAAGCTCTTGGTTACTGGCTTCAAAACGGCGCAGCTCTGGCTGTTGCGGCCAATTGGGGAGCTAACCAGCAGATGGAAAACCTCTCTCTGCCTCTCCTTCTCTGTGTAACTGACTTTTGAACAAATAAATCTTAAAAAAAAAAAAAAAGGAAAAAAAATGATTGGTACTCCTACTTATTTGATAAAATTGCAGTAATAAACTGTGCAAAATTAAGATTGAAGGGGTAACATAATTTTACTCAAAAGTTCACACACTGTTCAGGAGAGTACTTGAGAGGCTCATGGAACACAGCTGAACGAAATACTAAAGTACCATGTTTGTAACTGCAATCTGAATAATCCTTATCAAAAAGACATCCATTCAGGCTAACACTTCATCCTCTATACTCCAGGCAATCTCCTAACATCACTTTATTTATACAGAACACTTACACTGTTCTTTATCACATGAATTCTAGGACTAAATACTCACTATTCTGCTAAAACAAAAAACACTAACCTGACAGGTTTAATAATGTTCAAAAGACTTACTTCAAAATGTATCTTACATATGGTAGTGATTATGCAAATACAGGTAAGACTAAGTCTCTTCATATCACCATGCTTAGGGATAAGATTTACACTAACAGATAAAATCTAAATAAAAAGCATAAAATCTATATAAAAATAGAAAATCTCCTTGGAATACTGAAAATACAAAAACTTGATTTTTGAGGGGTGTGTCTATTAATAACTCAAGTTTCAAAAGAATTTCCTTTTAAAATATCAAAGTTCCATACCAAACTCTGAAAAAATTAGTTAATCTCTTGAACAGAAGGAAATTAAATAACTTTGATTTTCTTGCTTGAAGTCAAGAAAAAATGAAAAAACATAAAAACATTAAGTAAAGGTTACCACAAATATGTAATATAATTTACAATTCATTTCATTTTAGATTCTTCCTCTGAATTTTTTTCTAATTAGAGTGACTAGGTGATATAATTCTTCTACAATATCCATACAATGATAAATATTTAAACGGCATTAAATCACAATGTGCTTGTTTATAAACAATTTTGAGGGCAAGAATTTGGTTATGACTCTGGATGGGACATCCCATATTGGTGTACCTGAGTTTTGATTCCCAATCCATTCTTATTTCTCACTTCCTGTTAATGAGTACTCCAGGAGAGAGAAGGTGATGGCTCCAGTAGCTGGGTCCCTTCCACCCACTCAGAAGACCTGGTTTGAGTTCCTGGCTCCTGGCTTCAGCCTGGCCCAGGTCCAGCCATTATGGGCACTTGGGGATTGAACCAGCAGACAGGAGCTCTTTCCGTCCGTCTCCCTCTTTTCTCTTTCGCTGTCTGCTTCTCAAACAAAAACTTTTTTAAAAGAACAATTTCAAATTTTCAAAGATAATACACTAATTTACAAGGAAGTTTGAAACTAAATAATGAACTCTCAAGTCCTAGACTAGTACTTGGCATATAGCTGTTGAACGAACAAGCAAACATATACATGAAGATCCACTCACCTGGGATGTAAAAATGAATGTGTCGGAGAAACATGGTCACCTTCCTGCTTTATAACAGGATACCATGACTGTATTTCCATTCCTGATGGTGCATCTGTCTGTAGAAAAATGTGGAAGGGGAAAAGTTTATTAATGGGGAAAATCTGATGGTTAATTTTATGCGTCAAGTTAACAGAGCCACTGGGTAAAGAGTTTCATTATTTCAGAGTCATCTTGTAATAAGGCAGTATTTCCTTAAAGTGTGGGCAGGGAACCTTTTTTTTCTGCAAGGGCCATTTAGATATTTGTAACATCATTTTCAGTCCATACAAAATTATTAATTTAAAAATCAGCTTGCTATAGATTTCCTGAATTTCAAGTCCTGCCTGTAGTTGTGTTGGCAGGACCAGAGCAAATGACATCACAGGCCTGACATGGTCCACAGGCCGGACATTCCCCTCTCCTCCTTAAAGTCTATTCACTTGGAACTCAAGGAGACTGAGTGAACTATGCCCCAAGAATAGTTTCAGCATGCAAGCTGACATGGATTATCAGAAATTACTTCATATCAAATTTCATACTTATAGAATCTATTATAAATAATAATACTTTTCCAATGTATAGCACTGTGAAGCTGATTCTATTCTTGCCGCTAAAATCAAATAGTTTATCCTACTCCTACAGTATGTTAGTGTATTAACTTGATAACATTCTATAGCATAAATACTTCACCAAACTAAATTTGAAACCACTTTTTGTTTTAAACAGTATTTCCTGATGGATATGAAAAGCTTACTTTTAGTGTAAAGGATGAACTACTAACTGTACCTGTAAACAAAGGAAACAAAAGTATCTACCTGCTGAAAACCACATGTATTCTACTTAATGCTAACAAATACTCATTAAGTAATCATCATTATCTCCATTTTACAGATTAAAAAATAAATGAGGAACAAAAATTGAGAGGAAAAAAGTGAATAGCATAGTTACTAAACTTCTCCCTGATTTTGGTTTCCCTCCTTGCCTGCTCCCCACAGACTATATATTTCTTTTCCTTTTTATTTATCCAAAAGAGTTACACAGAGAGAGGAGAGGCAGAGAGAGAGAGAGCGATCTTCCACCCGATGGTCCACTCCCCAGCTGGCCACAACGGCCGGAGCTGCGCCAATCTGAAGCCAGGAGCCAGGAGCTTCCTCCAGGTCTCCCAAACAGGTGCAGGGGCCCAAGGACGTGGGCCGTCTTCCACTGCTTTCTCAGGCCACAGCAGAGAGCTGGATCAGAAGTGGAGTAGCCAGATCTTGAACCGGTGCCCATATGGGATGCCAGTGCTTCAGGCCAAGGCGTTAACCTGCTGCACCACAGCGCTGGCCCCCGGACTATATATTTCATATGATAGTAATTATCCTACTCTTACAGAGGGGAAAAACTTTTGTTTAACTTTATTTATTTAATTTTATTTTAAAGGCAGAGAGACAGACATACAAGATGGACAGAAATCTTCCATCCACTGGTTCCATTCCCCCAAATGCTGGCAATAGCAGAGCTGGGCCAGGCTGAAGCCAGAGGCTAAGAACTCAATTTGGGTCTCCCACACAGGTCGCAGGGACCCAACTACTTAAGTCCTCACACGCTGCCTCATAGGGTACACAAGGAATAAACTCAGAACTTGAACCCAGTCACTGATATGAGACGCAGGTGTCTAAAGTGGCATTTTAAGTGTTCACGCCAGAAAAAAAAAACACCTTCTCACTGGCAGGAGAGGGAAAGACACTAAAAGATGGCAGGGTTACGGTAAACAGCAAAGACAAGCTAACCAGAGAAGCACAGTAGCCTCAGGGAGCATGGCATAATGAGTTGAAGGCTAAGACAAAACAGGAGTGCTGGGGTTTTTTCTGAACCCTTCCTCTGTGAGGCTTCAATCCCTTCAGCAACGAAGCAGTGTTAGACTGACATCTTTATTCAACAATGAATAAATGCCACATGCAGTGGAGAGCTCCTAAACCTAAGAAATGTGGAAAGCCGTTTTGCCTGATGTCCCAATATTCCAGTTCAGAACCAAAGGGCTATGGAAAAGAAAGGAAAGAGATCTCGAAATGTTAAGCAGTTGTGACAAGAAACAAAATCAATTCTAAATCCATGCCTTTGATTAAGAAGATTCCACTAATGGAGGCAACCAGTGAGGGTGAAGAAACTGGAGTAACTTGACCTAACACACCGCCATGCCCCAAGGAAAGAAACTGAAAACAGAAAAGCAGCAGCTCCTGGGGTACACGTCACAGAACCTAATCAATCAGGAGCGTCTGAAGGCCAATCAAAAGCCAAACATAAAAACATACAACATGTATTGGTTCTTGCTTTTTTTTAAGATTTACTTATTTATTTGAAAGTCAGAGTTACACAGAGAGGAAAGGCAGAGAGAGAGAGAGAGAGGTCTTCTATCCACTGGTTCACTCCCCAATGGCCACAACAGCCAGAGTTGCGCTGTGCTGAAGCCAGGAGCCAGGAGCTTCTTCCAGGTCTCTCACGTGGGTGCAGGGGCCCAATTCTTAACAAAAACCTAATTTTTGTTAAGAATTACGGGGAAAGTAATTTGAAAAACTAACAAGAGTACAAAATCATAGGGAAAATAGTAATATATACAAGGATCTGCAAGTTGAGCATTCAGTGAAGGTCCCTAGACTAGACATAAGAGCAGAATATTTTTCAAAATCCCCAATCCTAATCAAATATTCTAAAAACCCAAAACACAATTCTGATCTAATACTCACTATCTGAGCAAATTCAACTGCTTATTTATAAAATAAATCACATTTAGTTTCTGAGCCTACAGTTTTGTTCTGGCAGTGAATTAGAAAAATGACTTCTGGCAACAGAAATACTAAATGATAGATGCTAACTGACAGCCTAAAGAGAGAGGAGAATTTTAAGATGCAAACACAAAAACTGCTTCAAAAAGCCAAACAGGGGGCCAGCGCTGTGGCAAAATGGGTTAAAGCCCCAGCCTGCAGCACCAGAATCCCACACGGGTGCCGGTTCAAGTCCCGGCTACTCCACTTCTGATCCAGCTTTCTGCTATGGCCTGGGAAAGCAGTGGAAGATGGCTCAACTCCTTCAGCCCCTGCGGGAGTCTGGGAAGAAGCTCCTGGCTCCTGTCTTCGGATCGGCACAGCTCTCGTCGTTGCAGTCATTTGGGAGTGTAACAGCAGGAACGGAAGACCTCTCTGGCTCTACTTCTCTCTGTAACTCTTTCAAATAAATAAAATAATTCTTAAATTAAAAAAAAAAAAAAAAACAGGGGTAAGATGTTGTGGCACAATGGATTAAGTCACCACTTAGAATGCCCATATTTCATACTAGAGTGCCCGGGATTAAGTCAGATCTCCTCCACTTCCAGTTCAGCTTCCTGCTTATGCACCAAGGAGACAGCAGTTGGTGGCCCAAGTACTTGGATCTCTGCCATCTGTGTGGGAAACCTGGATGAAATTCCTGGGCTCTTGGCTTTGGCCTGGCCCAGCCCCGGTTGTTGTGGACATTTGAGGAATGAACCAGTGGATGGACAGCAACTAATTTCATTATCTCTATCTGTATCTCTGTCTCTCTCTCTGTCCTCCCATTACTCTCCCTTCCAAATAAGTAAATCTTAATTTTAAAAAATAGGAGCTGGGCTGTGGCATAGCGGGTAAAGCCGCCACCTGTAGTGCCAGCATCCAATATGGGTGCCAGTTTCGGGTCCCCTAGCTCTCTGCTATGGCCTGGAAAAGCAGTGGAAGATGGCCCAAGTCCTTGGGTCCCTGCACCCACTGAGAGACCTGGAAGAAGCTCCTGGCTCCTGGCTCCTGGCTTCAGCATAGCGCAACTCTGGCCATTGTGGTCATTGGGGAGTGAACCAGTAGATAGAAGACCTCTCTCTCTCTGCCTCTCCTCTCTCTGTGTAACTGAATTTCAAATAAATTAATAAATCTTAAAAAAAAAAAAAAGCAAGACAATCCAAGAGCTTTAACATAAGCTAGAACAAATAATTTATCAGTAGTTCCCTACCTACACCTAATTCAACAGCGTATAATACTGATGTTTGGGGCAGGCACTGTAGTGTAGCAGGTTAAGCTTCTCACTGTGGCACTGGCATCCAATATGGGCACCTGTTAATTTCCTGACAGCTCCTCTTGCGATCCAGCTCTCCACTTACAGACTGGGAAGGCTTTCCCAGGTGCATTAGCTGGATCTGAAGTGGAAGAGTAACGGGGGCTCAAATTGGCATCCATATGGGATGGCAGTGTCACTGGCAGAAGCTTAACCTGCTATGCCACAATGCTGGCCTCAACTCAGGTTTTGCTAAACATCAGTTATTATTTTTTTATAATATTAATTTCTTACTAACTTTTTTCTTTTAAAGATTTATTTATTCAAGACAGAAAGAAAGACAGACAAAGAGAGAGAGTTCTTCAATCCTCTGGTTCACTCCCTAAATGGCCACAGCGGCCAGAGTTGGGCTGTTCCAAAACCAGGAGCCAGGAGCTTCTTGCGGGTCTCCTGAGTGGGTGCAGAGGCCCCTGAATCTATTCATAGGAGATCCAGAAAAAGCTCCTGGGTCCTGGCTTCAGCCTGGCCCAGCCCTGGCTGTTGCAGCCATTTTGGAAGTAAACCAGCAGATGGAAGATTATCTCTCTTCTTCTCTCTGTAACTCTGCCTTTCAAATAAATTTTTTTAATAAAAATCTTAAAAATAAAATCTTAAAAAATTTGTTAATGTGACATAGTTAAATTATATTCTATATGTCCACTTAGATTCAGAATTATTTAAAACACTTTAAAATTCACAAATGTTAAAAAAAAAAAAAGTGCTTTCAAAAGTAACTTAATGAGGGGCCGACTTTATGGTGCAGTGGGCTAATCCTCTGCCTGTGGTGCTGGCATCCCATATGGACACTGGTTCTAGTTCCCAGCTGTTCCTCTTCCAAACCAGCTCTCTGTTGTGGCCTGGGAAAGCAGAAGATGGCCCAAGCACTTGGGCCCCTGCACCCATGTGGGAGACCAAGAAAAAGCTCCTTTCTCTGTCTCTCCCTCTCACTGTCTGTAAATCTCTCTCTCAAATAAACAAATCTTAAGGAAAAAAAAAGGTAACTTAATGGGTACGGACATTTTGCATCTCAATCCTGTATGGTTAATGAGCACAGATAAGTTCATTCTAACAAATCAACCATATCTAAGACCATCTTAATTAGTAATTTCTTTTTAAGAAATCATCTGTTAAACTCATTATTTAGAAAAAGCTCCTCTTTATATTAAAATAAGCCTAGTTGGTACTATGCAAGAAATAAATTATTTCCAGATTTAATTAAAATTATTAAAATTGATTTACACAGTTACAAGTCCTCCTAGTATGCATACTGCAATCTCAAGTCTTTAGGAACAGTAAGGAAACTCTAAACATCTTCAAAGACCTCAACTAGAAATATGGTTCAATTTTGATAACTAAGTTCATTTCAAAATTCTAGTTAGTGGGTTTTTTTTTTTTTTTTGGACAGGCAGAGTGGATAGTGAGAGAGAGAGAGAGAGAGAGAAGGATCTTCCTTTGCCGTTGGTTCACCCTCCAATGGCCGCTGCTGCTGGTGCGCTGTGGCCAGCGCACCGGGCTGATCTGATGGCAGGAGCCAGGTGCTTCTCCTGGTCTCCCATGGGGTGCGGGGCCCAAGCACTTGGGCCATCCTCCACTGCACTCCCGGGCCACAGCAGAGAGCTGGCCTGGAAGAGGGGCAACCGGGACAGAATCCGGCGCCCCGACAGGACTAGAACCCGGTGTGCCGGCACCGCAAGGTGGAGGATTAGCCTACTGAGCCGCGGCGCCGGCCTGTGTTTTATTTTTATTCATGATGCATCTTACCATCTATTTCCATATCCCAAATACTTAAAACACTACCTTAATAATTACTAGCACATTCATATACTTTTAAGAACATTCATCCCTCAGTTCCTGTTCTTTTATTTCCAATTCTCGTAGAAACCCACCAACAGAGCCACAGACTTCAAGGAAATCTTGCCTTAAGGATCACCTAGTATAGTCCCTTAGCCAGTGTCTTAATTCCCTACTCAAAATCCCAGATAAGCAGCTGTCCAGCTTCTTTCTGCTTGAACATCAACCTGAGGTCAAGAACCATCTTATTTTATCAGTACCTAATATATGTAGCAGGGAGTCAATAAATACTTGTTGAGTCAATAAATATCTGAATGACAGCACAGCCTATTAATTCCCCAGGCTGCCTTTTAAAAGGTTACTCTGCTACCACAAACCTCACAAGACAGTCTCTTTCACATCTAACATCTTTCTACTTTAAGAAGTACCAAAGAAGCCCACCTGTGTCTATGGGGTATTTCACCAGATAAACAAACTAAATAATGCTTATTATGGAGAAATGCACAACACTAACCTTGATAAAATGTTGCAAGTTAATTTTACCTAGCATTCTGTGGCAGGACATAAACACATTTATAACAAATTATCCTAACTGCATATTAAAAACAACTGGAAAACACATATTACACAACAAAACATTCACAGACATGCCTGATTTTCCCATCTATTCTGCATTTGTGTCAACATACAAATTAGATTTTCAAAAAAAAAAAAAATGAAATTGCATAGCAGTAATACTAATGATCAGAAATAAAAATTAGATTCTGAGACATGTGCATCTACTGCCTTTTTTCTTACCTTTCAACAAGACAATAATTTATGTCCTTATAAATTAAAAACATTAAATACATTGTATTACTTGGTAAAGTGGTTGCATTAATTAGAGGCTTAACATTTTAAAATGTTTTTATCACCCACTTCCTCCACCATTATCTACTCTAAAATGAACACATGGCATTTTCATCCTAAAAATATAAGCAAAATTTCAGGCATTATTTCATTCCAAAGGTTCTTCCTCTAAATAATTCTTGTGTATCAAAGCAAAATCTAAGTAATTCAAAATATGCAGTAAAAGATCATTTAAACTAAGTAAAAAATCACAAATGTTTTTTGAAATCAGACTTCCCAGTAAAGAACCATTGTATTTTAGTGATACAATGTTTATTAGTCTCATAATACAATTTAAAGCTTTATTTCATTTACCAAAAAAATAAATATGGCAATACATTTAAATGGCACAACCATTTCTAAATACAAGAGCAATTCAACCTACTCAACACTATTCATAAAAAAAAATTCCAATCTGTACATAAAAAAAAACGAAATCTCTAGACTGATTTTTAATAGTAAACTTTTAGCTGGCACTTTAGTTTTTACTTATAGTGTTAGATTAATATTATATTTTTTAATTAATATTAATGACAAACTGATGAACTAAAGAAATCAAGACACTGCCTCAAAATACTGTGGAATTTCAAAAATTCCAATGAAAGAATTCAGCATTTTCAAAAGTATGTGGAAAAATTAAGTGCAGCAGTTAAAAGACACCATTTCCATATTGGAGTGCTTGGGTTCAAGTCCCAGCTGCATTCCCAACTCCTGCTTCCTGCCAATATGCCTGGGAAACAGCAGGCAATTATTCAAACACTTGGGTCTCTGCCACCCACATGGGAGGCTGTGATTGAATTCTGGGCTCCTGACTTTGGCCTACCCCAGCCCCAGCTATTACAATCAGTAAACTGAACAAGTAGATGGAAGATCTGCCCCTCTCTATATTTCAAATATTTTTAAGTGCTATAAATGGTAGAATATTAATTATTAAATTTCTGTGTACATAAGAATAGCAGGATGGTTAAACTTAAGTCTATCCTATTAATGGTATGTTTACACAAGAAATAAAATATAATGCATATTAAATTCATATTATTTTGTACTAATCCAACAAATTATTAGCAGTCTTACTAACGAAACACATAACTATACACACAGCTGGAAATAATTTCTTAGGTATAAAGTGAATATACCTGCTAGGGTCTTTCTACTATGTATAGTACTAAAACATTCAAGTGGTCAATAAATGATTTCAGAAGTATACAGAAGACACCCCACCAGACAGCTGCCAACAACTCTTACTGAAAGAAAACCAAATCCCTCAGTACAGGATCACATTTCCTCAATAATTCCAACATACTGTGAATAAGAGTTTGGACAAATGAAAGGGAATAGTGTTACAAGGTTGCAAATAGCTACTTAAGAGATTTTAAGTCTAGGCCTCACACCCCACTTTATTGTATCACTAGTATTAGTATCACTAGTATTAATCAACCCAATGCAAAACTAGGCATCTATACTAACTTACCAAAGATGAACCTTAAGAAGGCACAACAATGCCTGCTGCCCCCATCAACTACATAAGTCATTCATACCACCAACCTCACAGAGTTCATTCTAGGTTTGAAGTGCTTAAAAATGCTCAAAGTAAAAGTAAAGGCTCTATAATCAATGCACAGCTATTATCTTAAATCCATCATGTGAAATGAGCAACACATCACTCCAAGGTATAAACAACCTGAAGGAAAAGGAACCAACTAATTACAGTGCAATTAACTCCTGGAACTTCACAAAATTTTTTAAATTTTTAATTTTTTAAAAATTTATTTTTATTTTTATTTGAAAGGCAAGAAAGACTCAGGTTCACACCTCAAATGCCCTCAATATCCAGGGCTGGGCCAGGCCAAAGTCAGGAGTCCAGAACTCAATCCAGGTGTCCCATGTGTGTTGCAGAGACCCAAGCACTTGAGCCATCATCTGGTGCCCCCTCCAAATTAGCAAGAATCTGGAATCAGGAGCATAGCCAGGCTTGAACCTAGGCACTCCAACATGGGACACAGGCATTCCAAATAGCATCTTAACTACTGCTCCAACCACACCCAGAACAAAAAATTTTTATATTGGAATTCTGTGGTGTTTAATCCATTAAAATTGTAAGTACTTGGAAATCTCAATGTCATATACATATTTTCACTGAAATATTTGTCAGAAATTTTAATCAGTATAAACCTCAGGCTCCACTTTTCTCATTTCAACACATATGCTTGAAAAATCATTGGCTTTCAAATAATGTTAATTGACAGTAATCAAAATGTAGATTGGGGGTGAGTGTTTGGACTAAAGCCAGGAGCTTTTTCTGGGTCTCCTCTGTAGGTGCAGGGGTCCAAGGGCTATCCTCCACTGCTCTCCCAGGCACATTATCAGGGAGCTGGATCAGAAGTGCAGCAGCTGCCAGCTTTATCCACTAGGCCGCAATACCAGTGCCCGGACTAGTGACTAAGACATCAGTTGGGACGCCCATGTCGCCTGTCAAAGTGCCTGGGTTCAGGTCACACTTCCAGCTCCTGACTCCAGCTTCCTGCTATTGCAGACTCTAGAAGGCATTGTGATGGCTCAAATAGTTGGATTCCCACCACTCATGCAGGAGACCTGGTTTGACGTCTCAGCTGGCTTCAGGCATTTGGGGAGTGACTAAAAATTTTAAAAATTTTTACACTAAACTTTGTGTAAGTTTAGTGTAAAAAATGGAAGATTAAATCTTTACATAATATGTACTAAACTGATCTTCTGTGTATAGAGAATTGAAAATGAATCTTGACGTGAATGGAAGGGGAGAGGGAGCGGGAAAAGGGAGGGTAGCGGGAGGGAGGGAAGTTCTGGGGGGGGGAACCATTGTAAACAATAAGCTGTACTTTGGAAATTTATATTCTTTAAATAAAAGCTATTAAAAAATGGAAGATTAATCTTACCACTGCAATGTAGTGTATTTGCTGTTCTATTCTATTTTATGTATTTTTTGAAAATACAAGTAACCCTCTAAATTCATTGCATGATCCTTCTAACATTTGTCAGTTGGGTTCTCAAGAGAATTAAAAATGCCCCAATGCATCCATTGTATGCATAAATTAACCTCTTTCTAATGCATTCAACTATGTACCAACTCTGAGAGAACACACAAGAAACATCAGTCAGATCATTTTCTATAGGGCTTAATTCTCCCTTCACATAACCCCAGATGAGAAAGGCTGCATGGATGACAAACTGTAGTCTGATGAGGAACTTAGAGCAAAAGGACAACTTTCTAAGTTTTTTATCACAAGCTTAAAAAAGAACGTTAATGGCTTCATTCTTTTTAAAAATATTACTTATTTATTTGAAAGGTAGAGTCAGAGTGAGAGAATGAGGATGGGAGGAAGGGAGGGAGGGAGGGAGGGAGGGAGGGAGAGATAGAATATTCATTCCATCTGGTGGTTCATTCCTCAAATGGCTGCAATACCCAGGGCCAGGCCAGGCCAAAGCCAGAAACAAGGGGCTTACTCCAGGCCTCCCACATCAGTGCAGGTGCCCAAGCACTTGGGCCATCTGCTGCTGCTTTACCAGGCATAAGCAGGGAGCTGGATCAGAAGAGGAGCAGCTGGGATTCAGACAGGTGCCCATACAGGATGCCAATATTGCAGGCCGTGGCTTAACCCACTGCCCCACAGTGTAGGCCCCAACATCTTCATTTTCTTAATAGTAAAAATAAAAGATGTATTTCTTAAACAATAGAGGGCACTATTCCCAAAGTCATTACAAAGATTCCCAAAAAATGTCAGGAGGAGGATCTACAAATCCTACTGTTAGTAGAATGAACTCCAAAATCTAAAATTACTCTGATCTCATTACAAAGGCCCAGTAAGAAATGAGAAATGTATTCTAAAATAAACTCTTAACCAATTGAAAAAGGTCTACCTTTGTCTCCATCATCCAAACCTTAACGTCATCTCAATCAAGTAATCACAATGGGCAATACCGCTAAAGAACAAATCGTAATATTTTGGGTTTCAAGTCTAATAAAATGATTCAGAAAATATCTTGCATTTCTTCTAACAAACCAGTTTCATCTTTTCTTGCTAACAGATAGCCAACTAGCATGATTACTGTGTATAAACAACTATGGGGGCCGGTGCTGTGGTGTAACAGGTAAAGCCACTGCCTGCAGTGCCAGTATCCCATATGGGCGCCAGTGGTTCACTTTCCAATTGGCCACAATAGCCAGAGCTGCGCCATGCCGAAGTCAGGAACCAGGAGCTTCTTCATCATCTCCCACAAGGATGCAGGGACTCAAGGACTTGGACCATCTTCTACTGCTTTCCCAGGCCACAGCAGAGAGCTAGATGGGGAAGCAGATCGGCTGGTACTCGAACCAGCAACCATATGGGTGGCTGGCACTGTAGGTGGTAGCTTTACCTGTCACACCACAGCGCCGGCCCCCAGCTACTCCATTTCTGATCCAGCTCCTTGCTAATGTGCTGGGGAAGGCTGTGAAAGATGGCTCAAGTCTTCCATGCAGAACTCCAGGGTGTAGTTCCTGGTCCCTGGCTTTGGCCTGGCCTGGGACTGGGCTAATTACAGCCATTTTGGGATTGAACCAGCGAATGGAAGATTCCTTTCTCTGTCTTTCCCTCTCTCTGTTGCCCTGCCTTTCAAATAGATTTCATTAAGTATCTTTGAACAAGCCAGGCTCCTGAAGAAAAATATAATCACTTGTGATAGGGAAGAAAGTTTTGTTATTATTTTTATTCCAATGACTCCTACAGAAATGAAGAAGTGAAATGCAAATGCAAAACTAAAGGTAGTAAGGAAGTAAAATACATGTTTTCAGGGAAAAATTGTTTTAAAGCTGTTATCTTTAGGTCACCTACTTGCATCACAAATCTAAAGGTTCTTTTTCCCTACATGCAGTAAAAATATGTTGTTTAATTTACCTAACAGTGTTCCAATCTGAATATTAGAAATCTAAATATTTTTAAATTTGTTTGAGAGGTAGAGCCACAGAGAGGGGAAGAAAGGTATTCTGCTGGTTCACTCTCCAAATGGCTGCAATGGCTGGAGCTGAGCAGATATGAAGCCAGGAGCCAGGAGCTTCCTCCATGCCTCCCATGTGGGTGCAGGGGCTCAAGGACCTGGGCCATCCTCCCCTGCTTTCCCAGGCCATAGCAGAAAGGTGGATCAGAAGTGGAGCAGCTGGGACTCAAACCAGGACCCACATGGCATGCCGGCACTGCCAGCTTTTCCTGCTAAACTGCAGTGCCAACCCCGAGGAACACATTTTTAAAGTGTGCGGTGGCAAGCCACAATAATACAACCACTCAAATATGTATTAAATGTGAACCAAGGGAGCCCACGCTGTGGGGCAGTGTGTTAAGCCACCACTATGGATGATACTGAGATCTCACATCTGAACGCTTGTTCCAGTGTCAGCTGCTCAGATTCCAATCCAGCTTCCTGCTAATGTGCCTGGGAAGGCAGCAGAGGACGGCCCAAGTAATTCTGCCCCTGCCACACAAGTAGGAAACCAGGATGAAATACCAGGCTCCTGGTTTCAGCCTGACCCAACATTGGTTTTTGTAGCCATTTGAGGTGTAAACCAGCAGAAAGAAGATAGATCAATCAATCTCTCTCTGTCTCTCTAGAAAGTGAACTCCAAAAAATTTCTTAAACAATTTGCTTGTCCCAAGGTCAGCACTGTGGCATAGCAGTTAAAGCCGCTACCACCTGCAATGCTGGTATCCCATATGGTGCTGGCTGAGTCCCAGCTGCTCCATTTCCAATCCAGCTCCCTGCTAATGGCCTGGGAAAAGTAGCAACAGATAATCCAAGTGTCTGGCCCCTGCCACCCACATGGGAGATCCAGATGAAGCTCCTGTCTCCTGGATTTGGCCTGGCCCACCCAGCCCTGGTTGTTGCAGCCATCTGCAGAGTAAACCAGTGGATAGAAGGTCAATCAATTTCTGTCTCCTCTCTAACTCTGACTCTCAAACAACTAAATAAATCTTTTTCAAAATAAAATTCACTTGTTCTAGGTTTTCTTAAATTCCCTTAAAATTCCTTTAATTTATATAAAATTGGAAGCAATAACTATTGCTTAAATATTGCAAAAAAAAAAAAAAGAACAAAAAGCAGGGGAAAAATCTAACACTTTCCCAAAATAAAAATATATTCAAATTAACAAATTCAAAGACAATAGGGACGACACCCCTGATGAAGGATGGTTTCAATTTTAGCATATTCAGTTTCAGTTAAGCAAATTCATCCATTTTCTTTTTTAATCTGAATCACAATTCCCACAAAGGGCCAAAAATTAGGCAAAGAAGTCTATCACTATAATACTGTCAGAGTTAACAGATTGGAGCAACACTATACAGCAAATAAGGTGGCCATCTACAGACATGTAAAAGTCAAGCCCCCAGCGTGGTGGCACAGTGGGTTAACACCCTGGCCTGAAGCTCCGGCATCCCATATGGGCGCCAGTTCTAGTCCTAGCTGCTCCTCTTCCAATCCAGCTCTCTGCTATGGCCTAGGAGAGAAGTAGAAGATGGCCCAAGTCCTTGGGCCCCTGCTCCGGCGTGGGAGACCAGGAAGAAGCTCCTGACTCCTGGCTTCAGACTGGCGCAGCTCCGGCCATTGCGGCCATCTGGAAAGTGAAACAGCAGATGGAAGACCTCGCTCTGTCTCTACCTCTCTCAGTAACTCTTTCAAATAAATAAATCTTAAAAAAAAAAAAAGGGCCATTCCATAATTTGAGAATATAGTTAACTCTGAATACACACTTCAGCACTGGACAAGTCCACTAAAAGCCAGTTCCACACTCTGAAGCTTGAGTCAGTCATTCCTGCTTTAAAATCAGTTAATAGCTGCACCTGTAGAACATAAACTTATCTAGCTGCCACTGGCAAGGAATTCTGAAGTGTACACCTTTTGGAAGTAGTAAGCTATAAACAACCCTAATGAGAGTCTCAAATTATCTTCACTGAACTTCAGAAGTAAACCACTGTCTTAAAACTATATCATTCACTAATTTTTCTTTAAAACCTTAAAGACACCATAATAACGAGTATGACACTAAATCTTAGTTTCTAGTCAAAACTCTTAAATTTGTTGTAAATAACCTTCATTCATTCAATATGCTTCATTCAGTCTCTAAAAATAGAAGCAGCAGAGGTATTTCAAGGAATCAAAATTAAATGGAAAAATCAGAATTTGTCAAACAAAACATAGCCAGTCTTTTGTTGTAGTTATACATGTAAAACTGTAAGAGCAATGTTTGCTATATTTTAAACACTTAGCATTAATTATATATCCATTTTAGCAAACTAGGAAAATGCATAAAGTAACCAGACCAACAATCTTGTGGATTGCCCAAGCACTAAAAATCTTAAATCAGAATAAAAATATCAGTTTAATCTGCCATATAACACAACTGGGGAAAAAAAAAAACAAGTTAATGATGTCTTTGTTGACAGTTTTTTATGTCATTAGTCAAAAACAAAATTTTATCTGGGTCATAATTTAAGTATTCCTTTGTTTTAAAATAGTCTCAGTCAGGGGCTGCCTCTGTGGAGTGGCAGGTAAAAGCTACAGCCTGCAGTGCTGGCATTCCATATGGGCACTGGGTCAACTCCTGGCTCCACTTCCCACCCAGCTCCCTGCCAGTGTGCCTGGCAAAGCAGCAAAGGATGGCCCAAGTACTGAGGCTTCTGTACCCCTGGGAGACCTAGAGGAAGCTCCTTGCTCTTGGCTTCAGCCTGGCCCAGCCCTGACCGTTGCAGCCATTTGAGGATTGAACCAGCAGATGGAAGATCTCACTCACCCTCTCCCTCTCTGCCTCTCTGTAACTCTGCCTTTCAAATAAATAAATCTTTTATAAGTCTTGGTTACTGGAGTCATAAAGTCCCAAAATCATGGGTGTACCTTTGAAAACTCTTATCTGAAGCCCAAAGCCAGAAGTGTTGTGGCTGGCATTGTCTTTTGTATATGGAGATAACAGCCAAGTGTAAATTATCTTTAGTCCTAGGAAAACAACAGATTTTGTCTTCAAGAAGCAGGATGTGTGAAAAAGAAAGGGTATGATTTGAGACAGTCGCCCCAACTCTTCCACTCCCTGGATACATAATTTTGGAAGGATCATTTCATTTTCTTAACTTCATTTTCTTATCTATAAAATAGGAGTAATCCTACTTCATTCACAAGGTTATCTGGAAGGTCAAATGAGAAAACATACAGAAAAAACATTTTATAGCCTAAAATTACAATAGAAACATATCGCATTGATCAATTCTTTGTTGTTATCAGCACTAAATCTCTTGACAAGTGAAGTTACACACTAAAGAGATTTTTGACTTCAAAGTAAACCATTTCCATTATTCAAAATTGTTTATTATAAAACAAACTTGCCTTAGACTGAGTTCTCTTTCCATTTCTCATGGTAAATTTCTCCTTCATTTCTTCTAAAATTACCTTCAGTTTCTTTTCTTCAGGTGTTCCTAAGTACTTTTGGTTAACATGAAGATAACAATGCCATTTGGCTGATTCAAAACCCCAGTGGCAAGTTCTTTTGTCAGGTGATCTGTGAGAATGCATCACAAATGTCTGAGGTGCAAACATTCCACAGCACTCTAGACACTGAATACATGGAGCATCAGGCTGAACGTAAAACTGGGGTGCAAACAGACCCTGACATTTGCCCAAGCATTCATGTTCCACCTCAAAGGCACTGCCAGTTTCCTTTAACTGGGCCAACGAATTTTTAGCAGGAAGTACGCTTCCATTCTGAGGAAAAGTTCGTGGCCGCAACAGAGCGTTACAGAGTCTTTGTGCATCAGTTAATGTGATCAGCCCACAGGATGGGGCATTGAATGGAAGTATTCCCAGGACCTTTAAGATATGAAGCTGGTCTGAAGTACACCTTGAACAATATATGTACAATTCATCACACACTGTATTTATTTGCTGAAGTGAAAATTCTCGAAGAACAGAATTTAAGACTTGCGGCAAACAGAGTCTCTTTTCTCCTCCAACTTGAAAACAAGAAATAGACTCCCCTTCCAACATGGTCTGGGTGAGTTCTGTGGAGCTATCAGAAGGGATGAGCAGTGGGCCAGGAAGAACCTGAGGCGATGGAAGAGGCAGAAATACAGTAGGGGACATGCTCTCTTGGGAATACCGAGCAGAAAATGCTGCTGGTCCACCCAGAGAGCTCTGACTACTTAAATGGAACTGTGCCAGCGTGTGCTTCAGACTGGGATTTAGATTTAAAGATTCAGGCACGGAAGTACAGGTTCGCTTGACATGCTCTCCGTCAGTCTCCATCGGCGCTTCTCCAAAATCATCCACATGCTCCTTCTTCACCGTTGGCACCTTATTTATCACCTTTCCATTTGCATGAATGTCTGTCATCATTTTTTTCACGGGGGGGCTGCCATCATCTGCCATCCCATTCAGTTTTTTATTTGAGCCCTGAACCAAGAAGTTTGTCTGTAGGTTTTCCATTGAGACAAAATGTGTTAAATAATTAAGTATGAGATTTGCATTTTCAATTAATTTCTTATTCTGAGAAAAGTATTGTCCACAAATCCTTATGGTAACTTAACTAATAGAAAAACTTCCAAAGCAATCGCCTCATTCAATAGATTGCGTTCCTTTTAGCTTGTGTCTGCTTAAACCCTAGTATAATTCTACTGCAAATGCTAAAAAACTTGTTTTAGCTCTAGTAATTACGAATTTTAAGAGGCACACCTCTGAAGAAGCCTTTCTTTTCTTGAATTCTTCAGGCACATTTAGCAAAATAAAGTCACCAATTTCTCAAGTCAAGGTACCCAGTTTCAATGCAATTGTCTGGTTTGGTTCTTTTTAAAATAAAACACATGGAAGGCTCATTCCATCACTTGTGCAATAAAATCTAGACTCAAGCACAAGTCAAAATGATGTAACCAGATTCATTTTTGCCACTGACACCAAAAAGGTGTTGGGGGTATTAGTTCCTCTAAAATGATGGCATTAGCCTGTGTTGGCAAAATGAAGACTTGTATAAATCCTCACACCAGTAGGAGAAGCCTTTAACTCCACTAAACTTTCATAATCAAAATTGATACTTAATGAAAAATTGCCCAGTTATCTTCAGGGATTACAGTTCATTCTTCTTTTAATTAATCTGTAAGAAAAAAAGGGGAATGAAGCAGAGTTAAATTTGAATTTGTTCCAGAGGCCAAAGGGTCAATTTGAAACCAGTTTCTTAATCTTAAACTGTGTTCACTTTACCAAAGGTGACACTTGAGTAATTTCTTTAATAACAGTTAACTAGAAGAACACTTATTTAAATAGAAAAGCAATTTGTAAAGCAGGGAAAGGAACAAGACTATCCCTCAAAAAGAGAAAGACAACTCAAATTCAGGATACGAAGAACCTTAAACAGATCATCCGAGCTAATACTCAGTACAGGAGGCTTTGTCAACTGCAACACTTAACTAAAAAAAAAAAAAAAAATTCCATTACTTCCTCTCCTAATAAAAAAAAAAAAAAAGGCGGCTCAATCCGAAAAATTCATATCCAAGTTACTGTGTCTACCATATGTAACTAAGTTACAGTTTTAAGTGCATTAATTCATCCAGTTAGGGTAAATTATTCTTCTGGAATGACTGCAGGCAAAAATTAACTTTCCCTTTAAAGGTTAGCGAATTTGCTTAATGGAAGCCAAAAGCGAGAGACTCCAAGCCTGGGAATCTCCATCCCTGAACAAGACTAATCCGGGACAAAAAGCACAAGGCAGACAGACCTTACAAAGAATGCAAATGGAGGAGGAGGGAAAAAGGAAAGATTCCCCTTCCACTTCCTTCTTGAGAGAAAATCCCAAAGAAATCCAATAAACCGAAATATTTGCTTCCCAAACTCCCCGCAATTACCTTAAAACCCAAAGGATTAAGGACGAAAGCTAACTACCCACCGCACCGACTGTCGCCACCTCAGGGACACCTCAGCCAGCCCCGGCTTAAGGAGAGAGCAGGAGGGCATGACCTAGACCCGGGGCGCCCCTAAAACCCCGCGGTCCTCAGCCCACGTACCGCCACCCGCCCTGCTCTCACCTGAAGTGGGGGAAGGACCCGGAACCCGGGACGTCTGGGGGCGCTCGAGGAGGTGCAGGGAAGTACAGGGAGGAGTCCCCCAGCCCCCACCCGCGAAGGAGGGTAACCCCAAGTGCTCTCCCAACACCGCCCCACTGCGGGGGCCGCGGGCAGGACGGTGGAAATCCCCCGCGCGCCCTCGCCCCGGGAAGTTCTGGGGTGTTACCCCGGCGTCCCCAGGCTGCGCACCCCCCCGCCCGCCCCGGGCCAGGGAGAAGAGGGGACCGCGCGCAGGTCCGGCGCCGAGCTCGCCTCGCGCGCCGCCAGGCGCTGACCGCCCGGGTCGAGCCCAGGGCATCCCCGCCGCGCACAGACGGGCGGGGGGAGGAGAGGGGGAGGCGGTGGCCGGCGTCCCGGTCGCCGGGGTCCCGACGGCTCAGGTCAAGTGCAGGGCCCTCCCCGCGCCGGCGCCCACCGTCCGAGGTCAGGGAGGCGCGATCCGCCCTGGGACCCCCCACCCGCGCCCCGCTCCGGCTCCGACCCCACCCGGGACCCCGCGCATCAGGACCCCCTGACTCCGGCCTCTTCGCCCGGGGGAGCCCGACGAGCTTTGTTAACTCCTCACAGCCCCGGTGGCCCCGTCAGACTCCCCGGAGGCCGCGCGCCCCTTGCCTCCCACAGCGCGCCCCTCGCGAGCCGGAGCCGCACCTGTGCCCGCCGCCGCCGCCGCCGCTCGCCCGCTCCCTTCGGCAGTGCCGGCGCCGCTCCGAACCCCACACACATCGCTACACACAGCCCTCTGACGTCACCGAGCCCTCGGCCCGCCCACGTCACTGCGGAGACACTCGGCTTCCCGCAGACGCCGCCGCCGTCTCCGGCCGCCCGGGGGAGAGCGAGGGCGGCGGGGAGGGGGGAAGGGCGGGGCACGGAGCCAGCGGCGGCGCCGCGCGCGCGCGCGCACAGGCCCGCCGGCGTCGCCGTGGCCGCCAGCTGGCGGCTCCCGACCCCCCCCTCGGGGACGCGCGCGCCGTCTGGCCTATTGTAGCTCCTCAGGGCTCCCCGGCAGGGTCCGCGCGCGCGCGCCCCTCCCCCAGGCGCGCGCCCGGCGCTCCTGGCCTCGCGCGCCGTCTGGGCGGCTGGCGCGCGGCGCTGTCTGCGGTGCACCCGGCGCAGACAGGATGTTCCCTCCCCGCCCCACCCCCACCGCCGCCCGCCCTCCTTCCTTCCTCGAGTCGCCCAGCCGGCTGTCTGGGGCCGCCAGCGCCCCGCCCCCGCCCCACCCGCTGCTCTGTGGTGACGGGCCAGACCCGGGGGCGCCCTGCCGCCCGGCCGCCGCGGGACAGGGAGGGAGGGGCAGGGCGGCCGCGCGGTGCACTGTGCGCGACCCCAGCAGCCGGCAGGGCGGAGGCAGGACCCGCCCGGCACCGCGCCGCCGCCCGAGGTCAGGCGCGGGCGACCCTCCCCCCGCGGGGCCGCAGCTGCGCCGCGCCGCCCCGCCCCGGAGGGAGCCGGGAGGGAGCCGGGCGGCGGCCGCCCCGCAGCGCCCCTCGCGCTGTGCTGTCCCCCGGGCCCGCCGCCCCCGCCCCCGCCCCCGCGGGCCGCCCGCCCCGGCCGCCCTCGCCCCCGCGGGGCCTCCTGCCCCGGCCGCCCCGCCAGCTGCCAGCGCGCCTCCCTGCCCCGGCGGCCTCCGCCCAGACGCCTTCCCGGGGCTGACCTGCGGCCGCCGCCGGGCCGGGCCGGGCGGGAGGGGTGGCCAAAGTTCTGGCACGTCCGAGAGAACACATTTCTGAGCCGACTTCGCAGCCTCCTGCCCCGCCCCGCCCGAAGACGCTCTCGGTTTCGGAAGGGAGCTGTAAATTACATGTTTTTACAGTTTTACTGAGGGTTGGCGGGCGGGGAGACGAGATGAGGTGGGGCGGAAGACGCGACTTTCGGAGCCCGGGCTGTGGCCGCGGGGGACGTGCGGGGTGGTCTTCTGGTACGCGGTCCCCGGCAGCCACTTAGCATACTGAAGTCTGCGGAGCTGTTCCGTCATATTTGGAACCACCAAGAAATCCCCTTTTCTTCACCCCACCGCAAGATCGAGAACTGAAATGGCCCACCGAGTAGCCGGGGCCAGGAGACTCCGGCGTCGCCCCCTCCCCACCCTCCCCCATCTTCTCGAAATGTTTCTTAGTTTTACTGGCTCAGGGTGGCTCACTTGGGGGACCCTATTTGGAGTCGACCGACTGGGAATACTACTGCTATGCTCGTCCATCCCCCCCCCCTTTTCCTTTGACGGGTCCATCAAAGGCTCCTAAGCCCCTCGCCCCGCCCGCAGCCTAGGTTCCCTGCCCGACGCCCCCGTCGCCGTGCCCCCAGGTCGCGCCCCTTCTACCACCCCCCACTTTGCCTCCTCCTTGCCTGCCTCCTTTTCTGAACATGAATAATTCCACAGCACTTCCCATCTGTTATTGCCATAGAGACAGAAGCTCGGCAAAGATAATGATGTTCTGTGCAGAGCCAGTGGGGGGAGAGCAGCATCTGCGAGTCTGGGGGGATAGATTTTCTCGCCTCGAGAACATTCGCAAGGCCTGTCTGAAGATCTAGTGAGAAACACTGGGCAGTCCTGAGACGTGGCTCCTGGTCAGCGCTGGGCTCTGGGCTCCTGTGTCGAATGAAAAGAATTTCTTGGGAACCAAGACGACTGGTTAAAAACAAAAAAGTGATTCCCAAACTGCAATTAATGGCAAATGTGGAGTAGTCCATATCAGTCATAGAAACAACTGGCTAGCATGTCCAGAGGCTTGCGAAGCAATATAAATTGGGCAGGAAATAGACTTTTGGAAATCAAGCACCTTATCTCCCTTCCGTGTTCGGATTGGCTTTCCCTGGCTCTTTGCCGGTGATTTTATGTATGATGGTTTGAGAAACAGTTATGGGCAAATGTGGCTGGACCCAGTCAAGCTTTGAGAGCATGTTTTTTCCCCATCAGTCGTCAAAGTACAAAATGTACCAAATTAAAATTCAGTTTGCCCTTGAAATCCCAAAGTCTTGGCCTCAAAGGTACAGGTTTGGACGCAAGTGAAACTGAGCAGGGTACATTTGCATAGATCCGAAGCAGATGGCCAGACACTTGCTAAGCCGCATTTTTGCAGGCCTTCTGAAAGATTTTCAGAATTGATCAGTAAAATTGATTGTATAACATGAAAAGAAAATCGCTGAAAATAAATAATGGTTCTTTATCCCAAAAAAGAAGATTGATCAGACACAGAAAACACAGGCCTTGGA
Organism: Sylvilagus floridanus; assembly: GCA_949820135.1. Lineage (NCBI taxonomy): Eukaryota > Metazoa > Chordata > Mammalia > Lagomorpha > Leporidae > Sylvilagus > Sylvilagus floridanus. Next base: position 106,123,181 of record OX463244.1, read on the forward strand.
AAAAAAATAAGCACGTTGAGGTAATGAATGTTGTAATTCCACATACTGATGGCCTTTATCAGCGGGGAAACGTCAGCTTCAGGACTGGTCAGGAAATAGCTAGGAGATGGCTCGCATGGCCCCCTGCCACTCCTTCCTGACTGGGAGGGTGGGCCTGTGTGCTTGTGAGAATTCCAAAGGACCGAGGGGCTACCCTTTATCCCATCTTTTCCCATTTAGTACAATAGATGAAGAGCAAAATTCACCAGGCACTAGGAGATCTAGAATTTCTCCTTCAGCCCCCATGGCTGGCTGGTACTAGAAACCAAGAATGTGGAGGTTACAACTTTGAAGGCCAGTTCTGGCCTGTGACTTGACAAAATAGTTTGGAACAAATGCTTTCCTTTTGTCTTCACTTACTGATCTATCAGTAATGACCTGCTAATATTAATTACAAATAATATGAAAAGAAGGGATGCAGTAGGATGAAAAGCTCAAATTGTGTTTACAGAGGAGGAGGAGGGAAAAAAAAAAAAAAACATCAAATGCTAATTCAGCATACAAACGCTGTTTTGTGTTTTTCCTTTGTCATTGCAGGCTGTTTTCCAAAGAAGAGCAACCACTTGTAGCTCGGTGATCCTTCTGCCCTTGCTTCCTTAATCCTCAACAACAAAAATTTGAAATTGTTTTTTTAGCAGCAAATCACATGCTAGGAGATCCCTCAGTTTCACAAAAGAATCGTAACCGCTTCTTTCTCCACCTCATTTTTCCTGCAGCTTTTCATTTATATCTATTTGTCAGGATGATGATGGCCTTTCACTTCTTCAGAGCACTTTAGTCTTCTTCCTTCTTGTCCTCTCCTCTGTACCCTGTACTGCCCAGTCTTTGTTCAGTCCTGCTGGTCCCAGCCAGTGTAAAGTCCCCTCCCCTCATTAAGTAGGCTTGCTCCTCAGTACTGCTTTTTCCTCTGATCTGCCAAGTCAATACTGGACCTACAAGGTCCCAAGTCCCATTTTCATGCCTTAAGATGAAAACCAGATGCTTAAAAACGATTAACACCCCCTCCCTCAACTGTGTCGCACAGCACTTCTTTTTTTCAGGTTTTGATTGGATTCTGTGAAATTGGAAGGGAAAGAAAAATAATACAAAAAGAAAGAATTAGAAAAAGTAAAATAGGAAAAGTTCATGTTTGAAATGTTCACATATTCATTGTTTAAATTGCAAAAATTTCCAAAATCAATGTAATATTAAGTGTATTCCATCAAGTCTAGGAATTTCATAACTATTTAGAAAGGGCAGCAAAATTTTATTCACTGCAAATCAGAAGGCTTTTTACTTTTTTCTGAAGAAAAAAATAGGAATCATAATTAATCCTGTGATATTGCCAAGCTTTGATTTACAACCTGCAAGTTGAGAGATGTTATCTAATAAGTAGTGCCAGACTGAATAGTTCAAAGTGTTTCACATATTCCTATGAAAAATTCCCTTTTAACAGAAAGAAAGTTGAGGCAGAATTTAGGTCACTTGTCAAACACCATATTATTCAACATCAGCAGAACAGGCATTAGAACCAAATGCATTTGACTGACATCAATGGAGTTTCCATTCTTCATTTCCACACTCTTCTTGGTACACATTCAAATGAGCTATAAGAACAGATTCAAATTAGTCAAAAAGAGCAAATATTGAAACTCACAGGTTGGGAACACTTATCACAACCCACAAGATGAGTAATACACTTAATATGTGCAAAGCTCTGTGATATTTTATTCTATTGTTTTTATTTCAATACACTATGAATGCATTGCAACCTTCAGATTAAGAAACAATGAATTAAAGAATAATAAGCAATGTTAACATTTATATAGTGTTTACTATTGCTAGGCTCGGTTTTTACATATAATAACTCGTGTAATACTCATAATAACCCCATGATGCAGCCACTATTATCATACAACTTGATAAATCTTTCCCCTCCAACCGTAAGAATATTAATATTCAATTTTTAAATCTGAGATCTATGGAGGATCAATCTGGATGTTGTTAAAAATAGGATCTCAGTGTTTATGTTATATGATTTGAGGGCCACTAACAATTGCATCTCTCCCTCATTGCATTAGGACATAGTGTTTAAAATTCCCAGAAGACATTTTATTTCCATTAAGATCCAAGTTAAACTGAAAATGTGTTAGAATAAAATAAGCATGATTGTTAATAATTACTGTTATTTTTAACCTCCAAACTTCACAACAATGCTTCAAAGTAAGCAATATTACACTGGTAGTCTGGCTTTCTACATCTTTGTCACAGTTGTTAGTGTTATACTAACTAGTCATCTAGCAGATATATTGAGCAGTCTATTGTAATGAAACACAAAATAAAGAAACTTTGAGGGGCCTTCACTATGGCGTAGCGGGTAAAGCCACTGTCTGCAGTGCTGGCATTCCATATGGGCGCCTGTTCGAGTCCCAGCTGCTCCACTTCAGATCCAGCTCTCTGCTATGGCCTGGGAAAGAAGTAGAAGATGGCCCAAGTCCTTGGGCCCCTGCACCTGCGTGGGAGACCCAGAAGAAGCTCCTGGCTCCTGGCTCCGGACTGGCATAGCTCCTGCCGTGTGACCAATTGGGGAGTGAACCAGCAGATGGAAGACCTCTCTCTCTCTCTGCCTCTCCTTCCCTCTCTGTGTAATTCTGAATTTCAAATAATTAAATAAATCTTTAAAAAAAAAAAAAAGAAAGAAAGAAATGTTGGTTAGAGGAAGGTGGAGGAATAGCGTGGATGCATGGTAGAGCTCAGAGAAAGAGAGCTCGGGCAGATGGCCAAAGTGGCAAGTACTAGGCCTCCAAATGGTAGAGTGAGAACTGCAGTGGTTTTCCAGGGGCTTGGCTGCCTAGCCCCCATTTCCTTATCCCCCATTCTGCATCACATAGGCATAGCACACAACTATTTTTTGAGCTTGTCTTGAGGAACAGCCAGTTGGACCAGAAATAGGTACCTGAACCAAGCTGGATTAATGAGCACCTTCCCAGTGGTATCTGGAATGAGCGCTGAAAGAGTCTGGTCTGGCCTGGCTGGCGGATTGAGTAGAGGAAGTACAACCTTGGGAACTTTTGGTGGTCAGACCTGCCTGCATCATGGAGTGGAAAAGCAGAGTAAGCTAGTCTGCAGAGAAGAACCAAAAGGAGGGAGACAAGAGAGGAACAGATCAAGTGCTGATAAGACTCAAGTCTTAGGTTCCAGTTTGTTGCAGAGGCTGAGCTGTGTTCTTGTCCTTGGATGCTCCTGTAACCTTGGACTGAGTCCCCTTCTTGGCTTTAGCTAGACAGAATGGGCTTCTGTTACAAGCAGCCGAAAGAGTCCTACTAATTGAAGGGTGACAGGCTCTAAGGGTGAAGTGGAAAGGCAGGACAATGGCAGCAAAGACCTTCCACTTCAATTTTCTATATCACTGGACTCAATTATAACTGCTGAATCTCAGTAGCATTAGATTCCTCAAACAAAAAATTAAAAATTAAAACACTCTACTCTTTTGCCTTTGGTATAGAATGTAAAATATTCAAGAATCTCTTGCTTTTTTAAATGTTGGAGTCTCTAGACCAAAGCAATCCAATAGAACTTTGCTCAGTGATGGATATCTTCTATAATTGCATTGTCCATTAGGGAAATTATAGCTCCATGTAACTGTTGAGTTCTTGAACTGTGGCTAATATTAATAACAAGTTGAATTTTTTATTTTATTTTAAATAACAAATTTAAGTAGCCAAATTTGTTATTTAAAATGTGTTATTTGTTATCACAGCTCTCTAACCATGCTTCTGTGACAAGAGCAAATAGTAAAGTTGGTTTCCAGTGTTAAGATGATACTCAAAAGATACTGGATTTGAGTACCTCAGAAACAATAGGGTACAGCTGTGAACTACCTAACCCAGTAATTGCAAACTGTGTGCCTACCTCCCCCTCCATCAATAACTTGGAAGAAAGATTTCAAGATGTGTCTCTGAGAATTACTTGTTTTTTTAAAAAGGAACAAAAACAGCTAAGGAAGAAGAATCATTTTTTATTTTTTTTTATTTTTTTTAATTTTTTTTTAATTTTTTTTTTGACAGGCAGAGTGGACAGTGAGAGAGAGAGAGACAGAGAGAAAGGTCTTCCTTTGCCGTTGGTTCACCCTCCAATGGCTGCCGCGGTCGGCGCACTGTGGCCGGCGCACCACGCTCATCCGATGGCAGGAGCCAGGTGCTAGGTGCTTTTTCCTGGTCTCCCATGGGGTGCAAGGCCCAAGCACTTGGGCCATCCTCCACTGCACTCCTGGGCCACAGCAGAGAGCTGGCCTGGAAGAGGGGCAACTGGGACAGAATCCAGCGCCCCGACCGGGACTAGAACCCGGTGTGCCGGCGCTGCAAGGTGGAGGATTAGCCTGTTGAGCCACGGCGCCGGCCAGAAGAATCATTTTTTTAAGATTTATTTTATTTATCTGAAAGGCACAGTTACGGGGGGGGGGGCAGGGATTGGGCCAGGCTGAAGTCAGGAGCCAGGAGCTTTATTGGGGTCTGCCACGTGGGTTCAGAGATCCAAGTACTTGAGCCATCTTCCACTGCTTTCCCAGGGGCATTAGCAGGGACTGGATTGGAAGTGCAGCATCATCTATAATGCCCCAGGAAGAAGAATCTTTAATCTCACTTGAAAAAGATACAATGGTTCAGAATAAAATGTAACTGATTGCGTTAATAATTCTGCAAAATAAGTGTAGCCCTGAAGAGGAGTAACTGGTCAGAAAGGTTAGCAAGTTATCTCAATTGTGGAGAATAATGAATCAGCCCCAGGGTGTTCAGAATGTAAATTATATATTTAACCTCCTGTAGTTGTCCGTTTTTCCTTTTTTTTTTTTTTTTAAGATCGATTGATTGATTTGAAAGAGCTATATACAGAGAGAGGCAGAGAGAGAGTGAGCAATCTTCCATCTGCTGGTTTACTCCCCGGTGGCTGCAACAGCCAGGCCTTGAGCCAGGCTGAAACAGAAACTGTTACCAGGTCTCTTACATGGGTGCAGGGGCCCAAGCACTTGGGTCATCTTCTGCTGTTTTTCCCAGGCCATTAGCAGGGAGCTGGATCAGAAGTGAAGCAGCTGGGACACGAAATGGCACCCATGCAGGATGCTGGCACCATAGGCGGAGACTTAGCCTACTGTGCCGTAGCACTGGCCCCTAGTTCACAGTTTTAGAGGTTCAAGGGCATGATGTGAGCATCAGCTCAGCTCTGGTGATGGCCATCTTGTTGGCCGATGCCCAAGATGCCATATGGTATCACATAGCAACAGACAGGGAGCCTGCATGTGTCTGGACTCTGTCCTTCTTATAAAGCCACTAAGATTCGATCATAAGGACTCCACCCAAATGACTTTATCTAAACCCAATCACCTTCCCAAGGTGATAATATCATAGTCTAACTTAGTTTCCACCCCCTTCATACCATTAACATAACACTCTGGAGATTAAACTGCAGCATGAGCTTGGGGGACAAACATTATTCAAAGCATAGCACCTTCCTTATTCTGATTTCTTCCCCTTGAGGCCGCTTCCTGATTCGAATGGGGCTTCCCGAATCACTTGCACACAGGGAGGTCTGTTCTGATGCAAGTGTTCCAGTTCCTTTTCGAACTCTAAACCATGGTCAGCCATTCTGGTTGTGTGTTTCTGGCATTGTGAGTTTGGTTGATGTGAGCTTGCTTATAGACCAGATCCAATCTTTTTGTTGACAAAATCAAGTGTCTGAAGCTTCAAAGCAAAGAGCCAGATTTTAATTACCCCAGATAGCATAGGCCTGGTCAGGTCCCTGGCAGACAGCCAAGTGACCTCCTGCCCTGACCCAGGGACATGGCTTCAAAATATTACTTCCTGAAGTAGAATCAAAAGGAAATCTTGCGATCCTCATTGGATTCTGGCATGGCCCAGTAAGAACAGGAGAACAAGAAGGGTTAGGAATGGAAGACCGACTGACAGACAGATGAGTTCGTTAAACGGGTGACAGGGGCTAGTGTTTGGCTAGTGGTGACGATGCCCACATCCCACATTGGACTACCTGGGTTTGATCCCTGGTTCAGGCTCCTGACTCCAGCTTCCTGCTAATGCAGACCTTGGCAGCACAGATGGCTCAAGTAGTAGTATTCTGCCATCTACATTAGACTTGATTGAGTTCCTGCCTCCCAGCTTCAGCCTGACCTAGTCCTGGCCAGGGTAGGCATTTGAGGGGTGAACCAGCTCTCCATCTGTATCTCTTTTTCTCACAAATGAATTATTAAAATGGAGAGAGGGTTAACAGTAGGAAGATGCAAGGGGTAGAATCATTCTTGTCTGAGAAGCATTGGGAAGACACAGTTCCATTTGGGTTATTTAATGAGACCCAGAACCGACGGAGGAAACAAAGAGTGGCATAACCAACGCTTCTAAAAAGAAAACTTTCATCTGATTTCCTCACCCCCAAAACATCAAGTCCCCAAAGCAATTCTCAAGGTAGAATTTACTAAACTCTTGCCCTGGAATCATCTGAGGATCTTGTTAAAAATGGAAATGAGTCTACAGCCATACCACCCTGAACGTACCTGGGCTTGTCTGACCTCAGAAGCTGAACACAGAAATGCCTGGGCCCCAGCACTACCCAGGTGGAATCTCTTGGATTGCAAGGTGATGCCCTGCTCTGAAAACACGCTCCCAGGTGCGTCCCTGTCCTCTGCAGTTTGAGAAGCTTTCCCTCGCAGAAGGGCAGTGTGAAGCAAAGGGAAAGGGAAGAGCTGCACCTGAAGTGTGCCAAGCACTGTCACTCAGACTCTCCTTCCAGAAAGGCACAGGTCCAGTTTTGCCAGCTCTGTCTGCTCTTCTGTCATCCTGACAATGGTTTGCTTTTTAAAACTCTTTTACAAGATGAGGTTGAAAAAACAGCTAGAATATCCTCTCCCCTCCACCTCTCACCAGGATTCTAGCCTCCCTTGGAGCAATCAAGCCACACAAACCTTCTCTGGAAGTAAAAGACATTCTAGAACTATGATTAGTTCCCAAATCACATTGAAATGCTCTCATAAAGAGTGTCACAGAACAGGAACAGAAAGTGTTGTAAAGTTCAATGATGTTTGTGAGCTGATTACAAAAGAAAAACATTTATTATACATATCCACATATGAAAATGAGGGAGTGAATACCACACGTATGACTTTCAGTAAGTAAAATATGAAGAGAAGAGAAACGTAATGGTAAAAATAGGCAGGAAAGATATAAAAATTCAAATTTTTTAGGGGAGGCCAGCGCCTCAGTGCTGGCATCCCATATGGGCACTGGTTCAAGCCCTGGCTGCTCTACTTTTAATCCAGCTCTCTGCTATGGCCTGGGAAAGCAGTACAAGATGGCCCAAGTTCCTGGGCCCCTGAACCCACGTGGGAGACCCAGAAGAAGCTCCTGGCTCCTGGCTTCTGATCGGCACAGCTCCAGCTGTTGTATCTAATTGGGGAGTGAACCAGTGGATGAAAGACCTCTCTCTCTCTCTCTCTCTCTCTCTCTTGCCTCTCCTTCTCTCTCTGTGTAACTCTGACTTTCAAATAAATCTTTAAAAAACTATTTTAGGGTGGGCAGAGTGCAGTGAGTTAAGCCATCACTTGGGACATCCACATCCCATTTCAGAGTGCCAGTTTGGGTCCCAGCAGATGATGGCTCAAGTGTATGGGCCCCTGCCACCCATCTGGAAGACTCAGACCAGCTTCAGCCTGGCTCAGACCTAGGTGTTGTGGCCATTTGAGAAGTGAACCAGTGGATGAAAAGACTCTCTGTCTCTCTTTTCTTTTCTCTCTCTCATTCTGCCTTTCAAATAAATAAATCCTTTTTAAGAAACTTAAAAGCTAATATTTTTCAAACCCTTTGGCTCAAGAGTTACTCATCAAGAAATTCATCTTTACAAAGTTCATAGACAAATGCAAAAAGGTGTATATCAGTGTCATTTACCGTATGGAAAAATGAGAAACTTTCTAATATGCAACATTCAATCATGATGCATGCAGCTTCTCTCTCCTCCCAAAGGAAAACCACCCCACTCACGGTCCCCGGCTGTGGCCTTAGATTATCCCTTGGGCAAAGGATGGTCTCTAAAAGGATGGAAAACAGGGAGCTGCAAGGCTGGCCAACAACCTAGATCCAAAACCCCTGGCCCAGAGGGTCGATACTGTTTAATTAGGCCAACTAGACTTTCTCCATTTACAACTTAACAGAAAAAGTCAGCCAGTTGGAGTGGATGTATGTAGTTTCCTTTAGAAATAAGTTATATATTAAAACCTCAGGCAGTAAAATGATTATTTGCAAATATGCCTCTTGAATATATATGTAACTTTTTTGAGAAAAATATTAACAGAAATATTGTTTTATTCATCAATATCTTTATAATTAACAGTTAAACCAGTTCTAGTAGGTGGTCAAAATAATCTTTCAATTGACAGCTTAGGAAATAAGTGTTGATAATGAAGTCTCATATTCACAAAGTTAACTATCCTGAATTTTAAAGCTCATTAGAATTGGCCTCTGTTGGAAATGAATATTGGCTCTGTTACCAAAATGAGAGACTGGAATGCTAATGAGTGGGTTTTCTTTACACAGGTAATATAGATTTTAAAGAAACCACATGGGCTCATTAAAGGTTAATATAAATGTGAAATTACTACCCTGAAGTTCCATCGGCCATTTTGTTGATTTTTAAATAAATCAGCTTGTCAAATAAAGCTCTACATAATATTTTCCTCATGGTTTTAGTCACATTCTCTTGGATGGACAAGGGCCAGGCATTCAGTATTCAATATTTAAATATTTTATATATTTTTAAATGGATTAAATAAATATCATATTGCCATACTTTTAGCAAAGTGGAGAACAACTTGCCAATAAATGTTACAAAATAATTTTGTTGTCCACAGTCATTCACGCTGAGGTAGACTCCTAAGGCCATCCATGAAAGGCACACTGCAGAGGTAATGGTGAGCCAGAACCCTGCGTGACCTCACAGCCATGCCACACCTGCTCACGTGCTCTGCTGACACATCTAACTAAACAGGAAGGTCTCCTGGTGTCACCTCTCGGGTTGGCTCTCTGCTTCCAGAAGACGATGTCAACCATAATGTCACTCCACTGACTGTCCAAATATCAAACTGTCAGAAATGCGCATTGTTGCTCATCAGCTGTATTGGACTTCTGCCCTTCAGGATATAAGCTCTCTGTTCTTTAATGCCTATCAAAGCACAGCAGTGAGGAATGCTGTTCATCAAAGAGTGTGTGGAGAACTGAGGGCTTCATACTCTTCTAGGCTTGTTAGGTTTTTTTCCTCCTGGAATTTTTCCTTTGGCTCAAATCACACCCACCAGAAATGTTCATACTTAAAACATGGATAATTCCCTTCCTAAAGAAGGTTGTTGGCATTATGTTCTCCATCTGTGTAAGGAATTTTTTAAAAAAAGATTTATTTTATTTATTTGAAAGGCAGAGTTACAGAGAGAAAAAGAGACATGGAGAGATATCTTCCATCTGCTGGTCCACTCCCCAAATGGCCATATGGTCAGGGCTGGGCCAGGCCAAAGTCAGGAGCCTGGAACTCCATCTGGGTCTCCCACATGGGTGGCAGGGCCCCAAGTACTTGGGCCATCTTCTGCTGCTTTCCAGGGCATATTAACAGGGAGAGCTGGATCAGAGTTGGAGCAGCCAGGACTCAAACTGGCACTGATAAGGGATGTTGGTATTGCAGGCAGTGGCTTAACCCTCTGTGCCACAATGCTGGCCCCTGGAATTTTCTCAAAAAAAGCCACCAATAATTTATTGGTTGAGCATGACTCATGTCCCTTTATGAGGACTATGAGAAAAAAATGTTGGAACTGCTTTGCTCAAAAATACTAAAATGATTGTTATTAACCATGTTCTCCCCAGCTCCTTAGAAACTAAGAAGCACATTTTTACTCTACCTCCAACTATAACTGTGTGTTGACTCCACACACTGATGGGTTTTATTTCCGACCTTAAAAATAACTCACAGCTCTCATTTCATACAGGAGACCAGAAGGAAAGAGAAGGAGAAAGGGAGAGAGAGAGAGAGAAGTACGGGGTAAGAGAAAGGAGCTTGAAGTTCTGGTTAATATGTCATTTATTGTTTCCTCTTGCATGCAAATGTAAGGGCAATGTCCACCTTATAAATACTAAAATGACTTTCAAGGTGTTTGTAGTAAGAGGCACTAAGAACTAAGATGGGGGAAGGGAAACCCCACTGTGCTGTATTAGTGTATGTTTTAATTGGATAATTTTGGTTAAAAAGAGAGATCTATGCAGTTTACTTAGAGTGAAGAATTATATGGAGATCTATAACTGGACCAGAAAGTCTTCAAGCACCAAGGTCTCCTTGTACCACCTTCTTTGACAAGAGTTCTTTCCACGTTTCTGCATTTAAATTGGCCAGGGTGATTCTCATTGTCTCAGATCATACTGGTCAGGCTGTATGGGACTGACAGTCCTTGGGTCACTACTTGTCTGACCTGCTAGAACAGGTGGTCATGGGCATTAAAAACTTAACTCCCCAGAACAGCCTTTGGACAAGGAGCTTCCTTGGAGGGTAAGCAGATGAGCAGGCACATACACCCTGAAGGAATAAGAGAAGACGACGACTTTCTCTCCCCTTAACACCTGGTAAAATCAGGGCAAGCTGTCAGAGCCGGGGTCAACGTCCAGCTCTTCCCTAAGCCCAGCCTGCCCATCTCACTCTTTCCCTATCTCACCATCACTTACGTGCACCACGTTCTGTCTTAGAATGTAATCTATGCAATGCAATGTGATTCTTAGATAGGCATCTACAGTGTAAGATCTGACCAGACAGGAGCTGTGTGTGATGTCTGGGTCCCCCACAGGGCTTGCGTGGTTCCTTTACACTGGATTGCTAGGATGTGTTCTTGACAATGCGATGTGGATACAATAAGCCCTTTTTGCTAACCCACCAAATAATCATAATCTTAGCTAATGAGCAAGATAGTGAAATACAGCAAAAATCTCATTTTTTGTAGTGGTCCCCCACACACACACATTCTTTCTCTGGTATTTTAGAAAGAATCTCAGAAATATTTTTAATTCAATAAAACTCAACCAAAGGGAGGAAAGTGAAGTAGGACACGTGCGTCTTGCTTAGGCTCCTAAGCCTCACCTCTCAGCGGCTGCAGCGCCCAGCAAGGCCTCCTGGGCCTGGGAAGTCTGGCTGTGCCCTTTGCCTGTGTGTGCAAGGGATGCCCTTTGGAGCCGATCAGTGTGTCTAGAGGCCATCGGTCCGCCAGTAGACTCTCCGCCACAATGGATTTCCTGTGCTGGCTGACACCCTTAGTGTACAGATTCTTATCGTTAAATCAACATAGTCAGGCTCCTCAAGGGACTGCCTTTTTCCTGGTAGAGCAGTTCTTGTTGTGTCAGTTTGATAAGCATAATATGTTTTAATCCACCTGGACTAGGTGCTAGAGTTCTCTGCTGACTGTCAAAGAAATAAAGGTGGACAGCACTTATACTTGCAAGGAAAGCCTGGATTTAGCTCAAGCCTAGGTTTAGGTCTACTGCAGGGATCAGGAAATTGGCTACAAAGTGCAGCCTAGACCTGTGCCCTCTTTGTTTTCTTTCTCTTTCTCCCTTCCTTCCCTCTTTCCTTTTTTCGTTCGCTGGGTGTGAATGATGTCTCTAGGTAGGGCACGCTCTTTAATTTCTCCTGGTCCTACCACTCTGTATCAGGACCCAGCAAGACATTTCCATACCTTGCCATGTCCACTATGCACTGGGCCAGCAACCCTGGGTCTTCCTGGGCTCTCACACCTAAGCTGACCAGGAGGGCCAGGAAAGCAAACTCTGTAACAAGTCAGAGGGGCCTGGGTGACCCTGTCAGTTTTCTTTTTTCTTTTTTGTTTGTTTAAAATTTTATTTGTTTACTTGAAAGTCAGAGTTACAGAGAGGCAGAGGCAGAGAGAGAGAGAGAGAGAGCGCAAGGTCTTCCATCCAATGGTTCCCTCCCCAGATAGCCGCAACAGCCAGAGCCAGGAGCTTCTTCCAGGTCTCCCACATGGGTGCAGGGGCCCAAGGATTGGCCATCTTCCACTGCTTTCCCAGGCCACAGCAGAGAGCTGGATCAGAAGTGGAACAGCCAGGACTCGAACTGGTGCCCACATGGGATGCCAGCACTGCAGGTGGCAGCTTCACCTGCTACGCCATAGCACTGGCCCTCCACCCCTGCCCCGTGTCAGCTTTCTGTTTCTGTTGTACAGAAGGCCTGCCCTGTGGGGTAACAGTCTGTAGGATAAGAAAGGCAGGTCAAAGAAGCCTCTCTTAAAAATTATTTTATTTATTTGAGAGGAAAAGTTATAGACAGAGTGACAGAGAGACAGAGAGAAAGATCTTCCATCCGCTGGTTCACTCCCCAAATGGCTGGCCAGAACTTGGCCAATCCAAAACCAGGGCTGGGAGCTCCTTCTAGGTCCCCCATGGGGGTGCAGGGGCCAAGCACCTGGGCCACCTTCTACTGCTTTCCCAGGCCACAGCAGAGCGCTGGATCAGAGGAGGAGCAGCCAGGGCTCAAATCAGTGCCCATATGGGATGCTGGCACCACAGGTAGAGGCTTAACCTTCTATGCCACAACCACAGCACCATCCCCAAAGAAGCCTCTCTTTACTGTGGTATATAGCTCTAGATAGCAAGAGGCCCTTTTACCAATAGTACTGTAACTTGTATGATTAACAGCAAGTCCTTAATGTCATCAAATACTGAGGCATTGTTCGCATTTCCCTGGTTACCTCGTAAGGTTTGTTTGCTTGCCCGTGTTTACGGTTGGTACATTTGAATCAAGGTCCACATACTGCTCTTGAGCATGTTTCTTGGGTTTCTGTGGGTACCACTTGCTTTTCCTTGCACTGTTTCTGTAGGAGAACCCATGTCATTTGTCCTATAAAGTTTCTATATTCTGAGTTTTGGTGACCATATTGATTGCTTTCCTATAGTGTCAATTTATCACGTTCTGGCTCCCTGATTTTTCTGTTACAGTAAAATCTAGATATGATTAGATAACATGTGATTTTGGTGGCAAGAATATTTATTGGCAACATTGGGTACTTTCTCTTACATCACATGAAGCATGAAACAGGTGATGTCTGATTGTTTCTGTCTTTTGTAATGGTGTGTTCAGGTGCTGTCAGCCTGATCCATCTATTGTGAAGTTCCCCATCAGTTTTCAACAAATGGTTCTAGTAACCATTGAAGGTTAGTGCCTGGATCCATTGTCTCCTTAGAGGTTGCAATATCATTTAGTACTTCTGCATTTATTATTTTTAAAAAGAACTCTCTTGGGGCTGCTATGTGGCATATGAGTTAAGCCACCACCTGCAATGCCAGCATTCCATATGGGCACTGGTTCAAGTCCTGGCTGTTCTACTTCCGATCCAGCTCCGTGCTAATGCACCTGGGGAAACAGCAGAAGATGGCCCAAGTTCTTGGGCTGCTACATCTACATTAGAGACCCAGATGAAGTGCCTGGCTCCTGGCTTCAGGCTGGCCCAGCCCCAGTCATTGTGGCTATTTGGAGAGTGAACTACTGGATGGCAGATATCTCTCTCTTGGTCTCTGACTCTGCCTTTCAAGTAAATAAAACAAATCTTTCTTAAAATTTTAAAAATTAAAATAAAATTTTAAAAAAGGAAACTCTCGGCCAGTGCCACGGCTCACTAGGCTAATCCTCCACCTGTGGCGCCAGCACTCCAGGTTCTGTCCCGGTTGCTCCTCTTCCAGTCCAGCTCTCTGCTGTGGCCCGGGAGGGCAGTGGAGGATGGCCCAAGTGCTTGGGCCCTGCACCCCATGGGAGACCAGGAGGAAGCACCTGGCTCCTGGCTTTGGATCGGCGCAGCACGCCGGCCATAGCAGCCATTTGGGGGTGTGAACCAATGGAAGGAAGACCTTGTCTCTCTCTCACTGTCTAACTCTGCTTGTCAAAAAAGAATGGAAGGAAGGAAGGCAGGCAGGCAGGCAGGCAAGCAAGCTAGCTCTCCCAGGGCTGGCTCTGTGGCACAGCGAGTAAGCCTCTACCTGTGACACCAGCATCCCATAGGAGTCCCAGTTCGAGTCCCAGCTGTTCCACTTCCAATCCAGCTCCCTGCTAATGGGTCTGGGAAGACAGCAAAAGATGGTCCAAGTATTTGGTCTCTGCCACTCACAGGGGAGACCTGGATGGAATTCCAGGCTCCTGGCTTCTGACTGGCCCAGCTCTGGCTATCATCGTCATTTGTGGTGTGAAACAGCAGATGGAAGATCTCTTTCTCCATCTCTCCCCCTCTCTCTATAACTCTGCCTGTCAAATAAATAAAATACATCTTTAAAAAAAAGAAGGACTCTTCCTTATCATCTATTGGTAGCCTTAAAGTATCTTTTTTAGGAAAGGCAGGATGTTTGATTTTTTTCCACCTTATTTATCAGTTTTGTAATGATGAACATCCTCCAAAACTGGACAAAGAGTTGTTGTATTATTTTTATGAGATATTTTAGCATATTTTATGTGTTTCAATCATTTACAATTTGTTTTTAACTCAAAATGTACCAATTTTTGCAGAGCCATTTTTTTCTTCGTTAGAGACTGAAGACCCACAAACATATAAGCAGTCACTTTCCCACTTAACTGAGGGCTGCCTTCCAGAACTTTGAAATGAGTCACCAGGGTACTTGAGTCTGGCATTGTAGACTAAAATGAGTGTCTCATTACCATTTCTTTCTTTTCTTAAAAAAAAGATCTATTTATTTATTTGAGAGGCAGAATTACAGGCAGAGAAAGGGAGAGACAGACAGAAAGGTCTTCCATCCGCTGGTTCACTCCCCAAATGGCTGCACAGGCCAGAGCTGAGCCAACCTGAAGCCAGGAGCCAGGAGCTTCTTCTGGGTCTCCCACATGGGTGCAGGGGCTCAAGCACTTGAGCCATTTTCTGCTGCTTTCCCAGGCACATCAGCAGAGAACTGGATTGGAGGTGGAGCAGCCCCTATAGGAGGCCGGCACTGCAGGCAGAGGCTTAACCTGCTATGCCACAGCTCAACACCTGAGGGCTCTACTTTCTACCAGGAAGCCCCACAATCACAAAGTTTGGTTGAAATGATCTCAGCTTGGGAAATGTTACCTTCCCAGGACCTGAAAATACAATATCTGCACCTTTCTGAATCCTTAAAATGGAAGTAAATGAATAAAATGCACGTAAACCCACAAGGACCCAAACAGCACAAGGGACGAGGACAGAGGGAAACGGGAAACTGAGGCATAAGTGAGGCCCAGTGCGACAGCCACACTCCTGATTCGTGCAGGAGGAAGGGAAGTGACTGGAAGCTAGCCACTGCCGCATGTCTGAGCTCACTGAGAGAGATCTGGCGAGCAGTGGGAAAGCTTGACATGAAGCAGTGGTAGACGGGCAAATAGGAAACTGAGCAACATTTTTTTCTTTACAGGTATTTATAACTAGGAAAAACAAAAGGTTATTCAAGAAAGGAAAAGGCGTAATACATTATTTGTCTCTGTGCTGTGGGTAAAATTGACATAATCTTAATAACATAAACACTATTAACCAAAAAGTGATATATAACTACATTGAGAGATGAGGCAAGGTAGGGAGTGTGTGTGTGTGTGTGTGTGTATGTGCATGCGCATGTGAAAGAGTTAAATTTTCATCTTCCAAGTAAGAAGCCCTTTAGATAAATCGTAAAACACAAAAACTTTAGAAATGGCAGTTAGGCTACACTACAAGAGCTATCCAAAAAGTACGTGGAAAATGAACATTATTAAAAAACATGAATTTCAAAAACATTTTTGCACCAAAAAATGACCTTTTAATTCCATTTTTTCCATAAACTTTTGAAAGAACCCTCATATATAGAAATCATGGGGGCAAATGTCAGAAGCAATAGCTAAAAATATGACAGGTATTTAATTCCTGGGGATTGGGAGTCTGGAGTGTGAGGGTGGGGGAGGAGACTTCTGTTTTTATTTCTATTTGACATTTTAAATTATGTAACTATGTGCATTTATTAAGATATTTTAAATTAAAAAGTTATTTTATTTCCACGCATCTCTGCTTCAAATAATTCTGCTGCCAAGAAATTAATTTCTGTCATGATTTGGAGCTCTCTCCTTCCCCAAGGTCATGTGAGAGGCCCAGACAGTTTCCTGTTCTCTGGAATACACAGGCAGGCCTTCAGGTCTCCAGTGCACAAGGTCCCCACGCCTTGTCCAAGCCCCAAAACCTCCTGGGTTCTTTGATCAGACTTGGAGAGAGGATCTTTCGTTCCTGCCTGCAAGCTGTAGTCTCTCCCAGCCTCTTTCATCAGAAACACCTTGTCGCCTCTTGGGGCCCTCAATGGAATGGGGCTCCTATCTGCTGCTCCCAGACAGGGAAGCAGGTACAGTTGCTCCTGAGGCTGCAGTCACATCTTCTCCAGCACTTGCCTCCTCCCCCACCTCTCCCTGGGAAAGTCAAGAAAACCTCCTCTTCATGCACCCTCAGTCACCCAGAGCCCACTGCTGTAACTGCAGAGGAGCTGGTGAGAGAAGAAAGTGTCACAGAGCAGCATGGGCCTGCCCTGGACCCGCTCCTGGAATCTTTCACTCAGGTGACAGCTTTGCAATTTTGTAAAAGTTCATTTTAAAAATTTATCTGAGGCGCAGAGTGACTCACACAGAGAGGGAGAGAGAGAGAGAGAGAGAGAGAGAGAGAGAGAGAGAAAGAGAGAGAGAGAATCTTTCCCCAAATGTCTGTCATATCCTCAGTTGGGCCAGGCTAAAGCCAGGAGCCAGAAACTCCATTCAGGTCTCTCACATGGGTGGCAGAGACCCAAGCACTTGGATGATCACCTGCTGCCCCTCCCAAGCTGCACATTAACAGGAAGCTGGATCAGGGGCAAAAGCTGGTCTTGATCGCAGCCCCTGTGACATGGGTTGTGGGCATCCCAGGTGGCGGCTTACTGTACTACATCGCAATGGTGGACCGGACATCTTCTCAGTTTTATGTACCATTCTATGTAGAGAAAGTCTCCCTGCTGGCACCCAGGCCTCTCACTGGAGCCCTCCTCCATATGTCACCCCTGCAGCCCTGTAGCCATAAAATGTTGCAGCTGCAACGCAACCTGACATCTGCCTTTTTCCTTTGATTGCATTTATGCAATATGCATATTGTTACAATTCATATTGTAATGTTGTTTCTCCTCTGTTACCGTCACTCAGTTCACTCCCCAACAAAGGAGTTGCAAGGGATGTGTCCCCTGGCTCCACGAGAGCCAGTTCTAAGGCAGCAGTCTCAGCAGAGGCAGTCAGGGCACACTGATGCTCACTGGGTGTGCCAAGAACAACAGAGGACCTCTGGTCGGCTACACGTTGTCTAGCATTCATCTTTGCTTTCTACTGTTTATGTGTTCTAGTGTATGTAAAATATATTTATAACACAAACTTACATATTTGGGATACATTCTCAGACTTGTTTTTTCAGTGATGACGTGTGTGAACTAAGGTACTTGAAAGTTATATTCTAGGGCAGTGTTGCTCAATAGAAACGTAGGGATTGAGCATCATGTGTAACTTTAAGTCTTCCATGGCCACAATAAAAAGGGGGGAAATTAAATTTAATAACATTTTATTATTTATATCCAAAATATTATCATTCCAACCTGTAATCGGTGTAAAATTATTAATAAAATATTTTACCTTTTTTTCCCTTAGTTTTCGAAATTTAGCCTGTGGCTGAGAGTGGCAACACATTTGGTTTAGACTAGCACGTGTCAAGTGCTCAGTGGCACATGTGTCTCTCAGAGCCACGTAAGACAGAGTACTCCGCTGTAACAGGGTATCTAAGATAAATCTTGTATCTAGAACTGCTTCTGCCAACAGAGTTGAGACAGAACTGTGCTGGCCTCATCTCTGCAGCACACCCAGCACAGTGATGAGAAGAGAACCACAAGTCCTTGATCATCTACTTTGCACTTGAGCACTTCTATGTCTGTTTCATTCCACTATCTAGCCTGCCCTTGATTCAACCAGGTCAAAGGCAAAGAAATGGAGGCTCAGGTCACAGATGCAGGGAGAATGCCAGTCGTCATCCAAAGCCCTGACCTGCAGCAGCGTCCTCTGGATGATACCCCTCACCTTTGTGAAAACTCCCGAATGCATTGCGGTCACTGCTGTGCAACAGGCTTGCCAGTCGGGAGCGCGGTCATGGAGCAGGCAGGCAAAGTCTGGACCGTGGCAGTCACAGCGCCCTCCTCCAAGCCCCGGGGGAACAACAACAGTGCAGATGGGCGGGCCCTGTAGCCTCCAGGTGTACACGCTGATTTCCCAGCCCAGCAGGCTCCTCCTTGGGGCTTCCTGCCTCGAAGTCAAACTGAAGTCGGTTAATTAAACACTGTATTGATTGTATGTGCTCTGGGGTGTTTCTAAAAGGGCTAGCTCCCTGAAGTCGCTTCTCTTGAGTTAGTAGCTCATCTCCCCCTTTGCAAATGTGACACTGAGAACTTGGTCACAGTCCTCCCTCACACCCACCCTGATGTCGGCGCCCCCTTCCTTGAAAATCCTACTTCTTGCCTTTCCCAAAAGACAGTCACGGCAAGGAAAGAGAGAGGCCTGCTGGTTTCCAGGTCATGTTGATTTAACACTTCGTCATTGATGCATCCTGGCTGTCTCACTTGTAGATTTTCATTTTTACATCCTGCTAAATACCTTGCAGGGGTGTCGTCTCTCTTCATTAGTGAATGTTAGCGAGGCACGTTACAGAGAGAAGTGCTGTGTCAGTGCTAAATGTGACCCATCAGGGATCCTCATGCTCTCCTTTGTCTGCACAGGGCTTTTTAGTAGCACACCAACCATGAGAGGGATTTGCACTTGGCAAAAAACTTGGGTAGTCTCCGCTGGATTGCAGATACTGGAACGCAGGTTCTTGGTGCGGGCACAATTGCACAGGACATTTTGCATCACCACGCCTTCTGTCCCGGATGTAACAGAGTTTTCTCTGTTGATTCGAAGTGCTGTGACCTGATGAGGACTGAGGAAAGACTATTTCCTGTGAATTGTGCTGCTTTCGCGGTAGACCCCTAACCTTCCGGGTGCGTGGTGAGAAGTCCACGGCTGGGTTTTGTTTGTTTCCTTTTTTTGTTCACTGAGAGGGTCACTGAAACAATTGAACTGTGTTTCCAGTGTGTCTAGAGTAGGAAAAGACTGGTTTGAAATTGCAGCATGTGAAATTAAGTGTTGGGCAATATACTAAGAAAGAATTTAAATACTGCTTTCATTTGCTTTTGTTAACATACTCAGTAAATCTGAGTTTATTAAATGTCTACATAGAGGATCAGGTCCAGAATCTTTATTAAGCTGTGTTATTTCAGTGGCCCATCTCTGCAAACAAAAATAATGTTTTCTTGTAGAATACTGAAGGGTTTCCATTCTTTATTGTTTTCTAATTCTCAGGTATTAAACCAGGTGGATATTTAAAACAAGAAACCTGGGGCAGGCGTGATGGCTCCTGCTGCTTAGGATGCCAGCATACTATATTAGAGGGACGGTTCAAGTCCCAGCACCTGCACTTCTGATCCAGCTTCCTGCTAATGCATCCTGGGTTGGGCCCCTGGCACCCTTGGAAGAGATCTGGATGGAGTTCCTGGCTCCTGGCTTCAGCCTGGCCCAGCCCCGGCTATTGCCAGCATTTGGGGAGTGAACACAAATGGAAATGGATGGAAAGTCTTTCTCCCTCTGCCACTCTACCTTTCAACTAGATGAAAATAAATTTTCTAAAAAAGAAAAAGAAAACTGCTTAAAACAAAGCAGAGAAAGTTGCAGGTTTCTATTTTGCTTAACATGACTTTTTGTTAATTTTTTTATAGAAACAAAAAATAAACTATAAATTCGCAGCCTGAAACTCACTTGGTATTTCCTTGCAAATCCACACAGTGGCTGTTAAACTGCAAATAATTACAATAGTGTTGCTAAATCCAGACTTCATTGTAAGAACACAGCTTATCATCCTTCATCTTCATTTTCAGTGTAAGAAAATCCTCCATTTATTTTTAATAATCAAAATTCCTCAAGACTCCAGCAGGATCCTCAGTCAATGCAAATTTGCCTAGTTCATCTTCTTCCACTCAACTTGTTTTTCTATAATTAGGTACAGCTGTCACCAGGGAGCCACGTTCTTGTGGGCAGGTAGCTATGGGTACAGCAGGCAGGCTTCAGTCAAACATTTCCCTTAAAAACATCTCTCCACTTTTCCCCTCATTTCCAGTGTGACTGGGTCTGTAAAGAAGAATTTGTTTGCTACCTGGCAGGCGTCTCTCTTGTCCCTGTTGACCCTCATTTCCTCCCTTACAGCTCCTTCTTCAGGTTCATTTAGCGAGAGACATAAATGCATCTCTGAAGAATGTCTCATCGGGCCAACTTTTAGCCTGCATACATGATATTTCTCTTTATAGCTTCCATATTTTTATCGAGACATATCCTCATTTCAAAATGTAGTTATAACACTGCTGAAAACTTGGCAAGGCAGTATGATAAGTATAATGACAAGACAAGCTTCGGAATAATAGAGTAAACACCTTCCACGTCCTCCCCTGTATATGTATAGTCTTTACATGGCCTTTCTCTTCAGTGTTTGATAGAAATAGGACAAACGGGGGTGTTTTTCCTACTTCACACGCAGGTAACCCGATCCTTCAAGCCCGTCACCAGAATGTGTGGGCATTTCACCTCACCCACAGCCAATCAGTTCCCCAGCTGTCACTGCCTGGGAGCCCACAGTTTAACTCCACTCCGACTCTGCCCACCTGGTAACAGCGTCAGATCCCACAGGTTAAGGGCTGTGTCCCACAAGACCGCGCCCTCTCCCCTGCCCCCATCAGATGCCCACGCAAAGGCCCAGGTTGTGACCTGTGCTTCTGACCGACTGGACACAAGTCAGGGATCCCACAGCCCCTCCCCGGCTCCCGTGGATGTGCTAGAGCCACATACAGAAGCCAGGGGAACACTTCCTTCCATTCGCCAGTTTGTTATAAAGCATGTAGCACATACCACAGAGATGCAGAGGGCAAAGTGTATGGGAAGGGGCATGGAGCCCCAGTGGTCTCCCAGGGGTGCCACTTTCCAGGAATCTCTACATGTTCACGACCCAGAAGCTCTCAGGACTCTGTCCTTTTAGGTTTTTTTTTTTTTTTTAGAGATTTATTTTATTTATTTGAAAGACAAGAGTTACAGAGAGAGATAGAGACAGAGGGAGGTCTTCCATCCACTGGTACACTCCCCAGTTGGCTGCAACGGCCAGAGCTGCTCTGATCTGAAGCCAGGAGCTTCTTCTGAGTCTCCCATGTGGATACAGGGGCCCAGGAACTTGGGCCATCTTCTACTGCTTTCCCAGGCCATAGCAGAGAGCTGGACTGGAAGAGGAGCAGCTGGGACTAGAACCAGCACCCATATAGGATGCTGGCGCTTCAGGCCAGGGCTTTAACCTGCTGTGCCTCAGCGCTGGCCCCATCCTTTTAGGTTTTTATGGAGGCTTCCTCACAGAGGTGTCATTAGCCAGTGGTGATCAACTCGATCTTCAGTCCCTTTGCCCTCCCTGGAGGTTGGGGGTAAGGCTCACACTGTCTTGGTCTGTTGTGTTCTGCCATAACAGAACACCACCAGCCAGGTAATTCATAATGAGGAGACCTTTATTTTTCACAGATCTGGAGGCTGCAAAGTTCAAGGTCAAGGTGCTGGCATCTAGTGAGGGCCTTCTTGGTGTGTCATCCCAAGGTAGACTGGCAAAGAGAAGATGAGAGAGAGCAAGAGGGGGCCAAACTCCTCTTTTTACAAAGGAACCCACTCCCGAGATAATATACCGACTGCTGGGATAACCACATTAATTCATCCACTCTACCCCCTGGTCTAATCCCCTCTCATTAGGCCCCACACCCTCCAATACCACTGCATCAAAGATTACTTTCTACCTGCTTTTTGGGATATGTATTCAAATGATAGTGAATGCATTGGCAGCCAGCCCCCATTCTAAATCTATCTGGGGGTCCCCAGCCACCAGTCATCTCATTACCATGCAAAACACTCATCACTCCAGAGATTCCAAGGGTTGTAAGAGCTGTGTGCCAGGAAACTAGGACAGAGACCAAATGCATATGCCTTCCTCTATGGCAATATCACAGGCATGCTGTGTATTCAGGCTTTCTAGCATTCATTCTATTGTTGCTATGTTTATAGCAATTATTTTCAGATCTGAGTACCCAATGTTTTAAACCATCTAAATCTTTACTATGAAAAGAATTTCCAGAGAAGAATTTTAGCTTAGCGGTTAAGATGCCTGCATCCCACACTGGAGTGTCTGGGTTTGATTCCAGCTCCAGCTCCTGACTCCAGCTTCCTGTCAATGCAGACTCTTGAAGTCAGTGACGATGACTCAAGTAACTGGGTCCCTGTCACCCAAATGGGTCACTGGATGGCAATCCTGGCTCCCAGCTCAGGCCGTGGCTCAGCCCAAGCTGTTGAAGGCATTAGGAGAGTGAGATAAAGGGTGGGGATGCTCTGTTTGTTGTTTTTCTCTCTGTCTCTGTCTCTTTGCCTCTCAAATAAACAATTAAAATTATTTTTTAAAAAAAGAATTTCCCTAACATCATTAAATGGATAAGAAAAAACTAATATTAACAGTATTTACTTTGGGGGCCCTCCTTGTGGTGCCTTTCAACTAAATCAAAGAAACCTTTTTAAAAAACAATATTTACTCTTTAGAAGAGACATCTGCACTCTGTTTTTTTTTTTTTTTTTGCAACACTGTCCACAATGAGCAAAGAATAGAAATGGTGTAAGTGCCCTCCACTGATGAATTAAGAAAACGTACAAATACGCAATGGGATACCACTGAGGGATAACGAGGAAAGAAATGCCATCCTTTGCAACAACATGATAGGAGTGGAGTTCATTCTGTTGAGCGAAATAAACCAAATGAGAAGGACAAGTACCACACGCTCGAAGCCATGTATGGAGTCTCAGAAAGTTGATCTCACAGAAGTTGAGAGTAGAATGGGGGTTACCAGAGGCTGGGTGTGGCAGTGGGTGGGGGAGGGGAAAGCTTGAGTAATACTATGACGTCATCAGAAGAGGAGTAGGAAGTTCTGCTGTCCTATTGTACACAAGCGCGGCCACAGATCGGTATGGTGTATGTGTATTTGTACCTCTGTCTCTCTCTCTCTCTCTCTCTCTCTCTGGCTGTTCCTCTCTCTGTCTGTAACTGTACCTCTGAGATAAACAAATAAAATCTTAAAAAAGAAAAGAAAAGAAAAACCCCACTCTGCCCTTACAGGCCGGTGACAAATGCTAAGGGACAAGAGGGGTTTCTTCCTGGGGACACGTCGTGTCACCACATCTTCTGAGTTAGCTGGGTCAGGCAGCAAAGTCTCGGCCCCCAACACAGATGTGCCCTTGAAGGGGGTGTGGTTAAGTTCAGCTCATCCCTGAGCCAAAAGCTGCGTCTTCAAGGGTTAGGGGGACGGCCTCGAGATGGCCAGATCCAGGAGAAAGGCCTCTCTGGTGGGGTGAGAGAACTGTAAGAGGAACAGAAAGTGCCGAAGCAGTGGCGCGGCTACAAAGGGCAGTGGTCTGGGCGTGGGGCATCAGGGACCCCAGAGCCAAAAGACACATGAACCAAAAGCCGCGGAGGCCAGCAGGCAGCTGGGTGAGGGCCGGGAGGCTTGGCTGGTGATCTGGTTCACTTCCCAAATGACAGCAACAGCCAGGGCTGGGCTAGGCCAAAGCCAGGAATCAGGAGCTTCCTCCAGGTCTCCCATGTGGGTAGCAGGGGCCCGAACACTTGGACCATCTTCCGATGCTTTCCCATTAGCAGAGTGGGAAGTGGAGCAGCTGGGACACAAACGGGTGACCATATGCGATGCCAGCATCACAGGTGGCGGCTTTCCCACTGCCTCACAACAGTGGCTCATCTCTCTCTTTTTCTCTCTTTCAGTGTATTTATTTAAAAGACAGAGTGCGTGTGAGAGAGAGGTTTTCTCTCCCCTGGTTCACTCACCAAATGACCACAATGTCTAGAGATCTGCCAGGCCAAAGCCAGTAGCCTAGAACTCCATCTGGATCTCCCAAATGGGTGGCACAAACCCAGGTACACAGACTCTCTTTGGTTGTTCTCCCCAGGCGCATCCGCAGGGAACTGGATTGGAAGTGGAGCAGCCAGGACTAGAACCAGTGCTCATTTGGGATGCTGGTGTCGCAGGCAGCGACCTAACCCGCTGCGCCACAATGCCAGCCCCTTGCCTCTTCCTTCTGACATACACCCAGCCAACGTTCCTCAGCCTTTCTTGCTTTGGGAAAGGCCCTGGAATTAAGTTCTAACCAAAGCGATTCAACCTAAGCGAGGCAACTTACTCTCAGGCATGGGCTATCACACCTCTCACAAGGCTGCCTCCCAGCCTTTCCACTTGCTAAAACGCATGTGTTGAAGAGGGCAAAGCCATCACCAGCCTGGATCCCTGACTGTCATCAGGGAAGACAGCCCCATCCTCCCAGCTCTAGACCCTGAGCGTCTGGCCTGCTCTCTTAGGAGAGGAAGAAATAAACTTCCATCACCCTCTGGCTGCATGCTTCAGAGCAGTGTAACCTATCCTGAGTCATGCTCAGTGTGGCCAGACTCTCCCAAGACCCCAAGAGGGCTGCCACAGAGAGCACGCCCCAGAGCACCACTTGTAAGTATGCGAGGTGCATGCCCCCCAACCCCCCGGGATTCAGAGAGGGGGTTGCCACAGGAACACCCGGGCCACTAGTTTGCTTGTTTGTCCTTTGTCTGGGACATAGGAAATCTTTTCCCAGACAGGTGTTAGAAAAGGCACTGAGGGCCTCACCCCTACACCTGCAGGCAGCTGAGTGCAGTCCACCATCATTTATAATTTCTCTTTGCCCAGTGGCAGAGGCTGAAGACAAACGGAAGTCAGGAAAAGAGATCAGACACGGCTCCTCCCAAGTCAGAATGCACAGCAGGAGCCTCGGGAGGTCACGGCTTTACCAGGAGACACGGGCTGCCCTAAGCCTCCAAGCCCCAGAATCATGTTAGAGCAGGGAGACTACACGTCTCAGAGGCAGACCTGGAGATGGTTAGCAGAGGGTATTATTCCTCACGGTGCGAGGTGTCTGATTTCTTCTTTTTTCTTTTCTTTTCTTTTTCTTTCTCTCTCTCTCTCTCTCTCTCTTTTTTTTTTTGACAGGCAGAGCGGACAGTGAGAGAGAGAGACAGCGAGAAAGGTCTTCCTTTGCCGTTGGTTCACCCTCCAATGGCCACCGCGGCCGGCACACTGCGCTTATCCGATGGCAGGAGCCAGGTGCCAGGTGCTTCTCCTGGTCTCCCATGGGGTGCAGGGCCCAAGGACTTGGGCCATCCTCCACTGCACTCCCTGTCCACAGCAGAGAGCTGGCCTGGAAGAGGGGCAACCGGGACAGAATCCAGTGCCCCGACCGGGACTAGAACCTGGTGTGCCAGCGCCACAAGGCGGAGGATTAGCCTGTTGAGCCACGGCGCCAGCTGAGATGTCTGATTTCTTAGACAAGAAATTTAGGAGTGACCAATAAAGAATTAATTAACTGAAAACAAAATCAAGGCCAATCCCATTTCAATCACAGAGTGCACGTTTCCTCTACCCATCCTAAAAGGAGAGACTGGGGAATAGCTAAGGAGAGCAATGGGCAGGAAGGGTGGGGTGTGGAGAGAGGCATGGCGCACTCTGCTGCTCTAGAGGGCACTCACTCGAGAACATGCAGGGCCTGGAGCTGTAGCTTCTGAGGACCAGGATTCTCAGTGGGGTGCCACGCTGCTTTATCACCCCCATCATCCCAGCTATGTGAAATCTATCACAACGGGGGCTGTGGCTGAGGTGCAGTGGGTTAAGCTGCTGCCTGCAGAGCCAGCATCCCATGTGGGCGCTGGTTGAGGCCCAGCTGCTCCGCTTCTGATTTAGCGCTCTGCTGATGCAGCTGGGAAAGCAGCAGAAGAGGGCCCAGATATATGGGCCCCTGCCACCCACATAGTAGACCTGGAAGAAGCTCCTGGCTCCTGGCTTTGGCCTGGCCCAGCCCTGGCTGTTGCGGCCGCTTGGGAAGTGAACCAGTACATGGAAGCTCAATTTCTCTCTCTCTCTCTAGCTTCTCTGTTACTCTGCCTTTCAAATAAATAAATCTTAAAAAGGAAAAAGAAGCTGTATCACAAGGAGCTTGGTATGCAGAATGAATGAATATTTCCCGGGTTCAGTGAGCCCTGATGGGAAGAGCCTCAGAGCCAGACAACGCCCTATCCCTGGCACACAGCAAGCACCCGGGCTACCTCCCGTGGGCTCAGAGCAGACAGCCTGCAGGAATCACTATGTGCAGATGGGTCTTCTCCCCTGAAGACAACTGAAGCCAAAGGGAAGGCTCCAGAAGCCAGTTTGAGAAGTCATCCATCAGCAGCTCCTCTGTCCTGATGAGGGGTCAGATACCCAGAACCGTCTGCCCGCCATACTAACTGACTCCAAGTGGCTTTTGTGTATTTCTGGGAACCAGATCCATCTTCAAGGTACAACGAGCACCACCACGGAGGACGGCCGGTCGCGTTTGCGGAGTGCTTGGGAGGCCATCTGTACGCTGCAATGCTCTCCTCATTCTCATGACGAAAAACAACAACCAGGAACTACAATTCGTCTTTGCTTTCCAGGCTCCATGACATTTCAGGATTCCCCGGTCCCCTGATTTCCTTGTTTTCCCTGAGTAGCTGCAGGCTGCTCTCAATGCTTGTTTACATCAGTGCTGGGGAATCCCAAAAAACCCCAGAGTGATTCACCTTCCCGGCTACAGCAGGCCCAAGTCAGCATCTGCTGTGTGGGGGAAGACCTGGCGCTAGTGCACTTTTCCATACTGTCATCCTGGTGGTCACTAGCACACGGGGTTCCCAGCCCCAACCCAGCTGCAGCAATGAACGCTTCCCTGCTGACATCCACTCGTGACAGAGCCGCGAGGCCCTACCAGCGCTCTCTCCACTCACTCACTTATGTACTCAGTCTACGTAAGGATGTCCCAAGGTTCTACGTGCTGCACGTTCTTCTAGCTGCTCCAGCTGCAAGTGTAAAGGAAATTGATATGGCCTGTCCCTGTGGAACACACAAGGGCAGCTGAAGACCGACTGAGGACCGGTGAAGGTGACAGATGATAATGAAACAAGCTGGCAAACAAAATTACACAGTGTGGATGCTTTATGTGGAAAAGAGGCCATGACAGAGAACTGTGGAGGGATCCACTACATAGGTGGCCTTGGATAGCCACTCTGGGGAAGCGACACACATATTGGGCAAGGCTACAAGGTGCCTTGAGAAAGAGGCACGAGAGGAGAGTATTACAGACATGAAGACACCTTGTGTTAAGGTCCTTAGGTGGAAACAAGTAGGATAGGGAGAAGGCTGATAAGCAAAAGGGACAGGTGGCAATGTTGTGGCACAGTGGGTTAAGCACCTGCTTTAGACACTGACATCCCCTATCCCCTATCGGAGCTCCAGCTGCATATGCGAGTCCCAGCTGCTCTGCTTGTGATCCAGCTTCTTGCTAATGCACCTGGGAAAGTGGTAGATGATGGCCCAACTCCTTGGGTCCCCGCCACCCACGTGGGAGACCTAGATGGAGTTCTGGGCTCCTGAATTTCGTCTGGCCCAGCCCTGACAGTTGCAGCAGTTGGGAAGTGAACCACAGTATGGACGATCTCTTTCTACCCCTCCATCCCCACCCCTTTCTCTCCCTCTCTCTGCCACTCTGTTTTTCAAATAACAAATCAATTTTTGGAAAAAGTAAAAGACAGAAGGCACGGGGTTGGGGGGAAGTGTTTGACTGGCTGTTTATTCCTGACCTAGGTAGATACTGCAGGTGTCAAGGACCAGAGGTCTAGGGCAGAGCAGTCAATGAACCCGCAGCCAAAAGAGGTGGGATCTGCAGGAATGCAAAGACGACAAAAAGGCAAAGCCATGTAGCATGAGGCCCGAGAAGCAGGGCTGGCACACATGCAAGCAGCACGAAGCAGTCGGAATGCTGCTCCTGAGCTATGTCACGGAGGAGCAGTCTGCCCTTGAGAGGGTGCCGAGACAAGCCATGGCTCCAGGAGGCTGTCAGAGTCGGACGCAAAGTGCTGTAAGTGAGCTGAGAACAACCTTGCGCCTTTACCAACAGGGTGGGCGGCTGCGGGCACAGGGGCAACTTAGGAGGGGAGGGAAGGGGGCAGGCTGAGTTTGGGAAGTGCGTGATCAGAGCAGAAGGGGAGCTGTGTTGGGGGGGGCTCCCCGATGGTCACTCAGGTCACCAGCAAGCCAATCCAGCACTCACTCCCCGAGGGGCTTAGAGGATTGTGTGTGTCGGGGGCAGCCTTGTTACCAGGGAGCCAGCAGCCTCCTGAACATCTTTATCTGAGGGAGCCACAGATGGTTGTGAAGCGGCAACAAGACTAATTCTTTGGGCCATTGCTCACCGGGTTTTGGGCATAGGGAGTTTCTGGGGGTGACCACACAGTTCTGAGTGCTTAGAAGAAAGGGGATTTGGCCTGTTGAGGAGAGTGCATTTGCTAAGTAGAAACCGCATGGACGGATTTCAAAATGTTTTGCACCAAAATAAAGATGATTGATAGATAGATAGATAGATAGATAGATAGATAGATAGATTTGACAGAGTGACAGAGAGAAAGGGAAAGGCAGAGAGAACTTCCGCCCTCTGGTTCACTTCCCAAACGGCCACAACATCTAGGCTAGGCCAGGCCAAAGCTGGGAGCTCAGAGCTCCCTCTTGGTCTCCCGTGAAGGTGGAAGGCACGCCAGCACTTCGACTGTCTCCCACTGCCTCTCAGGCGCCCTTAGCAGGAAGCGCAGAGGAGCCGGAGCTGGAACTGGCACAAAGATGTGGCTTCAACCCACTGCGCCACCGCCCCCAGCCCAAGACTGACATTTTAGAGCGAGTTTTATATGCGACGTGTTGAGAGATAACGAGCACTGGGTAGCCGTAAGCTACCTGCTTCCTTTTGTCTTTTTTTTCTCTCCATGTGCTGAATGAGAACAGCCCATGTTAGTGAAGCTTAGTGTGCGATGCTTTGTGTCCCCCAAAGACCCCTGTATCAAAAGCTTGGTCCCCAGCTGGCACCAGGGAGAGGTGGAGGAAGCTTTAGGAGGTGCAGCCTAGCGTGAGGACCTGGGGTCACTGGGCTGTGCCCTCAGAAGGTAATTCCTCCAGGACCTCTGGAGCTCTTGGGGGGGGGTGTACAGCTTGAGGCTGGGCCCATCTGCTCTCTGCTTCTGGCTTGCATCTGGCGCTGCCCCTCCCATTCTCTGCCATCCACCAGGGGCTTCGCTAGAGCATGAACCACCTTAGTTGAACTTTCAGCTTCCAAAACGGTGAAAACACAAGCCTCTCCGTCCTTCATAAGTGGCCTGTCTCCAGTATTTTGTTGGAGTCACACAATGCTGATGAATACCTAGTGGTTTTCAAAATTTACTCGAAACAAGTCTGAGATGGTAATCCCAGCTCTACCTACGGAAAGTTTCAGTTCCCAAGTTCTAGGGCGGGAAACACTGTCAGGCGATTGTGACAATTAAAGGAGCCATGTGCAAAACGTTTAACCCCTACCTGGCCCAGAGCAGCTATTTTAACCCATAAATAATATTTATTTTGGGTGGCTCTAACATAAGGATCGACTTCTGGTGGGAACATCTTTCTTTGGTATCAGTGAAAACCAAACAGAAGGTAAACCACCTGGCTTCATTACAAGGTACAAGCTTTCTCTTCTCTTTTAAAAGGCAAAACTAGGAGCTGGCATTGTCGCGAAGCAGGTTAAGAGTCTACCTTTGGGCCGGTGCCGTGGCTCAACAGGCTAATCCTCCGCCTTGCGGCGCCAGCACACCAGGTTCTAGTCCCGGTCGGGGCACTGGATTCTGTCCCGGTTGCCCCTCTTCCAGGCCAGCTCTCTGCTATGGACAGGGAGTGCAGTGGAGGATGGCCCAAGTGCTTGGGCCCTGCACCCCATGGGAGACCAGGAGAAGCACCTGGCTCCTGCCTTCGGATCAGCACAGTGCACCGGCTGCGGTGGCCATTGGAGGGTGAACCAACGGCTAAGGAAGACCTTTCTCTCTGTCTCTCTCTCTCTCACTGTCCACTCTGCCTGTCAAACAAACAAACAAACAAACTCTGCCTTCAATGCTGGCATCATATATGGGTGCCAGTTCGTGTCCCGGCTGTTCCACTTTCGATCTAACTGCCTGCTAATGTGCTTGGGAATGTAGTAGAGGACAGCCCAGGTGCTTGGGCCCCTGCAGCTATGTGGGAGACCTAGAAGAAGCTATGGGCTCCTGGTTTCAGTCTGGCCCACCTCAAGTCATTGCAGCCATTGCCTTTCAAAAAAAAAAAAAGATTTATTTTATTTATTTGAAAGCCAGTGTTAAAGAGAGAGAGGGCTCTTCTATCTGCTGGTTCACTCCCCAAATGGCCACAATGGCTGGGGCTGTGCCAGGCCGAAACCAGGACCCAGGAGCTTCTTCCATGTCTCTCATGTGGATGCAGGGGCCCAAGTACTTGGGCCATCTTCCACTGCTTTCCCAGGTGCATTAGCAAGGAGCTGAATTGGAAGCAGAGCAGCCAGACCCCAAATGGGCACCCATATGGGATGCCACAGTAACCAAAGCCTAAAATAAATCTTAAAAAAAAAAAAGGAACATGAATGCTTTGCAAAACTAGCAGAAATTCTGGTTGAATGTGAAAGTATTACCTACAATAAATAAAAAAAAAAAAAAGACAAAACCATTTCTTCAGATTTCATACTTCCCAGTTAGTCTTACTACAAAATTACAATGCATAGATTATAAACTGGTGTCAACAATACAACAAATCTAAAAAAGTTGTTGGTGAAAAACCCGAGAAGGTGTGAGGTTGTTTAATGCAAATTACAGCACATTGTACAGTCAGTTATTTTGGGTAGTGAAGTAAAAAACTGCCAGGAATTGAGAGGTGCTGGAAATGAATTTTCAACAGGAATAGAAGGAAAATATCTTTCCTGGGTACACAGATGACTTCCTGTTTACCTTGGGTGCCAGAGTGTTTGGTGTTTGTGAAACAGCAACACAGTCAAAGCTCTGCTGAAATCATTTTGAAATGGACACTGAGTGTACACAAACATTCATGGGTTTAGTCTACGAATAACACTGTTTGAATGACCTGCAATATTTGGTAAAGACAGTTCACGGCTGGGACAGGCATTTAGCCTCGTGGTTAAGGCTCCAGCTAAAATGTTGAAACGCCTGGGTTCACTGCCTGGCTCCGGCTCTGGCTCCTGACTCCAACTTCCTCCTAGTGCAGCCCCTGGGAGGTGGTGGTAATGACTCAGTCCTTGAATCCTTGCTACCCACGAGGGATACTTGGATTCAGTTCCTGGCTCCCGGCTTCAGCCCAGGCCAGCTTGGGTTGTTGCGGGCATTTGGGGAGTAAGTCAGCAGATGCAATCTCTCTCCCCTCCCTCTGTCCCCATGTCTCTCTCTCAAGTACATAAATGGGAAAAAACCCTCTTTTTTAAGTTCACAACTAAAGGATATAGAGAATTTCCTGGATTTTGTTTTAATGGAAGTTCTTTATGTTTAAATGAAAAATTCAGCCCTGATGTTATTTTCAACTGAATTAGGTATTTCCCGTAGATGAACTATAGCATGATTAGACTCTTGCTTGATATTCCACCAGGACCTGGCACCTTGTAGGCCCTCATTTGTGTTGGATATGGAAATTCTAACATGCAGAATGGTTAACAAGGTCAAAGCAATGCTGCTGGAAAAAACTTATCAGACTCCTAGCTAACATATTACAGAGTTCCTTCGGGAGAGCAATTCAAATGCTATACTGACTTCTAATAGCTCTGTCAAAGCAAAATACATGACCAGCACAGCTAAAATCCTGGAACTTCTTGGTGGCTGTAGTGAATGCACCGGCTCCTCCAAAGGAAAGGAGGCTAACTCTGACCTTCATTACAGCAAGACACTGGCCCCTGGTGGTGGGGAAGCAGATAGAATCACCACTCAAGCAGCATGAGGCATGTTGTCACCACCCTCCGCTTACTGCTCACTCCCCAGACCTCACTACTAGGAGACTATTAACTTTTATTCTACTTATAGCAAATATTTCCTACATAAGGAGATAACAGGCATGTAGACTTTTAAAAAATTATTTATTTATTTGAAAGCAGAGTAACAAAGAGAGAGAGAGAGAGAGAGAGAGAGAGAGAAAGAGAGAGAGAGAGAGAGACAGATGTTCCATTTGTTGGTCCAGCCCTTAAATAACTGGAACATCCAGGTCCGGGCCAACCTGAGGCTGGGAGCCTTGAACTCATCCTGTCTCCCATGTGA
The DNA here is from genome assembly GCA_949820135.1 of Sylvilagus floridanus. NCBI lineage: Eukaryota > Metazoa > Chordata > Mammalia > Lagomorpha > Leporidae > Sylvilagus > Sylvilagus floridanus. The sequence goes on from OX463244.1 coordinate 106,155,609, forward strand.
GTGGCAAGGACCCAAGTACTTGAGCCATTATCTGCTGTCTTGCCAGGTGCTTTAGCAGGAAGCTGGCTGGAAAGCCAGCAGCCAAGACTTGAATCAGCATTCCAAGCTGCAGCTTAACCCACTGTGCCACGATGCCTAACCCGTGTTTTGTAACTTTTTAAAAAAGATTTATTTATTTATTGAAAGTCAGAGTTACACACAGAGAGAGGAGAATCAGAGAGAGGGAGACAGAGAGAGAAAAGTCTTCTACCCGATGGTTCATTCCCCAGTTGGCCACAACAGCCGGAGCTGTGCTGATCTGAAGCCAGGAGCCAGGAGCTTCCTCTGGTTCTCCCACATGGGTGCAGGGGCCCAAGGACTTGGGCCATCTTCTACTGCTTTCCCAGGCCATAGCAGAGAGCTGGATAGGAAGAGGAGCAGCCAGGACTAGAATGAGTGCCCACTTGGGATGCCAGCGCTTCAGGCCAGGGCGTTAACTTGCTGTGCCACAGTGCCAGCCTCTATTTTTTTTTTGTAACTTTTTGCAAACTTTTATGAAATGCATTTATCTCTTATATAAAAAAATTCCTTAAGATAGCATTTTTCAAAATCCTGCCAAATTAGCATAGTGCTACACACATTGTAAAAGCTCAAATAAATATAAAAATTTAAATTTTAAACAAAAACATTTAAGAATAATTTAGAAAAATACCAAGTCTTTGGTATATAGGCTCACATTTCCCCATTTGAAAATTAATAGTTTCAAATTAGGCTAACTTGAGTCATAAATGCATATTTTTCCCATGACCCTTACATTTAAACTTGAGAGTGGGAGTTTGGCAAAATAGTCAAGATTGTGCTTGGAATGCCCACAGCCCACATCATGGCACCTGGTTTGAGTCCCACTTCTACATCAGATTCCAGCTTCCTGCAGGTGATGGTCAAGTACTTGGGTTTCTGCTACCCATGTGAGAGATCTGGATGGAGTTCCAGGCTCCTGGCTTTGACCTGGCTCAGCCCTAGCTGTTACAGGAATTTGGCAAGTGAATCAGGGGATGGAAGATCTCTGTTTTTCTTTGCCTTTCAAATAAAAATTTTAAAACATTAAAAAATATGTCTTAGATAAAATAAAAAAATCTAGTGCTTAGAACACTTTTTTTTTTTGGGGGGGCCAGGCAGAGTTAAACAGTGAGAGAGACAGACAGAGACTTATAGACAGTGAGAAGGAGAGACAGAGAGGAAGGTCTTCCTTCCGTTGGTTCACCCCTCAAATGGCTGCTTCGGCAGGTGCACTGTGCCGATCTGAAGCCAGGAGCCAGGTGCTTCCTCCTGGTCTCCCATGCAGGTGCAGGGCCCAAGGACTTGGGCCATCCTCCACTGCACTCCCGGGCCACAGCAGAGAGCTGGACTGGAAGAGGAGCAACCAGGACAGAATCTGGCGCCCGGACTGGGACTAGAACCTGGGGTGCTGGCGCCGCAGGCGGAGGATTAGCCTAGTGAGCCGCAGCACCGGCCGAAGAACACTTTTGACTTTAAAAGGTTCATTTATTTATTTGAAAGGCAGAGTTACAGAGAGCAGACAGAGAGAGAGAGAGAGAGAGAGAGAGAGAAAGGTCTTCCATCCACTGGTTCACTCCCCAAGTGGCCAATGTTCAGAGCTGTGCTCATCTGAAGCCAGAAGCCTCTTCCAGGTCTCCCACATGGCTTCAGGGGCCCAAGGACGTGGGCTATCTTCTACTGCTTTCCCAGGCCACAGCAGAGAGCTGGATCAAAAGTGGAGCAGCCAGGACTTGAACTGGCGCCCATATGGGATGCCGGCACTGCAGTAGTGGCTTTACCCGCTACGTCGCAGTGCCAGCCCCATTAGAATAAATTTTGATTTAAAAAATGTCTGGGGGTGGGTGTTTGGATCAGTAGCTTCAGTTGCTGGTTGGGACACTCACATTCCACGTCAGGGCGCCTGGTTCCAGTCCCAGCTCCTCCACTTCCAACCCAGCTTCGTGTTGATGCACATTTTGGGAGGCAGCAGATGATGGCTCAAGTACCTCCATTCCTGCCACCCACATGGGAGACCCAGATGGAATTCCTGGCACTTGGCTTTGGCTTGGCCCAGCCCTGGTTATTGTAGGCATTTGGGGAGTGAACCAGTGGATGGAAGATCTCTCCCTCTCTGTGTCTTTGTGTTTCAACTAAAATAAAAATGAACTTTAAAATTTTTAAAATTTCTGTAAAAGGCCATAGAACATGAGAATCAGATTTTTGTGTATTTAACTGCCTTTATATAATTTTGTTCCTAAATATATTATGAATAATATAAAACATCCACAAGTGCAGATACCCACATCACAGATAGTTTATATCATAAATGCTTCCGATGTGGTTATCCACCTCTAGAAACCCTTTGCTGTCATGCATGGAAAAAACAAAGCATTGAATTTCTCAAGGATTTTGCTAAAGCCTTTCAACAGGCTCTTCTTATACAACTAGAATTTGTTCTGACCACATCAACTGCTAATAAACACTTGAGCTAACACCATACTCCCTCAAGTCTAGTGAACCCATCTGGCATGAGATTTTTTTCTCATTATTTTAATTGCGCATATTTATGGGTTATAGTGTGATAATTTGATACATGTATTCACTGTGTGATGATCAAATCAGGCTATTTAACATTTCCATCTTAATAATTTTTTAAAAAGCCTTTTTTTTCCCCCCTTTTCTATTTGAGAGGCAGGAACAGAAAGTGAGAACTAGAGAGAGCGCTCCCCAAATGCCGGCGTTAGTCAGGGCTGGCCTGGGGCTGAGCCAGGGGCACATCTGGATGTTCTCTATGGGAGGCAGCCATTTTGGGGGTGAACTGGCGGATGGAAGATTTTCCTCTCTCTGTCTCTCCCTCTCTGTCTCTGTAACTCTGCCTTTCAATAAATAAAATACATCTTTTAAAAACATTGATTGCAGGCACTCTGACACAGGATGCAGGTGTCTTAGCCCCAAAGTGAAACACTCCCTCCTTAAACAGCAAGAAAAATGATTTTGGATGAACACTTAATGATTGTGTACACTTAATTGTGTGCTACTTCAGGAAGCGTAGCAATACATACTGATCGACTCAGGGTAATCAGCGTTTCTCCTTGTCATTACTTTACGTTTGGGACCTTCAAGCGCCTCTGCTCATGCAACTCATCTGAGGTTACTGTGAGGACAGCTACTCCACTGAGGTGCAGAACGCTAGGACCCACGCCACTTAACTGTGACCTTTTTTTTTTTTTTTTGGTCAAAGATTTATTTATTTATTTGAAAGGCAGTGTTAAAGAGAGGCAGAGAGAGAGAGAGAGAGAGAGAGAGAGAGAGAGAGAGAGAGAGAGAGAAAGGTCTTCCATCCACTGGTTCACTCCCCAGATGACCACAACAGGCAAGAGCTGTGTCAATCGAAAGTCGGGAGCCAGGAGCTTCCTCTGGTTCTCCCATGTGGGTGCAGAGGCCCAAGGACTTGGGTCATCTTCTATTGCTTTCCCAGGCCATAGCAGAGAGCTGGATTAGAAGTGGAGTAGCCAGGACTCAAACCGGTGCCCATTTGGGATGCGGGTGCTACAGGCACTGGCTTTTACCTGTACCACAGTACTGGCCCCTTAACAGTTTCTTTTTTTTTTTTTTTTTGGACAGGCAGAGTTAGACAGTGAGAGAGAGAGAGAGAGACAGAGAGAGAAAGGTCTTCCTTTTTCCATTGGTTCACCCCCGAAATGGCCGCTACGGCCAGCGCTGCGTCAATCTGAAGCCAAGAGCCAGGTACTTCTTCCTGGTCTCCCATGTGGGTGCAGGGCCCAAGCACTTGGGCCATCCTCCACTGCACTCCCGGGCCACAGCAGAGAGCTGGATTGGAAGAGGAGCAACAGGGACAGAACCAGCGCCCCAACGCGGACTAGAACCTGGGGTGCCGGTGCCACAGGTGGAGGATTAGCCAAGTGAGCTGCGGCGCTGGCCAACTGTGTCTTGTATCTGGTGTCCAGTCTCCCGCGATCCTCTCCTCTCCCTGACCCCTCCAACCTCTAGCAATTGCTCTACATTCAAATCTGCTTTTTAAGTTTCTCCATGAGAGAACATGGGTGTTTTCCTTTCTGAGTCTCACTTCTTTCTTATAGAATGATGCCCTCCAGTTCTCTGCATTTTGCTGCAAATGACAGGGTACCGTTCTTTCTCGTGGCTGACTAGTATTCCAGCATACACATACACCATACTTCCCCAGTCAACTGTTGATGGGCATGTAGGTTGAGTTCTCCTCAAAGTTTTTCTGAACCATGCAGGAATAAACATGGGAGTGCAGTTATCTCTGATACTCTAGCATAGGTTTTAACTTCCAAATATCCTGTATGACCATATTACGATCCCTAAATCCATTGATACTTAAAATTTAACTTTCCTCCAACAATAATATTAAAAATCGTAATTGGAGTAAAGATACAATGTAAACACCAGTCAACTCAACCTTGCTACACCAAGGCAAATTACACTACTACATTCTCCTTCTCTCTGTAACTCTGCCTTTCAAATATATAAAAAGGAGCCAGCACTGTAGCATAGCAGGTAAAGCCCTGGCCTGCATTGTTGGTATCCCACATGGGCGCCGGTTCGAGTCCTGGCTGCTCCATTTTGATCCAGCTCTCTGCTATGGCCTGGGAAAGCAGTAGAAGATGGCCCAAGTCCTTGGGCCCCTGCACCCATGTGGGATACCCAGAAGAAGCTCCTGACTCCTGATCGGTGCAGCTCCAGATGTTGTGGTCATCTGGGGAGTAAACCAGCAGATGGAAGACCTCTCTCTCTCTCTCTGCCTCTCCTATGTAACTTTGACAACAGCGGCCCCCAGAAACACTATTATTTAGCAATCCCACTTTTTTTTTTTTTTTTTTTTTTTACAGGCAGAGTGGACAGTGAGAGAGAGAGAGACAGAGAGAAAGGTCTTCCTTTTGCCGTTGGTTCACCCTCCAATGGCCGCCGCGGCCGGCGCACCGCGCTCGTCCGATGGCAGGAGCCAGGAGCCAGGTGCTTTTCCTGGTCTCCCCATGGGGTGCAGGGCCCAAGCACCTGGGCCATCCTCCACTGCACTCCTGGGCCACAGCAGAGGGCTGGCCTGGAAGAGGGGCAACCGGGACAGAATCGGTGCCCCGACCGGGACTAGAACCCGGTGTGCCGGCGCCGCAAGGCGGAGGATTAGCCTGTTGAGCCACGGCGCCGGCCAGCAATCCCACTTTTTAAAATTGCAATCTCATTTTTTTTTTTTTTTTGACAGGCAGAGTGGGGAGAGAGAGGGATAGAGAGAGAGAGAGAAGTCTTCCTTTGCCGTTGGTTCACCCTCCAATGGCCGCCACGGCCAGCGTGCTGCAGCCGGCGCATTGTGCTGATCCGAAGCCAAGAGCGAAGTGCTTCTCCTGGTCTCCCATGCGGGTGCAGGGCCCAAGCATTTGGGCCATCCTCCACTGCACTCCCGGGCCACAGCAGAGAGCTGGACTGGAAGAGGAGCAACCGGGACAGAATCCGGCGACCCGACCTGGACTAGAACCCGGTGTGCTGGCGCCGCAGGTGGAGGATCAGCCTATTGAGCTGCGGCACTGGCCTAAAATTGCAATCTCAAGGCATGTGTGGAGAGATCTTATTTTTAAGATTGATTTGAGGGGCCGGTGCTATGGCACAGTGGGTTAAAGCCCTGGCCTGCAGTGCCGGCATCCCATATGGGTGCCGGTTCAAGTCCTGGCTGTTCCTCTTCCGATCCAGCCCTCTGCTATGGCCTGGGAAGGCAATGGAAGATGACCCAGGTGCTTGGGCCCCTGCACTCATGTGGGAGACCCAGAAGCAGCTCCTGGCTCCTGGCTTCGGATCGGTGCAGCTCCAGCTGTGGTGGCCATCTGGGGAGTGAACCGCAGATGGATGACCTCTCTCTCTACCTCTCTGTAACTTTCAAATAAATAAAATAAATATTTTTTTAAAAGATTGATTTGAAAGACAGAGGCAGAGAGACAGAAAAAGAGAATGAACGAATGTTCTTACTGCTGGTTCATTCCTCAAATGACTTCAACAGCCAGGGCTGGGCCAGGATGAAGTCAGGAGCCAGGAATTCCATCTGGGTCGCCTATGTAGGTGGCAGGAGTCCAAGCACCTGCCATCATCTGCTGCTGCCAAGGTGCATTAGCAGAGAGCAGGCCCGGGGGCTGAGTGGCCACGATGGAGCAGCACCCTAACATGGGATGTGGGGTCCCAAGACGCAGCCTGACTCTGTGCCGTGATCCCCCCCCCTTGAGACTTTAATGCTTACTGTGTATACATGAACCAGCCATCTGCAATATCTACCATAAAGCTGAAAAAATGTATACCATGGGTCAATTACAAAATGTTAACAAATTCTACTAGTGAAGTTGATGGACTAGCGTTACTACATATTTTACATATAACATATTATACCGCATTTATTGCATTTATCACTTGACTACTTGCTGTAGAGATGAGCCTTTCTCGGCGTGATGCTTACTTACTCTTAGCTGTCAGCCTGACTAAGGAAAAACATGACTGTGGGTGTTTGTGAGGAATTTCCAAACAAGATCACCATGAGCGGAGTGGTGTAGATGAGGAGAACTGTGTTTAATGTGGGCGGTGCCATCAATGGCCTGGGGGTCTGCAAAGCATACATACAGGAGGCGCGCTGGTCTGAGCGCTGAGACAGCTCTGACTCCTGCCTCGGATAGCAGTTGCTGCCCTTGGGACTCCGGGATTTGTGGCACTTAAGTTACACCCTTGGCATCCCTGGTTCTGAGGTCTTCAGATTTGGACTGAACAGGGTCTCAGCCTACAGACCACCTGTGTGAGACCTCTCAGCTGCCATAACCACATGAGCTCACTATCCTAAGAAATCCTTCTTCATATATCTCACCCTATTGATTGCCTACCTACAGAACTTTCACTGATCACACTCAGTGTGCGGCTTCTCCATCCTCAATGTCAAGGGCAGCGGTTCTTTTTCCTTGGCCTTATTTAGCACCATGCATAGTAAATTCCAGTAGATGCTGGAACAATAAACTATGCATACACCTACTCAGACTATTTGGGTCTTAACTAATCCCACAACACATAGGGGAAGAGGGTAATTCTACAAAAGATCGTCAGATCTACCAAATGACTCACTGGTGGGTGTTGTCAATACACCAAGCTGTTGAACTTGAAGGATTAGAGCCCAGTGTTACCTTTCACAGAGGAATTGGTTGCCCCAGTAACTAAATGCCTTCACAGAAAAATGCTCCAAAGTTTCAACTCCCTCTTTGGGCTCTGTTTTGGGATTTTTACTAATTCACAGAAAACAACCAAATTTATGATGTGATACAGGGAATAACCTGGACAGCATTTCATTAATATTCCTTATACCTTCATTTTAAGCAGGAGCCGAAATTAGGACAATAGTGAAGACACAGATCAGCCTTTGGTGGTTTTCACGTCTTTGCTCTCCGACAAGTCAATTAAGAAAGCAGACACTTTGAAGATTTCCTTCTTCAAAGGAAGCAAACAGTAAGCAAATATTAAGTAACGTGGATTGTAACTGTGGAACTTGGAGCTAGCATTGTAGCCTATCAGTGGGTTAAACTGCCGCCTGTGACACCAGCTTCCCATATGGGCACCAGTTCAAGTCCCAGCTGCTCCATTTCCCATCCAGCTCCCTGCTAATGTGCCTGGGAAACAAGACCTCAGGCCCCTGCCATCCAAACGGAGTTCCAGGCTTCTGGCTTTAGTCTGACCCAGCCCTGGCTATTGTGACCATTTGGGGAGTGAAGCAGCAAATGGAGGATCTTTTTTCAGAATGATTAAATCTTTTTTTTAAAAAAAAGTGTGGAATTTATATATACATGGACATATACAATTGAGAAAGGTAAAGTTCTGGACTTCACTTGTAAAACATTAACATGGAAACAGTATATTCTGAATCAGTTTAAAATTGCTTCAGTTTTAAAACTAATTAAAATGTTCTAGGCTCAGATGTCAGCCTTGTGGTGCAGAGGGTTGAGCAGCTTCCATATCAGTGCCATCTTGTGTCCCCACTTTTTTTCTTTTTTGGACAGGCAGAGTTAGACAGTGAGAGAGTGACAGAGAGAAAGGTCTTCCTTTCCGTTGGTTCACCCCCCAAATGGCCACTATGGCTGGTGCGCTGCACTGATCCAAAGCCAGGAGCCAGGTGCGTCCTCCTGGTCTCCCATGCAGTTGCACTTGGGCCATCCTCCACTGTCTTCCTGGGCCACAGCACAGAGCTGGACTGGAAGAGGAGCAACCGGGACAGAATCCAGCATCCCAACTGGGACTAGAACCTGGGGTGCCGGTGCCACAAGCGGAGGATTAGCCAAGTGAGCCGCGGTGCCAGCTCCCACTGCTCTGCTTCTGATTCAGCTTCCTGCTAATGCACCTGGGAAAACAGCAAAAGATGGCACAAGTACTTGAGGCCCTGCCACCCACACAGGGGAGTTCCTGGCCCCTAGCTTCTGCTTGGCCCAAACCTGTTGTGGCCATTTGGAGAGCGAACCAGCAGACAGAAGCTCGCTGTCTCTCTTTCTCTCACTATGCCTTTTATATCAGTCAACAAATGAATCTTTTAAAAAATATTGAGCTGAATTTTTTGCTAAATTGTTTTCTGAATGGAAGTCTGAATTAATATATTGGAGAGGGGACGCTGGCACTGTGGCGCAGTGGGTTAACGCCTTGGCCTCAAGTGGTACCATCCCATATGGCTGCTCCACTTCTGATCCAGCTCTCTGCTGTGGCCTGGGAAAACAGTAGAAGATGACCAAGTCCTTGGGCCCCTGCACCCACATGGGAGACCCGGAAGAAGCTCTTGACTCCTTGCTTCAGATCGGTGCAGCTCCAGCTGTTGCATCCAATTGGGGAGTGAACTGGCGGATGGAAGTCCTCTCGATGTTGCAGTTGATTTCTCAACAATGTTGCAGTGGATTCGTTTCTGAGAGGAGCAGCGTGGTGGGGGCAAGAGGCGCGGAGTCAACACACAGACCCCGGGAGTCGGGTGAAAGCAGGCTCGAGGAGAGCAGCCCGCAGACTCGTTTATTACAGTTGGTACAACTTCTTATATAGCCAAGACCAGCCAATCTGGTCAAGGGGCGGTCTATGCCCCAACCAATCACAGCCTATTGTCAGGCAGTTTCCAAAGCCATCCAATCACAGCCTTTTACCAGCAGTTTTAAATCCATCCAATCATAGCCTGTTGCCAGGCAGTTTCCAAAGCCATCCAATCATATCCTGTTGCCAGGCAGTTTCAAATACATCCAATCACAGCCTGCTCTCAGGCAGTTTCCAATCCATCAGTCACAGCCTGTTCCCAGGCAGTTTCCAATCCATCCAATCACAGCCTGTTGCCAGGCAGTTTCCAAAGCCATCCAATCACAGCCTTTTACCAGGCAGGCTCCATTGCCAGGTGGGTTTCAAAGCCATTCCTGAGTAACTGACGCTCGCTTGCCAGTGGCCACCTTGGCATGGCCTTCTCATTCCACCACACTCTCTCTGTGTAACTCTTTCAAGTAAACACACACACACACACACACACACACACACACACACACATATTGGAGAGGGGCCAGCACTGTCATAATAGTCTAAACCTCCGTCTGCAATGTCGGCATCCCACATGGGTGCTGGTTCGTGTCCCTGCTGCTCCTCATCCCATCTGGCTCTCTGCTATGGTCTGGGAAGACAGTGGAAGATGGCTCAAGTGCTTGGGCTCCTGCACTCCTGAGAGAGATCCGGAAGAAGGTCCTGGCTCCTGATCCTCCTAGCTCTGGCCATTGTGGCCATTTGGGGAGTGAACCAGCAGATGGAAGACCTCTTTGTCTCTCTTAAATAAAGAAAATCTTAATAAAAAAAAAAAAAAGAAAAAATACATTGGAGAGTATTTTGTTTGATGAATGAATATCTACACTACAGCAGAATGCCACTTCTAGTATATGAAAATTCTAATCTTTGTGGGGTGGGTGTTTGGCACAAATGATTAGGATGGTGCTTGGGACTAGGACACAAGCATAAGTTAGTACAGCACAGGTGCTCGGATCCCAGTCCTACCTCCAGCTTCAGCTTCCTGATGACACACACCTGGGAGACAGCAGATGAGGGCTCAAGTACTTTGGTTCCTGTCATCCATATACGGGAGACCCAGACTGAATTCTACCTGGGCCGGTTCCAGCCTCAGCTCTTGTGGGCATTTGGGGGTTCAGCTAGTCATGGAAGATCTCTATCTTTCTAATAAATAAAAAAATTAGGAAAAGTTTTTAAACTCCCAAAATTTCACTGTTTCTTTGAATAAATTCTGATACACCTTGGTTCTTATAAACAAATTTCTGATATGTTAAAAACGGACAACTCTTGATGAGTATTGAACATTTTATTTAAAGATTTTAATGTAAAAAAAGTACACGAATACAGATTACATTATGATGGCTACAGCAGTATTACATGACAAAAATCAAAATGAATTTATAAAGTCAACGTACCGGCACTGAACAAGCCTAAGACTTGATATCCAATCCAGGCTGCATATGCATAAAACGATCTGACTACATGCCTATGCTATGGAACACCAAAAATTGCTCTTGGAACACCAAAATTTCAATTCAAGCATTCTGACTGTCCACTGCCTTATTCCCCTGGCGAGTATTCTGAGAGAACTTCTCAATAACATATAACAACAAAAAAAAACTGGCATGGCACTTAAAGACCACAAAAAAAAAAAAAAAAAAAAAAGGAACACAATTAAGAACACATTTGTAATGCAATTCTGTATAAAATATACAATAAATCTCAGTTAAAAAAAGATTTAAAAACAAAAGACCACTCTGAATAATGGTTAAAATCTTATAGAAAAATGTCATCATTTGTACATTATTGGTAGAAAACTAGGTTTCTTTTTTTTTTTTGGCAGGGGAGGGAGACATCTAACTTAAAGAATTTATTCAAAATTTGTTTAAAATTGTGGCTAAGATTATAATTCACTGCTCACTTTTCCTCAAAATGTCCTAACATGAACACTCTTTAAAATTTAATCATTAGGATTTAAAAAAACAAAAACTCAAAATTAGGCCCAAAGGTCCAATGCAATTCTAAAACAGGTCCAGTAATGTTAAGAGGGTACTTCAAAAAATGCATGGAAAACTAGAACTAAATGACATGTTTATTTTGGTGCAAATAATTTTGAAACCTATGCATAGCTTTTTCATGATACTCATCTCCCAGGAGCTCTTTGAGGGCTCCCCGTATGTTTTTAACAAACTCCACAGGTGACTGCATATTGTGCAGTTTGAGAACTAATGCCCTAGAGAACCAGCACCACTAGAAAGCAAGATCAGAAGTGTATTTCTGACAGAAAGAGTCAGAATCCTCTAAAAGTTTATGAATTGAAGTGAACACTGCTTTTAATTTTAGAGTAAATTTTAGGCATTAAGAGAAACATATGAGTATACCTCTCAAATGTGAACTTATATAACCATTTTTTCTTTTGAGGTTTTCAGACTTAGTTATTTGAAGAAAAGATAAATACATGATCAGAAACTTTGGAAAACTCACATTTCTAATGAAATGTAGCACTTATAAAGAGAAAAAATAAGGTAATGATTAAATGTCTATAACTTTTAAATCATTCTAAATTTAAGCCTAGATTTTCTAAAATTAAATTTTACTAAGATTCAGCAACTGTAAATACTTGAGATGATTATGGATACTTTTTAAATCCTTTTGCATAAAAAAATTTTTAAATAAACAGAAGGACGTTATATCTGGCACCTCTTTAAATAATAAATCATTAAACACTAATATTAATTTTAAAAAATCAGAAGAATTCTGCCACTGAAATGTATTCTACCATGAATTACATGTATTACTACTTAACAAAAACTCACTCAAGGAGCTGGAACTGTGATGTTTGTGACTGTAGATGTTCTCAACACTGATTCATGTTTACCTAATATTTTTCTTGTATTTCATTGAAAATTCCATAAACAGGCCCAAAAGTATACATAACGTGGTTTGGGGGAAGAAACAAGCATAGCTAAGACATTCAGAAGATAAGTTATTTTCTTGTATACTAAATCACAAGGAAAAATATACATTCTGCCTCCATGAAATAAATGGAATGCTTTTATATATTTGTTAATGAGTGCTTTCTTATTGCTTAAAACAAATCACAAAAGGCAACTGTGGGATTCAATTCCCATTAAGAAATAAATATTACCACTGTATGTTTCTGTACCTATATTTTTTTTCTGTACTCTGAGCAATTTTCCCAGCCATCTGTATGCAGGTCTTTAGAACTATTAACATTGCAGTTCCAGTCTTCACAGAAGGATAAGCTCAGAAGCTGCCTTCTTATACTAAAGATCACCTGTGTCCATTATCAAAAACTAGTGATTTACAAACAGATTCTTAATATAATGTGTTTTTTATTCAAGAAGAGTATTCCCCAATTCTAATCAAGCAAAATCTTTTTGTGCCAATTCAATAACTGTTGCTTTAAAAATCAGTAATTTAACTATCCAAGGCAATGATATAATTTATAGCTGAATTTTTAAACAATAATTCTGAAACTAATATGTAATATAAAAAGTTATTTTAAATTAATCTTATATTCCAAAACCCTCAAATAACTTCACACAGAATGACAAAAATTAAGGGAGGCTTATGATGTAATACTACTATGTGCCTTAATGCAACAGCAACTCTCCTGTAGAAGCAGTGGTCTTTTCTTTAAACAAGAAAGGTAACTCATCACTCATCAGCGGCCTCTGAGGAACGGGAATAACCCCATGTTGGCATGACTGTCTGTTTGGAAGTTAGTCTTAGTTTCTTTTTTGTAGTTAAATGAAGATGTAATATTTGACTCTTACAGTCTAGAAGATTCTGATGAGGTTTTTTTTGTAGGTGGCAAATATAAAATGGTGAATTGTGTTCAGGCTGGCAGCAAGTTTATCCATGCACTAAATGGCAACACAAGCAGAATGCAGAGCTGAAAACTGAAGATTAGACGCATTCTTCTGCAGACATCAACAGAGGGTTGATGTACTCGAACCCTTCAAATTCCGACTGATCAATCTTCCTCACAATGTCACTGTGGAAGGAAAAAATGCATCGATTTTCATCACAATAAAGATTTCTTCAATTTTTAAATGGTAAAACAAGATTAATAAAGAATAAGTTTAATTATAAAATCTGTGATGGAAAAACCCCTATGAATTCTTTCAAAACATGTTCTAGAGGAATCAAGAAGAGTATTAAAAATCCCTAAATTTATGTATATGAAATATATGAAGCTTGTATTCCTTAAATAAAATATAAAAATAGAAAAAGTATTAAAAACCAAAAAGAGACTAAGAATCACAAAGCAATTTTAGGTCCAAATGGTAGCTCAAAAACTGAAGACAGAATAAGGCTCAACTTGTCACAATTCCCATTAATCTTAACTTTTGACCTGAACAGCACTCCTCATTACAAGTAAAGGTTCAGGTCTGAATTAGCACTCAGTTTATTAGTCACTACAACAGCCAGATGGAAGATGGTGAGAGGAGGCCCAGAAGTCAGAAGAAGGAAAAGGCAGAAGGGACAAGGACACCGAGAGACCTGGAACAGGGAGAGAATACCACAGGAGACACAGGGTCAGAGAGAGAAGAGGCTGCCGTTCTGCTGCACTGGGCTTCTAGCTAGATATACGGTAAGAGCGAGCGGTACTATCAGATACTGTAATGCTTAAATGCATGCACCGTACTACAGAGCACCAAGTTATAGAGGGTACAGCCCCTTCCTTCAAAGTTGGGTTGGGGGGGTCACTCATATACTGGGAAGCTGTGAGAGAAAACAGTACCTGCCAAATGTCATACATGGAAGCTAAGTCCTTTTCTAACCACGGGTCAGAAACGAATGGGGTGGCTCCTAGCCAGGGAAATCAAGGCAGGAAGCTTTCCTTTGGGGGAATTACAAGGCTATGGCAGGTGTGGAGCAATGCAAGCATTAGAGCCGAGCACAGCAACAGGAGGGTGGCATGCAGAACAGGTGATCAGTCAGGAGGTTGGTACAACACTTTGGGTATGAGTCTGAATGCGACTTAAACTAGGATGATAGCAAGAGGAGAAAAGAGGGATCTGGTGCAAATGAAGAAGTAAAGGAAAACAGACGCAGACTTGGCAACTGCAGGTTTCACTACTCTGGCAACGTAGCAATCACTAACGTTTTGAATCCAAATGACAGGTACACATGATGGCCCAAGGAGCAGCAATAGGTAAAAAACAAAAGGAAACACAAAATTGATGGAGAGCAACAGGGAAAAAGCCCAAAAGGGTCATTACTTTGATTTTAGCTGTTCACATATTTGAGGTACTTATCTGAGAAACTGGGGGCTGTTAAAGAGCTGGGAATTGGCCGGCGCCGTGGCTCAACAGGCTAATCCTCCGTCTTGCGGCGCCGGCACACCGGGTTCTAGTCCCGGTTGGGGCGCCGGATTCTGTCCTGGTTGCCCCTCTTCCAGGCCAGCTCTCTGCTGTGGCCCGGGAAGGCAGTGGAGGATGGCCCAGGTGCTTGGGCCCTGCACCCCATGGGAGACCAGGAAAAAGCACCTAGCACCTGGCTCCTGCCATCGGATGAGCGCGGTGCGCCAGCCGCAGCGCGCCAACCGCGGCGGCCATTGGAGGGTGAACCAACGGCAAAAGGAAGACCTTTCTCTCTGTCTCTCTCTCTCACTGTCCACTCTGCCTGTCAAAAATAAAAAAATAAAATAATAATAATAAAAAAAGAGCTGGGAATGGCGCTCAGGAGAGCTATTAGGGCAGAGGTGAGGGACTTCAGAAACCATCACTCATTTATTCTTCTCAAGAACCAACAAGAGTTGGCTAATATAAGAAAAAAAGGCTCAGAGAAGTTATGCAATCCATAACCAAGGTACCCACTTGGTAAGAGGTAGCATCAGGATTCAAATGGTTCTCATACAATGACACCAGAAACAAGGATTTGCTACACATAATCTCTGTTCTAACAGGCCAGAGGCATTTTGGGAAAGTGGACTGTCTTAACCATCTCTGAATATCCAGAACTTAGCAGAGCGTCTTTGGCTCACTAACCGTTTGTCAGTTCAGCTGGGAGTTATTTAAATAGCTGCTAATCCATGCTGGCTGAATTCTCCAAGGTACAACCCTCACATAGCAAAGAGAGGGCTGTTATGAACAGAACCATGAAGCATGCTGGTCTTAAGGGGAAAGGGAAAGAGATGACAAACAAGTGGTCACAGAGATGAAGCAGAACCAGGTAGGCAACCTAAGGCAAAGCCATGAGAACCAAATGCTTTACAGACAGCAAAGGCAATGAGGACTGACCAAAAAAATACTATTTAGAAATTGAGAATTGAATTCAACCTTCAAACGCTCAAGGCGCTGGTTAAATTGTGAGGGGTTAAAGTGTTGGCAGGAAGAAAGGAAAAAACTGCAGGAGTCCTATAGCCATACTGCTTACTTGTCTTTTGTCTATTTTATTTACATGCTTAAAGGAAAGAAAGTGATGGTTCAAAGAGGGGCAAAAATTGAAAGGCGAAATATCAGCATACCTGTGCAAGCCTGTAGATAGAGGGAAAGAAACTGGAAAAGAAAATCGGTTGTGGAAGGTGGAGAAAGGAGCCGAGTGACAGAATGAAATCCTGGAGGACACTAAGGAAGCGGACCTCGGCAAACAGGAGGGGCATTCCTGGCAGCAGCAGGAGGGCCTCACAAGAGCAGACAGGAAGCAGACGCTTGGGAGGAACAGGCGAGCTATCCTGAGAGGTGAGGTGGTCCTGTGAGGGATGGAAGGGGACCAAGCTCACAGCAGGGAGGTCTCAATCCTTGCATTCAAGTCAAGGCGAAGTGAATCCAAAAAGGGTGATGCAGGCAGAAGGATCGAGGGCTTCTTAAAGAAGGGTCTGTTTAGAACAGCTGCTATGAGGAATGTGGTAGGAATTAAGATATAAATAAAATGACTGTCAAAGAGACTTTGCCTCTTTGAGATTAGTGAGAATAAATCTGTAGAGAGGAAAGTGATCAAAATATCCCTAAATAATTCTAAATTACATTTTAAAAGATGTAATGTAAGCACAAAAACGTATTTCAAATCACTGCTGGCTGGATTTGACAACTTCAGGTCACCTTTTTAAGAAGGATGTGGCAAAACGTATCAAGAAGGTTAACATTTTCACACCCTTCAACCTAATCCTTTTCTGTCGTAAGGTTACACTCAGGAACTCAAAGATGGCCATCATCAGCATGGGACACAACACAGCACAGTGAGAACAGCACAGGCCTTAGTCAGTTGTGGGTTTGAATCCTGACCCTGCCACCTGACAGCTGTGTAACTCTGCTTAACCTCTCTGAGCTTCGGTTTCCTCATCTGTAAAATGAACATGACAGTAACTAGTTTCCAAAGTCACTGTGAGAATCAGAGGTAATACATGTAAAGGAAAGTAGAAACTAATGACAGATACTGTCATAATTTATAAGTTTAACAGATTCAAACATGCAGCAATGGACCGGATATGTAAGTTATAACATCATCTGATAACAAAACACTGTGCAATCACTAAGAATGGGGTTTTCAAAACCCTGAAAATATTTCAGTGTATAGAATTACTTACTCATCATCCGGTGTGAGCTGCACAGGTTCATTAGTAAACTGAGAATCAAAATTGTCCAAACCAAATTCCCCAGAAATATTTGGTTTAAAAGGAGGCACCACTTGCTTTTGCTCCATCTAAAAAGATACAAGGATGACAGCTAAAGCCTACGTTCTTAGAACAATTCCATCTCCCATTTCCCTCCACCCTCCCATTTTCCTCAGATGTTTCTCCATTTTATTACAGTGAGTCCCTAGGCCTGGCTCCATGGTATTAACAATAATGACCATCATTTATCAATCTGAACACTGATACAGGCCTCAATCCTCTCACAACCTACTCAGTTACATTAATATTCTCACCTTTTTCTTTTAAAAGCACATTCAAAAGCACTTTAGGGAACAGCTTTAAGCTATTTAAGCTGTGATATACTTCCTTTCTTGACAATCTTTTAGGACAATAAAATTTGAAGATACTAATAAAACCTAATATAGAAAACAACCAAAATTTACGTACCATATCCCAGTCAACGTTTCGGAAGAATGGGTGTCCCTGAATATCAGCAAATCCTGTTTGAGGATGACAACCTAATCGTTCCTTTGGGTCCTATGACAGAAAGAAATTTTTCAAGAATTGGGTAAATGTAATGTTTTAAAATAAATTATCTTTTTAAACAGGTGTTTTCTGCTATTACAAGATATCTTTAGTTCTGAAGTTAGAATGGTATATCTTTTATTTCTAGAAAATACAACACCAGACCAACTGAATTATTTGAAACTTGTGACAAATAAGGCTTCTGCATGGCTCTTTTCTCTGCCTATCATATAAGGGAAGTGGAAAATCCTCACCTCTCTGCTAAAGAAAAATAACAGGAAAAAGGTAATAGCAGCATCCTATCAACAGCACCCAGCTATTTCCCTGGCCTGTGCTAGAGTGATGGTCAAAATATACAACCCCTCAGACTTCACCACAAGTTTGTTCCTAGCTCAATTTAAAAGCCCTATGCTCAAAAAAAAACCCCAACCACAATCTGTGTTAGACAATCATATGACCATTAACTGAATCACTGGACTGAGGAGCTTGCAACTTAAAACAAGTCTTGGTTTATTCATTAATATGGATGAGAACAGGATCCTATTTTCCTTTCTGATAAGAGGCATTTTATTTTGCATAATAACACCTCTTGGTGCTCATTTGTTGCTGTGTGGAAGATCAGGTTTCAAGTTTAAAATATTTCCTCACATATTCAACTAAAACATGCTTTAATTTCTGACTGTATTAATTTTCATCATTATCTGGGGCCGGTGCAGTGGCGCAGTCAGTTAAAGTGGGTGGTCTGTAGCGCTGGCATCCCATATGGGTGCCAGTTCGAGTCCTGGTTGCTCCACTTCTGATCCAGCTATGGCCTGGGAAAGCAGTAGAAGATGGCCCAAGTCCTTGGGCCCCTGCACCCACGTGGGAGACCTGGAAGAGGCTCCTGGCTCTGGATAGGCACAGTTCTGGCCGTCACGGCCATCTGAGGAGTGAACCAGCAGATGGAAGACCTTTCTCTTTCTCTCTGTGACTCTAAGTTTCAAATTAATAAATAAATCATTTAAAAAAACTAAAAAAAAAAAAAATCATCATTGTCAATTTACCTCAGAACGTAAAAGCAAAGCAACCTACTTTTCATTCTGCCATTTATTTAAAGCAGAATTTGGCCGGCGCCATGGCTCAACAGGCTAATCCTCCGCCTTGCGGCGCCGGCACACCGGGTTCTAGTCCCAGTCGGGGCACCGGATTCTGTCCTGGTTGCCCCTCTTCCAGGCCAGCCCTCTGCTGTGGCCCAGGAGTGCAGTGGAGGATGGCCCAAGTGCTTGGGCCCTGCACCCCATGGGAGACCAGGAAAAGCACCTGGCACCTGGCTCCTGACATCGGATGAGCGTGGTGCGCCGGCCGCAGCGGCCATTGGAGGGTGAACCAATGGCAAAGGAAGACCTTTCTCTCTGTCTCTCTCTCTCTCTCTCACTGTCCACTCTGCCTGTCAAAAAAAAAAAAAAAAAAAAAAAAAAAACAGAATTTACGACTGGCAAAAATTAGTGTTGGATAGACTTTTAAATCTTTTCTTGGGGCCTGTGCTGTGGCATAGTGGACTAAGCCTCCGCCTGTGATGCTGGCATCCCATAGGCCCACTGGTTCATGTCCCAGTCACTCCTCTACTGATTGAGCTCTCTGCTATGGCCTGGGAAAGCAGTGGGGAAAGGCCAAGTGCTTGGGCCCCTGCACCCACATGGGAGACTCAGGAGAAGCTCCTGGCTTCGGATTGGCTCAGCTCTAGCGGTTGCAGCCATTTGTGGAGTGAACCAGTGGATAGAGGGCCTTTTTTTCTTGTTCTCCCTTTCTCTGTAACTCTGCTTCTCAAATAAATAAAATAATTTTTAAAAAAAGAAAAAGGCTTTTCTATTCTTCCAACCGCACCAGTGTTCAGATTATTTGATTTGAGAGGCAGAGGGACAAGGAGAGAGGGAGACTGAGTTAGTTCTCATCTGCTAGTTCACTCCCCAATTGCCCCTAACAGCCCAAGGGCCAAAGTTGGGAGTCTAGAACTCACCAGATCTTTTACATAGGAAGAAAAGAAAAAACAAGACAAAACAAAACTGATCTCCTACATGGGTGGCAGGAACCCAGTTACTTGAGGTGAGCCATTACCATGGCTTTCCAGAGTCTACATTAGCAGGACACTGGAATCAGGAGACAGAGTCTGGTATTGAACCTATGTCCCAACTGGTAGGCCAAATGCCAGTCCTGAAGTTCAGACTTTTAAGAATCAAAGTCAGTATTTCATTTCTCTGAACTCTATCTTATTATAAAGCTTTTGGTATGAAAATCTGTAGGGAACAAAATTATTTAAGTATTAAGAAAATTTATAACAATAAATAGATTGTATGGATAACAATACAGAGAAAACAGAAAAAAGCTTAAAGTACAATTGAAACTAATTCCAAAGATTCACTTTTCCTTGAGTGAGAATATGGTATTTATTTATAATTTACATTAAAAATATCATATGTAGGGGCTGGTGCTGTGGCATAGCAGGTAAAGCCACCACCTGTGGTGCTGGCATCCCATGTGGGTGCTGGCTCGTCTCAGCTGTTCCACTTCTGATCCAGCTCCCTGCTAATGTGCCTGTGAAGGCTGTGGAAGACGGCCCAAGTCCTTGGGCCCCTGTATCCACATGGAAGACTCAGAAGAAGCTCCTGCTCCTGGCTTCAGACTGGCTCAACTCTGGCCATTGTGGCCATTTGGGGGGTGAACTAGAAGATGGAAGCTCTCTCCCTCTTTTTGTCTGTAACTCCGCCTTTCAAATAAATACATAAATCTTTTTAAGAAAATCACATGTGAGGCAGGCACTGTGGCCCAGCAGGTTAGAGGCTGCTTGGGACTCCTGCATTCTGTTTTCAATCAAGCTATATTAATAGGTCTGGGAAGCAGCAGATGATGGCTCGACTACTTGAGTTCCTGCCACCTATGTGAGAGACCCTGGATGGAGTTCCAGGCTCCTGGCTTTGGCCTGGCACAGTTCCAGCTGTTACAGGCATTTGGAGAGTGAATTAGCAGATGGAAGTTCTGTCTCTTTGCCTTTCAAATAATTAAAAAAAAAAAAAAATAGACATTGGGGCCAGTGCTGTTGTGTAGTGGGTTAAGCCACTGCCTGCAGTGCTGGCATCCCATATGGGCATCAGTTCGAGTCCTGGCTGCTCCTCTTCTGATCTAGCTCCCTGTTAATGCACCTGGGAAAGTGGGAGACTAGGATGAAGCTCCTGGTTTCTGGCTTCAGCCTAGCCTAGCTCTGGCTGTTGTCCATTTGGGGAATAAGCCAGCAGATGAAGGTTTCTCTTTCTGTCTCTCCTTCTCTAACTCTGCCTTTCAAATAAAAAATAAATCTTAAAACAAAACAAAACCAGATATCATGTATGTGACATACAGGTGGGGAAAATTATACTGGTAAATGGAAAGGAAAATTCATCTCAGGACTTAATGTTGCCGATTACTCTTTGAGAGACAAATTCTGGACCTATCTGAAAACATTACATACTTTGCTATTTTGGAATTTTAAATTGCCTCAGCTTCTATTTAGCAGTTTGATTTATAGAGACAAATCACAAAAGATTTATCTACATAATTTATACCTTGTTGAGAAAACTCTTCAGGACACTTGCAGCTTTTACAGATAGAGAACGTGGTATACGAATTTGTTTTTCCAAAATAACTAGGAAGATAAAAATTACAGTATTATAATTAACTTTTATAAGATTTTTAATCTTTACATTATGAAACATTTAAGGCATTCCAACAAAAAAAATAAGACATTACATACACTAACTGAAGCGGCTCCTGTACTTTCTCTATCCAGTACCTCCCCCTGCTTCTCAAAGACAGCCTCTAATCCTGACTCCCTACTTATCATTTGTACACGTTTGATTCTTTGACTACCTTACTGTGTTTCAGTTTCTTCATCTGCAACACAGGGAAATGATACTTGCTTCCATAGCACTGATTGACTTTTACTGGACAATGCCAGATGATTTTCCAAAGCTGTTGTGCTAAATTTCATTCCCAGCAAAAGTCTGTGACAGTTCCAGGTTCTGCTATTCTCAATGGCACTGATGTTACCAGAATTTAAGATCCTCACCAAATGCATGGCTATGAAACGGTAGCTCATGTTTTTAATGTGCATTCCCCTAATTGCTAGTGAGGTTAAATATCTTTCCACATACTCTGGGTTTCCCATTATGTGAAATGCCTTTTCACATTCTGTGATGGATTTGATCACTAAAGGTAAAATTTCATGGCTGTCTTTGCACTTCTTTGGATTGTGTCTTGTAAGTCCCTGTGCTGTTACTGTTCTGTTTCGTTCAATTCTTTGTATTCCCCACTGTGAGGCTATTCCTCCCTCCACTTCAATCCCTCTTGTCTTTTAGGTACTAAAATCGCCCCCCCTCCCCCATACTGCTCTTGGACTTTACACTCAGCTTTGGGGGTCCCTGTGTAAAGACTGCCCTCTCTAGCCACAAGATTCTCTCCCCCCATCTCTGTTTGTGGTCTATAATCCAAAAGAACCTCTTTGTTATGATTTGGAGAAAGTAACTGCAAATGGAAGTGGATACTAATAGAGGCAGAAAGGGTGTATCCACAAACAACCAAACAAAATTCAAACCTCATGCATTACGTCAGGAATATTATATTGTCCAGATTATTCATTTATTTACCAACAGTATTAACTTGAGTCACCCTGACGTGTTGCTCCAGAATAGGTAACTCAGAGAATCTCTGCGAAATGCCACAAATTACCTTGGAAGAGATAATCCTCTGTGTTTTGATCAGGGTTATCAGAGCTCCCAACAATATCAAACGGAGACCTTCCTGCCATCATCTCAAACATTAATACGCCAAGAGCCCACCAGTCGACACTGAAACCTTCAGAGACATTTTAAAGCAATAAATTACCCACTCTGTATTCTTCAAGTCAGTAATTAGAGATTCATTTCATCAAATAACAAAAAATAAGCAATTTTATTTTACAAGTAAAATCTAAACACATTATAACTATTATGGTAAGCACTGAGGATTACAGACAGATATCTAAAAGTTTTAGAATAAAATGGGAAATGAAACATAAGCTCCTTTTTCCAAATATATTCTGTAATTTCAGATTCATGCCCCATATCTAACATTTTGTTTTGAGGACATAATTAAATCATACTTGAGTATAACCTCTTCTGGTCTGAAACCTGATCTTCTGTTAGCTGATTAAAGATCTTTGAAGGGTCTTGTATTCACATAGTGAGCAGCTGTCAGAAGTACCACAAATCTGCTGAAACCAGAGCACCAGAACCCAGGGAGTCAAATGATTCACAAGAAAATAAATGTATCCTCTGATGCAGTCAATTTTCCTGTTAGACGCGTGGTGTAAACAGCTCAAGAAATCTGAACAGCCTTCCAAAAGTTCTTGACTCAGGAGTCACATGGCTGCTGATCTGAATGCTGACTGCCACTTCCCCAGCTGTATGACAACGCACAAGTTATTTCAACTTTCTATGTGCCAGTTTCCTCAACTGTAAAATGAGAGTGAACAGTGTTTATCTCATAGGGTTCTTGAGAACATTAATTTAGTTAATATAGTTCAACTACTTGGGATAGTGCCCGACATTCTTCGTTGCTAATATTAGTCAAATTTGTATCCCCAGATATTGCCAAGGCCCCCATATCTTACTTCAGACTTGGAGGCCTTCAGGAAGGTTTTAAGAAAGCTTTCAGTACTAAAATAAAGTCATGTACTACCACACAATTGGTACCACATTTAACCACCCACTTAGCAATAGTTAAAATGCCATCTGTTTATTTATTACCATAGTCTTCTCCTCTTAAAATTTCAGGAGCAATGTAATTAGGAGTACCACAGAAAGTGCTGGTTGTATCTCCTGGCCGTAATCCCTCCTTTTGTGGAAACAAAACAAAGAAAAGAAAGACAAAGTAAGTCCCAAAATTGTTTTAAATTTAACTCTTCTGTATCATTTATTACCTGAGTTCAGTTCTGTAGATAATATATTAACTTTAAAATAACATATCACTACAACAATTGCATCTGTCATTTAAATTTTTTATTTTTTTATTATTTTTTTTTTTATTGCAGAGAGAGAAAGAGACAGAGACCGCCAGCTCCATCTATTGGTTCACTTCCCAAATGCCCACAGCTGCTGGTGCTAGGCCAGGGCTGGAGTCAGAAGGCAGGAATGCCACACTGGTTTCCCACATGGTGACTTGAGCCACCATGACTGTTTCCCATGGTCCACACTGGCAGGAAGCTGCACTCAGAAGCCAGAGCTGGGAATCAAATCCAAGCACACCAAGATGAGACATGGGAATCTTAACATTAGACTAACGTCTGCTCCTGTCTTTGTTTCTTTTTAAAGATTTCTTTATTGGGGCCAGCACTGTGATGTCGGTTAAGCCTCCACCTGCAGTGCTGGCATCCCATATGAGTGCCTGTTCAAGTCCCGGCTGCTCCACTTCTGATCCAGACCTAATGCGACTGGGAAAGTTAAATGCTAATGCAACTGGGAAAGTAGAAGATGGCCCAAATAGTTGGGCCCCGTACCTACGTGGAAGAGCTGGAAGAAGCTCCTGGCTTCTGCACGGCCCAGCCCTGGCTAATGTGGTATTTAGGGAGTGAACCAGCGGATGGAAGATTCCCACCCCCCCCCTTCTGTCTCAGTATCTTTGCCTTTCAAATGAATAAATAAATATTTCTTTTAAAAATTTCCTTATTTATTTGAACGGAAAAGTGAGAAAGAGAGACAGATCTTCCATCTGCTGTTTTACTCCCCAAATGGCTGCAATGGCCTGGACTGGGCCAGGCCAACATCATGAAACAGGAAATCTATCTGGGACTCTTATGTGGGTGCAGGGACCCAAGCACTTGGGCCATCTTCCACTCCTTTTGCAGGCACATCAGCAGGGTGCTGGATCAGAAGCAGAGCAACTGGGACTGAACCAGCATTTCCATATGGGCTGCTGGCACCACAGGCAGCAGTTTAACCCAATTCATAACACCGGCCCTCCCCTTTTTTTTTTGACAGGCAGAGTTAGACAGTGAGAGAGACAGACAGACAGAAAGGTTTTGCTTTTTTGTTGGTTCACCCCTCAAATGGCTGCTAGGGCTGGCGCACTGTGCCAATCCGAAGCCAGGAGCCAAGTGCTTCCTCCTGGTCTCCCATGCAGGTGCAGGGCCCAAGCACTTGGGCCATCCTCCACTGCCTTTCCAGGCCACAGCAGAGAGCTGGACTGGAAGAGGAGCAACTGGGACTAGAACCCGGGGTGCCGGCGCCGCAGGCGGAGGATTAGCCAAGTGAGCCATAGCGCCGGCCCCTCCTTTATTTTTTTAAAGCATGGTTTGCCACTAAATAGCATGAAGAGAACCTGCCCTCATTAAAAGTTGCTAGAAAGTCAGTTCATTGAAGATAAAAATTACATGAGTAAAACCAATGACATTTCATGAAGAAAAGAAGCACTTTAAATTCTAACTACAAACAAAGCCACTGGTGAGATTATGTTTTCCTTCTGGTTGTTTTTCATAAGGTAAATTTTTTGGTTTTATATTTTATTAGCTGTAGAATGGAGAAAATTAAGGCAAAATACAAAAATATGCATAAGTAGACAAACTGCTGAATAAATGGAACAGTCATCAAGAAGTTATAACAAACACAAATCTGTATACTCCACCTGAGAACAGCCTGAGAATAAAAGTGGAGAAAATTAAGAGAATCTAACAATGTCCAGTCATGACAGTAGATTGTAACACATCTATATCAGAAAATGATATCACACAGACAAAAATTGGTAAGTATATAAAAATATGAAGAAAAGCTACAGCTAAAAAACTATACAGTATATACATGTATAGAACACGTGTGCCCCTGCGGATGTGCTGAGAGGGTGAAGGAGGCAGGAAAAGAACCATCTGCATGTTGACCGGATTACACACTCCTTTAAGTACACACGGCTCCCGCTCATAAACGAAGTTACGGAGACTATCTCAAAGTATGTCGAAGAGCCGATCAACATCACCCAGGCCAGCTGCCTATCACAAGGCAAGTACATTAACACACAACAATAAAAAAGGACAGTCTGAAACAGCTGAATGATATATATACAAGTAACCATTTTTTGGGGGGTGTTACTTTATAAGCATTCCCTATGTAATTACAGATTTCCTATTATTAATCACTATAAAAAATTCAATTAACAAATGAACCTAGAATGTAATCATTTCCCTAAAATAGCTAATATGGCAGAAAATTCCAAATCATGGGGCTAGCATTGCGGCACAGTGGGTAAAGCTGTCACCGGTGACATCAACACATAAAAAGTCTTGAGATCTGTACATAAAAATAGTTTAGGATTTTCTGAAGTATGCTGAGCAGATAATAAGGTTAAATCTTCAATATAATTATGCTATCTCATGTAATGTGAGTTAGCATACTCTGCAATTCCTTCAAGCGAATGGGGAATATAATTTACACATTTATAATTTTGTGAGGTTAATTTTGCACCAGCTACTTTGACAAGGAAAATAGTTCCCTACGCATTTAGTGAAAAGGATCAGATCTTAAAATGAAACATCGTTATAAAAAGAATAAAGGACCAAGAAATAAAGAAGACATTCTGAAAGTAACTAAATTTCTTATTTCATTCTATCGTACTTTATGTCAGTTATTTATTGATTTTTTAAAAATTTTATTTATTTGTTTGAGAATAAGAGACAAAGAGAGAGCTCCCACCACTGGCTCACTCCTCAAATGCTCACAATGGCCTTGGTGGGGCCCAGGTCAAAGCTGGGAGACAAGAATGTAATCCAAGTCTCCTACAAGGACGGCAACAACCCAATTACTTGAGTGATAACCACTTCCTCCCACAGTCTGCACTGGTAGGAAACTGGAGGCTGGGGCTAGAGCTGGGAATTGAACACAGACATTGCTATGCTAAACACCTGCTCCCAATGCCAGACATTAAAATTTAAATATAAAGGATGTAGATGTTCAAAAAAATCCTGAATGTGTGATTTAGGAGTCACTTCTAAATGGCAAAAAATAGATAGTGATACAGAAATGTTGTGTTAAAATGGGACTTCAGACAGTTTTTATTTATTTTATTATTTTATTTATTATTTATTTTCTTCAGTAGTGTCACAACTTTCAACAAGTTAGACAATAAAAATAAATTGAAAAAAAAGGAAATTAATCCATTACAGCACATATAACACAGAAGACACAGAATTTTGTAAAAGGTTAGGGGAAAGTATGAAGGTATTTATAAAGTTCATAGAAAAACAGATTTAAACGATTAGCTTATTTGGGGGCTGGCATTGTGGAATAGCGCATGGAGCCTTCTGCAACACATCCCAGGCAGGGGCTGGTTCAAATTCCGGCAGCTCTACTTCTGATCAGCTCCCAGCCCATGGCCCGGAAAAACAGTGAAGGATGGCTCGAGTACTTGGGTCCCAGCCACTTACATGGGAGACCCAGGTGAGGCTCTAGGTTCCAGCGTTGGCCTGGCTCACCCTGGCCAGTGCAGCCACCTGGGAAGTGAACCAGCAGGTGCAAGATCTCTGTCTCTTTCTCTGCAACTCTGACTTTCAAATAAATAACTCAATCTTTAAAAAAAAAAGCTTATTTTTGTGTACAAAAATTTTTAAATCCATGTCATTTTCATAATATGCATTTTCTGTGAACTTTTTGAAGATCCTGAATACATTTATTGTCTTAGAATACCAAAAGTGTCCTACACAAAGCCACTATCATTTCTCCCTCTTCATTCATGAAGCAAGTACACCAACACAGTTTTATGAGTAGCTGAAGACCTTTTCAGTATCTACCTTTGCTTACCTTACACATGCCATAGTCAGTGAGTTTAATGTGCCCTTCAGAGTCCAGCAATACATTATCCAACTTCAAATCTCTATAAATTATGCCTCGCTCATGAAGATAATTTAATGCTAGACTGATTTCTGCAGAGTAAAATCTAAAACAAAATAAAAAATTCGTCACTTGATTCAAATTTTTTTATTGTGGCAATTTTGTAGAGGAAGGCATTTAAATGCTACTCCCACCTGCAACTGGAAACCAAAAAATCCTATCAAAAGTTTTTTTCACTCTATGATTTTAGGGACTAATATATATATATTTTTCTTGATAGGCAGAGTGGACAGTGAGAGAGACAGAGAGAAAGGTCTTCCTTTGCCGTTGGTTCACCCTCCAATGGCTGCCGCGGTTGGCGCGCTGTGGCCGGCGCACCGCGCTCATCCGATGGCAGGAGCCAGGTGCTAGGTGCTTTTTCCTGGTCTCCCATGGGGTGCAGGGCCCAAGCACTTGGGCCATCCTCCACTGCACTCCCGGGCCACAGCAGAGGGCTGGCCTGGAAGAGGGGCAACCGGGACAGAATCCGGCGCCCCGACCGGGACTAGAACCCGGTGTGCCGGCGCCGCAAGGCGGAGGATTAGCCTGTTGAGCCACGGCGCCAGCCTAGGGACTAATATTTAAAAAAAGTCTCATTTTAAAATATCTGAGGCCAAAACACAATAAATGGTCCAGTTACCTGAAACTCACATTTTCATCAAGTTATTAAGTTGAAAGTTTCAAGCAGTTCTTAATCTGATGCCCCAGATGAACCTGAGGCAGTTCCAACTCTTACAACTGGAGGCAAAGTTGGATACACATTTGTACATGTAAGTTTTCTAGAGTGCTCCCATAGCTTTCAATACTTCTTCTTTAAGGGGCCAATGACATGAATCTACTTCCCTAAAACTAAGAACCACTGACAGACCTAGAGTAAAAAAGTTGAATACTCAAATCACTAAGTCCACACCAAAATTTGTTAAGTAATGAATTAAACTATTCCTCAATCACAAATGAGAACACTTAAAAAGTACCACTGACTCACTGATAACCCAGATTTTAGCCTAAATAATGAAAGTGGAACACCCAAGGTGGTTTATGGCTGCGTTAGTGCCAAATCATCATGCTTGTGTCTGGAGGCAGGTAAAGCAGACCTCCTTAGCCACTTCAAACTCTATGATCAGGGAACTTGAGTTCTTACTCTGCACTTCAGCACCCAGGAAAGCAAAAATGGTGTGAAACCAGAACTGGCACTTTGACACAGTAAAAATCAGACCAGTGTTCCCAGGACCAACCAAACAAATAAAAAACAAACATTTGTACATTCAAAATTCAAAATAACATCGGTGGCTTTGCTACGTATGATGTGTGACCATTTTACAAAGCCTAAATTTATACAACTAACACACATAGTAAATTACAATACATATACTATAATCATAACTTATGTAAATTAACTTTTTAAAAAATATTCGAAAGGCAGAGTTACAAAGAGAGGAAGACAGAGAGAGAGAGAGAGAGAGGGATCGAGATCTTCATCTGCTGGTTTACTCACCAGATGGCTGGGGCTGGGCCAGGATGAAGCCAGGAGCCTGGAACTTCTTCCAGATCTCCTACGTGTAGGAGCCCAAGCATTTGGGCCACCTTCCTATGCTTTCCCAGGTTATTGGCAGGGAGCTAGATCAGAAGTGGAGCAGCCGGGTATCAAAGCAACACCAATATGGGATGCTGGCATTGCAGACAGAGGCTTCACCTGTTACACCACAACACCAGCCCCCTATAATTTAACTTTTAGCTTAGCCTCTACATGACTTACAAAGAAACAACCAGTATAAAATAAATTGTCAGGGCCAGCGCTGTGGTATAGCAGGTTAAGGCTGCATGAATCCTATCCTAGATGTTATACTTCTGTTCCTGCTCCCTGCTAATGCACCTGGCAAAGTAGCACAGGATGGCCCAAGTGCTTGTGCCCCTGTACCCATGTGGGAGACTTGGAAGAAGCTCCTGGCTCCTGGCCTTGGCCTGGCCCAGCCCATTGCAGCCATTTGGGGAGTGAACCAGCAGAAGGAAGGGCGCTCTCTGTAATTCTTTCAAACAAACAAATCTTAAAAAAAAAAAAAAAAAGCAGCAGAATACAGCCTGTCTTTAAAAAATAAATAGTCTATGTTTTGCAACCACTACACATTAAAAGTCACACAATCCTGAAAAAACTTCATTGCAAAAAAGAATTAACCAAAAACTTACCTGGCATGCTCCTCAGGAAGTTTTCGTTGTCGCTGCATGTGAAACATTAAATCTCCTCCATTTACATACTCTATGACAAAGAACAACCTACAACATGGGAGAGGACTCATGAAACCAATATCCAAAATAAGGGGGTGTAATCGTACTTCTAAATCCTTAAGAAACCAGTCACAACATAAAGAACACCCCCTACGGTTTAGCCTTTAAAAGGTGCCAAGGATCTGGGGGAAAAAAGGGGTATCTAAATCACTTGTGATCATCACTTGAGGTTTACTTGGGATTTCTTTCCCTGTAGTTAAACTCTAGAAAACTTTAAGTCATAGAACTAGCATCCTGAGTATATTGAAATGGTTGGATTTCTCCCATCATTAATATAATCTGGCTCTTTCTTTTTTTGCCCAAAGCATGTCATTTCCTAATGCTGATCCAGTGTCAGCTGGAGTAAGACGTAACTGTTGTGTCCTCCATGACTTCTGTTTCATTAGTGGTAACAGCAGATTCTTATGTGATATACAAATACAGACAAAGCCCAGTCATCACTGTATAATCTTTCCATCTTACCTGCTTTCCGTCTGAAAGCAGGAATGCAGTCCAACCAGAAAAGGATGGTTAGACGCTTGCTCAAAAACGTGCTTCTCTGTCTGTACCCAGTCAATATCCTGTTTTAAAATAAGAAACAAATAGACGTCAAACTGAAATATCATCAAAATTAATGATAAATTTGTTCTTGGCAATTCAGTGAGGACAAATGCAATGCTTAATTAGGCTAAGTATCAAAATCGCCGATATTCATCAAATACCAATTTATGTACAAGAAGAAAAATCCCACTGGTAAGTCTCAGTATTACGAAATGGTCTAGAAAACTTTTACAAGCTCTATTACATCCTCTGATACTAATATGGTTTGATTTTCATGTTTGAAAAATCTAATAAAGTCTGGTAAGTTTAAATATCACTTACAGTCTGTTTGAAATACACATTTAAGAAAAGTAGCCTGAAATAATAAGGCATAAACACTGAGGTTTTCACTACAACATTACTCACAAGCATTTTAACAGTTGAGAAGTAATAAAACTTCACTGTGCTTACCTCGTCATCATTGACAAGCTCTTTTTTCACAACTTTCATTGCATAAATACGATCTGTTTTTTTTAATCGAACCAACAGTACTTTGGCATAGCTTCCTCTTCCTATTACTCGGAGCAGATCAAAATCCTGAAGACCTAAGCTGGATGAAGCTTTGCCACTTTCCCTGGTGTTCATTGCCTGTTGAGAACATTTATATCAAAAAGTTATATAAGGAAAAATTTTGAATAGAATATTCCTGATACTTAGTTACAGCTATAATGATTTAAAATCTTTTAACATAAAAATATTTTAAGTTTGTAATTCTCTCCTTGTATCATTCAAAGCACATAATCTAATGAGTTTATGAGTTAAGAGAAGCGGTAACAGGAATTAAGAGAGTTGAAAACTAAGAAACGTTAAAGAACAACTTTAAAAAAATCCAATAAGCTTTGGCCTGAAGGTTGGCATCCCATATATATGCTGGTTCGAGACCCAGCTTCTCTACTTCCTATCCAGCTCTCTGCTATGGCCTGGGAAAGCAGTAAAAAATGGCCCAAGTCCTTGAGCTTCTGCACTCACATGGCAGACCCGGAAGAAGCTCCTGACTCCTGGCTTCAGATTGGCACAGCCCCAGCCATTGCGGCCATCTGGGGAGTAAACTAGTGGATAGAAGACCTCTCTCTCTCTGCCTCTGCTCTGTGTAACTCTTTCAAATAAATAAATAAATCTTAAAAAAAAAAGTATATTAAGGAACAAGCCTTTGGCACAGTGGTTACAATATTGCTTGGGACAACCACATCCCCTGTTGGAGTGTCTGGTCCAAGTCCTGGCTCCTCCACTTCCAATTCCCACTTCTTGCTAATGCACACACTGGGAAGCAGCAGATGATGGGCACCCATGTGGGTGAGACCTGGATGTGGGCTCCTGGCTTCAGCCTGGCTCAGGCCTGACTTTTGCAGGCATTTAAGTAGTGAATCAGCTGATGGGAGCTCACTCTCTGTACATCTGCCGTATAGATATTCACATATACATACATACATACATACATACATAGAAGATAGAGGGAGAGAGGAAGAGGAGGAGAGAGGAGGAGAAGGAGAGGGAGAAGAAGGAGGAGGAAACAATGAAAAAGGAAACAAAAAACTGAGGAATAAATCTGATCAAAATTGAAAGATCTCTACAATGAAAACTGGAAAACACTGACGAAATAAACTGAAAGGCAACACAAAGAAATGTATGTTGAAGAATCATTATCATTATTATCAATGATAATCAATATTATTAATAATCAATATCATTGAAATGTCCATACTGCCCAAAGTGATTTATAGACTCAATTCAATCAAAATCCCAATGACATTTTTCACAAAACTAGAAAAAACATTAAAATTTTGTATGAAATCACAAATGACAATAAATTGTAGAGTAATTTTCAGCAAAAAGAACAAAGCAGGACACATTACATTACTTGACTTTAAATTATATTACAAAGCTACAGTTCCTGAAATAGCATGGTGGGGCTGGCATTGTGGCATGGGTTAGGCTGCCACCCACAACACTGGCATCCTGTACTGGAGCATCAGTTCTAGTCCCACATGACCTGTATTCAATCCAACTCTCTGCTAATACAACTGGGAAAGCAGTGGAGGATGGCCGAAGTGCTTGGGCCCCTGCTGCTCACATGGGAGACCAGGATGGGGCTCCTTGCTTTAGCCCATCCCAGCCCCAGCCATTGCAGCCACTTGGGGAGTGAACCAGCAGTGGAAGATTTTTTTACCCCCACCCCATCACTCTGTCCAAATAAATAAAATGTTAACAAAAAATAGTGTGGCCAGGCATAAAAGCAGACAAACAGACCAAGGGAACACAACAGAGACCCTAGATATAAATCCACACATATACAGTCAACTGATCTTTGACAGTGTTGCTAAGGACACAGATTGGAGGAAGAACGGATTTTTTTTCAGTAAGTAGTGTCGGAAAAATTGGATATCCACATGCTTCTAGATCAGACCGCAAAAGCACAGGACACAAAGCAAAAATAAATGGAATTTCAGCAAACTTTAGAGCTTCTGTACAGTAAAGGAAACCAATCCACAGAGTGAAGAGATAGTCTCCAGCATGGGGAAAATGTTTATAAGTTATACATCTGGGAACTCAAACAACTCAATAGTAAATAAACCAAATAATCCAACTGAAAAAATGGGGTAGATATAAACAGACATTTTTCAAAGGAAGACATACAAATGGGTAAGAGGTATGTGGAAAAATGCTCAACATCACTAATCATCAGGGAAATATAAATCAAAACCACAGAGATAGCACATCATTCCTGTTAGACGTGCTGGCAAGGATACTGAGAAAGGGGTCAGCCCTTGCACACTGTTGCTAGGAATGTAAATTAGTATAGCTATTGGGGAAAACATTATCAAGGTTCCTCAAAAAACTAAAAGTAGGCATACTATATGATTCAGCAATCTCAGTACTGGGAATATATCCATGGCAAATGAAACCCATTTGTCAAAGAGATAGCTGCACTGCCATGGTCATTATAGGACTATTCATAATAGCCAAGAAATGGAAACAGCCTAAATGTCCACAAACTGATGAATAGATAAAGAAACTGTGGTACCAAAACACAATGGAATAATACTGAGTCAGAAAAAGGGATGAAATATTGTCATTTGCAATGTCACAGATGGAACTGGAGGTCGTTGTGTTAAGTGAAATATGTTTGGCATAGAAAGGCAAGTAGTGTATAACCTTACTTTTATGTGGACTCTAAAACAGTTGATCTCAGATTTGGCAGAGTGGTTAAGATGTCTCTTGGGCTGAAGGTTCCTGCCACCCATGTGGGAAACATGGATTAAGTTTCTAGCTATTGGTTTCAGCATGGCCCAGACCCAGCTGTTGCAGACATTTGGGGAGAGAATTACCAAATGGGAGTTGTCTGCCTCTCTGCCTTTCAAACAAACAAATAAAAAGTTAAGCTCACAGAGACTGAGAGTAGAATGGCTGTTAACAGTGGTTGGGCACAGCAAAGGGAGGAAGGGAAAAATTTTAAAATGGAAATATATTAAAAATCATGATGATAAAGGCAGATTAGCAGGAAATAGTAGCCAACCAAAGTAATAATAATAATAGTATTAGTAATAATAATAATGGTAATGAGAGTTCCCAAAAGGATCAAAAAGCTATTGAACCAGCAAGGAAGAAATAAAAAGAAAACATTAAAAGAACATTGGCAGAAGAGAGTTTCTATTCTTCATTATTAGGAATTTCCTCTTGTGGCTGACTCATTCAACTTATGAACAAAATAAGAACTGCAGGACAGATTGTAAGTGGTAACAACCTTTAAAATATAAAAATAAATATGCACCTGAAATAAGAGTTGGAAGAAAGACTAGACATTAAAGAGTTGACTAGACATAGAAGATGTTGACTAAAGTAGAGAGAACAAGGAACCATAGGTGACCAAGAGATTTCAAAATAACACAGGAGTGAAGGAAGATGGTAGACAAAACAAAAGTGGCCACGTGTTGATCACTGTTTTAACTGAGTGATGGATACTGAGACTTTGTATTCTGTCTACTTTTACTGATGCTTGAAATTTTTCATTATAAAATGCTGGGTTTTTAGAAAAGGTAACCAAGATATAATACATCTACCAAACATGAAAGAGAAAGGAAAAGGGTGAGGTTGTATGAACTAAACCCATACACATGAAAAACAGAAATATAAACATTATTGCCCCAACTAGAAATGGTTAAAAAGTGTTGCCTTTAAGAAGTCAAACTGATAGTAGAAAGTGTGAGGCATGATAATCTTTTATACTACAAGCACTTTTTAAAAAAATTATCATCTTTAATATTCTAAATTAAAATTTACTGTATGAAAAACATAAAAAGAAGAAAACAGTGGCAGTAAAAACATTTAATCATTCATACTTTCAATGAGCAATCCCACAAAATGGAATTATATGTCTATTTTAAATAATATTACCAAGTATTATAAATGTTATTCTTAAACACATTATAAAATTTAGGTTATGCTATTCTAAGTCATTCCACTAAAATATTTCCTAATTTAAATCAAAATAGTGATTACTAAATTAAATTAGAATACATCTCTTTAATCATTGAAAATCAGTCCAGGGGCTGGTGCTGTGACATAGCGCATAAAGCCGCCGCCTGCAGTCCAGAATCCCATATGGACACCAGTTTGAGTCTTGGTTGCTCTACTTCTGATCCAGCTCTCTGCTATGGGCCCTTGCCTCTGCATGGGAAACCTAGAAGAGGCTCCTGGTTCTTGGCTTTGGATGGGCACATCTCCAGCCATTGCAGCCAATTGGGGAGTGAACCAGCAGATGGAAGACCCCTCTCTCTCTCTCTCTTTCTACCTTTCCTTCTCTCTCTGTGTAACTCTTTCAAATAAATAAATAAATCTTAAAAAAAAAAAAAAAGAAAAAGAAAAAGAAAAAGAAAATCAGTCCTGTATTATGACCTAAAATCTAAGCAGGTCAATGTGTCATTTCCTAAATTGTTCAGTCTTACTAAAAAATAAAGGCAGAATGCACCATAACATATTATCTTACCTCCTTTTCTTCACCAACTTGGTCCAAACTCTCATGACTTGAAGGATTATATGGAATTACTAAAAACCAAATTTCAAACATCATTAATTCATCTATTAATTCGTCATTAATTCATCTGTTAAAGTTTTTTCCTGATTGTATTTTGAAGTTTCATTTCTAAGTTTTCATTATTTAAAGCTGAACACTTCCCTACAATATGACAAATCGTTTGTGAGAGTAAAGCTTTAATTTTTAGTGAGAGTAAAGAGAGCAAAAATACCAACCTGGTATCCAAGTGCTGTTTTAAAGAAATAGTTTCATTATTTTTTAAACTCTTCTTTATAAATTAATTAAACAATTCTTTCTTATAAGGTTGACTCTGTAAATCCTTTTAACCCTTCAGCATGATTGAAGCATAGAGATGATTTTCATTTTTACTCCCTTCACACTCAAAATATTCCTGCTGACAAAGGTCAGACTTCTTTCCTTAAAGCTACTTGAGTGGAGGACGGCTGGCTTAGTCGGTAAGATGCCCTGTATCTCACATCTGACTGCCAGGGTTTGACCCCCACTCCAGCCCGATTTCAGCTTCCTGACAGCTCAGGTACATGGGTCCCTGCCACCCAGATGGACTGAGATCCTGGCTTCGGTCTGGGGGAGCCCAACCTGTTGCAGGCATTTGGGGAGTTAACTAGCAAATTGGGAAGCGCTCTCTGTCTCTCAAATACATAAATACTGTTTTCTTCAGAAGCTAGTTGGGGCAACAGCAACCTACATTTCAAAGCTTCAGGCTTCAAGCTTCTTCCATGACAAAAGACTGTATTCTGTCCTTCCAAAGAAAATTCCTGCTTTCCTGTTCTTGATTCAGCTCAGACAGGTCAGGATGCTCTACTCCCTTTAACTGATCTCCAAATTTCCCAGACATGACTTTAAAGCCTTGCATCTACCTAAGCTTTTAACTCATATCATCTTTTTAGAAATACTTATGCTGTATCTCTATATCTTTTATTCAACTTCTATTTCTGATAATAAAGGTTTAATAAAAACAGGTTGCTTGGGCCGGCACTGTGGTGTAGCTGCCACCTGCAGGCAGGCATCCCATATGGGCGCCTATTTAAGTCCTGGCTGCTCCACGTCCAATCCAGCTTTCTGCTATGGCCTGGGAAAGCAGTGGAAGATAGCCCAAGTCCTTGGGCCCCTGCACCTAAATAGGAGACCTGGAAGAAGCTCCTGGCTCCTAGCTTCGGATCGGCACAGCTCCAGCTGCTGTGGCCATCTGGGGAATGAACGAGCAGATGGAAGACTTCTCTCTCTGTCTCTACCTCTCTCTGTAACTCTTTCAAATAAATAAAATAAATCTTTAAAAAAAATCTAAGTTTGCTGAATGTAAAGGAGTCTCAAAGGAAATTTATATGAACTAGAAAAAATAGTCTTTTTTTACTTAATATAGTTGTCTTTTTAAAATGCCAAATATGCATGTTAAATATTGTGACTGAAATTACCACCACAAATATGCTTACCTACTTTTATTTGAGAAGAACATAGATGTTTTAAACAGGAGTAAAAGAGCCATCTAAAGAAGTCTCTAAAGGTTACTTTGTTAAGGAATAATAAAGAACAAGAGTTGGGGTGGACAATCTTACCTGTCTGGGGGTGGTCCGAATGCATGGATGACTGGTCCAAAGGCATCATTGGTTCCTACGAGCAATTCCAAAGACACAGTGACTCAGTAGATTATTTTATTTTATGAAGCCATACAATATACCTATGAATGAGGTAGTGTTGGTCATACTTTATAGAAAAGAACCACAAAATTAATTCCAGATTATTGATGAGAAATCAAATCAAACTCCTAAATATTCTCATTTGTTTCTCTCCTATGTCACCTATACCTCCTTCACGCTCCATTTTTAAGTATTTAGCAGAATCCCTAGATTGTCAGTTCTTTAGCAGAGGTCCAGAGACAGACTTTAGAATGTTTACAAACTCACTAAAATTATTTGTAAAAATTTGTGTTTCCCATTTTTTTAAGATGTTGATGGCCTAAAAAAGGAAAGGAAAACTTCTTAGAAACCAATTTACCAATCAGTCATCTCAGGAACAATGCTAATTCAACCAAAATTGTTACTAATTCAGTAATCTTAGAACCAAGTTTAATGAATATCATCAGGAAAAATTAAACTTGAAAAAGCATTAATTATACAATTATAACTTTAAGGATGTCATAAGAATACGTTCATAAATAAACATATAGATTTTTAAATGAATTCAGTATCTATCCTTTATGTCTTTTATACCAATATAATCACAAACCCTGCCTTTATTTCCTTCTACATGTATGTAGAAATAAATACAAGTCGTGGAGTGGGCTTATCATGGGGCAGTGGGTTAAGCCACCACTTGGGATATACACATGTCCCACATCAGAGTGCCTAGTTCAAGTCCGTTACTCCATTTCTGATCCAGCTTCCTTCTATTGTGCCTGGGAAGGCAGCAGAGGATGGCTCAGTCCCTGCCACCCACAGAGAGACTTAGAATGAGGTTTTCCTGGGTTCAGCCTGGCCAGCCTTGGTTGTTGTGGGCATCTGGGGAGTGAACCAGAGGATGGAAGATCCTTCACTCTCTGACATTCTGCCTTTCAAATAAATTAATTAAACACCCACACACACAATCTGCATTCACGGACCTTGAAAAATTTGCTACTGCTCTTTGGTTTGCAATAGGATGTGAAAGAAAAATCCCTGCACTTCCTGCCTTTGTGGCACCCTGGAATGA
The DNA here is from genome assembly GCA_949820135.1 of Sylvilagus floridanus. Classification (NCBI taxonomy): domain Eukaryota; kingdom Metazoa; phylum Chordata; class Mammalia; order Lagomorpha; family Leporidae; genus Sylvilagus; species Sylvilagus floridanus. Next base: position 106,193,323 of record OX463244.1, read on the forward strand.
ACTGGAGAATCCATTTGCAGTCTAGAAAACTTGGGTAATATTCCTTCTTTTTTCAGTAACAAAATTGGCAATTACTTGGGGTCTATCACTGCTCATCATAACTGGCAGCTGCTTGTCATGCACTCCACACCAGGACTTTGAAAAAAATAGCACTGCTGTTACCTTGAGCTCCTCATTAATTTTGATCATGATATGCTTGGAGTGAAGGCATTGTTTCTAAGGAAAAAACACTGTCACGTGGACACCTAAGTATAGCCACAGTAAGCTGGATAAATTATGTTTGTAATTTTTAACCTTTTGCTTTTCCCTAAGATTGGATTTTTCAGGGCTGGCACTGTAGCTCCTTGGGGTAAACTGCTGCTTATCATGCCAGCATCCCATACAGAAGCACCAGCTTGAATCCCAGCTACTATGCTTCTGATTCAGCTCCTGGCTAACACACCTGGGAAAGCAGCAGAAGATGGTCCAAATGCTTGGATCCCTGCCACCTATGTGGGAGGCCCAGATGGAGTTCCTCGCTTCAGCCTGGCCCAGCCCTGGCTGTTGCAGCTATTTGAGGAATGAACCAGCAGATGGAAGATCTCTTTCTTTGTCTCTCCCTGTCACTTGCCTTTCAAATAAATAAAATAAATCATAAAAAGGCTTGGACTTTTCTCCTAACTACAAACCTGTTCTTAACCTTATATGAACTAGCTAAATAACTGCAATTCCAAAGAGCCACAAGTAATTTTTTTTTAATTTTGTTTAAAAGACAGAGAACACACACACAGGGAGACAGACATTCACTGGTTCACTCTCCAAATGTCTGCAAAGTGAGGGATGGGCCAGGCTGAAGCCAAAAGACAAAAACTCATCTAATGGGGCCGGCGCGGTGGCGCACTAGGTTAATCCTCTGCCTGCAGCGCCGGCGTCCCATATGGGCAACGGGTTCTAGTCCCGGTTGCTCCTCTTCCAGTCCAGCTCTCTGCTGTGGCCCAGGAAGGCAGTGGAGGATGGCCCAGGTGCTTGGGCGCCTGCACCCACGTGGGAGACCAGGAAAGACGCTCCTGGCTCCTCGCTTAGGATCGGCATAGCTCCGGGCATGGAGGCCATTTGGGGAGTGAACCAATGGAAGGAAGACCTTTCTCTCTGTCTCTCTCTCTGTCTATAACTCTGTCAAATAAATAAATCTTTAAAAAAAAAAAAAAAAAACTCATCTGAGTCTCCCATGTGGGTGGCAAGGATCCAAGCACTTGAGTCATTATCTTTGGCCTCCCAGGATTGTCCATTAGGAGAAACCTGGATTGGAAGCAGAGGAGTTGGAACTAGACCAGGTACCATGTGGGCAGGCATCCCAAGCAGCAACTTAACCACTGTGACAACAGCCCTCTCCATTTATGTTTTTTTTGCTTTCATTTTATTTGAAAGGCAGAGAGGAACATGGCATAATCATTCTAAAGTAGTTTAGAAAGATGTTTCCTGACCTTTAAAATGCCTTTTTTCAGAATAGGCATTTGGCAGTGATTAAGCTATTGCTTTGGATACCTACATCCTATATGGAAGTGCCTGAGATCAAATTCCCACCTCTGCTTCTAATCCAGTTTCCTGATAACACACCTGAGAAGCAACAGATGATGGCCCAATAATCCGAGTGAGAGCCAGATAGAGTTTCTGGCTTCTGGCATTAGTTGGGCCCACCCTAGCTGTTGCAGCCATTTGGGGAGTGAACCAGCAGATGAAAGATCTGTCTTTCAAATAAATAAATAAATAAAAATTTAAAGATTTATTTATTTGAAAGGCAGAGTTACAGAGAGAGGGAGGGAAAGACAGAGAGAGATCTTCCATCCGCTAGTTCACTTCCCAAAAGGCTGCATCAGCTGCACTGGGCCAGGAGCTTCTTCCAGATCTCCCACGTGGGTGCAGGGGCCCAAGCACTTGGGCCCTCTTCTGCTGCTTTTCGGGACCATTGGCAGGGAGCTGGGTCAGAAGCGGAGCAGCCAGGACTTGACTTAGCGCCCACACAGCAATGCTGGTGCTGCAGGCAGTGCTTTAACCTGCTGCGCCACAGCGCCAGCCCTACGAATACATTTTTCTAATGCAATTCTTTTAACTCAGTAATGCTACTTCCAGATCCTTAAGGAAGTAAGATTTATCTTTCAGAAAGTTCATTATGATTTTCTTTATAGGAAATTTTAGAAAACAACTCAAATATTCTGTCACAGGGAACATGTTAAATAAATTATGGCACAGACTTACAACAAACTATGCTAAAAATGATAAGGATATGCACAGATAGGGGAAGGTAACAATTGTTCAGTGACAAAAGGATGCAGTAGATGCACAGTGGGTTAAGCCAGTTCCTGTGATGCCGGCATCCCATATGGGCACTGGTTTGTGTCCCAGCTGCTCCATTTCCAACACAGCTCCCTGCTAATGGCTTGGAAAAAGCAACGGAGGATGGCCCAAGTGCCTGGGCCCCTGCCACCCACATGGGAGACCTGGATACAGCTCCTGGCTCCTGGCTTCAGCCTGGGCAAGGCTGGATGTTGCGGCCAACCGGGGAGGGAACCAGCAGATGGAAATTCTCTCTCTGTGTCTCTTCTCTCTCTGTAACTGTGACTTTCAAAATGAATGAATAAATCTTAAAATGGGTGTTATAAACTAATGAGTTTAGCTTAATAAAGAGGGGTGAAAATCTCTTAAATGGTTCTCCCCACATCTTCCTAATTTGGACCTGCAGATCAACAAATAAATGATATCCCAGAAACAAGTGTCATCATAGTTATTTCAAGTTTCAAAGTTTACAATATGTGAATTAGAACATAAAGTATTCCTATTCACACTGTTAATAACTTTCTGAAACAGTAATTCCTTAATACTCATACAATTTAACCCCTGATTTAGTAGTGTTATCAAGTATACCCTACTAAAAAAAAAAGACATTTTTATCTTACCGGTGGCAAAGAATGCCGTCCACATTCAATTGTCACGAGTTTGTGGCACTTCTTATGAACCAGCAGCTTGCAGTTGATGCACTTATATCCCTGGCGTCCAAGTCCCCATATTCGGTCCGTGCAGATAGCACAGTGAGCACGCTGGAAAAAGTAATTCCACAATGTTTTCTTAACAAAATATGGTCATAATCATTTCCCAACAGTTTGTTCATAAGACAGTGAAAGTAACTGGCTTCTCCAACTCAATTCCTTTCATCACGTTATCAACTGCCAGTTCATGGCTAAACAAAACTTCCTCATACATAATTTTTCAAAAGCTATGATGGTCAGTGAAAAACAGCAAAAAAGAGTCCTTGTTTTAAATAGACATGAAATTTGCAGCCATGTTCTTTCTAAGGTCAAGAGTTCTCCATTTTCACATAATAAAGTTCAGAGTAATGAAAACAGAGTAAATGAATTAAACCTGAAATACATATGGCCTTCTAGACTGTTCAGTGGTCAAACCAAAGCCCTGCTTTCTTAAAGCACAACACCTAAAGTGATTTTCATGTCAAAGCCTTTTTAAATATTAATGCTGCTGAGAATAAAAGTTTGGGGATCTCAGGTGGTTGTTTCTATGCACATTAAATAATTCAGAATATAAATTTGCAGTTATCGAAAGTATAAAAATAAGGAATTCAGGAGACTGCCTGCATTCAATCCTTGGCTCCACCGTTTACCAGCTGTGTCTTCTGGGGCAAGTTACTTAACTGCTTGCACTTTAGCTTCCTCATCTGCACTACAGAAATATAGAGCACCCATCTCACAGAGTGGGTATAAGGAGTCAATGAGTCAGATATAAAGCATCTGGCAAAGTACAGTACAGTACAGCTATATAAGTGTATGATATTATTTTTTAATATCATGAAAATTCAGTAAATGATTTGAAACATGAACTGCTTAATTTCTGGCCACCATGAAATATACTTAAAAATCAATTTTTCTTATTGCTAGATAATCATATACTTAATCATTCAATCTGAAGCTTTTTTTTTTTTTTTTTTTTTTTGACAGGCAGAGTCAGACGGTGAAAGAGAGAAAGGTCTTCCTTCTGTTGGTTCACCCCCCAAATGGCCGCTACGGCCGGTGCACTGCGCCGATCCGAAGCCAGGAGCCAGATGCTTCCTCTTGGTCTCCCATGCAGTGCACGGCCCAAGCACTTGGGCCATCCTCCACTGCCTTTCCAGGCCACAGCAGAGAGCTGGACTGGAAGAGGAGCAAACAGGACAGAACCAGTGCCCCAACCGGGACTAGAACCTGGGGTGCTAGCACCGCAGGTGGAGGATTAGCCTAGTGAGCCGCAGTGCTGGCCCAATCTGAAGCATTTTTAAGAGTGAAAGGGATGCTATTAAAAATTACATAGGGGACCAGCGCTGTAGCATAGCAGGTAAAGCCACTGCCTGCAGTGCCAGCATCCTATATGGACACCAGTTCAAATCCTGGCTGTTCCACTTCTGATCCAGCTCTCTGCTATAGCCTGGGAAAGCAGTAGAGGATGGCCCAAGTCTTTGCATCCCTGCACTCATGTGGGAAGACCTGGAGGAAGCTCCTGGCTCCTGGCTTTGGATCAGAGCAGCTCTGGCCTTTGCGGCCAATTGGGAGTGAACCAGCAGATGGAAGACCTTTCTCTCTACCTCTCCTTCTCTCTCTGTGTAACTCTGACTTTCAAATAAATAAAATAAATCTTTAAAAAAAATTACATATGGCCCAGCTACTAAATACTTTAAAAGAAAACAAGGCTTAATTACAAAACTACCTTTCTTTCATAGAAGAAAGGAAAAAAAAAGTCTGACATTATCAGAATGCAACAAACTGTATTTACCCTATTGAACCTCTTGGCTTGAAACGTATGACCATTTGCACAGTAAAGCTTTCTCCAGCGGCGGGCACCTCTGCGGTAGATGGATTCTGAAGCGATTATGAATTAAAACAAAAGAGAAGAGAAAAGCAAGCTTGAGTAGAAGTCAGTTTCTATTAAGTCTTTAATTTTTTTCATGATATCCATTCCAAGTAAAAACATATATACTGCTTAGAAACTTGAAATTGAAAAAGTTAAAGGTTCATCAAGACAAATAGACAAAAAAAGGCCTTAGCCTTGGCCATTACTGCATTTGAGGAGTGCGCTGGCAGGTGGTATCTTGCTGTTTATCTCTCCTCTGTCTCTCTGATTCTCAAATAAATAAAAATAAATTTGAAAAACAATAGAAAATATAAACATTTGAATAACAATTGCTTTCATTTTTTCAAAATTTACATTTCATTTTGAAAGTTTTTTTAAAACTTTTCTATCTAGGAATTAGTCAAGATTCAGGCTTTGCCTTTGGTTGTTACACTTTTTAGTCTCCTTAATGTAATCTAAAACATTCACTTTCCCTTGTTTTTATTTGTTTTCTCACAGTGTTGACTTTTTAGAGTCTAGGCAGTTGTCTTATAGCCCACATTCTGGATTTGTCTGTTTCCTTATGATCAGAATCAGTGTTAAATACTTTTAGCAAAACTAATACATAGTAAAGGGTATTTCTTATGTTATTACATCAAGAGGTACAGAAATGTCAGAGTTTTGATTCCCATTACTAATCTTGATCACTGTTATATGTAGTGATTCTAGATCTCTTCACTGTGAAAGTACACTTTAATTTTTGTAAGTAATTATTAGATTTTGTAATCACAATTATATCTTCTTCCCCAGTGACCTCTTATTCAAATTTTTTTTTAAATAATAATTTCCTTAAATACACTTAGATGGTCTGGTGCTGTGGCGTAGTAGGCTAAGCCTCCATTTGCAGTGCTGGCATTCCACATGGGTGGCAGTTTGTATCCTGGCTGCTCCACTTCCGATCCAGCTCTGTTTAAGGCCTGGGAAAGCAGAGCAAGATGGCCCAAGTGCTTGGGCCCCTCCACCTGTGTGGAGGAAGCTCCTGCTTTACAACTGGCCCAATTCTGGCCATTGTGTCCACATGGGGAATGAGCCAGTGGATGGAAGGCCTTTTTCTCTGCCTCTTCCTCTGTCTGTAATGCTACTTCTCAAATAAATAAATCTTTTATAAAAAAAAAAGAAAAAACATTTAGTAAAAGAGGTCCAAAAATATCAAATGTAGTTCACATCTATAATTTTGATTGAGTCCATCACTACTGTAACTGTTATCACTTCCCCTGACATCGTAGTTCAGTGATATAATAGAGGTGGTGTCAAAATTTCCACCAATGAATTTTAAAATGAGAAAGAGAACATAAAGCATAATGAAAAGTTAGAAAATTCTATTTTATCTGTGAAGGCTGCTACAAACCTAAAACAGATGTGGAGATGGGACTCTGGAATCAAAAAGACTCTGGCTCTGCACAAACAAGGGACACCCATCTCTCCAAGAGCTTGTGAGAGCAGCCTTCATGGATTTAGTCCATCTGCCACTGGAACCCCAGAAAAATATTCCCACCTGGATCTACACTTGCATTTTTCATTATTGCTTCCGTATCCTATTTATTCCTTATATTTCCCCATCTTCTTACATAGTACACAGCCCCCACACTCTTATTTACAAACATTCATAGTCCTTACATCTCCTTTTTCACTTAGGATAATGAAGTTTCAGAATTAAAAGCTTATAACTATTTTACTTACTTCAGTAAAACATTTAGCACCATTCTTGCTAATGTCATGGAAATGTGAAGAAACCACAAATGAAAATGAGTTGCCTAGTTACAAATTACGCTATAAAACAAAAGCCATAACTTAACAGCAAACATGCTTATATGTATAATTATATCAGAATAGTAGTTTGACTTCCAGTTCACCTCATTAATAGAAATTCCCATAACAATTCCTAGGAACACACGCTGAAGTATTTAAAGGTGAAATGTTATGTCAGTCACTCTCAAATGGCATAACAAAAAAATAAAAAAGCATGTTTTTCTCTATACGTGCCTATGCGTACAGAGACAGATCAGACATAAAGCTAACAGGCAAAATGTTCATTGGTAAATCTCAGCAAAGGTTATATGGGGATTCTTGTTTTAAGTGTTGTCAACACCTCTATAGGTCTGAAAATGTCCAAAATGAAAAAGCAGATGGGGCCAGTGATGTGGTGCAGCGGGTTAAAGCCCTGGCCTGAAGCGCCGGCATCCCATATGGGCACTGGTTCTAGTCCCTGCTGTGCCTCTTCCAATCCAGCTCTCTGCTATGGCCTGGGAAAGCAGTAGAAAATGGCCCAAGTCCTTGGGCCCCTGCACCCATGTGGAAGACCTGGCTCCTTCAGATCGGTGCAGCTCCAGCCATTGGGTCATCTGGGGAGTGAACCAGCAGATGGAAGACCTTTCTCTGCCTTTCCTTCTCTCTGTGTAACTCTGACTTTTAAATAAATAAATGAATCTTTAAAAAAAAAAAAAAAGCAGAAGACACGACTCAAAATTCATTTTTCTTTCATATTGCAATAATTATAGGTTATAGCTAAGCACTATCTGAATTTTGGGCTGGCGCCGTGGCTCACTTGGTTAATCCTCCGCCTCCACCTGCGGTGCCAGCATCCCACTTGGGCGCAGGGTTCTAGTCCCGGTTGCTCCCCTTCCAGTCCAGCTCTCTGCTGTGGCCTGGGGAGGCAGTAGAGGATGACTCAGGTGCTTGGACGCCTGCACCCGCATGGGCAACCTGGAAGAAGCGCTTGGCTCCTGGCTTTGGATTGGCTCAGCACCGGCTATAACAGCCATTTGGGGAGTGAACCAACGGAAGGAAGACTTTTCTCTCTGTCTCTCCCTCTCACTGTCTATAACTCTACCTGTACAAAAAAAAAAAAAAAAACTATCTGAATTTCAAACAATTTAGGCAGTCACTAATATATTTATTCTAAATTCTGAAAAACAGGGGAAAAAATGAAGGGCCAGCACTGTAGGCAGTGGCTTAACCTGTTGTACCACAGTGCCAGTATCCTATATGGGCACAAGTTCAAGCCAGCTGCTCTACTTCTGATCTGGCTCCCTGCTCATGTGCCTGGGAAAGCAGCAAAGGAAGGCCCAAGTGCTTGGGCCCCTGCACCCACATGGGAGACCCAGATGAAGCTTCTGGCTCCTGGTTTTGGCCTGGCCCAGTCCTGGCTGCTGCAGCCCTTTGGGGAATGAGCTAAAGAATGAAGATCGATCCTTCTGTGTCCACCTCTCCCTCTCTAATTCTGCCTTCCAAATAAATAAATAAATCTTAAATAAAATGAAATCAAACTTCTATTTTTGATTATTTTTCACTTGTGCTAGTGCATAACTCTTTTCAAAGGTATGAAGCTTATAAATACTCACTATCCTCTCCTGGACAAGGCATTCCAGGACGTTCTGGTACACAAGGGAATACTGAAAGGAAATAAACTAAAATTAATAGCATATTTAAACACTCAAATTACACAGACCTAAAAGTAATCCAAATTTTAAATGGACTCTCTTTTGGAACAAGATATTAGCATAAAGTCTGTATTATCTGTCGAAGATATCCATTTCACCAAGGCTATATAAAGGAAGTTTTCATGGAAACAAACCTATCTATAGACAATGTATCAAAAGTACAAATCAGTAATTCCAGTCCCTGTTATATCACTATTTTTAAAATTAACTATCATTTCTTAAATCTTTGTTGTAGTGACACATTTGCTACAACAAAGAACTACAAAAATCGCACACAAATATGGAACATAAAACATTAGAGGGGTGGGCACTTCACGCAGGTTAAGCCGCTATTTGGAATGCCTGTATTTCATACTGAGTGCTCATTCAAGTCCTGGCTACTTGCTTCCAATCCAGCTTTCTGCTAATGCATCTTGGGAGGCAGCAGATGATGCATCAAATGGCTTGGGCCTATGCCACCCAAGATCTGTGAGACATCCAGATGGAGTTCCAGGTCCCTGGCTTTGGCCTGGTTTAACCCTGCTGTCGTAGGCATTTGGGGAGTGAACCAGCAAATGGAAGCACTCTGTCCCTTTCTCTGTTGCTCTGCTTTTCAAATCTATGTAAATAAATATTTTTTAAAATTACAGTTTTTGGATGATGTATACTCAATTTAAAAATAAATTAACAGGCTGGCGCCATGGCTCAATAGGCTAATCCTCCACCTGCGGCGCCAGCACACTGGGTTCTAGTCCCGGTCAGGGTGCCGGATTCTGTCCCGGTTGCCCCTCTTCCAGGCTAGCTCTCTGCTGTGGCCAGGGAGGGCAGTGGAGGATGGCCCAAGTGCTTGGGCCCTGCACCCCATGGGAGACCAGGAGAAGCACCTGGCTCCTGCCTTCAGATCAGCATGGTGCGCCAGCCGTGGCGGCCATTGGAGGGTGAACCAACGGCAAAAGGAAGACCTTTCTCTCTGTCTCTCTTTCTCACTGTCCACTCTGCCTGTCAAAAAATAAATAAATAAATAGAATAAATAAATTAACAACAGGAAGAATACCAAAATCTAAAAATGAGTTTACTTTAGAAACTATAAATTGACATACTAATTTAAGCTATTTTTATAATAGGTAGAATACAAAGCAATAGGAAATTTATGAAGTTAATATAGTAAAGGACACATGTTAATAAAGAGCAGAGCAGGAACTAGAATTGTAGCACAGAAAGCTATCACCTACAACACCAGCATCCCATGTGGGAGCTGGCTTGAGTCCTGGTTGATCCACTTCTGATCCAGCTCCCTGCTAATGGCCTGGGAAAGCAGCAGAAGATGGCCCAAGTGTTCGGGCCACTGCCACCTATGTGGGAGGCCAAGGTGAAGTTCCTAGCACCTGGCTCAGGCCTGGCCCAGCAATAGTCGTTGCAGCCATCTGGGGCATGAACCTGTACATGGAAGATCTGTTTTTCCTTTTTCTCTCTGTAACTCTGACTTTCAAAATAAACAAATAAATCTTTTAAAGAATAAAATAAAGAGCAGAGTATAGGAAGTATAGTTCCTAATATTTTATAATTTAAAATCTGAGATAAGAGGGGCTGGCGCTGTGGCACAGCAGGTAAAGCAGCCACCTGTGTACTGGCATTCCATATAGGCGCCAGTTTGAGACCCGGCTGCTCCACCTCCAATCCAGCTCTCTGCTATGGCCTGGGAGAGCAGTAGAAGATGGCCCAAGTCCTTGGGCCCCTGCACCCTCATGGGAGACCCGGAAGAAGCTGCTGGATCCTGGCTTCAGATGGGCTCAGCTCTGGCCATTGTGGCCATCTGGAGAGTGAATCAGCGGATGGAAGAACTCTCTCTCTCTCTCTGTCTCTCTCTCTGTCTCTCTGCCTCTCCTTTTCTCTGTAACTGTGACATTCAAGTAACAAAAAAAAAAAAAAAGAGCTGAGATAGAAACTAACTTCTTTTCTTTTTTCAAGATTTTATTTCTTTTATTTGAGAGGTAGAGTTACAGACAGTGAGAGGAAAAGAGAGAGAGAAAGGTCTTCCTTCCGTTGGTTCATTCTCCAAATGGCTGCCAACAGCTGGAGCTGTGCTGATCCAAAGCCAGGAGCTAGGCACTTTTTCCTCGTCTCCCATGTGAATGCAGGGTCCCAAGTACTTGGGCCATCTTTTGCTGCTCTCCCAGGCCATAGCAGAGAGCTAGATAGAAGTGGAGAAACCGGGACTTGAACTGATGCCCATATGGGATGCCGGCGCGCCACAGGTGGAGGATTAACCTACTGCGCCACGGCACTGGCCCTAGAAGCTAACTTCTGAAATCAAATCTAGGGCATAGCATAAAAAGCAATAAAACAAAAACTGTTCATACCATTGATCAATCATTGCTTCAAACATTTCTAATTTTATTCTAGCAGGGGATTATCAAAACACTAGATAGTTTCTGAAGTCCACTGAGATCCCAACAAACTATCTTAAATTTGCTGTGAAGCACTGAGAGATCACATTTTAATACCCAGGAAGGCATACACAGACAACAAATTTCCCAAGATTACAAGAAGTACATTGATTTTACTTTCTCTAGCATCTGAGAAACTACTGAATGAGGACAACTGCACAGAAATCAAGAAAATGACATCAGGGTACAGGTGTTTGATTCAGCAGTTAAGACTCTGCTTGGGACACCGAAACCCCACACTGGAGAACCTGGCTTCAAATCTCCACTCCAGGGGCCAGCACTGTGCACAGCAGGTTAGGGCCCTGGCCTGGGGTGCCGGTATCCCATATGGGTGCCGGTTTTGGTCCTGGCTGCTCCTCTTCTGATCCGACTCTCTGCTATGGCCTGGGAAAGCAGTGGAAGATGGCCCAAGTCCTTGGGCCCCTGCACCCACTTGGGAGACCCAGAAGAGGCTCCTGGCTTTGGATCAGCATAGCTCTGGCCATTGTGGATATCTGGGGTGTGAACCAGTGGATGGAGTACCTCTCTGTCTCTACCTCTCTCTGTAACTTTTTCAAATAAAAAAAATTAAATCTTTAAAAAAAATCTCCACTCCTCTACCGATTCCAGTTTCCTGCTAATAAACACCCTGAGAGGCAGCAGTAATGGCTCAAGTAGTTGGGTCCCTGCCACCCACAAGGAAGAACTTAAATTGAGTTCTAGGCTACAGCTTTGGCCTGGCCTATCCCTGGCTGCTTGAGGCATATTTGGGGAATCAATCAATGGATGGGAAACCTCTATCTCTCTTTCAAAAAACAAAAATAAAAAAAAGATTGAAATAGTAAATGACAGCTGGTGCTGTCAATAGGCTAATCCTCCGCCTGCGGCGCTGGCACCCCAGGTTCTAGTCCTGGTTGGGACACCAGATTCTGTCCCGATTGCCCCTCTTCCAGTCCAGCTCTCCGCTGTGGCCCGGAAAGGCAGTGGAGGATGGCCCAAGTGCTTGGACCCTGCACCCACATGGGAGACCAGGAGGAAGCACCTGGTTCCTGGCTTTGGATTGGCGCAGCGCACCAGCCGTGGCAGCTCTTTGTGGGGGTGAACCAATGGAAGGAACTTTTCTCTCCGTCTCTCTCTCTGTCTAACTCTGCCTGTCAAAAAAAAAAAAAAAAAAGAAAGAAAAAGAAATAGTAAATGACATTAAGATTATGCTGAAAAATGGTCAAGAAGGAGCAGATGTGGCACAGTGAGTTATGTCACTGCCTGGGATGCCCATATTCTCTATCAGAGTGCTAGGTTTAAGTGTAGGAACATCTACTTCTGATCCAGCTCCCTGCTAATGGGAAAGCAGCAGAAGATGGTCCAAGTACATGGGACCCTGCCACCCATATGGGAGACCCAGATGGAGTTCCTGACTCTGGACTTCAGCCTGGCCCAGCCAACCCTAGCTGTTGTAGGCACCTGGAGACGGAATCAGTACACTGAACATCTCTCCTCCTCTGTCATAAGTAAATATTTTTTTTTAAGATTTATTTATTTATTTGAAAGGCAGGATTTCAGAGAAAAGGAAAGACAGAGAGAAACAGAGAGATTTTCCATCTGCTGGTTAACTCCTCAAATGGCTGCAATAGCTGGGGCTGGGCCAGGCTGAAGCTAGGATCCAGGAGCTTCTTCCAGTTCTCCCACGTGGGTGCAGGGGCCCAAGCAGTTGAGCCACCTTCTGCTGCTTTCACAGGCCATTAGCAGAGAGCTGGATCAGAGTGGAGCAGCCAAAACTTGAACTGGCACCAGTATGGGATGCAGGCATCCCAGCAACAGCTTAACCTACTACCTCACAATACAGCCCCATAACTAATTCTTTAAAAAGCAAAATTATCAAGAATAAAGTTATTTTTAAAAACATGTATCTCCAAAAGTATACAAAACAATTATTCCTTTACCATGAATCAAGAGTTCAGAATCCTTGTTTAGTTCATAAAGCCTAAAGGCTTCTTCTAACTCCAACTGAGATGATACTGTACACGGGTCTCCTAAAAAACACAAAAAGTAAAGTTCACTTTTTAAAACCTTTAATGTGATATTAGTAAACAAATTTCACAATACAATATTTGGGAAATATTTGACAAGGACAAATTTTACACAATTTTGTTCTCTAAAGTATGTGACATAACTTCAGTTTCCATTCTATAAAATACTACATGAGTTTCACAGACACTAAATTTTAAACAACAAAACCATTTTGTTCTTAATATTGTGCATATTAAATAGCTAGCATACAGAATATTGATCAATTATGAATTGTCACTGTGGGGACAAGCACTGTGGCACAGTGGGTTAGGCTGCTGCTTGGGGCACCTGCATACCATATTGCAGTGCCTGGGATCAAGTTTAACCTCCACTTCCCAACCAGTTTCCCACAGATGCATACCCTAGGAGGCGGCAGGTAACAGCTCAGGGACTTGGCTCCCTGTCACTCACATGAAGTTCCTGACTCCAGGCTTCAGTGGGCTTTTAGGGAGTGAACCAGCAGGTGAAAGATCTCTGTATCTTTCTTACTGTCACTCTGTCTTCCAAATAAATAAGCAAACTTAAGAAAAAAAAATTGTCACTGTGAGGGTGGGCACCGTGGAGCAGCAGATTAAGCTGTTGCTGAAATGGAGCATCCCCATATTGGAGTGCCAGTTTAAGTCCCCAATACTCCACAATTAGAATCCAGCAGCCTGTTAATGTACCTGGGAAGGCAATAGATGATATCCAAGTAGTAGGGTCCCTACTACCCACGTGAGAGACCCGGATGGAGGTTTTGGGCAGGCTTAGCCCCAATTGTTGCAGGCATTTAGGGAGTAAACAAGTAAATGGAAGCTCTTTCTCTCTCTCCCTCTCCTTGTCACTCTTTCTGATATATAAATTCATTTTTAAAGAGTTATTTATTTGAAAGACAGAATGAGAGAGAGATCGATTTCCGTCTGCTGGTTCACTCCCCAAATGGCTACAATGACCAGGCTGGGCCAGGCTCAAGCCAGGAGCCAGGAGCCAGGAGATTCCTCCGGGTCTCCCATGTGGGTGCAGGGGCCCAAGCTTTCCCAGGTGATTATCAAGGAGCTGGATTGGAAGTGAAGCAGCCAGGACTTGAGCCATTGCCCATATAACTGCACCACAGTGGGGCCCCAATCCATTTTTTAAACAATATTGTCACTGTTATATGACTAATGAATATGGTCAAGAGCAAACTTCCTGCTGATTCTTTAAAAGAGGAAGTGAAAGTAGTTCCAGTGCCACTGATGTAATCATTGGTTGGCTTTATTTCCTTCACCTGAGAGCCTATTCAAAGGAATCACAGGAGATTCCTGAAGCAGTCTGGCCTGAAGAATGGTCCTACTTTGCTGCTTTCAGTGTAAAGGCACAGTCCTAGTAAACATACTCCGTGCAAGAGAGGGGGAGGAAGAAGCACCTCCCTCAACTAGCCAAGGCATGGAGTCCCTGGTGTCCACTGAGGTGGCACATTTCTCTGGACAATGACATTCTGCAATGAAAAAGTCACTGACAGCAGAGCTGTAGCTGAACTGGGTCATCTGCTCTATTATACTCTTGCTTATTTCTGTGTTTACACCAAACATTACTACACATTAGATGCCATCAATCTGATCCAAACCCTGGCTACTACCATCTGAGAGAAGAAAATAGTCTTCTCCTTCCCACCAGTCTCAAAGAAAACTGTTCTCTACGCTCATCTCCAACTTGGCCACACAATCCTTACTTCCTGTGTCTCCTCTGGGCATTACCCACTTTGGTCCTTAACTAGAGATTTTCTTTTTAAATTTATTTGACAGAGTTATAGACAGTGAGACAGAGAGAAAGGTCTTCCTTCCATTGGTCCACTCCCCAAATGGCCGCAATGGCCGGAGCTGTGCTGATCCGAAGCCAGGAGCCAGGTGCTTCTCCTGGTCTCCCATGAGGGTGCAGGGCCCAAGCACTTGGGTCATCCTCCACTGCCCTCCTGGGCCACAGCAGAGAGCTGGACTGGAAGAGGGGCAACTGGGACTAGAACCCAGCACCCATATGGGATGCCGTCACCACAGGTGGAGGATTAACCAAGTAAGCCATAGCTCCGGCCCCTAGAGATCGTTTCAGAATCATATTCATTTTGTTATTGAACAGCAACCAGACTCTCAGTCCAAGATAGAGTGAGACTTGTCTCAAAGGGAGTCGTGGGTGTGGCTCCTAAAAGAATAGGGTACAAATGGATAGACAAGAAGTCCACAATGTCCGAAATAGAGAACTGTGGTCTGCAACTTTGCAAAAGACAGTGAAGACAGCTACTAAACTGCGAACGCACGACCATCATGTAAGAAAAAGAAAGAATAACACAGGAGAAGCCAAGAGCCATGGAAAACCACTCCCAGAGAAAAGAACTGGATTTTTTAAAAAAAGATTTAATTTATTTATTTGAAAGAGTTAGAGAGAGAGCTAGAGACAGAGAGAGGTCTTCCATCTGCTGGTTCACTCCCCAGATGGCGACAATGGCTGGAGCTGCACTGATCCAAAGCCAGGAGCCTCTTCTGGGTCTCCCACATGGGTGCAGGAGCCCAAGGACTTGGGCCATTTTCTACTGCTTTCCCAGGCCATAGCAGAGAGCTGGATCAGAAGTGGAGCAGCCGGTACTAGAACCAGTGCCCATATGGGATGCTGGTGCTTCAGGCCAGGGCTTTAACCCGCTGTGCCACAGCGCCGGCCCCAGGACTGGATTTTAATAAAGGAATTGCCAGTAGGTCACCAGCTATATTTCAGAATTAGTATTGAACAGCGACCATCACACATATCTCTCACCTGCTCTTCCTTCCTCTACGAACTGGACCATTTATTGAAGTTCTCCTGTCCCTACCTTGTTATTCTGTTTCTATACAGAACTACAAAAGCAGGAATCAAAGAGCCTCATCCAATAACCAGCCCAGATCTAGGTGACAAGATCTTGAACTCTGAGATTTTCAGGAGTTTGTACAAGGAAGGAATCTTAATTTGTGGCTAGAGCACAAACTGCAGGCCACAAACTATCACTCCTCCCACAAAAGGGGCACTTCATTTCTTGTCCTCCTGAACCTGGACAGGCCCTGTCACTACATGATTCTAGATGACAATTTTCTAGAAGAATTGTTTAAAAAGTGTGCCTGTTTACAACTTGGACAACCAGGGACAGTGTTTGAAGCGCAGCAAGTTAAACTTTTGTTTGCAATGCCAGCATCCCATATCGGAGTATCAATTTGAGTCCTGGCTGTCCCACTTCTGATCCAGCTCCCAGCTAAAATAAGCAATGGAGATAACCCGAGTGCTTGGGCCCCTGCCTCCCATGCAGGAGACCTGGATGAAATTTCTGGCTACTGGCTTTAGCCCAGCCTCAGTTGTTGCATCAATGTGGGAAGTGAACCAGCAGATAGATTTCTCTCTCCATCCCACCCTAACACTCTGCCTTCAAGTAAGTAAATAAATAAATCCTGCAAAACATTTTTTTTTTTTTTACAGATTGTATTTATTTGAGAGGTAGAGTTAAAGAGAGAGGGAGAGACACGGAGAAAGGTCTTTATTCCTCAAATGGCCACAACAGCTGGAGCTAGCTGAGCCACTCTGAAGCCAAGAATTTCTTCCAGGTCTCCCACGTAGGTGCAGGGGCCCAAGTACTTGGGCCATCTTCCACTATTTCCTCAAGCACATTAGCAGGGAGCTGGATCAGAAAGGAGCATCTGGGACATAAACCAGCACCTATATGGGATGCCGGCACCACAGGCAGAGACTTAGCTTACTATGCCACAGTGCTGGCCCCTGAAAAAAGTTTTTTAACTTGGACAACTAATCCAAATCACCCTCCAAAAAGGTTATGGCATATACATTTAACAGTGTATCTTTCCTAACTCCCTACAGATAATTATTATGTTTTAAATATTTCATCAGATAGGTGAAAAGGGATTTATTTTTCTATTTTTAATTTCTTTAATCATTAGCGACCATTGAGCTTTTTTTCTACTTACAAATTTACTATTTTTATCTCTTTGATTGGCTATTCATCTATTTATTTTGACTTATTTATTGTATACTAAAGATAATTTTTTATAAATATCACAAATTTTTTTCTCCCAGTTGTTACTACTCTTGCTTTTTTTTTTTAAAGTATTATTTATTTATTTATTTATTTATTTTTTTATTTTTGACAGGCAGAGTGGACAGTGAGAGAGAGAGACAGACAGAAAGGTCTTCCTTTTGCCGTTGGTTCACCCTCCAATGGCCGGCGCGCTGCGGCCGGCGCACCGCGCTCCTCCGATGGCAGGAGCCAGGTGCTTTTCCTGGTCTCCCCATGGGGTGCAGGGCCCAAGCACCTGGGCCATCCTCCACTGCACTCCCGGGCCACAGCAGAGGGCTGGCCTGGAAGAGGGGCAACCGGGACAGAATCCGGTGCCCCAACCGGGACTAGAACCCGGTGTGCCGGCGCCGCAAGGTGGAGGATTAGCCTGTTGAGCCACGGCGCCGGCCACTACTCTTGCTTTTTTATTATAATAAATTATTTTTATTTATTTGAAAGGCAGAGTCAGAAAGAAAAAAAATCTTTCATCTGCTGGATCACTCTCCAAATGGTCACAATGGCCCGAACTGGACCAGTCAAAAGCCAGGAGCCTAAAACCCCATTAAGGGCTCCAAAGTGGGTGGCAGGGGTCCAGGTACGTGGGCCATCTTCTGCTGCTCATTAGGAGGAAACTGAATTGGAAACAGAGTAACTGGGACTCGAACTGGCATTCATATATGATGCCAACGTCAGAGGTTGGCTTACCACCTGTGTAACAACATCAGCTCCTTCTTGTGTCTTTAATTAGACTAAAATTTTTGACATATAATTAGAAAAAAAGTCTTCCCTCTTTACACTTTCTTTTTCAGAATTTTCCTGTTTATTTTTTCAGATGAAGTTTTTTCCCTATTTTTAACAATCCTTTTGGAAATTTGAGGGGATGATGTTCTTTATAGATTTGTACAGAATTCACATTATACATTCTACTTCTTTATAATGCCATTCACTTAAGTTTGTTTCATGACACTAAACTTAGTTTTTAAAAGTTTTTTTTACATGGTTTCTCCACATTCTCCAAAGTCTGTTATTGTATTTAAAAAGCATTTTTTTATGTTGTTAAGCATGAAATAAATATTTTCATCCAAAGTAATTTTAAAATAATATTTTTATGAAGGAAAGGTATTGGTTTTCACACACTTTTTAACTGTCTAGTGTTGCTATTTGAAGAGGCTACATGAAAAAGAGCTCAATACCAGTTTGCACAGGAAAATCATTTCTGGATCAAAATTCAGCATAGAAGCAGGCATTGTGGCATAGCAGGTTAAGTCTCCACTTGAGATGCTGGCATTACATATGGGCAATGGTTCAAGATCTGGCTGTTCCACTTCTGATCCAACTTCCTAATGTATCTGGGAAAGCTGTGGAGGATGGCTCAACTGCTTGGGCCCTACACCTAAATGCAAACCTAGAAGAAGCTCCTGGACCCTGGCTTCAGCCTGGCCTAGCCTCAGCCATTGTGGCCATTCAGGGAGTGAACTAGTAGACAGAAAATCTCTTTCTCTTCCTCTGTTTCTCCTACTCTAACTCTGCCTTTCGAATAAAAAAATAATAAAAAGATAAATTTTTTGGTAGTAATAAGTATTAGGTAAGGTTATAGGAAAATTGCAATTCCTTAAATATATATTCTGCTGGTGGAAATGTAAAATGGTACAGCCATTTGAGCAAACCAGGGGTGTTTTGAAAGATTATACATAATCACACATAACCCGGCAATTTCATTCCTAGGTATATACCTGGGAGAAATGAAAACACGGCCAACAAAAGTTGTGACCAAATGTTCATGGCAATATTACAACAGGCAAAAAAGAAAAGGCCTATACATCTATCAATTGATGAATAGATAAATAAAATGTGGTATACCCATAAAATGGAATACAATTCAGCCAAAAAAGTACTGATACTTTATATGAAATGTCTACAATTGGGACCGGTGCCATGGTGTAGCAGGTAAAGCCGCCGTCTGCAGTGCTGGCATCCCATATGGGTGCCAGTTCCAGTCCTGGCTGCTCCACTTCCAATCTAGCTCTCTGCTATGGCCTGGGAAAGCAGTGGAAGATGGCCTAAGTGCTTGGGCCCCTGCACCCATGTGGGAGACCGGAAGAAGCTCCTGGTCCTGGCTTCGGATTGGCGCAGCTCAGGCTGTTGTGGCCAACTGAGGAATGAACCAGCAGATGGAAGACCTTTCTCTCACTCTCTCTGCCTCTCCTCTGTGTGTAATTCTGACTTTCAAATAAATAAATAAATATTAAAAAAAAAAAAGAAAAGAAATGTCTACAATCAGCAAATCCACTGAAACAGAAAGTAGTAGTGGTTACTAAGGTCTAGTGCCTGCAGGATAGAAGGTCTTGGAAAAATGGGTAGCAATTGCTAAGGGGTATAGAGTTTCTTTGGGGGCAGTTAAAATGTTCTGAAATTAGTGGTGAGAATGGTTGTACAACTCTGTGATCGTACTAAAAGGCACTGAATTGCCACTTTAAACAGGTGAATTACATCTCAATAGAGTTGGTTTTTGAGGAAACAATGTTTACTTCAGCATTTTTATAAAAGTCCAATCACAAAGTAGCATTCTAGGCCAGGAACAAAGTTTACAAGACTTACCTTCACTCAAAGAAAAAAGTAGTTCACTTACAAAGACAATTTTTCAATTATACAATTTTTTTCATTTTTCACATACAGGAAAGTCAACATAATTACATTCCAGTTTTGACACAGGTCCAAAAATTTTTCTCCTTTTACAGAAGTGTACTTAATTATAAGCTCTGGTTAAGCAAAAAAAAAAATAATAATAATAACATAAAAAAAAAAAGGATGAGGGGCAGGTATCAGGCACAGTGGTTAAGATGTCACTTAGGACTCCTCTATCCTGTGCCACAGTACCAGGGTTCAAGTCTCAGTTCTATGATTACAGCTTCCTGCTAACCCTGGGAGCCGCAGGCAATGGCTCAAGTGGTTGGGGTCCCTGAAACTCACAGGGGAAACCTGGTTTGAGTTCCTGGCTTCCAGGCATTTAGGTAGTAACTAGAGGATGGGAAGTCTCTGTCTCTCTAGAAATATGTAAAAATGAAAATTTCACATCTCAGTAAGTGTGCATTTTATTCTTCCAGTTAGAAAAACAGAGCCAGTTGACTAAATTTCAAAGAATTAAAAATTCAAAAAAAAATCTAGTAATAGAATGATCCTGAAATACAATTAATACCTCAATTCTCTTTCTTGGTGAAAAAATTTAGTTTTACTGGCAATACATGTATGCTAATCCCATGTTGCTCTTTTAAACAATCATAAACACACACACACACACACACACACGAATGACAATGGATGCTGTATGAGCATCTTGTGTTTTCAGGAATATAAACATTAAATCCAATTTTCCCTGGTCTGGCTAATTTTGATATCTTGATGAGGTATTTCCATAACTATTTTCCAAAATGCCAAAAAGGATTCAATACTTAGCAAACTGTGATTTCCAAATTTCAAGTGACCTCTGCAGTTAACGACGATTTTACTGCAGTAGTCTATCAATCAAAAAAACCTAGCTAATAATCTCACTTTTGCTGGACTTTTCATCAGGCTAGTATATGCGTGCTGTTGGTTGAAATGCAGACCAGGTAAATATCTGCTTTCAGTATGTACTTAGAGACTGGTACTTTTGAATAACCACAAGGAAGTAGAAAATAATACTTAATCATGGACATAATTTGTATTCAAATCTACTTTGTTTTTCTTGGATTGAATGTCTTCAGTTCAAGTATTATCTTTTCTGGCCAACTGTTTAATGCCTGATAAAGCTGGATGCAGAACTCACAAGTAAAACATTCCATTCAGAGTCATCAAGAAACAAAGCTCAGCAGAAAACCTATTTCCCAAAGCCCACTCACATCCTAAAACAGGAATACACACAAAGTAAGAGCTGTGCAGTGCAGTGAATTTCAAAGTAATGAAATCTGCCCATTAGCCAGCAAGTTGCTCATTTTTCCAATGCATCTACATTTTTTCACCTATAAAAAGCAAATTAGAACATTAAACCTAAAGTTTAGTAAATATGCAAGATCAGAGAACCTGACAAGATGTAGAACATGCCACTCAGATATAGCATAATTATATTTAGTTAGTTCCATATAAGGCTGAATTCAGTGCCCCACATTTGGAAGAACCAACATAGCCTAAAACCAAAGCTGGCAACCTTAGATACGACTACCACATTCTTCTGGATGTTTTTCACAAAGACCCTCACTCTGTGGCCATCAGGCCCTTCTTGCTGCTACTCTTAGCCTGCATACTAGGTTCAGAACACATATACCACTTGGAACAATCATGGTTCTCCATATTTGAAAGGGTGACACTGCTTAAAATGCAGGTTTGCAAAAATTTCCAAGGATGCCATGAAATTTATGTGATCTAGGCCCAACAAAAACAGGAGATTTCCATCTTGTTGCTTCCTTTTTCTAGGAGGTAGTTACAGGGGTAAATGAAATCCCATGAAGCTGCCTATCTTTGAAATCCACTTCAGGAGAGATGGGGTAATAGGACTGAATCCATCCCTTATATAACAACAGAATGCTGGATAAAGTAAATTAACTAATACTGGAAATCAAGTAGCAAAGGATCAACTAATTATAGCAAAGAAAAGAGCTCAAAAATATCTGCAGTAAAATATATTCAAAACTCAATAAGTCAGGGGCCTGCACAGTGGCACAGCTGGTTAAGCCACTTCCTGCACTGCTGGCATTCCATATGGGAGCTGGTTTAAATCTAGCTCCCTGTTAATGGCCTGGGAAAAGCAGCAGAAGGTGGCCCAAGTCCTTGGGCTCCTGCCACCCAGTTGGGAAACCCAAAAGAAGCTCCTGGCCCCATAGCTTTGGCGTTGCCTTTGTAGCCATTTGGAGAGTGAACCAGTGGATGGAAGACACATCTCTTTCTCCATCTCTACTTCTCACTCTAACTCTGCCTTTCAAATAAATAAATACACCTTTTAAAAAAAAAAGGCATAATCTAATAAAATATAACTAGTCATGTGAAGCAGGATAATGAGAAAAAGAATTTGACTCCAAATTGACCCAGATGAAAAAATCTGTATAACTCTTTTAATCATTTTAATATTTAAAACTATGTCTGATATGATAAAAAAAAAAGAGCTACAATATTAAGTATTTTAAGCAAGCAAGGAAGAAATTCTAAAGATCAAACTGAACTTATACAAATAAAATAGGCAATGTCTGAAATTTAAAAATACATTAGATGCCCGGCTGCTCTACTTCCAATGCAGTGGAAGATGACCCAAGTGCTTGGGTCCCTGTACCCCCGTGGGAGACCCAGAGGAAGCGCCTGGCTCTTGGCTTTGGTATGAATGGCCCAGATCCACCTGTTGTGGCCATTTGGGGAGTGAACCAGTAGATGGAAGATTTTCTCTCTCACTCTATCTAAGTCCGCTTTCAAATACATTTATTTAAAAAATACAAAAAAACACACTAAATGGAATGAATGGCAGATTGGAAAGACATTGTCAAAGGAAAGTAAACTTGAAGATACAGGAATAAAACTATTTAAAAATAAAATACAGAGAAAAACACTGT
Organism: Sylvilagus floridanus; assembly: GCA_949820135.1. Classification (NCBI taxonomy): domain Eukaryota; kingdom Metazoa; phylum Chordata; class Mammalia; order Lagomorpha; family Leporidae; genus Sylvilagus; species Sylvilagus floridanus. The sequence goes on from OX463244.1 coordinate 106,215,761, forward strand.
AGAAAAAAAGAAAAGGTGAGCCTTAAGACAACTCCAGGAAGCCTAAAATTTGTACTTGATCTTCCCCTAGGAGCTGGCACTGTGGCATATCGGGTAAAGCTGCTGCCTGCAATGCTGGCATCCCATATGGGCCCTGGTTTGAGTCCTGGCTGTTCCACTTCCGATCCGACTCTCTGCTATGGCCTGGGAAAGCAACAGAAGATGGCCCAAGTCCTTGGGCCCCTGCACCTAAATAGGAGACCTGGAAGAAGCTCCTGGCTCCTAGCTTCGGATCAGCACAGCTCCGGCCACTGTGGTCATCGGGGGAATGAACCAGCGGATGGAAGACTTCTCCCTCTCCCTCTCTGCCTCTGCCTTTCTGTAACTCTGCCTTTCAAATAAATAAATAAATCTTGGGGGAAAAAAAAAAAAGATTCCCTAAAGGAGAGGGGCTATAACCAAAAAAAAAAAAAATTCAGAAATAATGGCTAAAAACTTTCCAAATTTAATCAAAACTATAAATTCACAGATCCAAGATGCTCAATACAACTCAAGCACAAGAAAGAAACAAAAGTACATTAAGGCCCACCATCATTATCAAATTGCTTGAAAGGAGTGACAAAGAAAAATCTTTAAAGTAGCTACTTGCTATGTCAGCATCCCATAGTTCAAGTCTGGCTGCCTTCTTTTTTTTTTTTTTTTTTTTTTTTTGACAGGCAGAGTGGACAGTGAGAGAGCAAGGCAGAGAGAAAGGTCTTCCTTTTGCCATTGGTTCACCCTCCAATGGCCACCACAGCCAACGTGCTGCGGCCGGCACACCAGGCTGATCCGAAGCCAGGAGCCAGGTGCTTCTCCTGGTCTCCCATGGGGTGCAGGGCCCAAGCACTTGGGCCATCCTCCACTGCCCTGCTCCACAGCAGAGAGCTGGACAGGAAGAGGGGCAACCAGGACAGAATCCGGCACCCCGACCGGGACCTGAACCTGATGTGCCAGCGCCGCAGACAGAGGGCTGGCCCAAGTCTGGCTGCCTTCTAATTGGGGAGCAAAGGCAAACTCTTCAGGTATTATCAGGTACAGACCTTTAGAAAGGTCTTAATTTCCTGATCCTCAACTTCCATAAGAACTCCTTACTAAAACCAATGTGCAAAGAAAGGACGTGCCTGGGCACGTTCATAGCACTTGTATTTATGGCAGTCAAAATTGAGTAATAACCCAATGACCAATAATAGATGAGTGGACAAATTACGGTATAGACCCAGAATGGAATATCACCAAGAAAAAAGAAATAGATTTCTGACACATACACCCAAAGCATCTATTGCAGCTGGCACAGTGGCGTAGCGGGTAAAGCCGCTGCCTGCTGTGCCAGCATCCTATATGGACACAGTTTGAGTCCCAGCTGCTCCACTTCCAATCCAGCTCTCTGCTGTGGCCTGGGAAAGCAGTAGATGATGGCCCCATTCCTCAGACCACTGTACCCGCGTGGGAGATCCAGAAGACGCTCCTCGCTCCTGGATTTGGATTGGTGCAGCTCCAGGCATTGCGGACAACTGGGGAGCGAACAAGCAGATGGAAGACCTCTCTCTCTCTCTCTCTGCCTTACCTCCTCTGTGTAACTCTAACTTTCAAATAAGTAAATAAATAAATCCTTTTTAAAAAGTATCAATAATTATGCTGAGATGGGCTGTTGTTGTGGTACAAGTTAAGCCACTCCTTGCAACACTGACAGCCTATTTCAGAGTACCATTTCAATCCCTGCTGCTCCACATCCCATCCAGCTTCCCATTACTGCACCTGGGAAGGCAGTGAAGGATGGCCCCCAGTGCTTGGGCACCTGACACACATATGGGAGACCAGGATGGACTGTCTGTCTCCTGGCTTCTGCCTGGCCCATTGTGGCCATTCGGGGAGTGAACCAGTGGATGGAAGATCTTTGTCTCTCTCTCTGTTGTTCTGCCTTTCAAATAAATAAATAAATAAATAAATAAATAAATCCTTTAAAAAATGATTGTGCTGAGTAAAGGAAACCAGACACCATCCCCACCCCACAAAGAATATGTGCTGCATGATTCCATGCCCCCAAAAGAGCAGAAAATACAAACCGATCTACAGTAACAGAAAGTAGGTTAGTAGCTGCCTGGGGAAAGAGGAACAAGCAGGAGGGCAGAACTGCAAAGGATCGGGAAACATTGGGGAGAAAGGTTATAGGTTCTCTATCTTACTTGTCGGGGTGGTTTTCTGAGTACCAACACTCACTACACTGCAAGATTCAGTTTTTTTAATTTGGGCAGCTACTATTAGAGTTATAGACAGTGAGAGAGAGAGAGAGAAAGGTCTTCCTTCCATTGGCTCACTCCCCAATGGCCGCTACGGCCAGTGCTGCGCTAATCCGAAGCCAGGAGCTTCTTCCTGGTCTCCCATGCGGGTGCAGGAGTCCAAACACTTGGGCCATCCTCCACTGCCCTCCCGGGCCATGGCAGAGAGCTGGACTGGAAGAGGAGCAACCAAGACTAGAACCCGGCGCCCATATGGGATGTCGGCGCCACAGGTGGAGGATTAACCAAGTGAGCCACAGCACCAGCCCCCTGTAAGATTTTAATATGTATAGTTTGCTCTGTGCCAATTAAACCTCAATAAAGCTTTGTTTAAAAAGTGAAATAAAGGAGGCTGGCAGGTAAAGCTGCCTCCTGCAGTGCTGGCATCCCATGTGGGCACCAGTTCGAGTCCCGGCTGCTCCACTTCTGATCCAGCTCTCTGCGATAGCCTGGGAAAGCAGCAGAAGATGGCCCAAGTCACTGGGCCCCGGCACCTGCATGGGAGACCTGGAAGAAGCTCCTGGTTCCTGGCTTTGGATCAACCCAGCTCCGGCTGTTGCAGCCATTAGGAGAGTGACCCAGTGGATACAAAAAGTCACTCTCACTCTTTCTCTCTTTCTCTCTGTATCTGCCTCTCTGTAACTCTGCCTTTCAAATAATAAATAAATAAATCTTTTTAAAAAAAGGTGAAATAAAGACATGGAAAACCTGAATTAATTCATTATCAGAAGACCTCCACTACAAGAAATATTAAAGGAAGTTCTTTAAGCAGAAGAAAATTACATCTATTAAAAAATTAGATTGGCATGGGGTATTTAGATATGCTTGTTTTTATTGCTGTTGATTTTCAGGTTTGGAGCCATAATTTTGTTATCTAAATTAGTGAAGCAACCCTGAACAGACATTGAACCAGAAGGTTTCCCCCTCATTTTTTCTGATATCACTACCACTGTCAGTATATGGTATGAGTGATCTATTTTACGTCTCAACACATCAGCTAAAATTACACAAGACCAAAGATATCTGGAAAATATCATATAAGGGACGCATGTTTGTTGCTATTCTACGTCATAGAGCCGGCCCCCACAGTTCTTTTTATTTATGTCCTGATGGCTTCAGTAGGTGAGACATGCATATTTCAAATGAGTATAAGCACTCTCTGACATACGGAGAATGGAATGTTTCTGAATTCTTGGAAGTTAAAGTTCTTGACTTGCATTATAAGATTTGATATGTTCCTACAGGGAAAGACTGAGCTTTTTCTGGGTCTCTCACACAGGTGCAGGGGCCCAAGAAGTTGGGCCATCTTCCACTGCCTGGGAAAACCCAGGCCATAGCAGAGAGTTGGATTAGAAGCAGAGCAGCCGGGACAGACCGGTCCCCATATGGGATGTCAGTGCTGCAAGCTGGGGCCTTAACCCACTGTGCCACAGCACCAGCCCCTTTAAATATATCATCAAAAAAAGAAAAGAAAAGAAAAAGTAGGTTAAAAAAGCAGGAGGAGCAGGTATTAAGCCTAGCAGTTAAGATGCCTACATCTATATCAAGGTATCTGGGCATAATTTCTGGTTTCAGTTCTTGACTCCAGCTTCCTGCCAATGCAAACACTGGGTAACAGCAGTGATGGTTCAAGTAACTGGACTCCTGCCAACAACATGGGAGACCTGGACTGGGTTCCCTGGCTCCTGGCTTTGGCTCCAGCCCAGCTCTCTCTTGGCTCTCCTTCTCAAATTAATAAATTTTTAGAAAATAATTATAAAGGCCGGCGCCGTGGCTCAACAGGCTAATCCTCCGCCTTGCGGCGCCGGCACACCGGGTTCTAGTCCCGGTCGGGGCGCCGGATTCTGTCCCGGTTGCCCCTCTTCCAGGCCAGCTCTCTGCTGTGGCCTGGGAGTGCAGTGGAGGATGACCCAGGTGCTTGGGCCCTGCACCCCATGGGAGACCAGGAAAAGCACCTGGCTCCTGGCTCCTGCCATCGGACGAGCGCGGTGCGCCGGCCGCAGCGCACCGGCTGCGGCGGCCATTGGAGGGTGAACCAACGGCAAAAGGAAGACCTTTCTCTCTGTCTCTCTCTCACTGTCCACTCTGCCTGTAAAAAAAAATAAATAAATAAAATAATTATAAAAAGCAGGAATTCTATTATTTGAGACTTCATGGGTGAACCTAGAGGATATTATGCTAAAGGAAGGCAGGCACAGAATAAAAAAATACATGAACTCACTTGTATGTGGAATCTAGAAAAGTCAAATTCAGAGCAGTAGAGAACAAAAGGATGGTTACCAGAGGCTGGGGCAAGAGACGGACAGAGGGGGTCCCTTGGTCACAGGGAATAAAGCTGCAGTGAAAGAGGAGGAGTAAGTTGTGGTGATCACTTGCACAGCACAGTGATTACAATAAAAAATGAAAAATTACAAAAAAAATTTCAAAATGGCTAAGCATGGATTTGAAATATTCTCACCATAAATAAATGATAAATACTTGAGATAGTGGACATGTTAGTTTGATTTAATCAATCTACAATGTATACATGTATCAAAACATCACATACAAAGATATACTCATTTTACTTATTTGAAAGGCAAAGTGACAGGGAAAAGGAGTGACAGAGAGAGACACAGAGTTATATTTTTTTAAAATAAGATTTATTTATCTGAAAGTCAGAGTAGCAGACGGAGAGATTCTTGATCCATTGGTTCACTCCCCAAATGGCCGCAACAGCCAGGGCCGGGCAAGGAAGAAGCCAGGAGCTTCTTCCGGGTCTCCCACGTGGGTGGTAAGGCCCAAGGACCTGGGTCATCTTCCACTGCTTTTCCCAGGCCATTAGCAGAGAGCTGGATCAGAAGCAGATCAGTGGGGACTCAAACAAGCACCCACAAGGATGCAGGCATCACAAGTGGTGGCTTTACCCAGCAGACCGCAATGCCGGCCCTTCAAACATATGCTCATATAATGACCATTTGTCAAAACTCAAATGAACCTTCTTAAAAAGGAAAACTAAAGAGTCTATTAATTAAAAAATAAAAGTCACATTTGTCATTCCTCAATTACCACAAAAGAGTATACTGGAAAGGGCAGAGGATACAATGGTTACAAAATTACTATTCATTTTAAAATGTTTAGTTTGATTAAGTAGATCAGTTATTCAACATCTAAACAATTCAGTAAAACCGGTTTTGAATAAGAAAAACAGCCACTTGTTTTAAATCGGTTTAAAGAGATGAAATAAGCTTATGATCTTTATTTGCTCTGACACAAAATACCACAATTAAATGCTATGAAAAGAGCAGTATCAAAAATAAACAAGGTAAGAAGGATCTCACGGAAATGAACAGACCAGAACGGAGAATTTAACCTTTTACTCGATGAGGGCAAAGGCTGTAGCTCACAGTTTCCCCTAGAAAATTAGAATTCTTAACAGCTCTTCAGGAAGAATGAACTATGAACTGAGTAAAACAGCTTCATCCAAGAACTAATTTACCATGTGAACTGTAAACTAAAATATGCTATTAGTTTATGAAAAAAAACCAGCATAAACAACAACTCTGAATACCCAAGTCTCCAATAACTGAAGTAAAACTAAACCATACAGAGGCTTGCTACTAGTCTTTTGCACAATTCACAAAATTTTTTTTTGACAAGCAGAGTGGACAGTGAGAGAGACAGAGAGAAAGGCCTCCCTTTTCTGTTGGTTCACCCCCCAATGGCCACTGCGGCCGGCATGCTGCGGCCGGTGTACCGCGCTGATCCAAAGCCAGGAGCCAGGTGATTCTCCTGGTCTCCCATGTGCGTGCAGGGCCCAAGGACCTGGGCCATCCTCCACTGCACTCCCAGACCACAGCAGAGAGCTGGACTGGAAGAGAAGCAACCGGGACAGAATCTGGCGCCCTAACGGGACTAGAACCCGGAGTGCCGGTGCCGCAGGTGGAGGATTAGCCTATGTGGCGCCAGCCACAAGTATAATTTTTTAAGTGTTTACTTATTTATTTGAAAGGCAGAGTGAGAGAGAGAGACAGAAAAAGAGATCTTCCATCTGCTGCTTCATCTCCCAGATGGCTACAACAGCCAAGGCTGGGCCAGGCCAAGTCAGGAAGCAGAAAGTCCATCCTGGTCTCCTGCATAGGTTGTAGGGACCATCTTCCACTGCATTCCCACGGCACATCAGCAGGGAGCTGGGTGGGAAGCAGAGCAGCTGGTATTCAAGCCTTCGCCACAACACTGGCCCCACACAAGCTTTTTTTTTTTTTTTTTAAAGCACTCTAGTGTTGAGTACAAGCTCTAGGTACCAGAGCTCCATAGTGTGGTGAGGAGGCGGAAGACAAGATCTTTGCTATCATGCAATAAGAAAGTTTCCTGAGGTGGGCATTCAGCCTAGCGGTTAAGATGTCTGGGCCCACAATGGAGTGCTTGGGTTTGAGTCTTGACTCCAGCTTCCTGCTAACGCAAACCCTGGGAGGCAGTAGTGACAGCTCAAGTAACTGGTTTCCTGTCACCTATGTGGGAGACCCAGATTGATTCCCCCGCTTCTGTCTTAGACCGGACCCAGAATCAGCCCCTGTGGACATCTCAGCAGTGAACCAGTGGATGGGGAGCTCGCTCTCTCTCTCACTCACTTTCTACCTGTCTGATTAAGAAAAATGTAGAGTAAGAAGATACAAAAAGGATAAAAAAGGCTCATTGAAGGACATGACATTTGGGTGACGATCAGAATAACACAGTCATGTACAATCCAGGAACAGAATTCTGCCACCAAAGACAACACAAAGTGCAGAGGAACCATACAAAATTTTAGTGTATTATCCCTAAACCAAGTTTTCACAATATAAAGAGGTATCCAGTGATTACTGTGTGAGTACAGCTTGAAAAACCAATGATTGAATAAAACCTTAAGTAGCAAATAAATAGTATGAAATGATCAGGACAGGATTAAACAAGAATGACATTATTTCAGGATAAAACATCTTATGAAATGCTAAGCATACGCTATGCATTGTGTTAAATTATAGTCTCATTTTCAAGCTGAAGACATATTTGAGATAACCACATTTATAATTAACCATATTTAAACTGATCTTGTGATACAGTAAGTAAAAAAATGGCTGAATCAATGAAGACACTCAATCTTCTTCATGAAAAGTATAAAACCTAAAATACCAAACCAGCACTTCAATTGCTGGATTTGCACAAATGTTAATGACTCATAATATCTGAAACTGGTGAGGGCAAGAGTGAAGGATAGCATTCTTTTTTCTAGTTATGTCATAAATAGATTTAACATTTTTTAAAATGAGTTTTTCTAATTAATAATGTATATGTTTACGGTGTGAGTTTTTTTTCTTTTTAAATATTTTATTTATTTATTTGAGAGGTAGAGTTACAGACAGTGAGAGAGACAGAAAGGTCTTCTGTTCGTTGGGTCACTCCCCAAATGGCTGCTACGGCCGGAGTTTCACTGATCTGAAGCCAGGAGCTTCTTCTAATCTCCTACAGGGGTGCAGGGGCCCAAGGACTTGAGCCATGTTCTACTGCTTTGCCAGGCCACAGCAGAGAGCCGGATTGGAGGAAGAGCAGTCAGGACTAGAACCAGCACCCATATGGGATGCTGGCACTGCAGGCAGAGGATTAACCTGCTGTGCCACCACGCCAGCACTGTTTTTTTTTTTTCTTAGATTTATTTTATTTATTTCAAAGAGAGAGAGAAGTACAGAGAGAGAGAGAGAGAGGTCTTCCATCTGCTGGTTCACCTCCCAAACAGCCGCAAAGCCAGACCTAAGCCAATCCAAACTCAGGAGCTTCTTCTGGGTCTCCCACATAGGTACAGGGGCCCGAGAACTTGAGCCATCCTCTGATGCTTTCGCAGGCACATTAGCAGAGGCTGGATTGGAAGTGGAGCAGCCGGGACTCAAACCAGCACCCATATGGGCTACTGGTGCTGTAGGCCAGGGCAGTGCGCCAGATGCTATGGTATATAGTTTTGATACATGCATACATTACAGAATGCTAAACCAAGCTAATATTTATGCATTACATCACATTCTTATCATAAGGCTTAACTTTAAAATAAAGATTTATTCATTTATTTGAAAGAGTTACACAGAGAGAGAAGGAGAGGCAGAGAGAGAGAGAGAGGTCTTCCATCCGCTGGTTCACTCCCCAATTGGCCACAATGGCCAGAGCTGTGCTGATCTGAAGCCAGGAGCCTGGGCTTCTTCTGGGTCTCCCACGCGGGTGCAGGGGTCCAAGGACTTGGGCCATCTTCTACTGCTTTCCTAGGCCATAGCAGAGAGCTAGATCGAAGTGAAGCAGCCATGACTTGAGCCAGCACCTATGTGATGCCGGCACTGCAGGTGGCGGCTTTACCCGCTATGCCACAGCACTGGCCACAAGGTTTAGCTTTTTTAAAGCTACCAATTTTTTTTTTATGATGAATTCTCAGAACATGAACGTTCTGCAAATTTGCTACACAGAGGGCGGGCATTCTGGAAGCAGGTAAAGCTACTTGTGACACTGGCATCCCCCACCAGGGTGCTGGTTTGAGTCCCAACTTTTTTGCTTCTAATCCAGCTCTTGGCTAATGTGCCTAGGAAGGCAGTTCTTTGGGCCTGCCACCTACATGGAAGACCTTGGAGAAGCTCCTGGCTCCTGGCTTCAGCCTGGCCCAGTCCTGGCCATTGTAGACATTTGAGGAATGAACCAGCAGATGGAAGATCTCCATTCTTTCTCTGTCACTCTGCCTTTCAAATAAATAAAACTTTTAAAAAAATGCATTTGATTTTACCTATAGTTTGGAACTAGGATAATGTCTCTCTAGAGCTCTTTATACTCATATCAGGGAAAACAGAAATGACATCAAATATCATGGCATTCTTTAATATGAAATTCTGGGGTGGGCATTTAGTGCAGCAGTTAAGACACTGCTTAGGGGTTAGGGATGCTATTCAGTATGGTAAACCACTGCTTGGGAAGCTCACATCCCACATCAGAGGGACTTGGATTGAAACCACTTCTGTTCCTGTTTCCTGCTAATGTGCTTTGGAGGCAGAAGATGATGACCAAAATACTTCAGTTCCTACCACTCTCATGAGAGACCCAGATGGCATTTCTGGCTCTTGATTTTGGCTTGGCCTGGACCCAGCAATTGTGGGTATTTAGGGAGTAAACCAACAGATGGAAGACATCTCTCTTACCCTCTTTCTCTGTCACTCTGCCTTTCAAATAAATAAACCTTTAAAAAAAAATCACTTGGGATGCCTATATCCCAGACTGAAGTAACTTGGTTCAAGTCTCAACTCCACTCCTAACTCCAGCAAGTGATGGCTCATGTGCCTGGGTGCCAGCCACCCATATGAGTTTCAAGTTCCTAGTTTTGGTCTGACCCAGACACAGCTATTGCACGTATTTGCAGAGAGAATAAGGGAATGAAAGCTAGCACTTGTGTTTGCTCACTCTCTCTCTCTCAAATAAAATAAATTTTAAAATGAAATTCTATTTGTATTACAATTAATAGAAAACCATTACACAAACGTAGTGTCTTGAAGTTACCTTTTAACTGCACATCAGTGGCATTCTATCATGTAAAATAAAGTTTTAATGTAGTTTGCAAAGACTTTCAGGATCTATTCCTGTGCTTCTCAAATTTTAATATTTATACAACTCACCTGTTGAACAAAACTTAGACTCTGATTCTGTGAGGGGTCTGAGAATCCCCACTGCTAATAAATGCCTCAGATCACCTTTTTAGTAGCAAGAATCAAGGCTAAGTTCAAACCTCCTAACTCCCCACACTTAAGATTTAGTGAGTTACTGTTCTTCCCCACTCAACACAGTCCTCGTATTTCTGTGTCTTTCTATCCCTTATTCTTCAGTCTATATAGTCTCCACCTCAAAAAATGTTACCATTTTAGGTTGGTTCAAACACTGCAGATATTTCAGGCAGATGTAGGTGTTGCTTACTGTGTGTTCTTTGAGGCCCTTATGCATTTATGTTTCAGAATTTATCATGCGTTACACCCATATCCTCCTCTCTATCAGACTATGAGTTTGAGGATAGGAAATGTCTATCCTTACAACAGAGATTCAATAAATACTTTCCGATTGCAAGCCACTAAAGGTACCAAACTTATGCCATTACTTTGAAATAATGGTTATCACAATCTCTTTAATTCCATAACATTTTCTTAAGACAAGATTCAATAAAAAAAAGTCTCAAATTAAAATATGACAATACTTCTACTCAAAGTTAACTATTCTGCTTCATGAGATGTTTACCTTCCTGCTGAAGAAAGGTTAATTTCACATCATTTTGGAGCAAAAAGAACAAAATGACAATTGTACAATTTGACACTCTTTTTTAAAGAAAAAATAGGAATGGCATTAAATTTCCAATATATCTTTCCTCTTAAATTTATTAGGATTTTATTATACTTTTAAAACAAGTGACAGAGCAGTATCTTACATCGAAAGTTTTATGACTCACCTTCCTCATCTATCCATTTCATGGTAAAAAGCTGTTCATTGTCGAAAGAACACATATCTCGAACCTCACTGCAAAGGCCTTCAAAGGAGATGGAAGGTTCAAAATGTGTTATCATGATATCCCTGAAAAACCAAAGGAGTTTGAAAATGGTTAACACCAACAATGTTCTACATACTACTGAATGCCTGCCAATTTAATGGGACTTCAGCTGTTTTGTGTGTAAACAGCATGCATTGCTGCTTCTTCCAGTAAACCAACTCTGTAAAGTAAAAATACAGATATTAACCTTAATTTGATCTCTCCTCACTCGGGAAGTCCACGCTAGGTGCTCTAAGAGATGTGAGATCCGCTTTAATGTCAATTGTCAGAGGCTTACTCCTTTGTGAAGCATTCTACTCTGCAGGAGAACAGCACCACTGAGGAGCTCCCTCCCTACATCTGATTGAAATGTCTCAGATCCACCTCTCAAAAAGTCTATCTTTCATCCAAGAGATGGCCCTTCTGCCATGCTGTCACCATTGGTCTTGACTTCCACAGACTATTCACTCAAGAGTCTTTTAATCATTATTTCTATGGCAGGATTGCAAGATCTCAAACCTCCATTTTCACTTCTTCCCAAAAATGATTTAAATTCCTCATATTTTAAGGTAGGTTCCCTGGGGCCGGTGCTGTGCTGCAGTAGGTTAACGTCCTGGCCTGAAGTGCCAGGACCCCATATGGGCGCCAGTTTGAGTCCCAGCTGCTCCACTTCCAATCCAGCTCTCTGCTATGGCCTGGGAAAGTAGTAGAAGATGGCCCAAGTCCTTGAGCTTCTGTACCTGCATGGGAGACCCAGAAGAAGCTCCAGGCTCCTGGCTTCAGATTGGTGCAGCTCTGGCTGTTGCAGCCATCTGGGGAGGAACCAGTGGATGGAAGACCTTTCTCTTTCTCTTTCTCTTTCTCTCTCTCTCTCTCTCTCTCTCAGCCTCTCCTCTCTCTATGTAACTCTGACTTTCAAATAAATAAATCTTTTTTTAAAAAGATAGGTTCCCCAAAAACATAGGAAGAGGCACAGATGTAGATTTCCTTTGGATTAGTGCCACCAAACAGCAACAATTATTTAATTAAATTTACCTAGAAGCTAGCTATTCAGTAAGATTTAAAATTGTAACAAGTATTTTAAAATAGTTGCCTAGGGTTTCCTCCAAAGAGCCATGAGAAGGCTCTCCTATAAGGTAATCTCCATTCAGCGGCCACAGCGTTGTTTTTGACTGTTTAAGATTCACTTACAGGAGGGGCTGGCGCTGTGGCACAATAAGTTAATCCTCTGCCTGCAGTGCCGGCATCCCATTTAGGCATTGATTCTATTCCCGTCTGCTCCTCTTCTGATCCAGCTCTCTCTGCTATGGCCTAGGAAAGCAGAAGATGGCCACTGCAGGCATTTGGGGAGTGAACCAGTGGATAGAAGACCTCTCGATGTCTCCACCTCTCTCTTTAGTGCTTTCAAATAAATAAAATGAATCTTCAAAATTGTTTTTTTTTTTTTTTTGACAGGCAGAGTGGACAGCGAGAGAGAGAGACAGAGAGAAAGGTCTTCCTTTTGCCGTTGGTTCACCCTCCAATGGCCGCCGCGGTCGGCGCGCTGCAGCAGGCGCACCGCGCTCATCCGATGGCAGGAGCCAGGTGCCAGGTGCTTTTTCCTGGTCTCCCATGGGGTGCAGGGCCCAAGCACTTGGGCCATCCTCCACTGCACTCCTGGGCCACAGCAGAGAGCTGGCCTGAAAGAGGGGCAACCGGGACAGAATTCGGCGCCCCAACCGGGACTAGAACCCGGTGTGCCGGCGCCACAAGGCAGAGGATTAGCCTGTTGAGCCACGGCATCGGCCTTCAAAATATTTTTTGCCAAAAAAAAAAAAAAATTTATTTATTTGAAAGAGTTGCAGAGAGAGAGTGACTGAGAGAGGTCTTCCGTCCAGTGGTTCACTCCCCAAGTGGCCCCAGAGGCCACGGCTGAGGTGAGGGTAAGCCAGGAGCTTCATGTAGGTCTCCATGTGGATGGCAGGGGCCCAAGTACTTGGGTCATCTTCAGCTACTTGTCCCAAGCCATTAGCAGAGGAGCTGGATAGGAAGTGGAGCAGCCAGGACAGGAACCTGTGCCCATTTGGGATGCTGGCATAGCAGGCTGCAGCTTTACAGGCTATGCCACAGTGACAGCCTCCTACAATGATTCTTTCAAATGCAAGACAGAGATAAAATGACTTAATTTTAACTTACATAACGATCCCTATGTTAGATTCTGCACTAAGTGTCTTGACTTTTTTAAAAAACAAATAGTCTCTAATCCTCCACCTGTGGCGCTGGCACACCAGGTTCTAGTCCCGGTCGGGTTGCCGGATTCTGTCCCGGTTGCTCCTCTCCCAGTCCAGCTCTCTGATGTGGCCTGGGAGTGTAGTGGAGGATGGCCCAATTCCTTGGGCCCTGCACCTGCATGGGAGACCAGGAGGGGCATCTGGCTCCTGGCTCAGATCAGCACGGTGAGCAGGACGCAGCGCACTGGCCGCAGCAGCCATTGGGGGGTGAACCAATAGAAAAGGAAGACCTTTCTCTCTGCCTCTCTCTCACTGTCCACTCTGCCTGTCAAAAAAAAAAAAAAATAGCCTCTTTATTTTTAAAGCTAGCCTCTTTATTTTTAAAGCTTGCTTTCCTTTTTTCTTCCCCTCCTTTCCTCCCTTCCTCTCTTTGAAACACAGAATGACAGAGGGAGAGGGAGAGACAGAGACAGATCTTCCATCCACTTGTTGGTTCCCTCTCCAAATGCTCACAAACAGCCAGGGCTGGGCCAGGCCAAAGATAGGAGCTGGCAACTCCACACTTCAGGACTTCCATGTGGGTGGCTGGTACCAAACTACTTGAGCCATCACCCACTACCTCCCAGGGTGCATATTAGCAGGTAACTGGATTGCAAATGAAGATAGGACTTGAACTCCGGCATTTGGATATGGGAGGCAGGCACCCCAAACGTGACTTAGCCAGCTTCACCACAATGCCCACCACAAATTACTTATTTATTTGGACAATGGGAGAGACAGACTGAGCCCGCAACTGCTGGTTCATTTCTCAAATACCTGCAGAGTCTGCATTGGCAGGAAGCTGGAAGTAGGAGCCAGAGATGGGCATGGAACCTGTCCCTCTGACATGAGACATGGGCATCTTAAGGGGTAGAAACATCTCCTGCCCCTTCCTCTGTTTTAACTTTTTCAAAGGCCTCACTTGTCATGCAGAGGAAGATCCGAAGTCTCTAGGAGGGTCTACAAGACCTAGTATAAACTGGTTCTGCCTACCTCTCCTACCACTGGATAAACAGATGTGTACAGTGCACCATCTATCCCAAGGAGACCGTTAAGCTTAATGAAAGCAGAATTTGGTTTTTCTTCACTACATTCTTAGTGCCCAATGCAGTGTCTATCACAAAAAGAGTATGCAAGAAATAAGTAAACGGAGGAAAGCAAGGAAATAGCATGATGTTATGAATTGTGATTAGATGTGGATAGTTGGGACACAGAATAGGAAACAAGGAATCAAAAATTTTAGCCAACTGCAAAAACAAACTATAATTGTATTCTTTAAGAGCTACAGAAGGTAAACAGAGAGACAAGCGGGCAGAGAAATTAAATGGTCATTCTTGGTTATCATTGTCTCCCTGAACATCTCTCTCTCTCTCTCTCTCTCTCTTTTTTTTTTTTTTTTTTTTGGCAGGCAGAGTTAGACAGTGAGAGAAAGAGAGACAGAGAGAAAAGGTCCTTCTTCCATTGGTTCACCCCCCCCCCCCAATGGCCACTACGGTTGGTACGCTGCACCGATCTGAAGCCAAGAGCTAGGTGCTTCCTCCTGGTCTCACATGCAGGTGCAGGGCCCTAGGGCTTGGGCCATCCTCCACTGCCTTCCCGGGCCACAGCAGAGAGCTGGACTGGAACAGGGGCAACAGGGACAGAATCTGGTGCCCCGACCGGGATTAGAACCCAGGGTGCCGACGTTGCAGGCAGAGGATTAGCCAAGTGAGCCGCGGCACCAGCCCTAGCTCTCTTTCTAATCTAAACACTTAAGTTCTTTCTTGTCTTCAATCACAAGATATTCTTTACATCTTCCTTAATATTATTTAATTCTCTCTCTGAAACCCAATTCACATTTAATGTTTGAACTATTATCTCTAGAGATCTCCTAAATCTGTAATTTCAACTCTGTGTGGTATCTAAGACTCAAAATAATCTGGCTCTAATTTCAATTTTCAACTGGATTCCACTACTGGCAACATGAATACTCTACTTTCAGAAAACTAATTCACTCAGAATCCCACACATTAAGATCCTGATTATAAAAATGAAATCCTTGCCCATCCCATATGGGCGCCGGTTCCAGTTCCAGCTGCTCTTCTTTCGATCCAGCTCTCTGTTATGGTACGGGAAAGCAGTGGAAGATGGCCCAAGTGCTTGGCCCCTGCACCTGCATGGGAGACCTGTAAGAAGCTCCTGGCTTCAGATCAGCACAGCTACAGCCAAGGCAGGCATTTAGGGAGTGAACCAGCAGATAGAAGACCTTTCTGTCTCTCCCTCTCACTTATGAAAAAAAAAAAAAAAGAAAAGAAATCCTGGGGCTATCATGGAGCAGCAGGTTAGGCTGCCACCTGCAACATCAGCATCCCATATCAGAATTCCCAGTGCAGGTCCCAGTTTCTCTGCTTCCAATCCAGCTTCCTGCTGATACACCTGGGAAAGCAGCTGAGGATGGCCTAAATATTTGTGCCCCTTCTACCCTGTGAAAGTCCTGGATGGAGTTCCAGGCTCTTGCCATTTGTGGCTATTTGGGGAATGAACCAGAGGATGAAAGATATCTCTTTCTGTCTCTCTCTCTCTCTCTGTAACTCTGCCTTTCAGATAAAAAAATTTTTAAACAAGTCAAATCCTGACTTTTTTTCTACTTAAAGAAGATAATGGGAGGAATTACTTTCATTTTTTTCATGTGAAGGTTCATTTTTATTAACCTGACACATAAAAGTCTGAATACTTAATCATCTGCCAGAGTCTAAAGATGGGGATTGTTGACTTTGGTAACTAAAATGTCTGAGTTGCTCATTCAAAAGCAATAGTTGTTTAGTTGTTTAGTTGCAGTTCAAAAAGTACCAACAAGGCATTATGGTTAGTGGGACATTCATACCTTTTTGATAAATGGTATTAAACAAAGCTAATGAGAAGATTTTGTAGATGAGGCCTGAGAGTGAATTGTATGCCAAGCACACACAGATCGTCTCACCTTCACAGAGGAAGGTGCTGCTACCTGATGGGCACAGGCCATTTTGACATCAGCGAGTCATGAAAATGCAATAACTAAAACTCTCAGGTGAGAACTTTAAAGAATACTTTTTTATAAAAATTTATTAACTAAAAACTGAAACAGATCGAAATGAACTATGAGACACAGAAATATCATTTGTAAGGTATACAATCAACACATGGAAAAATCCAGTGATGTTTAAAAATGTAAGATTAATTCTTTTTATGGAGTTCCTCTACTTGCATTCTCCAATAGAGAGAATGGTGCTTTCATTTCAGGGATTCTGTAGCCTTGGCAAGATCCTCCTTTAACCTGTTGTACTCCTCCATGTCAAAATGTTACTGCTTTGATTTATTATGGAAAAACTGAAAAAAAACTTGTCTACTCCTAACACCCGAGGAAGTATAATTCTGTCGAGTAACTATAAGGTTTGCAAAAAAAGACCATGGAATCTGCATATGTGATGAACTGTGACCGGCTCCATGATATCCCAGGAGTACACCCACCCAGGGATCCAGGCCATCACCCTGCCCTGAACAGACAGCAGTGCTAATCCCACAAGAGCCCGCTGGTTTTGGCTTCTGAAAATGCTTTGATTCTAGCTTTCACCTATGCAAGGGCTGCAGCTGTTTCTTCAGGTGGTCGACTTTCTCCAGTAAATGGTGTTCTTTCTTTTGCTGCAAAACTGTGAACAACCTGTGGACCAAGGATTTCACGTTTTCCATCTCAGTGGTGTGTTCATTATTTAGATGTTCTTTCTTGGGGCACTACACATCATATGCTATTTTATTAATGACAAGTTTAAAATCTTTCATTAGCAAAATTTCCATCAAGGTGGAAGCTGGAATCTCACTGCCATCTGCTGCAGCTGTGACACCTTTGTCTTCACTCTGTAGGTCCTGAAGGAATGAACCCACTGTTGACAATACTGGTTTGACTACAACTTGACAGTGCTCTGTTCTGGAGGGCAAAGTAAGTGTTATCAAAGGAAGGCCATGTCGATGATTAATCGTTACTTCATCAGGTGGCATCTGTACTACAAAGATATTCCTGGTAGTCTTCAGATCTCCATAGTGCTTCACACACAAAACCTGGGGTGGCAGCTGCATGGCCTCGGGATCTGGGGGTCGATGGCAGCAGCAGGTGTCACAGCCAGCAACCCCTGGGGGGCTCCCATTAGCGTCAGCAATGCATCCTCCTGGAGCGGCTGGAAGCAGGTACTGGTCGTGGTAATTTAATAGGTAATTCAATATCAACTTCTATTAAACTTGTTAAATCACACAAGCCCAGTGTTCTATACATCTAAACCTGAAAACACATATCATAGATTGCATCTTGTGTTAACTCTTCATATACTGATAACATATATTTAAATTACAAGCAACTAGAAGACAAAACTTAGACTTTTTAAACACATTCACATAACTAATCAAGAACTCAAATATTTCTTGACTGAATGCAGAATACTTTCTATGAAAAATACTGTCTGACAAATATTGTATATTTTTCCCAATAAACACTACAGTATACTTAAGTTCTAAGTGTTTAAATAAATTGTAAGTTATTTAACCTTCACAGTAACTGTCAAACTAGACATACTCATCTCATTTTACAAATTTAAAAATCAAGGCACAAAAGCATATTTGTCAGAGTCTCACATCTAGGAAGTGGAATGAGTTCAAAAGCCAATCTCTGGCACTGTGGCATAGTGGGTAAAGCCGTCACCTGCAGTGCCAGCATCCCATAAGAGCACCAGTTCGAGATCCGGCTGCTCCACTTCCAATCCAGCTCTCTGTTATGGCCTGGGAAAGCTGTAGAAGATGGCCCAAGTCCTGGGGCCCCTGCACCCACGTGGGAGACCTGGAGGAAGCTCCTGTTTCCTAGCTTCGGATCAGCACAGATCTAGCCATTGCAGCCAATTGGGGAGTGAACCAGCGGATGGAAGACCTCTCTCTCTCTCTCTCTGCCTCTCCTCTCTCTGTATAACTCTTTCAAATAAATTAAAAAAAAAAAAAAGCCAGTCTCTTAGGAACACTTGTGACGGACACTGTGATCTTGATGTAGGTGAGGCAGGGAGTCCGGAAGGGATAAGAAGCTAAGGACTGCCAACACCCAAGCCATGTGCACCGCCCAGTCCTGCCACCCTCCATGCTGATTCAACACTGCTAAAGACTCATTCTTCATCACACAGCCGCATCTCACTTTCCATTCAGCTCCATGACACCTCTCTGGAGACCACCACTGCATTGCAGGCCCACACCAAACTCCATCTCTTCTGGATCTCTAATCAGGTGCTGTACCAACTCCACCCTGGAGGAGGATGCCCCCAGCTTGGGTGGGGACAATTCTCTCCAAAGGTTGCCTGCACTCATGCCTGAGTATAGGCTTTTTGCCTTTCCATAAATTCAGTTCTTCTGTTCCCCTCTACCTACAACTCCTGGTTATATTATTATGGTGCAAAGATAATAATCTGGACTAAGTTTAGCTGGTGGTCTCTATAAGCCCAGCCAGGGTTCTGGATCTCCACAACATAATTTGGGGGTGGGATTCTCATTCCCACAACAATATGCCCTTCCACATCTTCCATCCCACCCTCAGAATCACCCAAAAACAATGAAGGACTTATTGTCTCTATTGGTGGCAGTGCTGCTATGAGATATTCCTCAGCTGTCCATGCTCTTCAGAGATGTGACTCCACCTCTACACACACCCCTCCCTGCAGTAACCCAGAACCAATGACTGATAGAATGTGGGGCTACAAAAGCCCTGGAAGCAACTCAACAACACCCTAAAGTGTCAGCTCATCTCCAGAACTCCCTGGACTGTCAACTGAGATTTCTGCTTAGACTTGAGGCTGCTTGATTTGTTTGCCCAACCTTTTGCTATGGTTTGAAGGTGTGTACCTTCTAAAATTCATGCTGAAATGTAATCCCCATTGTGATGGTTTTAAGAGGCAGGGCTTGTGGTTAGCTGTGGTGGAATGAGAAGGCCATGCCAAGATGGCCACTGGCAAGCGAGCATCAGTTACTCAGGAATGGCTTTGAAACCCACCTGGCAACGGAGCCTGCCTGGCAACAGGCTGTGATTGGATGGCTTTGAAACCCACATGGCAAACGGAGCCTGCCTGGCAACAGGCTGTGATTGGATGGCTTTGGAAACTGCCTGGCAACAGGCTGTGATAGGTTGGGGCATAGACCGCCCCTTGACCAGATTGGAGGGTCTTGGCTATATAAGCTGTTGTACTAACTGAAATAGTCTGCAGGCTGCTTGCCTCAAGCCCACTTTCACCCGACTCCCAAGGTCTGTGTGGCGACTCCGCGCCTCTTGCCCCCACCATGCTCCTCCTTTCAGAAAGGAATCCACTGCAACATTGTTGAGAAATCAACTGCAACAGTCAGCATTGTGGCCCAGCAAGTTAAGTTGCCACCTGCAACACTGGCATCCCATATGAATACCACTGGAATCCCGGCTGCTCCAATTCCAGTCCAACTCCCTGTTGATGTGCCTGGGAAACCAGCAGAGGATGGCCCAAGTGCTTAGGTGCCTGCCACCCATGTGTCAGACCTGGATGGAGTTCCAGGGTCCTGGCTTTGGCCTGGCCCAGCCCTAACCACTGCAGCTACTTGGGGAGTGAGCCAGCAGATAGAACAGCTCCCTCCCTGTCATTATGCCTTTCAAACAATAAAATAAATCTTTAAAATGATATAGCAAAAAGGTCCTTTTCTAATGTCTTTAGAAGAATGAACTGTTTCTATTTAATTTTTTTAATTAACTAAAAACTTTAAAAATTTTAGCCTTGGCCTGCGCCATGGCTCAACAGGCTAATCCTCCACCTTGCGGCACCGGCACACCGGGTTCTAGTCCCGGTCACCCCTCTTCCAGGCCAGCCCTCTGCTGTGGCCCAGGAGTGCAGTGGAGGATGGCCCAAGTGCTTGGGCCCTGCACCCCATGGGAGACTAGGAAAAAGCACCTAGCACCTGGCTCCTGCCATCGGATGAGCGCGGTGCGCCGGCCGCAGCAGCCATTGAAGGGTGAACCAACGGCAAAGGAAGACCTTTCTCTCTGTCTCTCTCTCTCACTGTCCACTCTGCCTGTCCAAAAAAAAAAAAAAAAAATTTTAGCCTTAATTTGTTTGACGTTTCATATTAGAAAATAAATTTTATCATAAAATACCTTTATATGATAGGAAAGTTAATAGCTTCTACCATTCAAAAGACTCTAAGTGCAAAGTTCATCATCTTTCCACCTAGAGACTTTCCCTAATCTCCAGTTCTAGCATCACAGTTATACTTTTACAACCGTTTTGTTTTACTTGTATCTGTTGATCAATATGAAAGACAGAATTTAGCATTGTATTCTCTTGTGTTTACTCCTGTGGTCTCATTTATAACAAGTACACTTCCTTCCCCTATTTTTATTCTTTTATTTTCAATTGTGGTTGGTTAAAAAACATAAAATTTACCATCTTAACCATCTTTAAATGTACATTTCAATACTGTTAATTATATTCAGATTGTTGTGAAACCAATCCCTAGAACTTGCTCATCTTGTAAAACTGAAATTCTATATCCACTTAAACAACTACTCCCTACTTTACCCTATTCTCTCTTTCTCTGACAGTAGCCATATGAATGGATATGAGGATACCTCATTGTGTGTGTGTGTGTGTGTTTAAAGATTTACTTGTTTATTTGAAAGGCAGAGTTAGAGAGGGAAAGGCAGAGACAGAGGTCTTCCATCCACTTGTTCTCTCCCAAAATGGCCACAATGGCTGAGACTGGGCCAGGATGAAGCTAGGAGCTTGATTCGGGTCTCCTATATGAGTGGCAGGGGCCCAAGCACTTGGGCCATCTTTGGTTATTTCCCAAGTGCATTTAGTAGGAAGCTGGATTGGAAGTGGAGAAGCTGGACTCAAACTCATGCCCATATGGGATGCCAGCATGGTGGTTAGCTTACCTGCCTATTCACTGTGGTTTTGATTTGCATTAGTAATACTGGGCAATTTTTCATATACGAATGGGCCATTTGTATATACTCAGAGAAACCTCTATTCAAATCATCTTTTATCTATTTTTTGAATGTCATTTTTGTAGCGCTGTTTTATGTTTAAATTATTAGCTTTCAATAATGTATTGACTCTCCATTAGGAAAGAGACACTTTTAAATTCACACTTCTCTTTCACTTTCCCCACAGCTTTATTTTTCTTAGTAATTTTTGCATTATAAAGATTTATAACATTATTCAACTCACAATTTTTCCTAACATGACTTTTGAAAGCATTTATACTAATAAATGCTTATGTAACTGTTCTGTACTTGAAGTGCCAAATAGTGTGATTAGATATTCTCTACACAGAACAGAAAAAGTAGTCTTTTTTTTTTTTTTTTTTTAAGATTTATGTGTCTGAAATGCAGAGTAACTGAGGAAGAGAAGGAAATCTCCCACCTGCTGAGGAGACAGAGAGATCAAGCCTCCATCTGCCAGTCTACTTCCCAAATTGGTGCAATGGTCAGGGTTGGGCCAAACCAAAGCCAGGAGTCAGGAATTCCACTCAGGTTTCCTTTGGTCCACTTTATCCTGTTTTTGGTCATCTTGGATTTCTCACGCTTTCTGGTACCTGTTTTGTTTTCCAAGATTCAGAGAATTTGTTATTTCAGTTTTCTGTCATCTCTGTGGACTTGAGGAAGGAAGAGATATAGACGTGTGGTCTACCTTATTAAGCTAGAAGCACCTGAGTGTTGCTTTTAGAAGGTAGGAATATTTTCATCTCTCTACTGAGATTTTACTTCTATTTAAAATATTCAGTGAATATAATTTAAAAATTATTACATGCATATAAAATATGCTATATGGTAAGCACTATTCTAAGTATTACAAATATTATATCCCATTAAATCCTTATAACATCATCTCAGATATTATCCCCACTTTATAGATGAGGAAATTAAGTTACAGAGAAGTAGCACACACATAAGAATTCAGCACACAGCTGATAAGTAATTGATAGAGCGCAGATTCAAACCCAGGAATCCACCATTATACAGTTGGCTATCTCTTATACTCCATTCATCCTTTTTGGAATTTTTTTATTTAATCAATTTATTGATTTGGGATGGAAAGAGACATACAGAGAAAGACAGTTGCAGAGAGAGCTCCTCCCACTGGATTATTTCCCAAGTGTAGCCCCCTATTTCTACATTTCCCTGCGCCTTCCTTAGGTGATAGCTCTGTTCACTCAACTTCCATTAATTAAACTTCCACTCTGGGCCAGACACTGCTTCACATATCGATGATACAGCAGTAAGTAAACAATGCCTCAGGGTGTGCACTTAGGGGAAACATATTAAAGATATATATTTGATTTATGTATGTTCAGAATGTGCTTTATCTGAAGAACAAAGAAAATTAATAGCTTCATATACTAAGGTAGGCTTATTTTTAAAATTATTTTAAATGTATTTGTTTTTTTAAACAATATTTATTTGAAAAGTAGAGTAACACAGAGAGAAAGGGAGAGACAAACAGAGAGGAAAAGAGATCTTCCACCCACTTGTTCACTCCCCAAATGGCCACAACAATCAGGGCTGGTCCCAGTGAAACTCGGGAGCCTGGCACTCCACCTGGGTATCCCATGTGGGTGGCAGGGGCCCAAGCACTTATTCCATTATCTGCTACCTTCCCAGCCACGTTAGCAGGGAGCTGGTGTTACAAGTAGTAGCTTAACCCACTGTGCCGTAACACCTGCCCCTATTTATTTTTGTTTTTGTTTTTGTTTGCAAGGCAGAGAGAAAGTCGGGGAAAGGAGGGAAGGAGAGATCTCCCATCTTCTGGCTCACTCCCCAAATGCCTGCAATAGCCAAGGCTAGGCCAGACCAAAGTTGGGAACTATAAACTCCCTCTGGTCTTCCCATGTGGGTGGCAGGGACCCAAGTACTCGGGAAATCATTCCCTGCCTTCCAGGGAGTATATTAGCAGGAAGACAGAATAAGAAGCAGAGCAAGGACTGCAATTCAGGCAGTCTGACATGGGATGCAGGTCCCAATCGCATCATAACTGTTGCACCAAAGTAAAACATTTTAATTTCCCAGATAAGGATTTCATTTTTCACTGGCCAGTCTCTTAAAAGTGAAAATCACTATCTGGGTCCACTATGTTCTGGTCAAAAACGATCACCTGAGAGGCCAGTGCTGTGGCATAGCCGGTAAAGCCACTGCCGGCAGAGCCGGCATCCCACGTGGGCACTGGTTTGAGTCCCAGCTTCTCTGCTCTCAATACAGCTCTCTGCCATGGCCTGGGAAAGCAGTGGAGCACGGCCCAACTCCTTGGGCCTCTGCACCCACGTGGGAGACCTGGAAGAATCTCCTGGCTCCTGGCTTCGGACCAGTGCAGCTCCGGCCGTTGTGGCCATCAGGGAAGAAAACCAGTGGATGGAAGGGCTCTTTCTCTGCCTCTCTGTAACTCTGCCTTTCAAATAAATAAATAAATCTTAAAAAAAAAAAAAAGAGGTCACAATAGAAGGCAACATTCCATGATCTGAGAATTGGACCCACACTAGGCACTGAGTCAGCCAGAGCCTTGATCTTGGACTTCCCAAGTGCCAGAACTGTGAGAAGTAAATTTCTGCTGTTCACAAGCTACCCAGTCTGTACTTTCTGGTTACAGCAACCTGAACAAAGATGGAGGTGTGGATTCTGCTGTGGAAAGTGGTATCTCAAGCTATTAGCATTATTCAGGAGCGCTCGGAAAATTGACAGCTGTGGCAGAGAAAAGAAGGAAGCAAGTTATCTTAGTCCCTTTGTGCTGCTCCAGCAAAATGCCATAGAATGAGTAAATTGATAAGGAATAGGAGTTTATTTCTCATAGTTCTGGAAACTAGCAGTTCAAAATCAAGGCACCAGCAGGGTTTTGCGTCTGGTAAGGGGCTCGATTTCTTCTTCCAAGATCACAACTTGTTGCTGCATCTCCAGAGGAGACAAAGGCTGTGCTTTCACAGGGTGGGAGGGATGGAAAGGCAAAAAGGGCCTAAGCTATTTCCCTACAGCCCCCTCCTAAGGCACTAATCCAGCCCTTAGCATTCAATCCCTACCCAAAAAGCCTGACCTTTTTAAGATTTTTTTTTTTTAAATTTGAAAAGCAGAGTAGCATACACACACACAGAGAGAAAGAGAGAAAGAAGTTTCATCCACTGGTTCACTCCTCAAATGGCTGCAACAGCTAGGTGTGGGCCAAAGTCAAAGCCAGGAGCCAGAAATTCCATCCAGGTCTCCTATGTGGGTGGCAGGGTTTCAAGCTCTCACTGGCCCCTGCAGCAATCTTTCTCTTAAAGTATCCTCTAGGACGGGGCTGGTATATCAGTGCCATGGGTAAGCTGTTGTCTGTGGCACTGGATACCACATCGAGTACCAACTGCAGTCCCTCTGCTCCACTTCCAATCCACCTCCCTGTTTGTTAATGTACCTGGGAAGGCAGGGTTAGATGGCTCAAGGACCTGGGCCCCTGCTAGCCACGTTGGAGACCAGGATGAAGTTCCTGGCTCCTGGTTTTCGATCTGGCCAGGTTTCGCTCCTGGCCCACACCTGGCTGTTGCAGCCATTTGGAAAGTGAACCCAGCAGATGGAAGATCAAGCTGTTTGCCTTGCAAATAAACAAATATTTAAAAAATAAAGTGCACACACACGTATGTGCATACACACATACACACACACAATACCCTCCAGGTTACTAGGATGAGGATGTAAGGGTTGGGAGAAAATATTTTAGGATTAAATTAGAAAAGAAGCTGGGTGTGGGGGTCTGGGGGTGGGTAATGTTTAAACTAGCAGTTAAGATGCTTTTAAAAGGACTGTGTTCTTCACTGGAGTACCTGGGTTCCATTCCCACCTCTTGTTAGTGTGGACCATGAGAGGCAGCAGTGATGGCTTGAGTGGTCGGGCTCCTGCCTCCTACGTGGGAGACCCAGATAGAGTTCCGGGTTCCTGGCTTTGGTCTGGCTCAGCTCCAGCAGCTGTGTTCATTTGAGGAGTGAACCAGTGGATGGAAGATCAATATCTCTCTCTCTGCCTCTCAAATAAATAAAAATATCCTTTGAGAGACTCAGTGAAGGAATGATGCTTTATCAACTACTGTTCCTTAAGTTCCAGAACTAAAACATTTAAGGGAGTTTTTATAAACACTTCTCAAGTAATTAACTGAGAAAGCACCATGTCCATAACACTTCACAATCACCAGATGCTTATTACAGTACCAAACCTAGGAATGAGCTGCAAAACAAAGATACACTCTGAAGGTATAAAACAAATTAATGATTTTTCCTGGTTTAACTTCAAGTGTTAGTTAAATCATTTTACCAAAAATTAGCATAAAGTATTTATCTGATCTACAATACACTAGAGTCTGCTTTTCCACAAAGATTTCCAAAGTGTATAAATGTAAATAGTTTTACCGAATTTGGGGGAAAAGGCAGCATTTTTTATAATTTGCTATTGGGTTTCAGAAGACAGTATATTAAGCATCAATGTTCCTATATTCTAAAACATAGAATCTAAAGTTTTCCTTGACACCAATTTCTTTTAAAAATAAACCCAAAAGGGGCCAGCATAGTGTCACTGCAGGTTGGGCCACTGTGATGCCAGCATCCCATATGGGTGCTGGTTTGAGTCCTGGTTCTCTACTTCCAATCCAGCTCCCTGCTGATGGCCTGGGAAGGCAGCAGAAGATGACTCAAATGTTTGGGCCCCTGCACCCAAGTGGGAGACCTGGAAGAAGCTGCTGGCTCCTGGCTTCTGGCCTGGCCTACACCAGCTATTGTAGCCATTTGGGGAGTGAATCAGTGAATGGAAGATCTCTCTGTATGACTCTGACTTTCAAATAGATAAATAAATCTAAGAAAAATAAATAAGCCCAAAAGGGACAGTTGTTTGGTTAAGACACCACTTGGGATGCCTCTTTCCTACATCAGAGTCCCTCGTTCCTGTCTCCTCGGCTTCCACTCCAGTTTCCCAATACTTTGCACCCTGGGAGGCAGCAAGTAGTAGCTCAAGTATTTGGGTCCCTGTCACCTACATGGGAGACCTGGAAGAAGCTGCTGGCTCCTGACTTCCAGCCTGGCCCACCCAGGCTATTGTAAACATTTGAGGAGTGAATCAGGAAATGGAAGCTCTGTCTTCTCTTTCAAATGAAATTAAAAATAAATTATAATAATAACCCCCCTGCGAAAAACTGAACCACATCTAGTCCTTCTGCTATCTCAATAAACTTTTCTCCTAAATTAGTCTATTCAGCTAAAAAATTTACTCGCATCACCAACATAATATTACATTTAGGCAAGATTATCATCCATGGGTAGTAAAACATTGGGTAGGGGCGGGCACTGTGACACGTTAAGCCACTGCCTACAATACTAGCATCCCGTATCCTGGTTTGAGTCCTGGCTGCTCTGCTTCCATCCAGCTCCCTACTATTAATGCACCTGGGAAGGCAATGGAAGATGGTCCAAGTGCTTGGGTCCTGGTCACCCATTTGGGAGACTCGGATGGAGGTCGAGCCTCCTGGCTTTGGACTGACCCAGTTCCAGTCATTGTGGTCATTTGGGTAGTGAACCAATGGTTGGAAGATCTGTCACTCTGCTTTAAAAATAAACAAAATAAATCTTTAAAGCAAAACTAAGTTAAAGATTCTTTTTTTAAAATATTTTTTAAAATTTATTTAACAGGTAGAGTTATAGACAATGAGAGGGAGAGACAGAGAGAAAGGTCTTCCTTCCATAGGTTCACCCCCTAAATGGCTGCCACAGCCGGAACTGCGCCGATCCGAAGCCAGGAGCCAGGTGCCTCCTTCTGATCTCCCATTTGGGAGCAGGGGCCCAAGCACTTGGGCCATCCTCCACTGCCCTCCCGGGCCACAGCAGAGAGCTATATGGGAAGAGGAGCAGCTGGGACTAGAATTGGCACCCATATGGGATGCCGGCAACACAGGCGGAGGATTAACCAAGTGAGCCATGGCGCTGGCCCCAGGTTAAAGATTCTAGGGAAACAGAATATTCATATAATCTTAAGGTATCAAGCCCTAAGATTAACCTTAATTTAAAAACATTTTCCATTTTAAATAATCAAGATGATAGAAAACAAGCTAAGAGACAACACCTGTTAAATATGAATTTGGGGGCTGGCACTGTGGCATAGTGGGTAAAACCACCACCTCAAGTGCCAGCATCCCATATGGACGACAGTTCGAGTCCTGGCTGCTCCGCTTCCAATTCAGCTCCCTGCTTGCGCACCTGGGAAAGCAGTCAAAGATGGCCCAAGTCATTGGGTCCCTGTACCTGCATGGGAGACCCGGAAGAAGCTCCTAATTCTGGCTTTGTATTGACCCAGCTCTGGCTGTTAGGCCATTTAGGGAGTGAACCAGCAGCTGGAGGATCTCTCTCTGTCTCTCCCTCTTTTTCTACAACTCTGCCTTTCAAATAAATAAATGAATCTATTAAAAAAAAAAGGAAAATAGTTAATAAAAAGAAATGAATTTGATGATACAGCCAAAAAAAAAAAATCAGCATTAAAAGTCTTGTCAAAGCAGAAAAAGAAGAAAACTTTCCCTGAAGGTTAACACCCAGCTTTGTATTGTCACAAAGTCTCAATGTTATCATCTGCAAAAGGGGCAGACATCTCCTGCTAAGCATTCTTATGAAGATGAAATAGAAGTAAATGCAAAACACTTCTCACAATTCTTAAAATATGCAGGTATATTATAAAAGTTTCTGTGCTCTCACACACTTCAAAGGAGGAAAAGAAAGCTGGGTATCTTTGAAGATAGTATATGAAATTTTTCTCACTACTGATTATATTCCATTAAGATAAAAGATAACTGCTATAATTCAACACTGTCTGGAAAATCCTAGCCAAATGGTTAACATAAAGAAAAGAAGATACGGTGCTCAGTTCTTTTCTGAGATGGCTGCCTGGTCTATCGAGGTATTTCCCTTCATTAAACTTGGCTCCCTCATTTACCAGTACTCTGTCTCACAGCTCAATTCTTTCTTGTGTGAAGACAAGAACCTCCAAGCAACCCTCTCCAATAGCACATCTGGCAAAGCCAGACAGGAGAGAAGAGGAACAGGACTGTAAAACTGACTCTCTGTTCTGTGGGGACTGTTCATTAAGATACATGAATTGATCCCCAGACCTTAGAATAAAAGCCAGGCCGGCGCGGCGGCTCACTAGGCTAATCCTCCACCTTGAGGCGCTGGCACACCGGCCCACCGGGTTCTAGTCCCGGTCGGGGCACCGGGCGCCGGATTCTGTCCCGGTTGCCCCTCTTCCAGGCCAGCTCTCTGCTGTGGCCAGGGAGTGCAGTGGAGGATGGCCCAGGTGCTTGGGCCCTGCACCCCATGGGAGACCAGGAGAAGCACCTGGCTCCTGCCATCGGATCAGCGTGGTGCGCCGGCCGCAGCGCATCGGCCGCAGCGGCCATTAGAGGGTGAACCAACGGCAAAAGGAAGACCTTTCTCTCTGTCTCTCTCTCTCACTGTCCACTCTGCCTGTCAAAAAAAAATAAAATAATAATAATAAAAAAAAACCAGCATCCCATATTTCAGTGCTAGCTCAAGTCCCAGCTGCTACACATCCAATCCAGCTCCCTGCTAATGCCCCTGGGGAAGCAGAAGATGGCCCAGGTACTAGGGTCCCTGCTACCTATGCAGAAGACCTGGATCGAGTGCCTGGCTCAGACCTGGCTGTGGTAGTCATATGGGTAGTGAACCAGCAGATGGGAAATCTCTTTTGCTCTTTTGTCTCTGCCCTCCTCTCTGACACTCTGGCTTTAATATAAATAAATTTTCTTTAAAAAAAGAGAAAGATACTAAATGCAACCTCAGAGATTTCAAAAACAAAAAATATGTCTTAAAAAAAGAAATATCTAAAAACATTAATAACAGCTGCCTCTAGAAACTGACAGAAGCTACAAAGGGAATGTTTCACTTTATGTATTTCTTAATTTTTAAATTTAGCTTCAGTGTCTTATCTTCGGGATTTGTATTTGGCCACTCGTGGCATTTCTGCTTCCTTCATCATTCTTTTTTTTTTTTTTTTTTTTTTTTTTAAGATTTATTTACTTATTCGAAAGGCAGTTACAGAGAGAGACAGAAGGAGGTGCTCTAAACCCAGGCTTCTTCCGGGTCTCCCTTGCTGGTACAGGGACCAAGTACTTGGGCCATCTTGCGCTGCTTTCCCAGGTGCGTTAGCAGGGAGTGGGATCAGAAGTGGAGCAGCCGGGACTTGAACTGGTGCTCACAAGTTGTAGCTTTACCCACTATGCCACAGCACCAGCCCCCCTCCCATCATCAATCATCACTCTTAGCCATTGCAACATAGGCCAGCTGTCATGCACAGTGTTGCAACACACAGCAGGCACACAATAAATATTTTTCAGTTAACTCTGGACATTTCTATCAGAATACTCCTGAGCACCTAGAACTCAACTGTTTCGGGTACTGAATTACCTTCTCCCACAAACCTCTTCCTTTTTTATTCCCCAGGCTCTCTCAGACAACAAAAGAGTTTTCAGATGCCTCTTCAAAACAGGCAACAATCTCATATCAGTTCTACCTCCTAAAATCTCCAGTGGACTCACACACTCTTTTCCATCTCCTAACTATTTTTAAAGCCTCTAAACTAAGTCTCATCCACCACAAATCCATCTCCCATACTAGCTCCCAAAGTAATCTTTCTGAAATGCGAATCTGACCATTATCTCTCTTACTTAAAATCTGAACCAATGAGAAGTCTGAACTCCACAGTGACATTCGAAGATCTTCATGATCTTCCTGCGACCCTGATTTGCCTCGCTTCTCAAGAGTGCCTACTTCACACTGTATAGCCCAATACGTAAAGAAAATGAGATTCACAACCAAACTCATCTTAATTCCCCAAACGTATAATGCAGTTGTTCTACACAAGAATGACAGCCCCATCTATCATCATCACTTACCAGGCAGACTCCTACTTATCTCTTTTTATTTTTATTTTTTATTTGACAGATAGAGTTACAGACAGTGAGAAAGGTCTTCCTTTCATTGGTTCACTCCCCAAATGGCCACTATGGCCGGCACTGCACCGGCCCGAAGTCAGGAGCCAGGTGCTTCCCCAGTCTCCCATGTGGGTGTAGGGGCCCAAGCACTTGGGCCTTCCTCTGCTGCCCTCCCAGGCCACAGCAGAGAGCTGGACTAGAAGAGGGGCAACCGGGACGAGAACCGGTGCCCATAGACTTCTATTTATCTTTCAGAAGACTCAGATATTGCACCCTCTAAGAAGGCTTCCCTTATCCCAAACTCCTTCCCAATATCCATCCCTGCAAGTACCTTACACACACACACACACACACACACACACACACAAATTAAATCCTTTACATTATAACTGTTAACTCCTCCACAAGATTTTTACTACCTTAAAGGCAATCTTTTAATATCCACTGCTATATCTTCTGTATCCAAGATAGTATGTCCAACAATATTAAAAAATGGTAATATTTGAAATCTTAAGCAAATCATGAATTTTAAAAATTAACATCTTAATTAGGGTGATTTAACCATTAAAAAAAGACACACAAGTGCATTAGAGAGCTATCACGAGGGCCGGTGATGTGGCGTAGAGAATAAAGCTACTGCTAGCAACACCAGCATCCCACATGCTGCTGGCTGGTGTCCCAGCTGCCATCCTGCTCCCTGCTAATGTATGTGCACTCCTGCCACCCACATGAGAGACCTGGAAGAAGCTGCTGGCTTTGGCCTAGCCCAGCACTGGCCGTTGCAGCCATCTGGGAAGTAAAACAGCAGTTGGAAGATTCTCTCTCTCTCCCTCTCTCTCTGTAACTGACTTTCAAATAAATAAATAGGTAAATAAAAAGAAAAAAAGAGAAAGAAAAGAAAAACAAGAAAGCTCTCACAAACCGAGGACCTCCAGGAGACTTTTTCTGAATAGAGCTGCTTCCTTCTCCTCTGCTTCCTCAGATCTTTAATTTGCACACGGTCAGCTCTGCTCTCACAAGTCTACCTCTTTAGCTTCCTACCCAATGCCTGTAAGCCACAGGACCTGTTTGACATGAGCCCACCATGCCCTCCTATTTTTCCATCTCTAACCAAGCTACAGATCTCTCACCCTATGCTTGGTTAGGTGCCATGCCAGAAATTCCAAGACCAATCAACTGACACCCTCCAACTCTTAACTCAAAGTTCTATTTGTATTGCCTCAGAACAAGTCCTAAAATACATTGCTAAATTAATTTTGCAATGCTCTTAAAATCACGTCTTGCTAGGACTTGTTCGCAGTGAGAAGAATCCTACACACTTCTATGTGAAGAGTAAATCTCTTATTTCTAGATATGCACAGAAGGAATCGTCTGAGTTGTTAACACTTCTCAACAGCAAGAGCCTAAAAGGCATTTTTACCAGCTTCTTAGAAAAAGTTCTGATATATATATAAAATAAATGCATAGTCCAGACACTGTCTTGCTAAATTCTATGCCATGATATCAAGTAACTTTATATAAGGAAAAGCACATACAATAGCAATCAATCACAAACCAAAAAAACCTGTTTCTCTTCCTTCACACTACCACCACTAGGTAATGACTGAAGAAAGCCACTCACAGAAAAGCTCCCATGTTGGGGAGAGAATGAGGCAGGCTATGAGACAAGCATTCTCAGGTGGTCTCCAATAAAATCAGATTCTCAGTGCTATTAATCTCCTGCTTAAAAACTAAGTTAAATGTCTAATATATATCTAGGGAGACAAATTTGCACAGAGATCAAATTCATCAGAATAACATTATATACAGTTAAAAAAGAGATTTATTTATTTATTTATTTGAAAGGCAGAGTTACAGAGAGAGAGAGGGAGGGAGGGAGAGAGGTCTTCCATCTGCTGGTTCACTTCCCAATTGGCTGCAACAGCTTGGAGCTGCGCCAATCCAAAGCCAGGAGCTTCTTCGGGTCTCTCACATGGGTGCAGGGATCCAAGGACTTGGGCCATCTTCTACTGCTTTCCCAGGCCATAGCAGAGAGCTGGATCTGAAGTGGAACAGCTGGGACTCAACCGGCGCCCATATGGGATGCCAGCGCCGCAGGCTGCAGCTTTACCCGCCATGCCACAGCGCTATCCCCTATACACATCTTTAAAAAAAGATGGCATTTTTTTCACTGAAAGAATTCTAGGGGCCGGCGCTGTGGTGTAGTAGGCTAAGCCTCCACAGTGGCCACAGGCATCCCATATGGGCACAGGTTAGAGTCCTGGCTGCTCCACTTCTGATCCAGCCCCCTGCTGGTGGCCTGGGAAAGCACTGGAAGACAGCCCAAGCCCAAGTGCTTGGGCCCCAGCACCCATGTGGGAATCCTGGCTTTGGATTTGCCCAGCTCTGGCCATTGCGGCCATTTGGGGAGTGAACCAGCAGATGAAAGACCTTTCTCTCTCCCTCTCAAATGAATAAATCTTAAAAAAAATTTTAAGAAAAAGTCTGGCTATTCCAAGATTCAACATTCACTGGAAAGAAATATTGTCAGAAGTTAAGTAGAGTAAGTAGAGGGAAAACTATGTGATAAAGGCCATTCAGCAGATCTAAGGAAGTAAAAACTTATTTAAATACAAACTGTCACTGTATTTCTTGGTATAAGGAAGAATTTTCTATTTTAAAATCAAGTAGGTGATCTACTTAGCCAACCTGTTTACTAACTATCCTTGGTGACTCATTTTAGTTTCATCTATATTAATGAGTAGCTGACTATGTAGTATCACAACCATCAGTTTAGACTATTGCTAATAAACATGCAATCCTAACAGAACTTGTAAGATTTCAAAGGACAGAACTTGGTACAGTTTAGAGTGCTGATGTTTTTAAACAGGCTTGAAATGAAGGTGCTATCAGAAAGTTTTCATGGAAGATAAAGTATTAAAGGGCAAGAGGTTAGCAAAATTGTCTAAGTCTTCAGACATTGTTCACTTGAATGCCTTAGAGAAAATTTAGCCAAATAATTTTTAAAAATTGTATGCCACTGTTCTTTTCATTTTAATATCTGGAGGAATAAGGCAGGAAAATAAGAGTATGATATCTATAATCCTGAAGCACAGCAGACCTATGTCTTTCCAAAGGCACTTACACTAATAAAAATGGGGAAAATAGGGAAAAGTACTAATTTCTTCTTCTTCCATAGTTAGAGTTATGGGAGACAACCTAAGTTTATTAATCAAGTATGTATATTGTTGAACATCATAAATGCAATCCAGACAACAAAAATAATAGTTTAACAATCAAAAATTGAGACACTGTGAGAAGACAGATCGTAACCAGTGAAAATTTCATTTTCAGCAGGATGAATCAATAAATACTACACAAGCTTGATAAGTCACAGGACTACAACTTTTAAAGTAAAAAAAATAACAATAATCGCTTTTAGAAAACCATAGGTAAATTATCCACAGTGCATCTGTGAATGTTGGGGGAGATGGAATGGGACATTTCTTATTCTATACCTCTGTATGATTTGTACTTCACTACCACAAACATGTTGTTTGTCTTTTAAGATTTATTTATTTACATGAAAGGCAGAGTGACACAGAGAGAGAAACAGAGAGATTCAATTTACTGGTTAACTCCCCAAACAGCCATGTATCAGCAGAAGGCAGGCCTGGAACTCCCTCCAGGTCTCCCACGTGGATGGCAGGGGCCCAAATACTTGGGGCCATCGTCTGCAGCTTTCCCAGGCATATTACCAGGGAGCTGGATGGGAAATGGAATAGACAAGACTCAAACTGGTGCTCCAATATATGATGGTGGTGTTGAACTGTCAGCTTAACCCACGCACCACAATGCCAGCCCCTATATACGTTCATTTTTAAATCTGGGTTTGTTTAACTGTCAATGATCACATACCTTAAAGAAAAATGAAAAAGGAACACCTACTACATTTTATTCTCTGTACCTAACAACTCATGGACTATCAACTTGCTAAGATGGAACATATTGTAAAGTATCAAATTACAGGAAAGATAATAAAATGTGCAAAGAAAGCTTTTATCTCACCTTGCAAAGTTCATGGCTAATCATGAAACAAAACTACAAACTTTTAAAGAAACATCCACATGTTTCTTGCTACTGTTCTAAAACCAAGACCTCCTTGATCAATTTTACCTATGTTTAAGTAAAAGCAGTTATAATACTGTTCAGCAACTCCTATAAACTACTCGTGAATGCAGTCAAGCTAATAAACAAAAGCAGAAGCTTTAAGACAACAAACTAGTAACTCCTTCCACGGAATCCATCAGAAAATTATGGGCTGATAGTTTCCTGAAAATCAAAACAAGAGAAGCAATTTGAAAGTTTGCTGTCTCCACTGATCCTCTCAAGAATGAAAAACCATGCACTGCACTTCCAACCTTGCAGTGCTTGAGATTTTTAAAGCAATTTACTTCTGCCTGGACAAGCAGTAAGCAGGCCAAGGCACTTAGGTTTTCTGTTAACTCCTACCTCTCAAACTTTTATGCTCACAAAAACATGTCACCTTTTTAATGCTCCTAAACATAATTATCTCGAAGACATTCAAACCACTACCGAATTCCAAGGGGGACGTTTTAGGTCACCGAAGATGGAATGTGAATTTACCACAATGACTTTAGGACTGGATTATTTCTGGTACCCACAGAAGTTATAACTTAGGTAAGAATGCAAGGAAAGACCACAGAATTTAAAACCGGGCCTCTTCCTCTTCTTACTTGCAATACCTCACCCACTGACAAAGAGAGGTTCACAAATTTTTAATGTACACGTATGCAACTCATTGTGGGCGAGACCTAAGCGCGTAGTGACCAGCCCTGAAAACTCATCAACTCTACTCTTAAGCATTACTCCGGCGTCTAACGCACTGGCGGTCTGACCAGAGTGCAGATCCACTTCGTGAACTTTTCTACTGCGAAGAAGACAAACCTAACTTAAAGCACCAGAGACTCTGGGCCTGCTGATCATCGAAAAGGCCGATCACCTGAGGCAGTGCTGTCACTTCTACGTCCACAGCAAACTGAGTCAGTCGAGGCATCATCAGCTCTCGACCCCAAACTCACCCAGACTTCGTGACGTCAAGCCCTTGCAAATCTCTCCACCAGGTGTACCTCCCTACCTATCCCAGGGCTCCTCCCTACCCTGGTCTTGGGTTCTCCCGGCAGTCCAACGCCCCGCAGCTGAGGGTGCTCCACACCTGGGGAGCTCGAATCCCGCGCCCCCTTGCTCCTCCCCCGGCTCAGGCACCCCCACGCCGAGCCGGCGGAGCCGCCCGCCCAGCCCAACGCGCCTCCAACACCTCCAGCCTCTCACCCTTCCCTCCTCCAGGCCAAGTCCAGCTGGCCTTTCGCTCGCCTCCCACCCCCACCCCCACCCCGCTCCGGGACACTCACCCACGGTAGTAAGCTTTCACTCGGACCTGGTGAGAATGGTCCCCGCTGCCGCCGCCTGCGACCGTGTGGGACATGGTGCTGCTGTCCCTCTGGGTCGGCATCTCCTCACTCCCCCGCCTCCACGCCCGAAGCCGAGGCTGCGGGGGGCACGCCGGGCGCCGCGGAGGACTCCGCCGCGCTAGGGCTGCGGCCGTCCGCTCGCCTACCTGCCCGCCTCGCCCGCGGCGCCGACACACAGGTCGCCTCGCCGGGCAGCCGGAACCGCGCGGCTCCTCCCACTGCCCGCGGCCGCTACCGCCGCCCGGGCCCAGCACGCCTCCCCGCCTCGGTCCCTCCCACCTAGCTCGCTTCCAAGGCCCACATTCCGGGCTTGGGCGGGCGCAACCATCGGTCCAGCTCAAGGAGCCTCAAAGCCAGGCTGAACCATCCTTTCGGGGGCAGAGAGAGGGACAGGAGAGAATGGGAGACTCCGATTGCCACATCAGACCCGCCAGGAGGGAGCCTCCTGCAGAAGCGGTGACAAAGGCTTTACACCTATGGTTCGGCATGATCCCCTTTCCTATATGGGAGACGGTAGGGTCCGAAAGCTACGGCATTTCACCCCAGTTTCCCAACTTGGTCGCGTCTGCGGTCAGCCGACTTGGCACCCCGGATAGCTTCGCCGTGCGGGTTTCTGGGATTTGGAGTCCCAGTGGGATTCTGGGACTTGCGGCTCTTACGTGTGGAATGCCGCGCCTTTTCGCTGAGCGCCTGTCTCCTGGGCGCTCCCTGGGAGCCGTTGGCGTGGAAATCCTGTGTACAGCTTGGGCATCTGAGGACACTGCAAAGGGATGGGCTTCATCATCATCCAGATTCTCCCCTCTGATGAAACCTCACTTCCAGTTGCATAAATCATCTCAATTATTGAGTGCCATTTTTGAGAACAAGAATTTGGTTAAGTGTTCAGCATAGTCTCTTTCATGCGTAGAATTTAATAATATGTTACTAATGTAATAATAAAGGACGAAACTCACCTAAAAGGTATGATGGAAGACACATCTTTCTTCGTTTGCAGCTCTGCTTCGTACGCCTCTGCTTACTGCCATTACGTAGGACAGGTGCATAATGAATATTTCACCAATCAATCAATCCATTAATCCATCAGCATTTGTTCTGTTGACTGTGGCAAATCAAGGACTCGAAAGAACCCACCCTTGTAAACTAGTCTCTGACTTTTCTAGTGTCTTGGTTCTGTCACATGCTCATAGCGGGAACCGAATACCCATTACTCAAAAGATACCCATTACCCAAAACAGTTGGAATAATCAAAGAAATAGCTTTGTTTACGATAATAAAATAGGCTTGGGGGATTGATTCATCAGTTATATGGTACATTTACATTGTTATGATATCCTCTAACTGCTACAAACTTGGATTACAGGTTCTTAATAAACATTCTCATTTAAAAATTTACTATCAAATTTTTGGGCAGTGGGGACCTGCATCAATATGGTAAATGCAGAACAGTTACCTATTGAATGTAAATTACATCTAACGTGAGATGGATTGGATTCATGGAAAATCGAGTATGCTGTGACAGACTTGAAAGATTTTATAATACTCGAGAAAAAATTTATGGCCTATGAGAAGTGAAAATTTATAAAGAAATGAAAGATGAAGCATGAAAAAGACTTTTTTTTTTTTTTTTTTGACAGGCAGAGTTAAACAGTGAGAGGGAGAGACAGAGAGTTATAGACAGTGAGAGTGAGACAGAGAGAAAGGTCTTCCCTCCGTTAGTTCACTCCCCTAATGGCTGCCATGGTCAGCGCTGCGCCTATCTGAAGCCAGGTGCTTCCTCCCGGTTTCCCATGGGAGTGCAGGGACCCAAGCCCATCCTCCACTCCCTTCCCAGGCCACAGCAGAGAGCTGGACTGGAAGAGGAGCAACCGGGACTAGTACCCGGTGCCCCAAGTGGGACTAGAACCTGGGGTGCCGGCGCTGCAGAGGGAGGATTAGCCAAGTGAGCCATGGCACTGGCCTCTTTTTTTTTTTTTTAAGATTTATTTATTTATTTGAAATGCAGAGAGAGAGAGAGAGAGAGAGAGAGGGAGGGAGAGAGGGAGAGAGGTCTTCCATCTGCTGGTTCACTTCCCAATTGACTGCAGCCAGGAGCCAGGAGCTTCTTCCGGGTCTCCCAGGTGGGTGCAGGGGCCCAAGGACTTGGGCCATCTTCTACTGCTTTCCCAGGCCACAGCGGAGAGCTGGATCACTGGTGCCCATATGGGATGCCAGCACTGCAGGCGGTGGCTTTAACTGCTACACCACAATGCCAGTGCCTATTATTTTTATTTTTGCATTAAGCTTTGATAATACAGTAGTTATTAATCCATTTATATTTATATTACATTGATATGATAGATTGAGACTTTCCATTCATTTAGTTTTCTTTAATTTATTTCAATGCTGTGCTGTGTAGCTTTCAGAATATACATTCTGCACTTATTTTGGTAAATATATTCCTATGTATTTTATTCTTCTTAATGCTACTGTAAATGGAATTTTTAAATTAATTTTATTTTTGGATTATTCATTGTTAATATATAGAAATATAATTGGTTTTTGCATATTGATCTTCTATCCTACAAGCTTGCAGAACATGCTTATTACATGGATTCCTTAGGCTATTCTATCATTTAAAAGTATGTATTTTTAAAAATACGTGTAGATTTATATCTTCCTTTCAAATTTTGGGTGCATTTTATTTATTTTTCTTACCTAATTGCATTAGTTAGAATATCCAGTACTAAGATAAATAGGAGAGTGTAGACATCCTTTTCTTATTCCCAACTTTAGGTTGATAACTTTCAGTCTTTTACTATTAAGTGTGATCATTGCTCCAGGTTTTTGTGGATGTCCTTTATCAGGTTGAAGATGTCCTATCCTATTCCTAGGTTGTTAATTTTTTATTATGAAAGACTATTGGGTTTTGTTAAGTGCTTTTTCTATGTTAATTGAGATAATCATGTAGTTTTCCACGGATATGACATACTTTATTATATTATTGATATTACATATTATTATAATTGATTTTAGGATTTAAGCCAACTTTGCATTCTTTGGATAAATCCGACTTGATGATATATAATTCTTTTTATATGCTGCTGGATTCAGTTTCTTAATATTTTTTAAAAGATTTATTTATTTATTTGAAAGGCAGAGTTACAGAGAGAGAGAGAGAGGGAGAGAGAAAGAGAAGTCTTTTTATTTCTTTTTTTTTTTTTTTTGGAAAGATTTATTTATTTATTTGAAAGAGTTACACAGAGAAGGAGAGGCAGAGACAAAGAGAGAGGGAGAGGGGGAGGGAGGGAAGGAGGGAAGGAAGGAGAGAAAGAGAGAGTCTTCCATCTGCTGGTTCACTCCTCAGGTGACTGCAATGGCCGGAGCTGCACCCATCTGAAGCCAGGAGCCAGGAGCTTCCTCTGGGTCTTTCCACTGGGGTGCAGGGGCCCAAGAAGTTGGGCCATCTTCTACTGCTTTCCCAGACCATAGCAGAGAGCTGGATCAGAAGTGGAGCAGCTGAGTCTCAAACTAACGCCCATATTGGATCCCAGCACTACAGGTGGCGGCTTTATCTGCTATGCCATAGCGCTGCCCCCATGATTCCTAATATTTTGTTGATGAATTTTGTATCTACTCATAACAGATTTTGGTTATTGATCTGTAGCTTTCTTTTACTATGATGTCTTTGGTTTTGGTTATCTGGGTAATAATTGTCTTTGTAGAGAAGTCTTTGCTGAAAGTATTCCAGGCCTCGTTTTTTGACAAGGAGATTTTTTAAGTTCCTATTTCAATTGCTTTGCTTGTTACAGGTTAATTCATATTTTATTTTTTAGTCAGTTTCGGAAGTTTGTCTTTCTAGGAATTTGTCTATTTTTATTTTTATTGTAAGATTTATTTAGTTATTTATTTGAAAGTCAGAGTTACAGAGAGAAAGGGAGAGATGAAGACAGAGACAGAGCAGAGAGACAGAGAGATCTTCCATCTGTTGGTGCACTGCCTAAATGGTCACAATGTCCAGAGCTGGCTCAGGCGGAAGCCAGGAACCAAGAGCTTCATCTGGGTCTCCCACATGGATGCAAGGGCCTAAGCACTTGGGCTACCTTCTGCTGCTTTCCACCCACATTAGCACAGAGCTGGATCAGAAGTGGAGCAGCCGGGACTCAAACCAGTACCCATAAGGGATGCCAGCGCTGCAGACGGCGAGTTTACCATCTGCACCACAGCACCAGCCCCATATTTCATCTAAATTATCTGACTTGCTTATACACTGCTGCTGATAGTACTCTAATAATTTTTTTCATTTCTGTAAAATTGGAAGTTATGTCCCCTCCATTAATTTTAATGATTTGAGCTTTGTTTTTCCTTGTTGAGTGAAGCTAAAATTTGTCATTTTTGTCCATTTTTTAAAAAGATCAACTTTTGGTTTTGTTAATTTTCCTTATTGTTTGCTTTTCTCCACTTCATTAAGTTCTACTCTAGCCTTTATCATTTCCTTCCTTCTTATTTGCTTTAGACTTAGTTTACCCTTCTTTTCTAGTTTATAAACTTAGAAGTTTAATGATTTGAGATTTTTTCCTTTTTAATATAAGTATGTACAGTTATGGTAAATAAATTACTTGAAATATCTCCTTAACTGTACCCCACAACTTTGGGATGTTTTGTTTTCATTTTTGTCCCTCTCTTAGTATTTTCCAACTTTTCTTGTGATTTCTTCTCCTGAAATTATATTGTTTAACATCCAGGTAATTGTGACTATCCCAAATTTATGCCTCTTACTGATGTATAATTTATTTCCATCATAATTAGGGGGCAAACTGTGTGATTTCAAGCCATTTAGCTTTGTCGAAGCTTGTTTTATGGATAGCATATCTGGGAGAATGCTCTGCATTCACGTGACAGGAACGTGCGTTCAGCTGTCATTAGTGGAGTGTCCTGTACACATCAGGTCTAGTTAGCTCGCAGTGTTGTTCAGTTTCTCTGTATCTTTGCTGGCCTTCCCCCTTGTTGTTCTATCCAGTATTTAAAGTGGGACACAGCAATCTCCAACTAAGATTATTGAATGGTCTTTTTCTCTTTCAATGCTATTAGTTTTACTTGACTGTTTTGGGGCTGTGCTGTTAGGTGCATATGTGTTTATAACTGTTATTTCTTTCTGAAGAATACACACACTTTTCATTTTAAAATGAACCCCTTTATCTCAAATAATATATTTTGTTGTAATATTTATCTATTCTAGTACTGATACATTGCAGCCATTGCAGCCCCTTAAGGTTGCTATTTATGTGATATAACTTTTTCCATGCTTATAGTTACATATATGTTTGAGTCTTTGAATGTAAAGTGTGCATGTCATATATGGAACATAGTTAGAATTTATTAGCCAGTATAACAGTCTACACATTTGATTGGGTTATTTAACTCATTGACTTTGAAGGTTATTGATAGAGTTGGATTTACATCTACATTGTACTTTTTGTTTTGTATATGTCTCTTTTTTTTGTTCTTCTGTCACTCCTTTACTGCTTTCCTTTGTATTAAGTGAATATTTCCTAGTGTACATTTTTTTGAAAGATTTATTTTATTTATTTGAAAGGCAGAGTTGGGGGGGGCAGAGAGAGATCTTCCATCTGCCGGTTCACTCCCCAACTCCCAAAATGGCTGTGATAAATGCTGCTGGGCCAGGCTGATGCCAGGAGCCAGGAGCTTCTTCCCGGTTTCACACGTTGGTGGCAGGGACCCAGAGACTTGGACCATCCTCTGCTATTTTCCCAGGCCTTTAACAGGGAGATGGATCAGAAGTGGACAAGAACCAGCACCCACGTGGAATGCTAGCGTCACATTCCTTCAGTGACTTTCTAAATAAATATTTCTGAGTTATTTTCTTAGTAGTTGCTCTTGGGCTTATGCTATACTCTTTATTTTTAATTTATCAGAAGCTACTTAAAATCACACTAACTTAATTCTAATGATACATACAAACATTTCTCCTGTATAACTGTTTTCCTTCCTTCTATTTTGATGATATTTTTGTAATACATGTTATACCTGTGTTAGATTACAAATGACACAGTTGTAATTATTTATACAATTTTGTGTCTTTCAAAGGAACTAAAAAAAGAAAGAACAAATATATAGAGTTTGTTATATTAACCTTTATGTTTGCCATTTCCTGTTCTTTTCATCTCTTCAAGGAATGACCTGGTATCATTGCCTTATTCCAGTATGACTTTACCCCTATCTGCCTTCTTTGTGAAATTATTGTCAACTATATTAAATATCTATATGTTAGAGGTATAGCAATATAATTGTATCCATGAAATTGCTGTTTAAGTCAGTCAGGAAAGATAGGAGAAAAAATACGATTATACTTTTTAAAAACTGTTACTTATTTATTTGAAAGAGTTATAGACAGAGAGATCTTCCATCTGCTGGTTTATTCTTGAAATGGCTGCAAGAGCCATAGCTGAGCCAAACTGAAGCCAAGAGACAGGAGCTGCATTCAGGTCTCCCCTGTGGCTGGCAGGGGCTCAAACACTTGGGCCATCCTCTGCTGCTTTTCCTGGGCCATTTGCAGGGAGCTGGATCAGAAGTGGGGCAGCCAGGACTGGAACCAGAGCCTTTATAGGCTGCCGGCATCACAGTGGCAGCTTACATGCTATGACACAAAACAGGCCCTAAGTGGCATCTTAACTGTTGCTGCAAATGGCCAATCCTGTCAGGTTCATCTCTCTCTCTCTCTTTCTCTCTCTCTCTCTCTCTCTCTCTCTCTCTCTCGCTCGCGTGTGTGTAAATATTTATCCAGGGGCTGGCGCTGTGGTGTTGTAAGCCTGCAGTACTGGCATCATATATGAGCACTGGTTCAAGTCCTAGCTGCTTCTCTTCTAATCGAACTCTCTGCTAAGGCCTGGGAAAGCAGTAGAAGATGGCCTAAGTGCTTGGGCCCCTGCACCCACATGGGGGACCTGGAAGAACTTCCTGTCTCCTGGCTTCAGATGGAGCCCAGCTCTGACCGTTGTGGCCATTTGGAGAATAAGCCAGTGGATGGAAGACCTTTCTGTCTGTCTCTCCCTCTCTCTGTCTATAACTCTTCCTCTCAAATAAATAGATAAATCTTTCAAAAAAGATTTATCTATGTATTTGAAACACAGAGTCACAGAGAGGCAGAGGCAGAGGCAGGGGGAGAGAGAAGTCTTTCATCCACTGGTTCACTCCCCAAATGGCTGCAATGGCCTGAGCTGGGCCAATGTGAAGCCACGAGTCTGGAGCTTCCTCTGGATCTCCCATGTGGGTGCAGGCCACATCAGCAGGGAGCTGGACCAAAAGAGAAGCATCCAGGACACAAACTGGTGCCCATATGGGATGCTGGTCCTGCAGGCTGAGCTTTACCTGCTATACCACAGCACGAGCCCACCTCTCTCTCTCTCTCTCTCTCTCTCTCTCTCTCTCTTTTTTTTTTTTTTTTGACAGGCAGAGTGGACAGTGAGAGAGAGAGAGACAGACAGAAAGGTCTTCCTTTTGCCGTTGGTTCACCCTCCAATGGCCGCCGCGGACAGCGCGCTGCGGCCGGCGCACCGCGCTCGTCTGATGGCAGGAGCCAGGAGCCAGGTGCTTTTTCCTGGTCTCCCCATGGGGTGCAGGGCCCAAGCACCTGGGCCATCCTCCACTGCACTCCTGGGCCACAGCAGAGGGCTGGCCTGGAAGAGGGGCAACCGGGACAGAATCCGGCGCCCCGACCGGGACTAGAACCTGGTGTGCCGGCGCCGCAAGGCGGAGGATTAGCCTGTTGAGCCACGGCGCCGGCCTCTTTTTTTTTTTTTTATAAACGTATTTTATTTATTTGAAATAGAGAGGGAGAGAAGGATAGAGGAGAGAGAGAGAGAGAGACCTTCCATCTACATCTCAAATAGTCACAATGGCAGAGGCTAGATCAGGCAGAAGCCAGGATCCTGGAATACCATACAGGTCTCCCACATCAAGCAGGGGCCCAAATACTTGGGACATCTTCTGCTGCTTTCCCAGGTAAGTTAGGGACTTGGATGGAAAGTGGAACTGCAGGGACTAAAAAGGTACTCATGTGGGATGCCCAATGCCAGACCCATATCAGATTCTCTGTTTCTCACCTTCCTGTCAAGTTTTTGGATGATTCGCCTTGGTTTATACCTTTCTCAGCGATTAGGTTCCACTAATTATTACCCTTTTGTTCCCATGGCGGTTTCCTGGAGCATTAGTTACGCCACAGTCTGATACTGTGGTCATTTTTAATTTATAATTTTCACTAACTATGGTTGTTTCCCTGGGCAGAATCTCCATAGATTTTCTCATGTCTACATGCTGTAAGTGCTCACACATTAATTCCCAAAGTCAATGTGATGCACTTGAGATAGATACAAGGCACAGACAAGCATACAAGAGAAGGAGGGAAAGAATTTACATCATTTTTAGTTTAAAAATTCTGGAAACAATTGAGCCTTCTCTTTAATTTAAAGAAAACAGGACTTAATAGAAGGGTTTAAAAAGGAACCTGGCATAATATTAATCATATCTTTTAGAAACTTGACTTTCTATATCGAGTTGCTTTATTAAGAAAATGGCTAATCAGAATAGGCAGTCCTTTGTAGTCCATCTTAATTAACCTCACCAGTGTACCCTGCTGCCAGAATCGAACATGAAAAGTTGTTTGCCATGCTCTATCATCTTAAATGTGCTGCCACTGATGGAAGCCTGTTTCTTAAGTGAGAATGAAATGAGTTTTAAAAATAGGACACCAACGTAGGCACCATGAGCAAGCCTCACAGTCTGTCTTCTTTTAGCTGTATTAAAATAGAGCTTATTAATATCCTCAACTTTGCATCAACCTGCCACCCTCACTGTACAGGAAAGTATTTAAACTGAAAATCCTGATCATTTGGAATGATTCTGTGACCTTATGGACATAAGCATTGGACATTGGGCTGAATTTTATTTATTTAAAGATTTATTTATTTACTTGAGAGGCAGAGATCTTCCAACCACTGGTTCACTCTCGAAATGGCCCAAACCGTCAGAGCT
This sequence comes from Sylvilagus floridanus, assembly GCA_949820135.1. Taxonomy (NCBI): domain Eukaryota; kingdom Metazoa; phylum Chordata; class Mammalia; order Lagomorpha; family Leporidae; genus Sylvilagus; species Sylvilagus floridanus. Next base: position 106,260,353 of record OX463244.1, read on the forward strand.
GGGCTGATTTGAAGCCAGGAGCCAGGAGCTTCTTCCAGGTCTCCAGTAGGGGTACAGGGGTCCAAGTACTTGGGCCATCTTCTACTGCTTTCCCAGGCCATCAGCAGGGAGCTATATTGGAAATGGAGCAGCCAGGGCTCAAACCGGTGCCCATATGGTATGCCAGCACTGTAGGCCACAGTGGCTTTACCACTGTGCCTCAGTGCTGGCCCTGACACTGAATTTTTTAAAAATATATTTATTTATTTACTTAATTACCTTTTTTTTAAAAAAAGATTTATTTATTTATTTGAAAGGCAGAGAATTACAGAGAGGCACAGAGAGAGAGGGAGAAAGTCTTTCATCTGCTGGTTCACTCGCCAAATTGCTGTAACAGCTGGTGCTGGGCCAATCTGAAGCCAGGAGCCAGGAGATTCTTTTGGGTTTCCCACTCTGGTTCATCTTCTACTGCTTTCCCAGGCCACAGCAGAGAGCTGGATTGGAAGAGGAGCAGCCAGGGCTTGAACCAGCGCCCATATGAGATGCCGGCACCACAGGTGGCAGCTTTATCTGCTACACCACAGCACCGGCCCCCACTTATTTGTTTCAAAGGCAGAGCAACAAGGGGTGGGGGTTGAGGGAGGAAGGGAGAGAGAGAGAGAGAGATTGATTTTCTAACCACTAGTTCACTCCCAAAGTTGCCAGATCTGGGCTAGGCCAAAGCCAGAAGCCAGGAACTCCATCTGGCTCTCACATGTAGGTGGCAGAGATCTGAGTACTTGGACCATCGTCTGCTGTCTTCCTAGGAAGTTGGATCGGAAATGGAGTATTGAGGAACTTGAACCTGTCTTCCACCTTGGGATACCAGCATTGTAAATGCTGGCTTTACCCACTGTTCCACAAGGCCCACCCCCACTGGGCTGAATTATACTTGCCATTGGCTCACTCAAATTAATGGGAGAAAATTTTTAAATGTTCAAATCCATGGGCTTTGGGGGTTTTCAATATTTTTAGTGAACATTCTCTCATTTTGTGTTCATTAGTGTGTGTATCTCAGTGTGGAGCAAAGAAATAACCTATCTGGAGAAAGGTGAATGAGAGAGTAAATAATAGACACAGGTCCTTTGTGATCATTTCCTAAAATCCCATTAATAGTTTTCCTTGGCTGGTGCCGTGGTTCACTAGACTAATCCTCTGCTTGTGGCGCCGGCACACCGGGTTCTAGTCCCAGTTGCTCCTCTTCCAGTCCAGCTCTCTGCTGTGGCCCGGGAGTGCAGTGGAGGATGGCCCAAGTGCTTGGGCCCTGCACCCGCATGGGAGACCAGGAGGAATCACTTGGCTCCTGGCTTCGGATCAGCGCAGCGCACCAACCATAGTGGCCATATGGGGGGTGAACCAATGGCAAAAGGAAGACCTTTCTCTCTGTCTCTCTCTTTCTCTAACTCTGCCTGACAAAAAAAAAATTAGTTTTCCTTAACTTTCAAGAGCAGAAACTGTAACTAAAAATGACCAGACTCTTCACTGGAGTCCTGACAGTTGAGGTTAATGCCAAATTTCTATTACTTAATAGATTAAGTAATATTCTATTACTTAATCTCGCTGAGTTAGCATAAAAGGTTACTACCAAAAGTTTGTGAAAAGTGGAATTAAATGATAAGATTATTGGGGGCTGGTGCTGTGGCATAGAAGGTTAAGCCTCCACCTATAGTGCCAGCATCCTATATGGGCACCAATTCATGTCCCTGCTGCTCCTCTTCTGATCCAGCTCCCTGCTATGGCCTGAGAAAGCAGTAGAAGATGGCCCAAGTGATTGGGCCCCCGCACCCAGGTTGGAGATTTGGAAGAATCTCCTGGCTCCTGGCTTCAGATAGGCGCAGTTCCAGCCATTGTGGCCATCTGGGGAGTGAACCAGCAGATGGAAGACCTTTCTCTCTGTCTCTCCCTCTCTCTGTAACTCTGCCTCTCAAATAAGTAATCTTTAAAAAAACAAAAGATACGATTATTATAATGCAAAATATTTTGAAATGCATGCATTCATGGGGTGTTAAGAAAGTTCATGGAAGATGCCTATTATGAGAGTACTATTCATGGATTTTACATTTTGCACCAAAATAAACTTATCTTTTAATTTTATTTTTCCATGCACGTTTTGAAGTCCCATGTCCCTGTGACTTCCCTGTCTCCTTTCTTCCTTGGATCTCCCATCCCCTTCAGTACTTCACTGATGCTGGAGTCGCTGGTCATCACCAGGTCAGCCCTGGCATCTTCACTCCAGCACCTGGCCTTTCACAGCATAGTTCCCCAATCTCATTCTCACACTACAAACAATGACAAATCAGCTAGAGCCTTAATCTGTTGGCCTTGAAATGTAACTACTTTGCTTTGGATTTAAAATAATATAGGCTGGCATTGCATCATAGCAAGTATGAGGTTGATGGAAAATAAACACCAGTTTCTACAAAAAAGAAAAGAAGAGAAAGTGCTGTGATCTGTGGTACGGCGCTGTAGTTGCTGTAACTGCCATGAAACAGGGCCCAGAGCAGGAGCACAGAAGAGTAGGATGAAAAGAATGGGCGCTGGCAGCCTGGGAAGCAGAGGTGAGCTTGTACGTTGTTCCTGGAGAAGGGTGTGGAATTTGGGCAAGGGTGGGGGGACTGAGTCAGGGCGTGCATTTCAGAATAACCATAGGGCATTATGCTCATATAAACAGAGAACTATGTGTCACTGGCATCAATAAGTGAACATCCTTTCCTGTGATTATCTAGAAACATCACGATTTATATTATTTTATTTTTTAAAAATGTATTTATCTTTATTTGAAAGACGGGGTTACAGAGAGGGAGGAAGGGAGACATCACCCCCCCCCCCCACATACACACACAGAGGTATGTACAGCCAATATAGGGCAGAGATTTTTGTCAGTTCACCACATCCCAAGTGCCTAGAAGAGCACTCAATAAATACTGAGTGAATGAATGAATGAATGGTTAATAAATGGCACTGTCCACATTGTGGCAGAAATCGCTAATCACCAAGTCAGTCTAATTTTCCCTGGAGTCATCACTAAACTACATGTAAAAGTTTGCTAGAGTTCCCATAACAAGATACCTCCAACTGTGAGTCTTAAACAACAGAAATTTGTTTCCTCAGTTTTGAATATCAGAAGTGTCTCCTGGGGCCAGCGCTGTGGCATAGTGGGAAACTCTGACTTTCAAATAAATAAATAAATCTTTATAAAAAAGTACAACTCTCACAATATTAACACAAAAACCAGGTGAAAGAAGTGGATTGTTTTGAGGTTGCATTTGGCGTACTGGCTAAGAAGCGACTTGGAACACTCACATTTCCTGTTTTATCTGGAGACTGTGAAGAGCAGCTTAAGACCACTCAGGGGTTGTTCCTACGCGCTGGGTGGCCTGCGCAGTGGGCGCTGCAGCCCAGGCTTCAGGGGCGGGCTGAGCACTGCAGGCTTCCGTGGGGAAGTGCTGAATGGGCACAGAAGGCCCCTGCACGCCTTCCGACCAGTCGGCAACCTCAGGCTGAGTGGCAGGGAACTCAGGCACTGGGGCTGGCCATTCACCTGAAACTCCTTGGTCACAGCTTTTTCAACAGCGGCCTGCTCTTCTTTTCTTTTTTTTTTTTCTTTCCTTTCTTTCTTTCCTTTTCTTTCTTTCTTAATTTTTTTTTTTTTTCAGTCTCTTCAGGATCTCTATAGAAGTAGAGATCAGGCATGACCTCCCAGGGGTGTTCATGGGAGATAGCACTGCACATGCACAGAACCTCCCAGGCCAGCACGCACCACATCAGACCCACTGAGTGGGCTCCCTTGCTGCTATGATAATGTCCATATAGCACAGAGGAGAGGCTGTGTTACACAGAGACATGGTAGGCAGGTTCGCATAAGACACCTCTGTGAGAGGCGGGTGGTCAGCCCTGGGATCAGGAGCCACCAGAAGCCGTGGTTCCCGGAAGGCTGCCTGGATCTGGTTAGTGAAGGTTCCAGGTGTGAAGCGGCCACTATAGGAGTAGCTCCAGTGGCAGCAGCACAGCCCTCTGGCTGGTGTCTCTGGAGGACACCACACTGACATCAGCAGGCTTTTCAATGGCCACAATGGCACGAGCTGCCAACAGCAGCTTCCCCCAGGTCCTCTGCAGATGGATGATGTAGAGGCCATCACTTTTCCTTTTGTAGATGTACTGTTCCATCTGGAAGTCAAGGTTGGTGCCACCTAGGAGGGTTCCTGCTGCAAGGAACTTGAGACATCTTCCTCCTTCATTTGCAGGACATCAAGGGCTCCGGACATTGCGACAGCTTCCCTTTAAGTTAAGCCAAGAATCAGGAACAATGTCGTTTGGATCCCTCGCCAGGTACTTTCTTGTTGGTAAATGTGTAGGTGAAACCTGATTGCTCATCTCTGTTCCCTATACCTACCACATAGTAGTTGCTCAATAATATCTGTTGACACTGAACAATACTACTTTACTTCATTTTCCTGATCTCTAAGATTAGGGTAATAAAAATATTTTGCTTAAGGATTTCTTGAGGTTGGATTAATTATTTAATTTTAAAATGTAACTCTCACATTATTAATACAAAAGCCGGGTGAAAGAAGTGGATTGTTTTGAGGTTGGCATTTGGCAGACTAGTTAAGCAGCTACTTGGGACACTCAAATTTCATATTAGAGTGCCTTCCAACTCCAGTTCCAGCTTCCCACTAACACACAACCTGGGGGGTAGTGGGTGATGGTTCAAATAGTTAAGTCCTTGCCACCAGCATGAGATACCCAGATTGGCTTTCAGGCTCCTGACTTTGGCTTGGCCCAGCTCTGGCTGTGCTGGGCATTTGGGTAGTATACTAGTAGATAATAGGTCTCTGATAGTCAAATGAAAACTTTTTTTAATGGAAAATGTTTCTTTTAATAATCCACAAATGAAGACTCTATTAATTGGAAGAGTCAATGATATAAAAAAAAAGAGATAAAAATAATGAAACAGTTACTTAATGAAAGCCACTGGGTACTCAAAGAGGTCTAAGAAACCTCAACATAACAACCTACAAGTTTAATTGGTACCAGGCACTTATACCCTGTGCTAACTTTCAAGAAAGTTACAGTCCAGATGTGGTATCAGGACACATGCTGATAAATAAATGCAAGATCATACTTCCTGTGCACCAGTGAATGATGAAGAACAATTCCAACAGCACGAGTGCTGCTTCGTCTTCTTTGAGAACCAGAAGAACCCACTTGTGCCTGGCTACACTGAAAGGCACAACATCGGCCAATAAAATGACATGTTGAAAGAGCCACCATGAAACTACAGCACTTTCATCCTGAAGTATCCTTATTTAATGGATGTTTGTACACCAAGTATGCTGCCACTAACAATAATCCACCAGAAAATGTAAGCTACCCTCTAATTTGAAAAAGTAAACCTGCTCTTGAGGATGGCGTATTCAACTGAAAATGTAATAAAGTCATCCACCCTCTCCAGCTCCTCACCAACCCCTGCGCTGGCCTCTGTTAGCAATTGAGTTCTCTTATGCAGCCTCTGGAGTAACGCCTCTCTCCCATGAAGTTGCTAACCCCTCTCTCCTCTCCCAAAAGACTACACATTTTCTCTGCAACCTCTGCCTATTTGCTAGTGGATTCCACTATTTGCTGACCTTGAGTTAAACTAAACCATATCCTATTTTGGGCCACAGATAAACCAGGAGGGAAAGTAGAACTCACAGCACATACCATAAGGATTTTCGGCATGTAACCACACTCACAGTGTCAGTGGGAACGGTACTCCCACTGACAGGTCACCTGCACACTGTACTCCCTGCTCTTCCACTTAAACAGGAGATACTTCCCTAAATTGGTATGGCCTCCTATTCTGGATAATAATAACAACAAATTAGGAAGCAGCCTATAATTAAATCAACCCCAAGCTCCAGACACTGAGCATTTTAAAGCAAAAGGTTTCTACCATGTTGACGTGGTGCCTTAAGAGTGGGAATCTTACCTTTTGTGTTTTTTTTGGCACTCAGAAAAGTGTAGGTGTTCGACAAATATCAAGTTAGGTCATGGTTTTTGGCTACTTAAATACTAAAACTAATCTCAGTATGATTGGAAGAAAGGTGGCAATGCCAAACAAGCAGAGCAAGTCTTTATTTTCTGCTTCCTTTGCTGATGTAAAGCTGTGACCTGGAAAGTTTGTTCAGCTTGCTGAGTCCTTTATTCCAGTCAAAGCCAGTGCTCAAGGAAGTAACACTCATTTTACCCAACTTGGAGTCTTTTTTTTTTTTTAATAGCATAAATTTGGAGCAGGGACTGATTTCTGATAGATGAGGAAAAACCTGTGAAATTTCACAAAATTCTCAGTTTTGTTTTTTGTTTGCTGTCTGTGGTCTGACCACATGGTAACAGTGTGTGCTGGATTTGTTGTTATTGGAGGATCACTTTAGCCCACAATAACTTGCCCTGATCACAATCAACTCACAAGCTCGCTGTATTCCCACGGAGGCATGGCAGTGTACTGAATGTCTGGTCAGGATCCACTCATTCTTTCTCATTCAGTCACCTTTTGTTTTTTAGTCTTACTTCCACATTTTAACTGAGTTAAACAATTCCAAAGATTCTGGTTATGTTCAGCAGGGCACTGTTCAACCCGAGGCTAGATTATTCCATCAGCTCCCTCCATCTCCTCACTAGGAAGCAAGCTCTAGATAAGAGGAGAAACACAGGATGTCTTTCTCTACTTATGACACAGTAACTTAAAAACTCCAAACTCGGAATACGCTTGAGAATTAGTTCAGTTTTCTGAACTCTTGGGAGAATTCTGCCAATCTTCTTTACCATTTTAATAGAGTTTTGGAACTTTTAATAGTAACATTAAGAAATACTTAAAAATATATGCACTAACTATATAAATCTCTGATGTCACTATTCCTCTGAGAAATCAAAGTAGTGAATCACTAGAAAATTTCCAAAAACATGAAGGTGCTTCTCCCCTAGAGCCAGCCCTTACCCAGAACGATCTTGAATAAGCTGCCTGATCTGATCTCTTCATGGGGTGCCGGGAAGGAGAAGACGGAATGAAACTTAAGGTTAATAGCTCTTTATTTTAAAAGTGAACTATGTAAATGCACAAAGAACATCAAGAAATGTCTGTCACATATCTACTAGACACGAGATTCTACATTCCACATCATAAACTGTAAAATCCAAGTATTGTCCCTGAGCCTAGTTGGGACAATCTACTTAGGACATGTGCACATATAGCTATGAAAAATCAAATAACAATTATGATTATATAACAATTCAAAGCAATACAGCAATAGAGAAGAAATTGTTCTTTTTGTGGAAGAGCAAATAAGATCTATAAAAATTTACAGAAAGGAGTAATTATGTACAAATAGGGTGGAGGATTTTTTTTTTTTTTTGTAAATCACTGATAGCACTTATCTCAGAGATAAGTGTGGTATGAAACAGAAGCAGTTGTCTTTCATCTGGAAAGAAATTTTATCAGAACTAACTGAAAAATGGTTTATCAAAGATTAACTGAAAAAGTCTTGTTAATTTGTAATAGACTGTAATTTCAAAGAGAGCATGGGCCCTCTCGCAGTTTTACATGGGACAGGCCAAGGGTATTTAGCCTTTCTACATCTGCTTTTTCTCCTTGGAAAATGAGAAGGTTGATAATCTCCATTCCTAGACCTATTTTGGCCAGAGATTATAAAATTTTGGGGCCCTAGCCCCCACTGCCCTGGAAACTTTTGGTTTGAAAAACTCACTAGATTGTTAGTTTCATATACAAAGCTTCTCCAGCACCCGGCATAGTTTATGTCATTTGGTATTTGTTGGCTGACATTAGGAATCTCTAACCAACTTTTCATTCATTGAACACATTTTTTGGGGGGGGATATTTCCTATGTCAAAGTCTAGACAAAGGCTAGACATGGAGGTTGGAAACAGAAACCTTGCCTTCAAGGAGCTCACAGTAGCAGGCCTGTATCAACGTTTATTTAAAAACACGTGATAAGGGGCCGGGCACCACAGCTCAATAGGCTAATCCTCCTCCTGCAGCACCAGCACTCTGGGCTCTTGTCCCGGTTGGGGCGCTGGATTCTTCCAGTCCAGCTCTCTGCTGTGGCCTGGGAGTGCAGTGGAGGATGGCCCAAGTGCTTGGGCCCTGCACCCGCATGGGAGACCAGGAGAAGCACCTGGATCCTGGCTTCGGATCAGCTTAGTGCACCTGCCGCAGTGGCCATTGAGGGGTGAACCAATGGAAGGAAGACCTTTCTCTCTCTCTCTCTCTCTCACTGTCCACTCTGCCTGTCAAAAAACAAAAGAACATGTGATAAGAGTCAAGAAAATTCAGTGGGGGAAAGAATAGCTTTGTTGGTGATGGTTTTGGGAGCAGAGTTTGGCCTGGCGGGTAAGATGCCAGTTAGGAAAGCCGTGACCCACACTGGAGAGCCTGAGTTTGACTCCTGGTTCTGGCTCCTTATTCCAGCTTCCTGCTAATGCTCTAGGGGACGGCAGTGATGGTTTCTGCCATCCACTTGAGAGACCTGGGTAGTGCTGGGGCTCCTGGCTTACAAGCATTTGGAGAATAAACTAGAGTGGAAGGTCTCTTTCTCTCTCTCTGTTCCTGTCTCGCTGCTTCCCTAATAAGTGAATAAAAATTAAAATAAAATAAAAACTGATGTTGAGACAATTGGATATGCACATGAAAGTTGGACTCCTTAAGCTACTTATGAAAATTAACTCAAAATGGTCAAAGGCTTAAATGTAAGAGCAAAAATTACAAAACCCTTAGAAGAAAACATAGTAGTAAGTCTTTGTGACCTTGAATTAGGTAATGGTTTCTTGGATATGACACCAAAAACATAAATAACAAAAGAGAAGATAAATAAAATCAATCAGACTTCATAAAAATTTAAAAAGTTACTGATGCAGGTGAGAGAAGGAATCACGAAGGGATAAGGAGCTAAGGATTGCCAACACCCAAGCCATGTGCACCACCCAATTCCTACCATTGCCCATGCTGATTGAACATGGTAGAAGACTCAGCAAACATGCACTATCATGCGGCTAAGCCTCACTTTCCATCATTCTCCAGATGTCATGACACCTTCATGGAGACCACCTCTGCACTGCAGCTCCACTCCACATCCTATCTCCTTTGGAACTTCAGCTGGGCCCTTCCCTGAACACCACCCCCTACACTGTAAAAGGAGCCCCAGCCGGGGTGGAAGAAATTTTCTCTCTTGATGTTGCCAGCACCTCGTGTTAGGTGTGGACTATCCCTTTGTCTTTCATCAAATCCTGCTTTTCTGCTCTACCTGCATTTCCCAATTGTATTCTTACATATAGGAAGACAAGAACTTAGTAAGTCTATATAGGGGTCTCACCAAGCCCAGCCAAGGCTTTCTATCCCCACAACACAGGTAACAGTCCTTAGCTCCTTATCCCTGCCTCACCCACATCATTCACCCCTCAGAAGTCCCTTTGTCTTTATGGGAAGTTGAGATAAAGAGATCTGTCTTCTATACCTTCTTCATGCTGTGTCAAAGCTTTGCCTCTGTGCAACTAGGGAATGAAAATCCCTTGCTAGCTGATCTAGAGATTTTATATGAGGAGCTACAGGGTTGTCAGCAGTCACTGGCAATGGCAGGAACTCCCTGCTTTACCACTATTTTTGTGTAGAACTGTTGAATTCTGGTAAAGATCACTTTGGCAGTTAGAATGTGTATACTTAACCAAAAAGAAAGAACAAGGGTTGGAACAACGTCAGAAAGGGAGAGCACTTTTTACTGCTTCCCAGATGGTGGAAGAGTAAGAGCTTCCTCACCAAAATCCTGCAGCCACTTGGCTTGCTTTGGGTATTTTTTCTATGGGCCCATTGTTACTAATGTAAGCATAGCCAGTTTTATTAGTCACTGTACATATTCCACTTTGTTCTGCCAATAGGTAATCTAAGGGTAGTTTATTGTCCATAACTACTTTAGCTAGTGAATCTACAGCATGTGTAGTCACTGTAGGGCCTGTAGTCACTGTAGAGCCTGGCCAGTGGTCTGGGATAAGTCATTCAAGGAAGTAGACTGGTTTCTTAAAGCAAGTTCATAGAATGTGGCCAGATTTCCTCCTATCAAGGTGGAAAAGTTTATGGGGGGGGGGGTTCCTGCCAATAGCAGTTTCCTAAGAGAAATATGAGAAAAAGTAAGAAAAACACATCGGCTGCAAGTGCAACAAGTGTAATACTTATCTTCTTGCTTTTTGGAAATGTACTTAAGATCTCCAGTTGACTCAAGCAGGATTACCCTCTGGATATACCTATGAAGACTCAAAACATAGAAGTGTAATTCATTTTTTAAAGAATTTAATTGCAATTCAGAGTTACAGAAGGAGAAGGAGAGTGAAGGGGGTGGGGGAGAATCTTCCATCTGTTGGTTCATTCTCAAAATGACTGCCATGGCTAGGGCTGGGCCAGGCTGAAGACAGGAGCCAGGAATTTCTTCCAGGTCTCCCATATCAGTGTAGGTGCCCAAGCAGTTGGGCCATCCTCTGCTGTTTTCCCAGGTGCATTAGCAGGGAGCTAGATCAGAAGTGAAGCAGTTCGGACTCAAACCAGCTCCCATATGGGGTGCTAGCATCACAGAAGGAGGCTTAACCTGGTACACCACAACACTGGCCCCAAATTCTTTTCTTAAGATATATTTATTTATTTGAAGGACAGAGTGACATGCAGAGAGAGAGAGAAAGAGACACTGAGAGAGAGAGATCTTCCATCTGCTGATTCTCTCCCCAAATGGCTGTAATGGCCTAGGTTGGGCCAGGCAAAAGCCAGGAGCCAGAAACTCCATCCTGGTCTCCTATGTGAGTAACAGAGGCCCAAGTACTTGGGGCATCTTCTGCTCCTTTTGCAGGTGCATTATCAGGGAGCTGGATTAGAAGTGGAGCAGCTAGGACTTGAACCTGTGCTCTGATATGGATTTTGGTGTCACGAGCAGCTGCTTATTCCACCGCTCCACAATGTCAGCCCCAGAAGCTTAATTCTTGACAAGTTCACCCAGCTAGAAATCCCTTTAGACTGATCGGGGCAGAAGATCCATGCTACTTCAGACCAGCAGAGGCCATCCAAGGTGGGACCTGTCTCGGTACTTGTTAGCTTGAGATAAGTGCCCAAGGAGGATAGTAAATACCTGCTAAGTAAAGCATTTGGGCACTCTGGCATTACCAAAAACTGGTGGAAGATGAGGATATCTTGTATCTGGCAAACCACAGATTGAGGCTTGCCATCATGATGTGCCAGCTCTTTGAGGATAGGGGTCCTATGTTTGAATTCAGTACAGAGCAAGTGCCTCCTGTATCAACTTAAAAAAAAATCAAAATTTTCACCTATGACATCCAAGGTCACTCATGGCTCCATAAGTGAGATGTTTATATGGGTTATGAGATCCCTGAGTTTCAGGGCCCATCAATCCTTAGCAAAATGTGTTATATACATCTTGAATAGTATTCAGCTATAAAAAGGAAAGAAATACTGAAATATATTACAAGGAGCATGAAACTCAAGGTATCTACTGTCTCTATGGACTTCTTGTTTTGGACATTTAATAGATATATTATATATATATATATATATATATATGCATTATGTGGCTTTTAGAGTGGTTAAGTAACTTCATTTTTAAGACATTTTTGAAAGTTTTTTTAACCAATATTTATTTGAAAGGTTGGGTGACAGAAAGGGAGAGAGAGAGAGAGAGAATCTTCTACCCTTTGGTCATTCTCCAAATGGCTGCAACAGCTAGGGCTGGGCCAGGCTGAAGTCTGACCACATGGGTGTCATGGGCCCACTTACTTGGGCCATCCTTTGCTGCCTTTCTAGGCATCAGCAAGCAGCTGGACTAGAAGTGGAGCAGCCAGGACTCAAACCGGGACTCTGCTTTGGGATGCAGACGTTGCAGGCAGCAGCTTGGCTTAGCTCACTGCCCCACAATGCTGGCTCCCAAGTAACTTCATTTATTCAATGTGTTTGAGCACTTAATGCTTTAAGAACTAGGAATACAGAAGTCAACAAGGCATGGAGCTTACAAGCTGAAAGTTGATGGGAATAAGAGGTAAGTAAACAAATATCTGTATAACATAAGGTCTGCTGCATTGAAATACCAAGAAAAAACATTAGTGGGATAAGAGGGGAAAGGTGGTCAGGGAGTACTTTTTGAGGAGGAGATGTCTGAACAGAGACCCCAGCCAAGTAAGAGAGATTGGTGGCAAGGGCATTCCCAGCTGGGGGAGGAGCCACTGGAGGAGGAGTTAGGAGGAGGAGCCACAAGGAGGAGGAGAAAAGGAGGCCAGTGTGGCTGGGGCCAGACAGAGCAAGAGAAAAGCCACACAGGCCCAGGTGACGTTTCAGGGCTTTGTGCCAAGTGTGATCGGGAGCCACCGGAAGATTTGAGCAGGACAGCGACACGATCTGCTTTACATTTTCTACTGAGGTTGCTGCGTGGGAACACACCATAGAACAGGGGTAGGGAATCTTCTTTCTGCCAAGGGTTTTTTTTGGGTATTTATATTCCCGGACCATACAAAATTACCAACCTAAAAGTTAGCTTGCTACAGACTTATTGAATTTTGAGTCCTGCCTGCAATTGTGTTGGCAAGGCCAGACCCCATTATTTCATTGCCCTCATCCAGTCCATGAGCCAGATGTTCCCCATCCCTGCGGGAGAGGAGCAAGAACAGAACCAGGGTGACCTGTCCGGATCCTAATGCTGCGGTCCAGGCGAGACAGCACCATAGTTTCGACCAGGCTGATGACAGTGGAGGAGGTGTCAGATTTGATTTGTATTTTGATGATGTCATGTGTGTTCACAGTGGTGTGGCCAGAACTGAGATTATGTTTTGAAGGTGGAGCTGATAGGACAGTAAGGCGTCATTGAGAAGCAAGTGGCAGAACCAGGATTTAAATCTCAGTTTGTCTTCATTCTAAAGTCCTACTAATAACAATTCTTCCAGGCTCTAAACTCTAAGCATAAAAACAGAATGGCAGGGCCAGTGCTGTGGTGTAGCAGGTAAAGTGCCACCTGTGTTGCCAGCATCCCATATGAGCATTGGTTCAAGTCCTGCTGCTCCACTTCCAATCCAGCTCCCTGCTAATGCACCTGGGAAAGCAATGGGATATGGACCAAGCCCTTGGGCCCCTACCACCCGCATGGGAGACCTGGAAGAAGTGTCTGACTCTTGGCTTCAGATTGGGCTGGCTCCAGCCATTATGGCCGTTTTTGGAGTGAACCAGCAGATGCAAGATCTCTTTGTCTCTCCCTCTGTGTGTAATTCAGCCTTTTAAATAAACAAATACATCTCTCTTTCTTTTTTTTTTTTTTAAGATTTATTTATTTTTTTGAAAAGCCGAGTCACAGAGAGGCAGAGGCAAAGGCAGAGAGAGAGAGAGTCTTCCATCCACTGGTTCACCCCCCAAATGACCGCAACAGCCAGAACTGGTCCGATCTGAAGCCAGGAGCTTCTTTCAGGTCTCCCATGCGGGTTCAGGGGTCTAAGGACTTAGGCTATCATCTACTGCTTTCCCAGGCCATAGCAGAGAGCTGGATCAGAATGGAGCAGGTGGGACTTGAACTGGCACCCATAAGGGATGCTGGCAATGCAGGTAGTGACCATGCCACAGCACCGGTCCCAAATAAATAAATTAAAACAACAACAACCAAGATTGGAAATGAGAATACGCAGCGTCTTCAGGTATTAACTGAGTACCTATACAATCGTAGTAAGCCTTGTGGCATTTGATAAAAAACTCTGGACTGGATGGATAGAATGCCAGCGTTCAAACTGCTCCTGTCATAGAATCATCCTCAGCATGGGTTGCATGAGTTCTAAGGTAATTTCTAGCTTTAATGTGCAGGGTTTCCATTATATGGCATAGATAAAAGGTACTGTGTACAGTACCGCCCACAATTTTACAAGGGAAGATAGGACTGATAAGCATATGATTAACACGCTGATGATTGCAAGAGTAGGTGAGAGGTGGCTGGACTAGAGGTTATGTTTTCGGTTTCAATGTTATTTGGTTTTAGCATACTACTTTCAAGGAAAAGAGAAAGTGGTCATTTAATTGATAGGACATATTGATTTTTAAAGATTTATTTATTTGAGAGAGAGAGAAAGAGGAATGCTCCCATCTGCTGGTTCACTCCCTAAATGCCTGCCACTGTAGGGGGTTGAAATCAGGAGCCGATAACTCAATTCAGGTGGCAAGAACATAGTTACTTGAACCATCACTGCTGCTTCTCAGGGGTCCACATTAGCAGGAAGTTGGTCAGGAGCCAGAGGTGGGTATCCAACCCAGAGACTCCAATCTGAGAGACGTACCACTCAGGCATCTAAACTGCTTGGTCATATGCATGCCTGTTCGTCTGCCTTCCTCTCGTCCCTCCTTCCTTCCCATAGGAATTACTGAAATTTTATGCCTAATTCATTCTAATATTCAAGTATTCATTTTCTCAACAAATATCTAAAGACTACTGAGTATTAGGCATATTCAGTGACATTTATTGAGCAAACTTAGATGATTTGATAACAAGCTTAAAAGGGGGTGGGAGTTTGGCACGTGGTTAAGATGATGCTCGAGACACCCATACCCTGTATCAGAGTGCCTGATTAAGCTTCATTCCTTATCCAGCTTCCCGCTAATGGAAGCTTGGGAGGCATCAGGTGGTGGCTCAAGTATCCGGGTTCCTACTGCTCACAGGAAGCACAAAAACAGCCATAGGAACCTACAGATGAATAGGGTGGTTGTGTTCCTACAAGGCTATACTTATAATTTACATGTAATTTTATATGCAATAATATTATTCTCCATTCAATTTTTTCCCCAACCATTGGAAAATGTAAAAGCCATTCTTAGCTTATGCACTGTTCAAATATATGTTGCAGGCTGGGTTTAGCCTTCACAAAACTAAAGGAATTTTTCTTTCCTTTCTTTCCTTCCTTCCCTTTTTCCCTTCCTTCCTCTCTCTCTTTAAGACTTTATTTACTTGTTAATTTGATTTTTAAGATTTATTTATTTGAAAGGCAGTTACAGAAAGAGGGAGAGACAGAGAGAGAGGTCTTCCACCTGCTGGTTCACTCCCTAAATGGCCACAACTGCTGGAGCTGCGCTAATATGAAGCCAGGAGCCAGGAACTTCTTCCGAGTCTCCCATATGGGTGCAGGGGCCCAAGCACCTGGGCTATCTTCCACAGCTTTCCCAGTGCATTAGCAGGGAGTGGGATTGGAAGAGGAGCAGCTGGGATTCAACGGTGCCCATATGTTTTCCGGGTTAACCTACTACGCCATAGTGCTGGCCCCTATTTACTCATCTAAAAGGCAGGGAGAGAGAGAGAGAGAGAGAGAGAGAGAGAGAGAGAGAGAGAGAGAGAGATCTTCCATCCACCAGTTCACCCCTCAAATGCACACAAGGGTCAGAGTTTGTCCAGGTTGAAGCCAGGAGTTTGAACTCCATCCGGGTCCCCTACGTGGGTGGCAAGAGGCCAAGCACTTGGGCCATCTTCTGTGGCTTTCCTAGGTGCATTAAGGGGGAGCTAGATTGGAAACAGAGCAGCCAGGACTTGAGTCAGCAATCTGATATGGGATGTCTGAGTCGCAAGTAGTGGCTTAACAAATGTGCCACATTGGGTTCCCATCCCCACCCCACATTTAAAAAAAAAAATGCTTATTTGAAAGGCAAATAGATCACTGCCTCTCCCCCTGAGGGATTTTCTAAAATCAAATAGGATACTAACACTTTCCCAAGGTAACAGTTCCTGAACCTGCTAGTACGCCACATAAATCCTTTCCTTAGGAAATGACAGGTAAATACTTTCACCTGTTTGATAGGTAGTAAGTTTCCAGAGAGTAGCGCTTCATCATACTTTGATGTTTTGCAAGTGGCTTGCTGAATGAAGCAATGAAGAAAACCTGGCTTTGGAGATGAACTGTTTCCATTGGAATCCCACTTCCCATGCCTGCTAGCAATCAGCACAGGCATTTAATTACCTTGAGCCTCACTAGACTTCTGTGCTGAATGGGAACGATACTAAATCACAGAGCTGTCGTGAAGATCGACACGAGTCTTGCGGAAATCCTTTGCACGTAAGACTATCCATGGCTTAGCTGTTGTGATAATAAATACTGAGTTTTGAAATGTCTCTCAAAGCAGTATGATCTGATTTTATCTAACATATATTCTTGTTTTTAAAGCAATCTGCCCAAGGTGACAACAGAGATTTCAGGTCTTAGATATTCCAGGGAAAGGGGGATGAAAAAGAGCAATTTTGGCCTGTTTATTGCAAACACTTTTTTGAATTTATGCATTTTTCCATCTTTGGGTTGGAGACTGTTTTCTTCACTTTTGCTTTTCTAAACAAAATAGTTTCAACAATACAAATGGGCAGTTGATTCTTGGGAGTTCAATGACAAGGACATCATATGAGCAAGTCAGAAAGAAAGAAAAAGTAGTATTTTGTTATTTTCAAGGATCCACAGGGACTTTTCTCAATGAGTTCTCAGAAATAGTGGGAAGGACATTGTCATCAGATAGGAAAATAAGGTTAAAAACTGCTAGGCAGGAAAAGGTTGGAAAGGAATAATCTAAGCTTTCAGTGGTAGTGATCTTTTTCTTTCCTTAGGCACGTCCTGAATACAGGATTCCTGAGGTTAAGTCCACTTCTCATGAGATGACATTACATTTTAGGGTGGACTGATATCAATACTTCATTTATCAGGCTTGAAGTCAGTGCGACTCCATGGTCTTATGAAATGCAAAAAGGGACAATGTTTATGATCAGCAAGCTTGTTTCTCTGAAGAGAAGATTTATTATTCCTTAATGTTTCTGAAGCACTTAGTGGGTCTACTTCAGCACATTTATAATAGTGCATGCAAACATCTACAAAACTCACACCATTCTCAATATTAGCATTTCTTTCCAGGGACTAACCTTTATTATTTTACAATTACATTTATTATTTTACTTGTATTTGTGTCCTTACCTTCAAGTAGTTGGTATATGGCAACCTGGTGACCATTCTTGCTTGACCTTTACAGTAGCACGTTTGGAGTTTCTACTAAGTGCTCCTTCAATTCATGCTGAAGACTCGAATGATATTCCTAGGACGGTCAGTATATTTCCTTAACTTCCTAGGATAACCGCTACGGTTTAAAAAGGCTGTGGACCCTGTTTTCATACAGGTTAAATCCTGAGGCACTAAGAGGGTAGAAATTTAACTATGGTTTCGAGTCTAGTGGGAGGTCCTTAGGTCATGGGGGGGGGGTGTCTTCATAAGGTAGTTCTCAAGAGAGGGTTGGTAAAAAGCCCAGATGGGTCTTGACTCCCTTCCCCCCTTTCTGTTTCCAAATAGTCTCTGCCATCACCATCACCAGATTGGAACCCTGATGGGGTCCAACCAGTGGGTTTGGGTTGATCTTGGACTGTGAACCTCCAAAAACATGAGAAGAAAAACACCCCAAACGCCCACACCAACCCTCTTCCCATCATAAGTAGCCTGTTTTCTGTATTAAGTTGTATTAATGAAAAGATGACTAATAATATAGTATCAACATGATTCAATAAGCACCCACTCACTTGGCTGCCTACCACTCCTCTTTGAGCCAGAGGGAAGAACTAGCTGCTTGTTCAGACCCCCAAATTTCATTGCATCCAGGACACCAAGCCCAACAGCCGGAACTGCATTTTCTTTTCCTCTGAGACCTTAGCGGTCAATTCTCTCAGGTATATTCAAACTACTCTACAGTTTCAGGGAATTTGCTGTGTGGCAGAGGTCTTCAAAGTTTTAATTTAATCGTCTAAGACGAACTTTTTATGTCTTTGATACAGACCCTCCTTCCCAAGAGGAAGAAGATCCTGGAGTAGACAAAGACAGGCGTTGGAGAAGATAGAGACGCTGGTGATGTGAATTGGGCAAACCTGGACACTTCCCGCCTCGGCAAAGGCCCGAGTTGGGAGGGGGATGGAAGCTGAGGACCCCACGTGATCTGACGGGCCCGGGGCTGTGCCGACCCCGCCCCTCCGCGCGCCGCCGCCGGGGGGCGCATGCGCAGCCCGTGTTAGTGATGGAGGAGAGAAGATGGCGGAAGCGGAGTGAGTGACTTGCTGGTGACTGATGTCGTAACCGGCGGGGCGAGTGAGGGTAGCGACACATCTCCCGGGGGGAGAGCTCAGGGCTCTTTCGCGGGTACTGAGGGGAGAGGGAGACCCGAGAGCCACCTTATGGTGGACGAGCCCGCTTGGCCCGTGTCGAGGGGCGGGGGCGAACTGTGAGGGTTCAGTTACCTTCCAGGCGGGAGAGCCCCTTCCGCCGTCTGGTCCCTGATCGACAGGGCCCTGCGTGCAGGGTCACCCTTGGGACTCCAGCTGCTGGGGTCTTCCGGGGACCAAGCCCTTGTGGGCCCCGCAGGCGCTGTCATCGCTGCAAGCGGGCCCGCAGACAGCCTTGCGCGCTCCGCGGAGGCTGGTAGGGCAGGGCGGGCACTGCCAGGCCTTCCTTGCTCTCCGCTCCTTCCCGCCCCAGCGCCACTCCTCTCTCTCCTCGGCTGCGGGAGAACCCGAAGCTGGGGGCTGCGCCCCGGCCTCCCGCGGGAGGCGTGCAGGCGGCGTCCCCGCGCGGGCCTGCTGAGGCTGAAGACAGCCCGAGGAGAGGTCTGCCTTCCCCCGGGCTCCCGCTGCGGCGTCCATGCCTCCCTGGAGGGCCACATTCCGGAGTGGCGGTCCGATGGTCTGGCTGGTTAGCGACTCCGAAACTTACCGGCGCCCGGGTAGGCCTCTGGTGCACCACTCCTGCCCTGTCCACCCTGCCGCCTGTAGTTTGCAGGTGTTAATGTGCATAGACCGTGGAGTTTGCGAGTCTGTCCTTTTGTGCCAGGCCTCGACATGCAAAGCGATGGTGTGGCCAGTTCCACTCACCAGGGTTTAGACTTTAGAATTTGGATTCTCTGTGGCCATTTTTGGTTAGTAACAGGGCCCGTTTGCCGTGGTGGTTGGCTTGAGGGTATGGTTGATCAGAACACTGTAAAAGCATGGCTTATTGAGCTGAGTGGTACAGAAGTGGTGGCACTGGCGGTAGTTTGGTAAAAACTTTGCGATGTCTACCACTAATTCTGAATGGTGTTGAACAGCTACCATGTGTTGCTTTGATCGGTTGATTGGAAGGTCATTGGGAAGAAAATATCAGAGGCGCATGAAAATGTGTGAGCCATTTACTGATCCAAAGAAGTTAGTCAGCTTTTCTTCCACGCTTTTCCTTTCACTTTTCCTCTTATTAAATATAGGATTTTTTTTAACGTTTGGTTTCTCAGAGGACATAAATGCTGTTTACATACATGATATAGAACAAAGAGCATTTGTATGTTAAAGGATTCCTGTGGGAATAGTGTATGGATACACAATTAGTGCCGGATTCTTTTGTTTTTTCATGAAATAGAAAGTGTTCCTGTTACATTTCTTGTCAGTGCTGCTAATAATGTGAGCTGTGTCAGATTGCATTTCTCAGAAGAAAAGACCGGTAAGAAAACGCAGCTAAAACCAGTCGAATCCCTCTCTGGTACTTTTCTGACCCTTTAAAAACCAGTGCAGTTCTAGTTTCTAACAATATTGAGGACCTTTGATTTGACTTAATCTGTTTGAACTTATTCAGATGCAGATTCTACAACAGAAGTAAGACTGTATTACTGGAAGGGAACGATTGGAAAGTCCAGAGAGTCTTGTGGGAGCAGGCATTGTGGCAAAGCTAGCTAAGCCTCTGCTTGGAACACCTGCACCCCACATCGGAGCGCCAGTTCAAGTCTCAGCTTTTCCGCTTCCTGCGAATATGCCTGGGAAGGCAGCAGGGAATGGCCCAAGCACTTGGGTTCCTGTCAACCTTGTGGGCTGTTGCAGACGTTTAGGGAGTGAACCAAATGGAAATCTGTCTCTTTCAGATAAATCTAACAAAAAGTCTTGGATAAAAATGTACTTTACTGTCCACACATGAGGAAAGTGACATAATTATGTTTTTAAATTTAGAACAATTTTTTTGTGAAAAAGACATTTTGTAAGGAGGTATGAAGTTGTCATTTGATTTTCTGTTTCTCCTAAGTAATCTGCTTATAAATAAAATTCAGTTAACAGAAGTAGTTAAGGACACTGTTGTAGACTAATTAGAGGAAAGGTCAGTTCAAGTTAAAAATTGTTTATTTAACTGCAAGGGGTGGACAGAGAGAGAAAAAAATCTTCCATTCACTTTCATTTTCTAAGTTCCTGCAAAAGCTGAGGCTGGGCCAGGCCACAGTCAGGAGCTGGGAATTCAATCTGTGTCTCCTTGTGAGTGGCAGGGACCCCAGTACTTGAGCCAGTACCTGCTGCATCACCGGGTGCACATTAAGAGGAAGCTGGAATTGGGAGCAGAGCTGGGATTTGATCCCAGGCACTTCATTATGGGTTGTGGGTATAATCAAAAGGTGTCTTAAATATTGTACCAAATGGCTGCCCCTGCAGCTTATTAACTTATTTTCTAAGAGAACTTTATTTTTTTTTTAAGGATTTATTTTATTTGAAAGGCAAAGTGAGAATGAGACAGATAGCACTCACTTCCAACTGCTGGTTTATTCCCCAAACGGCTGCAACAGCCAGGGCTAGGTCAGGCTGAAACCAGGAGCCTGGAACTCCATCTGGGTCTCCCACATAGGTGGTAGAGACTGAAGCACCTGGTCTATTATCCACTGCTTTTTTAGGTGCATTAGCAGAGAGCTGGGTGGGAAGTGGAGCAGCAGGACAATAGTGGCACTTTGATATGGGATATCAGGTCCCAGGTGTGGCTTAACCCACTGTGTAACAATGCCTGCCCCAAGAGGTTTTTGTTTTTGTTTTTGACAGGCAGGGTGGACAGTGAGAGAGAGAGACGGATCTTCCTTTTCCGTGGTTCACCCTCCAATGGCCTCTGCGGCAGGTGCACCACGCTGATCCGAAGCCAGGAGCCAGGTGCTTCTCCTGGTCTCCCATGCGGGTGCAGGGCCCAAGCACTTGGGCCATCCTCCACTGCACTCCCTGGCCACAGCAGAGAGCTGGCCTGGAAGAGGAGCAACCGGGACAGAACTTGGGGTGCCAGCGCCGCAGGCCAGGCAGAGAATTAGCCTTGGTGCTGGCCCCAAGAGGTCTTTTCAGAAGCAAAATATATATGGTAACTAAAACTAAGCTGGTTAACACAAGTCCTTGACATTTTTTTTAAATGGAATTACTTTTAGGTATTTGAAAGAGAGGGAGAGACAGGTCTACCATCTGCTGTTTCACTCTCTAAATGGCCAGGGCTGGACCAGCCTGAAGCCAAGGACCTGGAGCTTCCTCCAGGTCTCCTGTATGGGTACAGGGGCCCAAGTACTTGGGTCTTCCTCTGCTGCCTTTGCGGGCACATTAGTAGGGAGCTGGATAGGAAGTGGAGCAGCTGGGTCATGAACTGGCACTATATGGGATCCCAGCATTGCAGCAGCTGGGTCATGAACTGGCACTATATGGGATCCCAGCATTGCAGTAGAGGCTTAACCTACTACACCAGAACACTGGCCCTGATGTTTTGTTTCAATGTGTAGATAAGAGTGAGTTTATTGTTAGTATGGTCAAAAGAATGTAAAGAAGGCCGGCGCCGTGGCTCAACAGGCTAATCCTCCGCCTTGCGGCGCCGGCACACCGGGTTCTAGTCCCGGTCGGGGCGCCGGATTCTGTCCCGGTTGCCCCTCTTCCAGGCCAGCCCTCTGCTGTGGCCCAGGAGTGCAGTGGAGGATGGCCCAGGTGCTTGGGCCCTGCACCCCATGGGGAGACCAGGAAAAGCACCTGGCTCCTGGCTTCTGCCATCAGACAAGCGCGGTGCGCCGGCCGCAGCGCGGCAGCCGCGGCGGCCATTGGAGGGTGAACCAACGGCAAAGGAAGACCTTTCTCTCTGTCTCTCTGTCTCACTGTCCACTCTGCCTGTAAAAAAAAAAAAAAAAAAAAAAAAAAAAAAAAGAATGTAAAAAAAAGAAATGTTTTAAAGTACTGGTATTATTTAAGCCTTTTCTAGGTTGTCAAGTATTCTTTTATCACCTTTTTAGCCTTTTTTTTTTTTTTTTTTTTTTTTTTTTTAGATTTTGAAAGTTACAGACAGGGGAGAAACAGAGATCTACCATCTGCGAGTTCAGGTCCCAGATGGCCACAATGGCCAGTGCTGGGCCAGTTCAAAGCCAGGAGCTTCTTCTGGGTCTCCCACATGGGTGACAGGGTGCTAAGCACTTGGCCCATTAGCAGGGAGTTGGATTGGAAGTGGGGCAGCTAGGACATGAGCCGGTGCCTATATGGGATGCTTGCTTCATAGGTGACGGCTTTGCTTGCTACACCACAATGCCGGTCCCAACCTTTTTTGGTCTCAAAACCTTCATCTACTTGAATAATACAAAGACAAACTTTAGGCCAGATTTTATCAGAGTTATATCCTGTGTCATTTGAATTTAATGTGGTAGGTATTAACATTTGGAAGATATGTGAAGTATATTTCCCTCATCAGTGCTAATGGTGACTGTGTGCTAGCTTTGTGTTAGGAGGGCCTTCCTAGAAATCAGTTCTTTGGAATGAATATTCTTCAAGGCACATAAGGTAATGCTTGTATCAATGCAAACCTTTGTGTTATCTGCCAGATTTAAGGACCACAGTACAGCTATGGATAGTGAACCAAACCCTGGTACATCTTCTGTGTCAACAACAACCAGTAGCACCACCACCACCACCATCACCACTTCCTCCTCTCGAATGCAGCAGCCGCAGATCTCTGTCTACAGTGGTTCTGACCGACATGCTGTGCAGGTACTTTCAGCTATGAGGATGTTAATGGGTAGACTAAGACTTAACCTGCCATTTCCTTTTTAATAAGCCAATTGCATGTATTGTTTCATATCTTGAAATATACAGTTAGAAATTTTAAATTTTTGAAACAACCACCAAAGTTATTTACTAATAATACTATTGAGAGGGCTTTGTCAGCCTTTAGATTATTTGTGTGTCAGGAAAGTTATAATTGGAAGGTCTCTGAATGCTGCTATAGTGTGAAGACACTCAGTCTAAAACCTAGCATATAGAATGGCTCTAGATTTTCCTGGGCTATTTTATGTTTGATCTAAATGTATAAATTAGGGAGATCTGTTCAGGTCTGTAGATATAGTATGAGGTTCATTTAAAGCCCAGGTGGCCTCAGAACCCTAAGCAGGAGGATCTGTTCTGAAGTTTTTAGGGGCAAAGGGTAAAGGGACTATTTAGAAAGAAGTCTTGGGTTTGTTGAGTTGATACAGTTTACTTGATCTTTGTAGTAATGGAGTTTAAAGCAGTACTGTATGATGTATTGCATGAAAAGGGCCAGGTGTTTTTGTTGTCAGCAGTAGCAGTGGAGGTTTGGGTGAGAGGCATAATTTTTATAGTAATTTTTTAAAAAGATATATTAATTTGAAAAAGTTACACGTAGAACGAGAGGCAGAGATAGAGAAGTCTTCTACCTGGTGGTTCACTCCCCAGCTGGCTGCAACGTCCAGAGCTGCGCTGATCTGAAGCCAGGAGCCAGGGCTTCTTCTGGGTCTCCCATGCCAGTACGGGGGCCCAAGAACTTGGGCCATCTTCTGCTCACTTCCCAGGCCATACCAGAGAGCTGGATAGGGAGTGATGCAGCTGGGACTTGAATCGGCGCTCATCTGGGATGCTGGCATTGCAGCTGGCAGCTTTACCTGCTACACCATAGCACTGACCCCTTGATTTTTTAATTTTATTATAGAATTAAAAGGACATATATAGGTTTATCTGACCAAAAAAGGCTTATGTAATTCTAAATGACTTAATGCTGAGCTATAGTCCCTGCAACTAGGGGTCAGAAACCACTGATTTTGTGACAGGACTTTGTGGTTCGCATAGCAGTCTATTGGATAGATATTAATGCATGAAAGTAGACTGTAACACAGGGCAATATTCTTTCTTGACGTTTGAGTAAGGGGATTCATGACATTTTGGTCCAACATGTCATGACTTAGATCCCTAGGATCTAGGATTATGTCTGTATTACTCAGTGTTTAAAAAGTCTATGGTTCAGGGGCTGGTGCTGTGGTACAGCGGGTTAATGCCCTGGCCTGAAGCGCTGGCATCCCATATGGGTGCTCGTTCTAGTCCTGGCTGCTTCTCTTCCGATCTAGCTCTCTGCTATGGCCTGGGATAGCAGTAGAAGATGGCCCAAGTCCTTGGGCTCCTGCACCCGCATGGAAAACCCGGAAGAAGCTCCTGCCTCCTGACTTCGGATCGGCGCAGCTCTGGCTGTTGTGGCCAGTTGGGGAGTGAACCATCGGATGGAAGACCTCTCTCTCTGCCTCTCTGCCTCTCCTCTCTGTGTAATTCTTTCAAGTGAATAGATAAATCTTTTTTAAAAAAAGTCTATGGTTTGATGCTGAGGTTGGGATTCTGTGCTGTTTCAGAGTCATAGTGTACTTGTAACTTCGGGTTGTGGTTGCAGAGGACTGGAGTAATCTGGCCTTTGGACAGACGCAGGAGTTTTCTGTGGTCTTATTAGGACACTTGACTTTTCTACGTTTATAATGTTTTGGAACCAGGACTTTATTTTAATAGTAAATATAGTAATTAATACTTTCAGAGAGTTTTTAAAAATATTTATTTATTTTCACAGAGTTGCAGAGAGAGGTTTGTGTTGTGGTATAGCAGGTAAAGCCACTGCCTGTGGTGCTGGCATCCTATATTGTCACCTGTTCAAGTCCAGGCTGCTGCACTTCTGAACCAGCTCCATGCTAATAGCTTGAGAAAGCAGCGGAAGAAGGCCCAAGTGTTTGGACCCCTGCACCAGCATGGGAGACCTAGAAGAAGCTCCTTGCTTCAGCCTGGTCCAACTCTCAGCCTTGCTACATTTGGGGAGTAAACCTGTGGATTTACTCTGTCTCTTCCTCTCTCTCTGTAACTCTGCCTTTCAAATCAATAAATAAATCTTTAACGAGAAAAAAATAGAGGGAAGAGAGACCTTCCATCTGCCAGATGGTTACAAAGGTTGGGGCTGGGCCAGGCCAGAGCCATGAGCTTTTGTGGTCTCCCATGTGTGTGGCAGGGGACCAAACACTTGGACCCTCTTCCTTTGCTTTTCCTAGGCCATTAGCAGGGAGCTGCATCGGAAGTAGAGCAGCCAAGACACGAGCCAGCACCCTTATGCGATGCTGGCATTGTGGGTGGCAGCTTTAACTGCTATGCCACAATGCTGACCCACAGAAATTTTTTTAAGAATGGTTTAAAAAAAAAGAATGGTTTTATGTGTTGGAACAATTAAGGTATCTGACACTTAAAAAACATTAAAAAATTATATTGAGTAATTTTCTAAACTTTATAATTTTATGTAATTATTATTACTTTGTATTTATTTCTTTAAAGATTTATTTTTATTTATTTGAAAGGTAGTTACAGAGAGGTAGAGACAGAGAGAGAGGTCTTCCATCTGTTGGTTCACTCCCCAGATGGCTGCAACGGTTGGAGCTGCGCTGATCCGAAGCCAGGCGCCAGCTTCTCCTGGGTCTCCCACGGGAGTGCAAGGACCCAAGGACTTGGGCCATCTTCTGCTTTCCCAGGCCATAGCAGAGAGCTGGATTGGAAGTGGAGCAGCAGAGACTAGAACCGGCGCCCATATGGGATTCTGGTGCTTTAGGCCAGGGCGTTAACCCACTGCGCCACAGCGCCAGCCCCAATTTTATATAATTATTAACATACCTACTTGTTGTAAGATTTTCAGACATTTATAGAAAAGTACAAACGAGAAGGTAAAAAATCTCTAATCTAGTTCCAGTCAGTAGTCTTTAGTAGTTTTTTAATGCCTTCCTGAATGTCATTTCAAATACCTTTAAAATGGTATCTTATTCTATATAATACTTGGTAACCTGTTTCTGTCACCTAATAATATATATATATATTTGAGAATTTTTTGTTAGTAAATATAAATCTCTGTATTGCATAATGTAGCCATTAGCTACACGTGCTTGTTTACACCAAAAATTAAAACTCTGGCTGGCATTCTGTCCTAGCAGGTGACATCATATGTCAGAGAAATGGTTTGAGTCCCAACTGTTCTGTTTCCAGTACAGCCTCTGGCTAGTGCTCCTGGGAAGGCAGTAAAAGACCCAAATTTGGGCCCCTGCCACCCATGTGGGAGACCCAGGTGGATTTCCTGGCTTCTGGTTTCAGCTTGATCCAGACCTGGCTGTTTGGGCCATTGGGGAGTGAACCCTCTCTCTTTTTTCCCTCCTCTCCCCTCTCTCTTCCTCTCCATCCTCGCCTCCCCTCTTTGTCTCTCCTTCTCTCTTTTTTTTTTTCTTCCTGTCGGTCTTAGTTGCAGATAAGAAAATCGTTTTTTAAAGATGTTTTTTAAATTTATTTGAAATACAGAGTTACAAAGAGAGGTAGAGGTAGAGCCAGGGGGAGAGAGAAAGAGAAAGAGAGAGAGAGAGAGAGCCAGGGAGGGAGGGAGAGAGAGAGATCTTCCATCCCATGGTTCACTCCCCAGATGACTGCAGCAGCTGGAGTTGAGCTGATCTGAAGCCAGGAACCAGGAGTTTCTTCTAGTTTCTTCTTCCCACATGGGCGCAGGAGCCCAAGGACTTGGGCCATCTTCCATTGCTTTCCCAGGCCATAGCAGAGAGCTGGATTGGAAGTGGAGCAGCCCGGACATGAACCGGAATCCATATGGGATGCCAGCAATGCATGCTGGGGCTTTAGCCAGCTGTTGTGCCACAGTGCCGCCCACCCCCCTTTTTTAAAGTTTTTTTTTTTTTTTTTTGAAATACAGAGTTCCAGAGAGAGATAGAACCAGAGATAGAAGATAAGTAAATATTTAAAAAAAATAAAATTAAAAGCTCAGTTTATTAGCTGCACTTGCTGCATTTTACATGCCCAGTAGACACATGTGGCTAGTGGCTAGTTTTGAACAGCTAGCTGATCTATATAACTCTTATTAGAATGCATGGTAAAAGTATTCATCTCCAAACTGTTAAAAGGTGGTACCAACCTAACTTGTTTTTGTTGTTTGTTTTTTTAAAGATTTATTTATTTATTTGAAAGTCAGAATTAGAGGGAGAAGCAGAGAAAGGGATTCTCCCTCGGTATGCACACCCAATTATCTGTGCCTATCTGAAGCTAGGAGCCGGGTACTTCCTCCCGGTCTCCCATGCGGGTGCAGGGACACAAGCACTCCCAGGCCACAGCAGAGAGCTGGACTGGAAGAGGAGCAACTGGGACTAGTACCCAGCGCCCAAACCGGGACTAGAACCTGGGGTGCTGGTGCCGCAGGCAGAGGATTAGCCAAGTGAGCCACGGCGCCGTAGTAAAGTTTTAAACTATGGCTTTTATGAACTCCAAATCCCATTAAGTTGGTAGGTATCAATGCCGTCTTATAGGTTAAAATGATCAGTTTAAGTTCAGAACTGATCATAAAGATAGGATTAACTGTCAAAGGGATCACATAAATAAGAACAAGTGTCTGCTAATAATGATTGATAGAATTAAAATGGAGAGAACGATCCAACATGGGAAGCAGGACACACAGCAGACTCATAGAATGGCAAATGCCCTGAACAGCAGTCTGGCCTCAGAATCAGCCTTTAAGGTAAAATTTGGATCTGGCTAAAAAGCCCATGAGAGCATTTCAGGCATGGAAAGCCAAGACATTATGACAAAAAATGACCTAAATGAAAGATCTTTGTGAATGAGATCCCGATGGAAAGAAGGAGCCATCAAAGAAGGAGGTACCTTTCTCTGAAGGGAGGAGAGAACATCTACTTTGATTATGGCCTTGTCTTAATAATGTTGGAGTTTGTGAACTCAAGAGGCTTCCATAGCCTTGGCAGCTCATGACAAGAGCCTTGAGTGATTCTAAACACTTAACTCCTTTTATAGACTGATACAGTTTTTTTTTTTTTCTGAATATTACATGTGCATCTATAATTTATTTATTTATTTTGATAGGCAGAGTTAGAGAGACGAGAGAAAGTGAGCCACGAT
Source organism: Sylvilagus floridanus (assembly GCA_949820135.1). NCBI lineage: Eukaryota > Metazoa > Chordata > Mammalia > Lagomorpha > Leporidae > Sylvilagus > Sylvilagus floridanus. Next base: position 106,288,417 of record OX463244.1, read on the forward strand.
GCTGGCCCATGTGCATCTTTAAAGGGGATTAATGTAGAGTAGGTACTCTGTAAAGAACACTAATTTCATTATATACTAATTATTGTACAAAAGCATTCCCATTTCATAGTGCCTATTTAAAATGAGAGTTGAAGTGAATGATAATGCTGGTTGATTTGTATTCAGTATTCTGAACTCATGCATATCTTTCATGTATAAGCCATGGTTGGCATTGAAAACTTTTTATAAAGCCTCTTGGTGATGTGCATTGCTAACATGTAACTCTAGACTTTGAAGAATGCCAGTTGTTAACAACAACAGGATTCACTGTTCACTTGCTCCCCATGTAGGACCTCTGTCCTTAATGTGTTGTACTATGAGAATTAACGGTAAAACTAGTCTTCAAACAGTACTTTATACTTTGTGTGTCTGTGTGTGTGTGCAAACTGTTGAAATCTTTGCTTAGTATAGAGTTGATCTTATGTATATAAAGATAATTAAAAATGAATCTTAATGAAGAATGGGATGAGAGAGGGAGTAGGAGGTGGGATGGTTTGGGGGTGGAGGGGCGGGTATAGGGGGAAGAACCACTATAATCCAAAAGTTGAACTTAGGGTATTTATTAGATAAAAGCTTTCTATAAAAAATAAACTAGCTGTTTAAAAATACTTTCAACTTAAGATTAAGGTAAAAGTGAAATTTATGTTTGACGTTGCTTCAATTGACTTACCACAGGTAATTCAGCAGGCATTGCATCGCCCCTCCAGCTCGGCTGCACAGTACCTTCAGCAGATGTATGCAGCTCAGCAGCAGCACCTGATGCTGCACACTGCAGCCCTGCAGCAGCAGCATCTGAGCAGCTCCCAGCTGCAGAGCCTTGCTGCTGTTCAGGTGAGACGGAAATAAACTCAGAATTTTTTGAGACCAGAATTTGCATTACCTGCAGATAATAATTTAAAATAAAAATGTGGAGTATTATTTCAGAGTTCTCAAATGTCCTATGATTATTTTTCCCAAAGGAAATATGTTACTAGGCTGTCACAGAAAAGTTAATTGAGAAACCAAAAATGGTTATGGTTTGTTACTCTGTTGGTAGCCTTTGTCTCACTGATTTTCATCTAAATTGGAGACATGCTATGCAAGTGACAGTTTTGTTTATCAAATTCTAGGTGTAACAGTGAATACTCTGGGTTATGTGAATTATATTTTAACCAAAAATAAATTCTTTTATTATGTAAGTAATTTACACTTGCTTAAAAAAAAAAATCAAACTAGTGTTACTCCTTTCCACACCTACAACTGTGTCCCACTCTTCACAGTTGGCCACTGTAACAATTTAATGTTTATCCCTCCAGTGGCCGGCGCCATGGCTCAATAGGCTAATCCTCCGCCTGTGGTGCCGGGTTCTAGTCCTGGTTGGGGTGCCGGATTCTGTCCTGGTTGCCCCTCTTCCAGGCCAGCTCTCTGCCGTGGCCCGGGTGTGCAGTGGAGGATGGCCCAAGTGCTTGGGCCCTGCACCCCATGGAAGACCAGGATAAGCACCTGGCTCCTGCTGGATCAGCGTGGTGCGCCGGCCACTGTGGCCATTGGAGGGTGAACCAACAGCAAAAAAGGAAGACCTGTCTCTCTCTCTCTCACTGTCTACTCTGCCTGTCAAAACAAAAAAAAAAAACAAAAAATATTTATCCCTTCAGAAATATTTTGTGTAAAAATGTGTATGTACACTTTTGTGAAATCAGATCATTCCAATTGATAACATGATTTTATGATTACATGCTTTTTTTTTTTTTTTAAGATGTATTTACTTATTTGAAAGACATAGTTACAGAGGCAGAGGCAGAAGCAGGGAGGGAGGGAGGGAGGGAAAGAGAGAGGGAGGGAGGGAGGGAGAGGTCTTCCATTCACTGGTTCACTCCACAGATGACCTCAACAGCCAGAGCTGAGCTGATCTGAAGCCAGGAACAAGGAGTTTCTTCTAAGTCTTCCATGTGGGTGCAGGGGCCCAAGGACTTGGGCCATCTTCTGCTATCCCAGGCCATAGCAAAGAGCTGGATTGGAAGAGGAGTAACTGGGACTAGAACTGGCACCCATATGGGATGTGGGCGCTTCAGGCCAGGGCGTTAACCCGCTGCGTCACAGCGCCAGCCCTGAGACTTACTTTTTTTTTTTTTTTTAAATTTTTGACAGGCAGAGTGGACAGTGAGAGAGAGAGAGACAGAGAGAAAGGTCTTCCTTTACTGTTGGTTCACCCTCCAGTGGCCACTGTGGCAGGTGTGCTGCGGCCGGTGCACCGCACTGATCCGAAGGCAGGAGCCAGGTGCTTCTCCTGGTCTCCCATGGGGGTGCAGGACCCAAGCACTTGGGCCATCCTCCACTGCACTCCTGGGGCCACAGCAGAGAGCTGGCCTGGAAGAGGGGCAACTGGGACTAGAACCTGGTGTGCCGGTGCCGCAGGTGGAGGATTAGCCTATTGGACCGCGGCACCGGCCTGAGATTTATTCTTAAATCTCCTCACCAGAGGAGAATCTCAGTTGATGACAGAGCTTTGTGGAGTAAAACTGATAATGAGTGCTGCAAATAAAATAAAATTAGCCATTTGGATCTTTGGTTTTTTTTTTTAACATGTATTTCTCTCTCTTTTTTTTAAGATTTATATATTTTTGAAAGAGTTATGCAAAAAGTAAAGGAGAGGCAGAGAGAGAGAGAGAAAGAGGGAGAGAGGTCTTCCATCCACTGGTTCACTTCCCAGATGGCCACAACGGCCAGACTGTGCCAGGAACTTCTTGGTCTCCCACGCCAGTGCAGGGGTCCCAACACTTGGGCCATCCTCTACTGCTTTCCCAGGCCACAGCAGAGAGCTGGACTGGAAGAGGAGCAGCTGGGACTTGAACTGGCTCCGCAGACGGAGACTTAGCCCACTACGCCACAGTGCAGGCCCTCAATTTACTTTTAAGACATTTCATCTCACAGTAGTGAATATAAAGAAAACCTATTATTAATTTTATTGTCCAGTAATAGGAAACTGGCTACCTAAATTATGATTCAGCTTACAGGGAAAGCAGCTTATTAAAACGCATTCAGACTGGCACTGTGTAGTAGTAGATTAAAACTCTGCTGGTGGTGCCGACATCCCATATGGGTGCTGGTTCAAGTCCCACCTGTTCCACTTCCAATCCAGCTCCCTGCTAATGGCCCGGGAGAGCAGTGGAAGGTGGCCCAAGTGCTTGGGGCCCTGCATCCACGTGAGAGCCCCAGAAGAAGCTCCTGGCTTCGGATCGGCCCAGCTCCGGCTGTTGTGGACAGTTGGGTAGTGAACCAGCAGATGGAAGACCTCTCTGTGTCTGCAGTTCTGCCTCTCAAATAAATAGCTAATTCTTTAAAGGAAAAAAAAAGTACAGTAACCTGCTTCTCCTCATACTGCCACTAAAATAACAGTAAAATCAAGTGATTTCCTGAACTAGAATGAATAAGCCCATGTAATTTGTGACGCCGGAAGACAATAGAAAACCAAGTCAAGGACTTGAGCCATCCTCAACTGCTTTTCCAGGCCATAGCAGAGAGCTGGATTGGAAGTGGAGCAGCCGGGATCTGAACCAGTACCCATATAGGGTGCTGGCTGCAGGCCGCAGCTTTACCCACTATGCTACAGCACCGGACACCTTGTTTTCACCATTTAGCTTTTTCTTTTTTTAAAAATCTGGCAAATCTTAAGGCTTGTTGACTGTAAAATGAGTTACTTCATAAGTACACTTTTCAGCTTTTGTGGTTATGGTTTTGTGTTATGTTGGTACCAGAAAGTTTTTAGTTTCAGGTTTTTATAGACATATTATAAAGGTCTTATTATTTTAGGCAAGTTTATCCAGTGGAAGACCACCTACATCCCCCACAGGAAGTGTCACACAGCAGTCAAGTATGTCCCAGACATCTGTAAGTACCCTAGATTTTTTTCCTCTAGATTTAAAAATTTTAATTTGTTTTCCAAAAGTAAACTCTTGCTTTTTATGAAGCTGTTAACATATATTTGTTGCATGCTAATAAAATAACAACTACCAAGAAATAATGATAATGTTAAGAATTGAGAATTAATGTTAAACCTCTGAAAATCTGAGACTTAAAAATGTTTAGCAAAATTTCTAGCCTCTATCCACTAGATATCAGTAGGCTGTAACCCTTCTTTCTCTAATGTGAGAACCAAAATTCCTTCTCTGGGGCAAAATTACCCCCTGTTGAGAACCATGCAGTTACACTTATAATGTCTTTTCTAGATATTTTTTCCTTGTTCAGCCAAAGTGATAATACTTCGATGCTTGGTAAAGTTGAATCCAATAGAACATATTTTGTAGATAATTAAGGATTTGAAGATAAACTGTTTATTTAGCTAACAGTATGGTTTTTGCTAAAGATATGCTGTCTAGCACCTAGTTAATTTTCTGGCTGTTGTGACATTTTTAATTAAAAGTGTTTTTTTTTAGTGTGAAAATTACTTATGACTTGAAGATGTTAGACTAGGAAAAGGAAGAATTTATATAATCTAACTCTTATATATCCTGTTATGGTTATTGACATCAGATGTCTTTAATTAATACAATGATAGTTAAGGAAAGGCATGATAAACATTTTGTGAACTAGTTCAATTATAGGTAAGTTTTTTTTTTACACTAGTTTATTTGAAAGGCAGAATTACTAAGAGGGGAAATGAGAGATCTTCCTTTTGCTGGTTAACTTCCTAAGTGGCCTCAGGAGCCAAGCAAAGCCAGGCCAAAGCCAGGAGCCAAGAAGCTCATCCACATGGGTGGCAGGTCCCAAATACTTCTGCCATCTTTCACTGCTTTTCCTAGGCCATGGAACTGGATAGGAAGTGGAGCAGCTAGGACATGAACTGGTGCCCATATGGGATGCTGGTGTTGCAGGTGGCGACTACCTGCAGTGGCACCGTGCTGGCTCCTGTGGGCAAATTTTTTTTTATTATGCAATATCCTGAAATAATATTGGGGTATATATGTATAGATAGGTGTGTAGATGTGTTTTTGAGTTTTTTTCTCTCATTTCCTTAGAACGATTTCTGTTACAATTTTGTGTATGTGACATTCACAGAAATTACAATTCCAATGATTTTACTTATTTTTATGACATTGTTAATGCTACATGTCATACACGAGGCTGCATTGCCATAATCTGTGACTAATGAGGGGGAAAGAAATAAGTAGGGAGAGCATATGACCAATTTTTTAAAAAAGGAAGCATATATCACATTTGCTTTATTCGTTCCCCTTAAGTGTCAGTACAGCAGTACATGTCAAAATGCCCAAGGTAGCTTAGTAAATTTAGGTCAGTATCTAAAAAGGATAGAGCATGGTCACAGATATCTGTAGATGGTGATAACAATGAGTGATCTGGTGGCAGTTCCAGTAGTTTTCAGAGTTGGGGTTACTTTGATGTAAATTTCCAGGTAACAGTGAAGCCGAGAGGAAGAGTCTAGCCTCTGGAGCAGAAAGGATTACAAAGTGGGCTGTCAGGTAACCAGCTGAACATCTTGGGGTTTAGAGTAGGAGTGGGCTTCTTGTAAGGAAAGTGGTATATTATTAAAAACTGAGTTGAAAGTCTACTTATACAACCTGGGGAGACTATGGATGTGGTTTGGGGAGAAGACGTTAATTGAATGTACAGGTAACTAACCTCCTCTTTATTCTCCTAATTAGAACAGGATGACTGACTCTATAGACTTTTTCTTTAAAATTTATTTATTTGAAAGAGAGAGAAAGAGAGGTGGGGTGGGGGGGAGGTCTTCCATCTGCTGGTTCACTTCCCAGGTGACTGCAACGGCCGGAGCTGCACCTATCTGAAGCCAGGAGCCAGGAGCTTCCTGTAGGTCTCCCACGTGGGTACAGGGCCCCAAGGACTTGGGCCATCTTCTGCTGCTTTCCCAGGCCGTAGCAGAGGGCTGGATGGGAAGTGGAGTGGCCAGGACTCGACTCGAATCGGCACCCATACGGGATGCTGGCACAGCGCTGGCTCTTCTATGGACTATTAGTAGTGAGATTGGTGGTTTTGGTTGTTGGGCTCTAGAACTAATTAGAACTAAGCATTTAGGTTGATGTCTTCAGGACTTCAACTGAATGGGGCTAAGATTTTATCAAATTTGATTTGCTAAAGTGAAGTGTAAACTGATGAAAGAATTTTGTGCCCCCTCCCGCCCACACATAAAAAAACCCAAGAAGCAAAATTTAAAAAACAACAAAATGGGAGAAAATATATTTGTACCATGTATGTAAAGTGACATACATTTTTAAAATAACAGACTTTTTTATTGGTAGGATAAACAATGAGAATTCATGAAGGAGTTTATTTCTTTATAATTTTTGTTTAAAAATTTAATTTCATTTTATTTGAAGAGGCTGTGGGGAGGGAGAGAGAGATTGAGGTTGAGTATCTTCCCACTCCTGGCTTATTCTCCAAATGCCTGCAACATTGAGAGCTGGTCCAGACCAAGACCAGGAGCCCAGAATTCCATCTGGGTCTCCCTTGTGGGTGGCAGCAACCCAGCTATTTGAGTCTTCACCTACTGTCTCCTATGAAGAGGAAGTTGGAATTGGGAGTGGAGCTAGGTTTTGAACCCAGGCATTCTAATATGGAGTGTGAGCATCCCAAGCAGTGTCTTAGCTGCTAGCCCAAATGTCCATTCTTCCACCCTTTTCTTGATGAATTTGATGGCCCATTTGGCTTTAGAGACCTTGAGAAGCTTTATGGCACACTACTCATGGGCAAAGCCACACACCTTTAAAAAAACAAAATTTTTTTTGACAGGCAGAGTTAGAGACAGAAAGGTCTTCCTTCCATTGCTTCACCCCCAAATGGCCGCTATAGCCTGCGCTGCGCTGATCCAAAGCCAGGAACCAGGAACTTCCTCCTGGTCTCCCATGCGGGTGCAGGGCCCAAGCACTTGTGCCATCCTCCACAGCCTTCACTGGCCGCAGCAGAGAGATGGACTGGAAGAGGAGCAACCGGGACTAGAACCCAGTGCCCATATGGGATGCTGGCACCACAGGCGGAGGATTAACCAAGTGAGCCATGGTGCCGGCCCAAAACAAAAATTTGTTAGAAGGAGAAAGACTAATCCTGGCCTCTGGTTCACTCCCCAAATGCCACACTGCAGGGATTGGGCCCGGGCTGGAGCTGGGAATCAGGAATTCAACCCAGGATTCTCTTGTGAGTGACAGGAACCAAATCTCTTGAGCCATCACCATTGCCTTCCAGGGTCTGCATATCCACACACCTTTTGGACCATGTTCTGCACTAACTCTGTATGCTTGATGAAGAAATTTCCTCTTCCACAAAGCTTTCTTCGTACCCAGGGTGGCTGCTGAGCCTCAGCCTGCTCACATTCTTAGTTACTCTATAGCTCTCCGTTGTGGGTAGCCCAGAGGCATGACTACTCTTCTTCAGTGATAGCTGTGGTGGAACTTTTGGGATCATCTTATGGTTTTTATATGTAACATCCAAGATTTTTAGTTGCACTTAGTAGGAAGGAAAGGAAAAAATTCTGTTTCTGGGAGGAGAAGTTATCATTTAGCTTATTTTTAAAAAATTACATATTTATGCAGGTAGAAAATCTGTAATATTCAGCTATCTCTGAGGAAGGAAGTTTAAGAGCTTTACTTTGTATTGCCTAAATAAAACATGCATTTCATATAAATGTATAGAGTAAATGTGACTATCCCCTCTTAGTCCCCATTTACCCTGACAAAGTTTTTTGTGAAGCTTTCCTATCTTATTTCTGTGCATAAATGTCAGTAGATAGGCTTATAGTTAATTTTGTTTGTTTCTGTGTAAGTCAAGTGGCATCATAGCTGGGCATTTTTTTTTTTTTTTTACAGGCAGAGTGGACAGTGAGAGAGAGAGACAGAGAGAAAGGTCTTCCTTTTGCCGTTGGTTCACCCTCCAATGGCCGCTGCGGCCGGCGTGCTGCGGCCAGCACACTGCGCTCGTCCGATGGCAGGAGCCAGGAGCCAGGTGCTTTTCCTGGTCTCCCCATGGGGTGCAGGGCCCAAGCACCTGGGCCATCCTCCACTGCACTCCCGGGCCACAGCAGACGGCTGGCCTGGAAGAGGGGCAACCGGGACAGAATCCGGCGCCCCGACCGGGACTAGAACCCGGTGTGCCGGCGCCGCAAGGCGGAGGATTAGCCTGTTGAGCCACGGCGCCGGCCATAGCTGGGCATTTTTAACTAGAAAGGATTCTATTGCTGGAACCTACAGTTGTAAGTCTCTAAATGACTCAAGAGCTGCTCATAACTATTTCCTTATTGCTTTTTTGTCCCTAGAATCTATATTAATCCCAGATGTTTTGACTTTAATTTACTATTTTGTCATGAAGGGAAAATATTTTTGATAGCTTTGTAATTATGATACTAGACACAATGAGCTTTTGAAGGTCAGTTTATTCACTGACTAGTTCATTTTTCAAAAGATTTATTGAGTATTATATGCCAAACAATTCTAGGTACTAGAGATACAATAAAACCACAAGCAAAAATTGACCTCATGGAGCTAAGGATAAGCAGAAAGTAAGCAAATGTATAATAGGTCAGGTAAGTAAGTGCTATAAAGAAAAAGCAAGGAAGGGGAATGGTTTTGAGGAATTTTCTGTTTTGATTAGTGTAGTCAGGGGCAGTCTTGCTACTGAAGATGGATTTTGTAGGTGGTTCAGGGAGGTGGACAGGTTCAGGTAACAGAAAGGAGGGCAGTGTAGCTGGAGTGGAATGAAAGAGGGAGTATGGCTTAGGGAGGACATGAGAGAGGTGTTTGTAATCTAATCATGAGGAGATTATAAAACCTTTGCGTTTACTGTGCATGAGTTGGGATGCTGTTGGACAGTTATTTCTAAAGAAAAGTGACATGATCTCATATTGGCCTTAATTTTATAATGACAGAATCATGGAGCCCGCTGAAGTGGTTCTTGTAATAATTGAAGTGATTACACTGGCAGCTTGGATTATGATGCTGATGGTAGAATTGGTGAAAAATGGTTAACTAGATTCTGAATACTTTTTTTTCTTGAGCATTTTATTATAGATAAATGAATATAGATACACCTTGAAAGCAGAGCTAATAGGACATGCTAGTAGATTAGTAAAAGATTTGAGGAAAGCTAAGGAATCAGGAAGGACTCTAGGGCATGTGTTGTGACACTGTAGGTTTAGCCACCACCGGGATGCCCACATGCCATAGCAGCTTCCATGGTGGAGTCCTGGCTGCTCCACTTTTGGTACAGTCCTGATAGTGCATCCTGGGAGGCAGCAGATGGTAGCTCAAGGGCTTGGGTCCCTCCCATGTGAATGTGGGAGACCCAGAAGGAGTTCCTGTCTCCTTCCTGGCTGTTGGAGGCATTTGGTATGTGAGCCAGTGATGGAAGACACCCCCCTGCCCAACCCTGTAGTCATTTTCTCTCTGTTGCTTTGCCTTTCAAAGAGACAACAATAAACAAATGAACTTTTTTTTTTAAAGATTGGGCCCAACACTGTGGTGTAGCAGGTAAAGTCACCACGTGCAGCACCAGCATCCTGTATGGGCACCGGTTCAAGTCCCGGCTGTTCCACTTCTGATCCAGCTCTCTGCTATGGCCTGGGAAAACAGTAGAAGATGGCCCAAGTCCTTGGGCCCTTGTACCTGCATGGGAGACCTGGAAAAAGCTCCTGGCTTCAGATTGGCCCAGCTCTAGCTATTGCGGCCATTTGGAGAGTGAATCAGTGGATGGAAGACTTTTCTCTCTCTGCCTCTCCTTCTCTCTCTGTGTAACTCTTTCAAATAAATAAATTTTTTTTAAAAGGATTAATTTATTTGAAAGAGAAAGAGGGTGAGACTGAGAAGAAGGATGTTGTGCTTAAGGTTAAATGAGGCCATCAGGATGGAGCCTAATCTGATAGAACTAATATCCTTTGAAAAGAGAAAGAGAAACTAGCAGTCTGTCTTTCATGTAAGCATATAGTGAGAAGGTGGCAAGCCAAGAAGAGAGCCTTCATGAGAAACTAAATTTTGCTAGTACTTTCACTCTGGACTTCCCTGCTTGGTTCACCCAATGGCCACAGTGGCCGGAGCTGTGCCGATCTGAAGCCAGGAACCACGTGTTTCTTCCTTGTCTCCCCTGCAGGTGCAGGGGCCCAAGCACTTGGGCCATCTTCTGCTTTCCCAGGCCACAGCAGAGAGCTGGACTGGAAGAGGAGCAACCGGGACTAGAACCGGTGCCCAAGTGGGATGCTGGCGCCGCAGGCAGAAGATTAACCTAGTGTACCACGGCACCGGCCCCGGATTCCCATTTTAAATTCTGTGACTCATTGGTAGTATAGACTTAGGGCAAGACTATTCTCCTTGTATTCCAATTTTCTATAAAATTAAGTTACTTACGTAGATGGTTTTTAGGCTTTTAATTGAAATAGCTCTGGATCTGGATCGAGTAGAATGTTTAATAAATGGTGCTAGGGATTGAATTGTAGTCCCTCCAGAGTTATATGTTGAAGTCTTAAGACTATCTTGGAGATTGGGCCTTTGACGTTGTGCTTAAGGTTAAATGAGGCCATCAGGATGGAGCCCTAATCTGATAGAACTAATATCCTTTGAAAAGAGAAAGAGAAACTAGCAGTCTGTCTTTCATGTAAGCATATAGTGAGAAGGTGGCAAGCCAAGAAGAGAGCTCTCATGAGAAACTAAATTTTGCTAGTACTTTCACTCTGGACTTCCCAGCTTCTAGAACTGGGGGATATACGTGTCTGTTATTTAACTCATGCAGTTTGTGGTGTTTTGTTACGGTAGTCACAGCAGACTAAGACAGATGGCCCTGGGCTTTATCTTAAGCTTTGGCCAGCAAGAGCAGTTATGTAATGTACTTGAATCTAGAGTTTGAAGAAGACAGCTTCTTGATTGTTTGTTTTAAAGATTTATTTATTTATTCGAAAGGTAGAGTTACAGAGAGGCATGAGCAGAGAGAACAAGAGTGATCTCCCATCTGCTGGTTCACTCCCTAAATGGCCAAAACGGCTGGAGTTGGGCTAATCGGAAGCCAGGAGCCAAGAGATTCTTCTGGGTCTCCCATGTTGGTGCAGGGGCTGAAGGTCTTGGGCCATTTTCTGCTGCTTTCCCAGGCCATAGCAGAGAGCTGGATCGGAAAGTGGAGCAGCTGAGGCTCAAACTGGCACCCATAAGGATGATGGCACTGCAGGTGGCAGCTTTATTCACCATATCACAGCTCTGGCCCCAGAAGACAGCTTTTGAATAAAGAGTGATTCTATTCAGAAAAAAAGTTTGAGAACCAATGGTTCAGATGTTCAGTAGTTTCTGTGTATTATAAAAATGTGCCTGTCACATACTAGGCATGTAATAAATATTTATGGAAAGACACTGGCGCTGTGGCTCTCTTGGTTAATCCTCCACTTGTGGCGCCAGCATCCCATATGGGCACCGGTTATAGTCCCAGCTACTCCTCTTCCAGTCCAGCTTTCTGCTGTGGTCCGGGAAGGCAGTGGAGGATAGCCCAAGTGCTTGGGCCCCTGCACCCACATGGGAGACTGGGAGGAGGCTCCTGGCTCCTGACTCCTGGCTTCAGATCAGCGCAGTTCTGGCCTTAGCGGCCATTTGGAGGGTGAACCAATGGACGGAAGACCTTTCTCTCTGTCTCTCTCTCTCGCTGTGTCTATAACTCTACCTGTCAAAATAAATGAATAAAAAGACAAATGGTAAGATTTATAGCTATCAACTAGTATATATAATGTATAGCATCAAAGTTAATTCTGATTATTGCAGAAGTGGATTATCTACAATCCAAACAATCATTTTAGAATGTATTCTGACAACCTGAAATTGGGCTACAGGGAAAGATTTAATACTGACTTCAGTGATGTGATTCTTTAGTTGCCACTTATGGGTAGTCAGCCAGTTATCAAGTTTATCAGTGTCTTCATTGTGCTAGTTGACTGGTGAGTACACATGAGTGAGTCAGACACTTCCCTCAGGGATGGTAATATTTATTTGAACAACCGTGCTTAGGTAGATCAAATAATAAGTAACGTAACTGTATGCCGCAGGAGTTACAGAAAAGAGATTTTTGGAGATTGTAGTAGTTAGGTAAGACTTGTATGGGATAAGTTTACTTTTTCTACTTTTGAGGAAATACAAAGGCTTTTTTTTTTTTTTTTTTTAGAGACAGAGTTAGAGACAGAGAAAGAGGTTTTCCTTCTGCTGATTCACTCCTCAAGTGACTACAGGGCCGATCTGAAGCCAGGAGCTTCTTCTGCGTCTCCCACATGGGTGCAGGGGTCCAAGAACTTGAGCCATCTTCTGCTTTCCCAGGCCACCAGCAGGGAATCAGGATCAGAAGTGGAGCAGTCTGGATTCCAGCTGATGCCCATGTGGGATGCTGGGGCTTCAGGCAGAAGCTTATCCTGTGTCATAGCGCTGGCCTCAATACAAGGGGATTTCAGAAAGTTTGTAGAAAAATGGAATTAACAGAGAAGTTTAAATGCATGCACCATGCATAGTTTTTTCATAATATGCAGTTCCCATAAACATTTTTTTCTTTTTTAGATTTATTTTATTTATTTTAAAGGCAGAGTTAGAGGGAAGGAGGAGGGAGAGGAGCCAAAGTCTCTTCTCATTCTTCCACGTGAGTGCAGGGGCCTAAACCCCTACACTTGGTCCATCCTACTGCTTTTCTACTTAATACATCCTACTTACTTGATCCATGCTACTGCTTTCCCAGAGCATTAGCAGTGAGCTAGATTGGAAGTGGAGCAGCTGAGACTTGAACTGGCATCCTTATGGGATACCGGCGCCACAGGTGGAGGCTTAACCTACTATACCACAGTGCTGGTCCCTACTTTGTTTTGTTTTAACTTTTTAAAAGAAGATTTATTTGTTTATTTGACAGGCAGAATTACAGAGGAAGAGACAGAAGTCTTCCATCTGCTGGTTTGCCTTGCAATGGCCAGAGCTGGGCCAGTTTTAAGCCAAGAACCTGAAACTCCATATGGATGTCCCATCTGGATGTCAGGGGCCAAAGTACTTGGGCTCTCTTCTGCTGCTCCTCCAGGTGCATCAGCAGAAAGTTGAGTTGGATCAGAAGTAGAGTAGTCAGGACTCAAACCCATGTTCACATGGGATGATGGTGTTCCAGGTAGTGGCTTAACGTGCTGTACCACAACACTAGACCTCTTCTTTATTTTTATTTTTTATTTTTAGATATTTTATTTATTTATTTGCAAGGATTACATAGAGAATGAGAGGCAGAGAGAGAGGTAGGTCGGTTGGTTGGTCAGTCAGTCTTCCATCCGCTGGTTCACTCCCCAATTGGCCACAACAAGCCAATGCTGCGCTGATCCAAAGCAAGGAGCCAGGAGCTTCCTCCGGGTCTTTCCATGTGCAAGTGCCCAGGGACTTGGGCCATCTTCCACTGCTTTCCCAGGCCGTAGCAGAGAGCTGGAACAGAAGTGGAGCTGCTGGGACTCGAATCGGTGCCCATATGGGATGCTGACATTGTAGGTGGAGGCTTTACTTGCTACGCCACAGCACTGGCCCCCCTCTTCTTTATTTTTTACAGACACATTATACTTTGAAGGTAATGGGGTTGCCGTTAGTGTACTCAGTTTTTAGAAAAGGATAATGAGGGTTGCATAAGATGACTTATTCACAGGTAGCATTCTGAGGTGGGCAGTCAGTGCACTAATTTCCAATTCAAGTTATTGTCTCGCACAGAGGCAGAAACACTAAGTGGAGATTTGTATTGTGTGCAAATAGTAGCAGGATTTATTTAACAGTGAAGGAATAAACACACATTCATGTGTGAGTGTGGGCTGCCCCGCATAGAGAAATACCCATCATGAGTGGATCAAAGAGTTAGCCACAAATGTGAAAGAAAAATTGGAAGCGATACCTCTAAGTGAGAGTGGGAGAAGTCCATCCTAGATCATTCCATGGTGGAAAGAGTCCCGTGAACTTTTTGAAGACACCTCATAGGTGAAGTTTTCGGATAAGAGGGCTCATGGTTAGCTCATGTTCTTGCAACAGCAGAGCTCCGTTTCAGAGGTCCATTACTGGGTGGATTCTGTGTTACTTTCCCACACGAATAGGGATAATATGTGTCAAAAATTAATTGGGTGCCTTCTTGGTGTTATGCATGGTGTTAAGTGCCAAAAGATTCAAAGTGAACAAATATTTTAAGTATGTGGAGGATACACAGAAGTAAATACTCAAGAAATAGTATAAGCATTTTGTTTTGCTAGAGTATCTTTTTTTTTTTTTTTTTAAGATTTATTTATTTATTTGAAAGAGTTACACAAAGAGTGAAGGTGAGGCAGAGAGAGAGAGAGGTCTTCTATTCTCTGGTTCATTCCCCAGACGGTCACAATGGCTGGAGATGCGCCGATTCGAAGCCAGGAGCTTTTTCTGGGTCTCCCACATTGGTGCAGGGGCCAAGGGCTTGGGCCTTCCTCTGCTGCTGTCCCAGGCCATAGCAGAGAGCTGGATCAGAAGTGGAGTAGCCGGGACTCGAACTGGTGCTTAAATGGGATGCTGGCACTGCAGGCAGTGGTTTTACTCACTATGCCACAGAGCCAGCCCCTATAATATGTTCTAATAACTTTCTTTTAAAGCATACATGGAAGGGGCCAGTGCTGTGGCATAGTGGGTTAAGTCACCACCTGTAATGCCAGCATCCCATATGGGCTTCAGTTTGTGCCCTGCTCCTCCATTTCCAATCCAGCGCCCTTCTAATGCACCTGGAAAAATCAGCAGATGGCCCAAATGTTGGGGCCTCTGCCACCCACATGGAGACCCAGATGAAGCTCCTGGCTTCCACCTGGCCCAGTCTAAGCTGTTGTTGCCATTTGGGGAGTGAACCAGCAGATAGAAGATCTCTCTCCATCTCTGTCTTTGTTTCTGTCTGTAATGTTTTCAAATAAATAAATCTTTAATAAAGGATACATGGTAGATAATCATTGAATTTGTGGGCCAGAACATTCCCTCCCTGTCTCTTTTTTATAATTATTTTGTATTGAAGATAATTTTATAATTATTTTGTATTGAAGATAATTTTTCTTAGGAAACTTGAAAGCAGGGAACTATGCTTTCAAAATTTTAGTTATTGCTGAAGAAAAGGCTGACGTTAGTATCATTACTTCTCTGAGGCAATTGCCAGTTCTTTTTCTCTATATCTTTTAGATTTGCTAATTCTTTAGTTTTTGTGGAGTTTTATGAGGATGTTTCTGTGTAGGACATGTATTGGGCTGTCAGTATGAAAAATAGATGTTTAATGTTTATGTGTATGAGACTAAAAAATTATGAGAAATTTATTTTTCTGTTCTCTTTTCTGGAGCTGTTTGGTTGAATGTTGGTTTTTCTGGATTGAGTCTTTACCTTTTGAGAGAGAGAGAGATTGATTGATTGATTGATTCATTCATTCATTCATTTTCCATCATGCTCAAACAGCCAGTTGGGCCAGGATAAAGTCAGGAGCCAAGAACACCATCCTGGTCTGTCACATGGGTGGCAGGCCCAAGTACTTGGTTCATCATCTGCTGCCTTTCTAGGCACAGTAGTAGGAAGCTTGTTCAGAAGCAGAGTAGCCAGGACTTGAATTAGGGCACTTGGATATGCAAGCAGCAGCTTAACCTCCCATGTCACTATGCTGACCCCAATGAGTTTCTCTTAAAATCCATACTAGGCTGCTTATATTTAAGAATGAATGATTATATGGATTAATCAAGGTGGATTTCCTCTACTGCTATGATGGTAGACCTTTCTCCTCAGAAAGATTGATTGGAATTTCTGTGTTTGCATGTGATGATGATGTTTGCTATATCTTTGCAGAAAATATCTTTGGCCTATAAAGAGTTGAAGGTGTGGATTAGGGAGTTGGCTGTAAGACTGGAGTAAGGAAAGCTATACTTCCTTCTTTCTGTTTTCTCCATCAGTATAGTCATGTGTTGATTGGGTTTGTAATGAATAATCTTGATTCAGTTGGTGACCACCTCTCTTTGCTTTGATACTGACTACCCTTTTATTTCCTGAACTTTTTGGGGAAAATATTGAAATCCATAGACAAATGGAAGGATTATATAATGAGTCCTCATATACCCTTGATATAGTTATAAATTTTTTTGTTTACCGTATTCACTCAATTGCTCTCTATATATGTAAATTTCCTGACCACTTGAAAATAAATTGTAGATGTGACAGTACTTGAGGCCCAAGTACATTAGCCTGAGGGGATTCTCCTTCATACCCACCATACCATGATAAAACTCAAGAAATTTAACTTTGATATAAGATCTAGGGTGGGTTTGGTGCTGTTGCACAGCAGATTAAAGCCAAAGCCTGCAGTGCCAGTATCCCATATGGGTGCTGGTTCAAGTCCCAGCTGCTCCACTTATGATCCAGTTCCCTCCTAATGTGCCTGGGAAAGCAGTGGAATATGGCCTAAGTGCTTTGGCCCCTGTACCCACTCCTGGTTCATTGCTTCTGCCTGGCTCAGCCCTAGTCATTGCGGCCATTTGGGGAGTGAACCAGCAGATGGAAGATATCTCTGTATCTGTAACTCTGCCTTTCAAATTAGTAAATAAATCTTAAAAAAAAAAAAAAAAAGATTGAGGATATGGTCCAAATTCACATTCTCTTAGCAGTCCTTCAGGTACCATCAACAGCTTTTTTCCTCTTATGCAGGACTTAATTAAGGTCACTTACTCATTTAGATATTCAGTCCCTTTTTTCTTTAATGTTAAAAAAAAGGCTCCCTGACTTTTTTCTTTTTTCTTGCTTGACCTTTGAAGAACTCAGGTCACCTATCTTATGGAATGTCCTACAGTCCAGACTTGTCTGCTTTTTGTCTTTTGTTACTGTTGTAACGGCTGCTTCATTGAATTTTAGTAAGAGGGAGAGGCAAATGGTATGCTCAGGCCATCTGTATTTTTTGCTTATAAATATGATTTTTATGGTTATATAATGTTCCATCTTTTTCCTATTTTCATCTTTCTGGTGGTTTTAATTTTTCCTTTACTTTTTGCTATTATACATAAACTTGCATGGAATATTCTGTTACATATCTTTATGAGGACAATTCCAAAATATTTGCCTAAAATGGAATTAAAAGAGTAGTTCATTTTGATGCAAAAATTTTTTTTTAATCCATGCAGAATTTTTTAAAGATTTATTTTATTTGAAAGGCAGAGTGAAGCAGAGTGAAGGAAAGAGGTCTTTCATCTGCTGGTTCCTTCCACAAATGGCTTCGATGGCTGAGGTCATGCCCAGTGGATACCAGGAGCCAGGAACTCCATCTGGGTCTCCCACCTGAGTGGCAAGGGTCTGAATACTTGGACCATTTTCTGCTGCTTTCCCAGGTGAATTAGCAGGGAGCTCCATCAGAAGCTGGGGCAGCTGGGACTCTAACTGGTTCTCCTATTTGGGATCTGGTGTCCTAGGTGACAGCTTAACCCTCTGTATTGTAAAACCAGACCATGACTTTTTTTTTTTGAAAGGTAGAGTTATAGACAGAGAGACAGAGAAAGGTCTTCCTTCTGTTGGTCCACCTCACAAATGGCCGCCATGGCCGGCGCAGTGCGCCGATCCAAAGCCAGGAGCCAGGTGCTTCTTCTGGTCTCGCATGTGGGTGCAGGCGCCCAAGCAGTTGAGCCATCTCCACTGCCTTCCCGAACCATAGCAGAGAGCTGGACTGGAAGAGGAGCAACCGGGACAGAACCGGTGCCCCAACCGGGACTAGAACCCGGGGTGCTGGCGCCGCAGGTGGAGGATTAGCCTAGTGAGCCGTGGCGCTGGCATCTTTTTTGTAATATGTGTTTTCCGTGAATATTTTGAACTTTTCATACATTATTTCCTTTTGAAAAATTTCCTTTGTACTACACTTACTGGATTGATGAGACTTTTTAGTTCAAGAATCTGAAAAATCATCAATTTTCTCTAAAAATGTTTAAATCAGCTGAATCAGTTATGACTTCCTGATAAAAATGTACAGGAGTACCTCTAACAAAATTCTAATTCTAAAAACGATACCCTGGGTATTTGTATGATTACGAGTGACTTTGTTCTTGTAAACTTATTTAACAAGAAAAATGTAAAAAAAAAAGTGTTAGGGCTTCTCTAGCTCCCTTTCCTCTTCGGTGCTCTGTCCCCTCTGTTTCTTGTGTACCCTTCCTGATCTTTTCCTGGGCTGGCGTTGGGGCACGGCAGGTTAAGCTGCCACCTGTGACACCATCATTCCAAATGGGCACTGGTTTGAGTCCCAGCTGCTTGACTTCTGATCCAGCTCCCTGCTAATACATCTGGGAAAGCATTGGAAGATAGCTGAAGTTCTTGGGACCTTGCCACCTGTGTGGGAGACCTGGATGGAATTCCCAGCTCCTGGCTTCAACCTGGCCCAGCCTGGGCTGTTGTGGCCATTTGGGGAGTGAACTGGCAGTTGGAAGATACTTCCCTCATTCCACCTCCCTCCTCTGCCCCCTGCATCAACTCTGTCTTTTAAATAAATAAAAAAACTTGAAGTGTTAGGGTCCCTTTAGCCCCCTCTCCTCATCTGTCTCCTGTGTTTGCTGTATACCTTTTCTAGATCTTTTCGTATATTTTTTGGACATGAATGTCAAACAAGTGTGTATATATGTTTTTTTCTTTTTACATATTATGAACACAGAGATTCTGTATTTTGTTTTTCTCACTTAACAGTATGTTTTGAGATCTATGTTAGCAATCAGAGATCAGTCTCATGCTGCTGTGTGGTATTGCCCAGTGTCGATGGACTTTATTTTATATATGTATCCTTTTTTTTTTTTTTTTTTTTTGACAGGCAGAGTGGACAGTGAGAGAGAGAGAGACAGAGAGAAAGGTCTTCCTTTGCCGTTGGTTCACCCTCCAATGGCCGCCGCGGCTGGCACACTGCACTTATCCGATGGCAGGAGCCAGGTGCTTCTCCTGGTCTCCCATGCGGGTGCAGGGCCCAAGCACTTGGGCCATCCTCCACTGCACTCCTGAGCCACAGCAGAGGGCTGGCCTGGAAGAGGGGCAACCGGGACAGAATCCGGCACCCCGACCGGGACTAGAACCCGGTGTGCTGGCGCCGCATTAGCCTGTTGAGCCATGGCGCCGGCCAATTTTATATATGTGTCCTTGTTGCAAGACATTTGAGTTGTTTCTAATAGTTTAAGTAACTTTTCTTTCCAGGATATCAAAATCTGAAAATATTGAGAGACTGAAAGGTCTGTGAGGTTGCTGGGTTTTTTGTCTTAATTTTACATGGTTGTGTGAGTGTTGTAGAAAGTAGAAGTAATGTTTTCTGTCATGTGATAGCATTTCATTTGATTTTTCCATTAAAAACATGTAATCTAGGCCGGCGCCGTGGCTCAACAGGCTAATCCTCCGCCTTGCGGTGCCGGCACACCGGGTTCTAGTCCCGGTCGGGGCGCCGGATTCTGTTCCGGTTGCCCCTCTTCCAGGCCAGCTCTCTGCTGCGGCCCGGGAGTGCAGAGGAGGATGGCCCAAGTGCTTGGGCCCTGCACCCCATGGGAGACCAGGAAAAAGCACCTAGTACCTGGCTCCTGCCATCGGATGAGCGAGGTGCGCCGGCCGCAGCGTGCAGTCCGTGGCAGCCATTGGAGGGTGAACCAACGGCAAAGGAAGACCTTTCTCTCTGTCTCTCTCACTGTCCACTCTGCCTGTCAAAAAAAAAAAAAAACAAAAAACATGTAATCTATAAAAAGAAAATCATTTTTGGATAGAAATTATTATTACTGTTTTTAAGATTTATTTATTTATTTGAAAGAGTTACATAGAGAGAGAAGGAGAGATTTTCCAAATTTTGCTGGTTGGTTCACTACCAAAATGGCTGCAACTGCCAGGGTTGGGCCAAATGGAAGCCAGGAACTTTGTCTGGGTTTCCTTGTAAGTGCAGGGACCCAAACGCTTGGGCCATCTTCTGCTGCTTTCTCAGGCATGTTAGCAGGGAGCTGGATCGAAAGTGAACAGTTGAGACTCACATGGTGCCCATATGGGATGTTCACGTTGTGGTTGATGGCTTAACCAATTTTTTTTTTTTTTTTTTTTTGACAGAGTGGACAGTGAGAGAGAGACAGAGAGAAAGGTCTTCCTTTTGCCGTTGCTTCACCCTCCAATGGCCGCCGCGGCCGGCGCACCACGCTGATCCGAAGGCAGGAGCCAGGTGCTTTTCCTGGTCTCCCATGGGGTGCAGAGCCCAAGCACTTGGGCCATCCTCCACTGCACTCCCTGGCCACAGCAGAGAGCTGGACAGGAAGAGGGGCAACCGGGACAGAATCCGGCGCCCCGACCGGGTCTAGAACCTGGTGTGCCGGCGCTGCAATGCGGAGGATTAGCCTAGTGAGCCGCAGTGCCGGCCGGCTTAACCAATTTTTATGCAGCGTTTTGTGTGTAAAGATATTTGAATTACTTACAAGTTCCCAATGAAGAAGATTTATAAGCTGCTTTAAAGTAATAAGAGTAAATCAGTATATTGAAGTAAACATTAAAAAGAGAATAGCATTTCTTCCTCGATTCTAATGTTAATACCTACCAAGAAGAGGTAGAAACTTTAAGAAAGGAAATATAAAGCATCCCAGATTTCACTCCAAGTAGGCAATATATACTTTTAACCCATTAAGTCTCAAGTTTTAAATTCTGCAAGCATTTCAGTGACATAATAGTTATTTTGAAGTTACTATTAAGTGGTATACTTATTGCAGATTTTAAGTGTTTATAGGTATGCTGTGTATAGGACAATGGAACATAGTAGATATAGCATTTCCGTGACTGTTCTCCCAAATACTGGATTGTATGTTTCTTTATGTAATACATATACACACAGACATTTGTATGTAATATGTAAGTGGAATTATACTGTCCATAGTATTCTGTAGTTTTTTTCCACAGTGGTCATAAAAATCTTTGACATTGAATATACATATATATCATGCTTTTAATGTCTGTGAAGTATTTCTGTTTATAAAATATAACTGATTTATTCTGACCAGTCAAATGGTAGAGGTGGTTCTCCAGTGGGCTTTATCTCTAGGGAATTCTCTGGGCCAGAAATTTTGTGGAATCACCTATTATAGCACCAAAAGGTGGTTGAGGATTAAATGACTTTCTGGTGGAGTTCATTTTCTCTGGAATTCTCTAGAATTCATGGCAGTGTGGGGAGAGTGTAGGAATGGGGCTCAGAGTGTGAGTTCTTTGGTGGGGTATGAGGCTTGAGATACGAGTTCACAGAATTTGCCAGGCTCTAAGTGAAGAGAATTAGGCGTGTTGGGGTGCAGTTGAGAAAATAATGGAAACTGTGAAGGGCAGCAGAGCAAAGAAAAGACCAGAGCCTTACCAGTTATGGAAAGGAAGGGACTTTGTGTTTTGTTTGTTTTGTTTTAATAAGGCTAGTTAGGGAAGTAAATCTCTCGCAGAGCTGGCCTTCTTTTGGCCTTCATGGGTTGAATGTTTATTTGTAGATAGCTGCCTAAAATGTTACTTTCATCTCACAACCTAGACAGAGTAGAATACCAGGTGGTCAGGATGTTACCTCCAACTATTTAGTTCTCTTACTTCCTCTTTTCTTTTTTTAAAAAAATGAGAAGCATTCTGTTTGTACTTTGTGCTCTGCTTCCTTAAAAAGCACTCCAGGCATTTAGCCAATCATTTGAAAAGAATATTATTATGCTTTTTAAAAAAGATTTTATTTGTTTATTTGAGAGGTAGAGTTACAGACAGAGGGAGAAACAGAAAGGTTTTCCCCTCCACTGGTTCATTCCTCAAAAGGCTGCAACAGCCAGGCCAGTCCAAAGCTAGGAGCTTCTTCTGGGTCTCCCACGTGAGTGCAGGGGCCCAAACACTTGGGCCATCTTCTGCTTTCCCAAGGCCATAGCAGAGAGCTGGATTCGGAAGAGGAGCAGCCAGGGCATGAATATGGGATGCAGACATGGCAGGTGGAGGCTTAGCCTACTATGGCACAGCCCTGGCCTCTATTATGCTTTTCTTTAAAGAGTATATAGTTAGCCTTGTTTAAAGAATGTCTTTATTCTTTGTTTATTTTTGTTAACTTTTTTGAAGATTTATTTATTTGAAAGTTATGGGGGGAGAGGGGGAGACATAGATGTTCAGTTAGCTAGTTCACTCCCCAGATGGCCACAGTGGCTGGGGCTGGGTCAGGGTGAAACCAGGAGCTTCATGCAGATCTCCCACATGAGTAACAGGGGCCCAGGCACTTGGACTATCTTCTGCTTTTCCCAGGTCATTAACAGGGAGCTGGATTGGAAGTGGAGCAGCCAGGATACTAACCAGAGCCCATATGGGTTGGCAGCTTTACCTGCTATGCTACAATTCGGATCTTCTTTCTTTATTTTTGAAATGATTTATTTATTTGAAAAGCAGAGATAGAGGGAGAAAGAGATTGATCTTCCATCCATTGGGTCAGGCTGGAGCCAGTGGCCTGGAACTCTGTCAAGGTCTTTTGTGTGGGTGGCAGGGGCCCAAGTACCTGGGCCACCTTCCACTGCTTTCCCAGATGCATTAGCAGTAAGCTGGATGGGAAGTGGAGTGGCCAGGACTGGAACTGGCACTCGTGTGGGGTGGTAGCTTTGGCCCAGCCCGCTGTGCCACAAAACAGCCCCAGATTGTTTATTTATTTATTTTCTTTGAAAAAAGAATCAACAACTGCTACTACTACTAATTAGGAAGATACTGGGATATAAAAAAAGATACCCTGACTCCCAAAATATGTGTCAGAAAACCTGGGCCCAGTTCTACTCTGCTGTGGTTTAATCTTTGGAATAAAACTTTATTCAAAGTATCTAGAGAGGCTGGTGCCGTGGCTCAATAGGCTAATCCTTCGCTTGCAGCGCCGGCACACCAGGTTCTAGTCCCGGTTGCCCCTCTTCCAGGCCAGCTCTCTGCTGTGGCCCAGGAGTGCAGTGGAGGATGGCCCAAGTGCTTGGGTCCTGCACCTGCATGGGAAACCAGGAGAAGCACTTGGCTCCTGGCTTCGGATCAGCGCAGTGCGCCAGCCGCAGCGCACCAGCTGCAGCAGCCATTAGAGGGTGAACCAACCAACGGTAAAGGAAGACCATTCTCTTTCTCTCTCTCTCACTGTCTACTCTGCCTGTCAAAAAATAAAAATAAATAAATAAAAAAAACTATCTAGAGAGTAGAACAGAAAAGGAGTAAATTTGGGGGTGGGGATTGTGCTTGTTTATAATTCATTATATAGCACTTTTTAAAAAATAAAGATTTATTTATTTATTTGAAAGGCAGAGTTACAGAGAGGCAGAGAGAGGGAGAGATCTTCTATCCACTGGTTCACTCCCCAAATGGCCGCTACAGCCAGAACTGAGCTGATGCAAAGTCAGAAGCCAGGTGCTTCTTCTGGGTTTCCCACGCAGGTGCAGGGGCCCAAGGAATTGGGTGGGCCATCTTCTGCTTTCCCAGGCCATAGCAGAGAGCTGGATTGGAATTGGAGCAGCCTGGACTTGAACTAGCATCCATATGGATGCCGGCACTCCAGGCAGCAGTTTTACCTGCTATACAACAGTGCCTGCCCCAGCACGGTTTTTTTTTTTTTTTTTTTTTAAGATTTATTTATTCATTTGAAATTCAGAGTTAGAGGGAGAGAGAGAGATCGAGATCGAGATCTTCTATCTGGTTCATTTCCTAAATGGCCACAACGACTAGGATAGGGCCAGGCCAAAGCAAGGAGCTTTTTTCAGGTTTTCCACATGGGTGCAGGGTCTCAAGCACTTAGGCCATCCTCCACTGCTTTCCCAGGCACATTAGCTGGGAGCTGGATCGGAAGTGGAGCAGCCATGATTGGAACTGTTTCTCATACAGGATGCCAGTGTTGCAGGCAGTGGCTTTATCCATTATGCCACAATGCTGGCCCAATAAAGCACCTGAAAAGTAGAGATGAAGTAGTATCACTCCATGCTCTCTGCAGTTTTATTCTGCTTTGATAGATGCTGTTTTAAAATTGTTTTTTGTTCCCTATCTCTCTGTTAATGAGCTTAAATACTATGTGAAAAGCTAGAATCTATGCCTTAAAATAATATGGTATTCGTTAACTTAAACTTTTGTTGAATGAAAGCAGCTTCATAGACGTTGGATATGCGAAGATGGGTAACATATGATCCCCTCCCATACAGAAGTAATTGTTTAGAAGAATGAGATATATGAAGAGTGAAATATGCAGGAGAGTGAGAAATATATGTTTCAATTATGTATATGGACAATAACAATTGGACAAAAAGGAGGGGCTGTTCAGTTCTGTTTTGTGATGTAGAGATGCCTAAAAAAGCTCATCATGGCAGATGACTTTTGAGAAGGAGTTGTTTGCTTTGTAGGTGGGGATGGGCTGGGACAGAGTGGAGGCTGTGGAGAGACTGCTCAGGTCAGTTAGGAGCATCATTACCAGTGCTGGAGAGGCCTGGATCATCATGACATCGCAGGTAGCTTTCACTGGGTAATATGATGTGTGTGGAGGAGTTGTTCTAGAAACATAGTCAGAGAGGGTAGAACTTTATTCAAAAAGATTCATAGATGGGTAATTAACAAAGTCAGGAAAAGATTATTTGGCAAATGGGAGTGACAAGATTCTAGGAAGGGACATTACTTTGCAGCTGTTAAAGTAATCTACCTCAAACTGACATGGGCCTTCGCTCTCCAAATGTTTAAAGATCAAAATGGAACTTGGAAGAATAAAAGATGTAAAAACAGTGAAACACTTGACTGATTTTGTTTGTGTTTGGTGAAGGAGAGGGAAGAATCATGCTGGTTCTCCCTGGACTTTAAAAGATGCTAGTGCTGTTTGAAGAGATGCTGGGTTGGAAGGAATAATAATTAATTTGAATGTGTTAAGTTGGTAAGAGACATCCAGAGGCCGGCGTCATGGCTCACTTGGCTGGTCCTCTGCCTGCGGCGCCAGTACCCCAGGTTCTAGTCCTGGTTGCTCCTCTTCCAGTCCAGCTCTCCTCTGTGGCCCGGTAGGGCAGCAGAGGATGGCCCAGGTCCTTGGGTCCCTGTACCTGCATGGGAGACTGGGAAGGAAGTACCTGGCTCCTGGCTTCAGATTAGTGCAGCGCCATCCGTAGCAGCCATTAGGGGAGTGAACCAATGGAAGGAAGACCTTTCTCTCTGTCTCTCTCTCTCATTATCTATAACTCTCTCTCACTGTCTAACTCTGCCTGGCAAAAAAAAAAAAAAAAAGAGAGAGAGAGACATCCAGAAAGATGTGTTCTATAGGTATTTGGCTCTGGAGCTTCAGGTAAGGGTTAATGGTCAAGAATTGAGAGTCATCGGATTGAAATGTTAAATTTCTCTGCTAATTTCTAAATTGTTACTCTAATTTCTTAAAATTCTCAGCACTTCCTTCAAACAGCTATTTTAAATTTTTGTCTGGTTATTTGTACATTTCTTTCTCTTTTTTAGGATCAGTCACTAACATCCATTGTTTGGTGACATCATGTTTCCCTGATTATTCTTGATGCTTTGGTTGTGTATCTTTCTTTATGTATTAAAGAAGTGAGTGCTTATTCTGGTCCTTGTAGTCTAAGTCTTGCTTTGGAAACATCCATGGTCAGCAGTCCCTAAGCCAATGACTGCAGCAGCTATTGTAGAACTACGGGGTGCCCTAAACCCAGGGCTGCTACAAGCTGGCGCAGGCCTGCATGGAATCCTGTGTCTTCTGAGGCTGGCTGAGTACTGTACTGGAATCCTTGGTCAGTGAGGTTGGTGCAGCACAGGGTCACTCTAAACCCAGAGCCCCAAAGGTCTGCCTGCTATTGATGTTTGTCTGAAGCTCAAGGCTGCCGCAGTTGGCCAGCGGTGATACAGGCTGGCACTCAACTCTATCTGACAGGGGCTACAGTTTCTGTCTGATTCTGGCGGTGGTGGAACAATAAGGCCTGCAAAATTATTTACTCTGGCAACTACAGGCAGGACTCGAAATTCAGTAAATCTGTAGCAGGCCAATTTGGAAGTTGGTAATTTTGTATGGCCTGTGAATGATGTTATAAATAACCAAATGGCACTTGCAGAAAAAAGATTCCCTGCTGCTGCAAGGAGGTCAGTTTGCAGATACTGGCCTGGATTTAGGGGCTGTTAAGATTTTGCCCTGTGCTGGTTTTTACTGTGGTGGGCCTAGTGTTGGGGCCAAAGATAAAGTTCTCTCTCTCTCTCTCTCTCTCTCTTTTTTTAAAGATTTATTTTATTTATTTGAAAGAGTTAGAGAGGGAGGTAGAGCCAGAGAGAGAGAGAGAGAGAGTGCAAGCGAGCGTGAGCGGTCTTCCATCCACTGGCTCACTCTCAAAATGGCCGCAGCAGTCAGAGCTGAGCTGATCCAAAGCCAGGAGCCAAGAGCTTCCTCCAGGTCTCCCACACGGATGCAGGGGCCCAAATACTTCAGCCATCTTCTGCTTTCCCAGGCCACAGCAGAGAGCTGGATCAGAAGAGGAGCAGCTGAGACTCAACAGGCACCCATATGGGATGCCAGCGCTGCAGGCCAGGGCTTTAACCCTTTGTGCCATAATGCCGGCCCCTATGATAAAGTTCTATACTTGCTTTGCTCCCTTTCCCCTGAGCAGATGATAGCTCTCTGTTGTGCTATCTTGTTTTGGAGAGGGGGGGATGGAGGTGAAGTAAAACTGTCCTTCAACTAGCTATCCTTGTGGCACAATGAATTGAGCCACTGCTTGCATTGTAGGCATCCTGTATTGGAGCACCAGTTAGAGTCCTTGCTGCTCAGCTTGATCTAGATCCCTGCTTATGCACCTGGGAAGGCATAGAAAGATGATCCAAGTACTTGGGCCATTGCCAGCCAAGTGGAAGACCAGAATGGAATTCTGGGCTCCTGACTTCAGCCTGGCCCAGTGCTCATCATGGCCATCTTGGGAGTGAACCAGTGAGTGGAATATCAATCTGTCTTCTCTGTCTGTCTCTCTATCTCTGTCTCTTCCTCCCTCTTTGTTGCTCTGCCATTCAAATAAAGGAAGTCCTTTGAAAAAACTCTCCATCTTACCCTCTTCAACGTGTCTCTTCTTGTTGTGCTATGTTTTCTTAGTTCTTGTGCAGGTAATTCTGTATGGGTGGTTGTTCAGTTTGTTTCTGTGGGGGGATGATTACTGGAGAGTCTTATTCTGCCATTTTGCTCTACCTTCCTCTGGCGTGGATTATGGAACCATGCAGGGAGTATAAATTTGGATTTATATCCTTACGTGACATAGCCTGATATTTTGATGCTCAGAGGTCTCTCCCATTCCTTTCCAGTGGGAGCAAGCAAATGGTGGCTTGCTGCTGCTCAGAGTGTATGGGTAGAAAATTTCCAGCTTTTTTCTTTGCTCATGTTGATGTCCCCTTTTCAGACGTTTTGTAAAAATAGGGGCTTTAATTTCAGCTTTCTCTTGAAATAGGCTGAGTTGAATGTTCTGTGTCTGGAGTCCCAGTAACCCCTCTGGACTGGTATCAGCCAGAGCTT
This sequence comes from Sylvilagus floridanus, assembly GCA_949820135.1. NCBI lineage: Eukaryota > Metazoa > Chordata > Mammalia > Lagomorpha > Leporidae > Sylvilagus > Sylvilagus floridanus. Next base: position 106,315,900 of record OX463244.1, read on the forward strand.
ATCTCTGGCTTTGAGTTCCTTTTTTCTGGCTCCTGGACATTCTTTCCATCTTCCCCTTTGTGTGTTCAGCTGTATATTCTGATTTTTCAAATTGATCTGGCATTTCAGTGAGTGTATTTGGGCATATGGATATATTAGTACAGTCTACCTTATTGCTTGAATCAGAACTAATAAATTATTTCTTGGTTTCTTTTTTTTAAAAAAATTATTTATTTATTTATTTGACAGAGTTACAGACAGTGAGAGGGGGTGACAGAGAGAAAGGTCTTCCTTCCGTTGGTTCACCCCCCAAATGGCCGCTACAGCCGGAGCTATGTCGATCCAAAGCCAGGAGCTTGGTGCTTCTTCCTGGTCTCCCACGCAGGTGCAGGCGTCCAAGTACTTGGGCCATCCTCCACTGCCTTCCTGGGCCACAGCAGAGAGCTGGACTGGAAGAGAAGCACCCTGGACTAGAAGCCGGCGCCCATATGGGATGCCGATGCCTCAGGCGGAGGGTTAACCAAGTGAGCCACGGCGCTGGCCCTCTTGGTTTATTTTCTACAAAAAGTATTTTAGATCAGATTATATTCCTTTCTTTTTGAAAATATTATCTATTTTTAAAATGGATGATACATGCACCTGGTCTGAAACTGGAAAGATAAAAAAGGGTATACATTTCTCCCTTTGCCCTACCTACCCTATCCCAATTTCCCTTCACAGATACAACCAGTTAGTTACCAATTTCTCTTGTGTTCTAGACATCTATTATGGACATTTAAAATTTTTTATTTGTTTATTTTTATTTGAAAGCCAGAGTGAGAGAGAGAGAGAGTGAGAGATTGAGAGAGTGAGAGAGAGAAAGAGAGATAGATCTCTTCCATTTGCTGGTTGCTTCCAAAATGACCACACAAAATGACCACAATGGCCAGGGCTGGGCCAGGCTGAAGCCAGGAGGTTCTTCCAGGTCTTCCACATGGGTGCAGGGGCTCAAGCACTTGGGCCATCCTCTGCTGCTTTCCCAGGCAGTTAAGGAGCTGGATTGGAAGTGGAGCAGCCAGGACTTGAACTGGCACCCACATGAGATGTTGGCACTGAACACAGCAGCTTAACCTGCTACACCACAATGCCAGCCCCTCATGGATACTCTTTAAGAATTGTACTGATTATTAACCAATCCATGCTATTTTTTTCACATGCACAAATAATTGCCCAAAGAAGTGAGGGAATCTGTCAAAGATAAAGACCTCTCTTTTGAGTTCCTTAGCCAGTTTATACCAGATTTACTAACAGCAGATTTGTAAAATTCACTAATGTGAAGACAAGAAATGGAAGCCTAAGACTTAATATGTTTTCTTTCTTAGATCAACCTTTCTACTTCTCCTACACCTGCACAGTTAATAAGCCGTTCCCAGGCTTCCAGTTCTACCAGCGGCAGTATTACCCAACAGACAATGTTACTAGGGAGTACCTCCCCTACTCTAACGGCAAGCCAAGCTCAAATGTATCTCCGAGCTCAGATGGTAAGAAACGAGCTACCATGTTTTTCCTGTGCTTAAGGACCAAAATATTTCTTGATTTGATGCAATAAGAGACCGTTTTAAATATTTAACAATTTGTGTGTGGATGTGCTTAGCTCTGTACCTTTATATATTGAGAAACTCTACTTTGACTCCAGAAGTTTTCTTGGTATAAAATAGTAATTATCAACATTGGAAAATTGCCAACAGAGTTTCTGTAAAATGAGTGATTATTTTTAATGTCAAATTTTGTCAATATCAGAATTATTTTTTCACGTTTTAACATCTTTTCAATTGGGGTGCATTTTACAACTGATACCATCTTATAGTTATAGTTGATACTTATTGTGGTATGTAAAATAATTGTATATTTTTTGACATCTTAAATTTGGTGAAATAGAAATGTTAAAAAGTTGGTTGTTTAGTATGTAGAATATGTCCTGGGATCTTCGGAAGTTGGAAATGGAGTTCCTGATAATTTACACATGATTCTTGGGTTTAGTTATTTTCATCTCAAAATCTGTAAGGTTATTTGCTTTCTTTCTTTCTTTTCTTTCTTTTCTTTCTTTTTGTTTATTTGAAAGAGTTACAGAGAGAGGTAGATACAGAGAGGGAAATCTCCATCCGCTGGTTCATTCCCCAAATAGCCACAACGGCCGGAGCTGAGCGATCTGAAGCCAGGAGCCAGGAGCTTCTTCTGGGTGTCCCATGTAGGTGCAGAGACCCAAGAGTTTGGGCCATTTTCCAGTGCTTTCCGAGGCCATAGCAGAGATCTGGAATTGGAAGTGGAACAGCTGGGACTTGAACTGGTGCTCATATGGGGTACCGTCACTATAGGCAGAGGATTAACGTAATGTACCACAGCCCCAGCCCCTGTTTTTCCTATGTTTGGATACCTACTGATTTCTTAATTGTTGAGCTTTAAGGAATATAAAAATTGACATTTATTTTACTTGCTTTCTTTACAGGAAGCTATACAAGTCTTTGGCCCTAATAAATATTATATTCTTATTTGTTCAGTGAATTGAATATATATCTGGATCCTCAGTTCTCCACCTAAAATTAGAAAGTTTATAGTTGTACTTTTTATAGGAAATAATGACATGACCCATCATTTATTCACTGATTAATTATTCAATATACATTATTGTACTCTTGATTTTTTTCCCTGTGATCTTACTTAACTAATAATATGTCTTAAAATTAGTTTGAACCATTGGAATTGTTGCTGTGTGATCCTTTTTAACTTCTTAAATCACCAGTTTCATGAGTTAAACTAAATGGAATATTCTTTTTTAAGTTAGTACTTTCAGGCATTTTGCAATGGAAATTACCTTTTTGTGAAAGTTAAACTTTTTTATTAAATTTACTTAACTTTAGTAAAATACCAAAGAAATGAAGTTTAAAAAATCCCTTAATTGATTGTTGTAATTTAAATAGCAATGAGGAATTGACTAACTCTTGATACAGTTTTGAAATATAATTTTTATTTGTTCTTTGAAACAATTGCCATAATTCTCTAAGTTGAATTAGATATTTTGAGTAGATTATATCATCTAGAAAATAATGCTGTTTGTATTAATATTTGTTAAAAAATGTGAAAAAATGATGATGAGTGAATAAATACTTTTTTATGTGAAACTTTTTGCAGGCTCTTTGGTTGAATTTTGACATACTATAGCATATAAAGGTACACATATACATACAGCATATATATATATGTGTGTGTGTGTGTGTGAGAGAGAGAGAGAAAATTTCCTTAGAATTAGTTTTAAAATGAAGAGGAACCTGGTTTTCCTACAGATCTTTGTTGTGGAGTGAGATATTGGAGTTTTCCTTGTGGTAAAGAGGACTGAACAGAGTTCTTGGTGTTTCTTTTCATGTTTCTAACTAAATTTAATTAGTGTCCCAAAATAATAACTGTAATTGTCTTGTAACTTCCTATTTTTGGATTCTGCCATAGTAGTTTTGAACTGGGAAAAATTTAAGTGTAATAGCTTATTTGGGACAAAATTTTGTCTGAGAATTTTTTTTAATCACCAAAATATACTTTGTTTTTTTAGAGCACTGGTTATTTTTCTACTCGTCAGAATCATGAGCTGTTTCAAAATGTTTATTTATTTATTTTTTGAGTTCTCTATTATCAGAAACTTCTTTTTGTCATGCACAACCTTTTGCTTAGGAGACAGTCCTAAACTGCATTGTCTTTCTGTCACAAATTTCAGTCTTTCTTGCCTGCTCTACATTGTGTGTGGAACATGTTCTTCTGTCTTAGGGTATTTTTTTGGTTTTCTGTCTGTACAGCTGATTTTCACACCCGCTACCACTGTGGCTGCTGTACAGTCTGACATTCCTGTTGTCTCGTCGTCATCGTCATCTTCCTGTCAGTCTGCAGCTACTCAGGTGAGCTTGTCTAGCTTCACATTGTGGTACTGAAGGCCTGGATCTTCATGTTAAAGATAAACATTGCATTTGTGTTGAAGTTACTGATGGTTTCAGTGCTCTTTGTCATGTATTTCAGATCTAAATTTAGTAATATACAATGAAAACTTCAAGAAAATATTTTTGTTCTGTAGAAATTATAATATCATTAAGCAGAAATTTAGGTTACTTGACATCAACCAGTGTTAGTGGATTTTTGCTAATGACATTGTGTATTTAGTTTTATTGTAAAGTAGATTTACTTTTCTAATGATATGAGATGTAAATTACTTTGCAGTCAGGTAAAAAGTCAAATGGGTTTTAATTTTAAAAATAAGTTGAGAATATTTTAAATTTAAAAAACTGAATAGAGTATTACTTTATTTGGTACTGTGGAAAAAACCTTAAGTTTTTTTGGCATGCCATTCAGAAGAGTATACTAGAGGTAGAACGTAGACCTAAAGCAAAAATAAATAAAAAATAAAAAACTCTCTGGGACAGATAAAGCTTTCTCAGAGCAGAAAAACACTTAACTATGAGAGAAAATCGTGACAAATTGGATTTTATGAAAATTAAAAATTATTTTTCAAAGACAAAGAGGCAAGTCACAGAGAAATGTTTAATTCCATGTATCTGTCAAAGAAAATGTCATTAAGAAGATCTGAAGAAATTTGATTAAAAATGGGCAAAAGATTTGAACGTACTCCATAGAAGACAATATACAAAAGGCCTATACACATATGAAAGAATGTTCAGCATTATTAATCATTACTGAAATGCAAATCACAACCACAGTGAGTATCATCACATGCTCACTGTCATGCCTGAAATGAAAACTGATAATATATCACATACTGGTAAAAGTGGAGCAACTAGATTCTCTTACATTGCTGGTGAGAGAGTGAAATGGTACAAACACTTTGGAAAACAATGTGATAATTCCTTAAAGTTAAATATATTCTTAACATGTGATCCAGCAGTTCTCATAGATGCTTACCCTGAGAAGATGTGAAAACATAGCATCCACATAATGGCATGCAAACAAACTTTCATAGCAGCTCCATACAGAAGAGCCCCAGAATGGAAACAACTAAAATATCCTTTAACTGCTAAGTGGGTAAACAAATTGTGATATATTCATAGCATAGAATACTACTCAGGGTACATCTCAGAAATATTATGTTTGGAAAAAGAAGCTAGACACCAGAGAATACATATTTTATCATTATTTGAAATTTTAGAACAGGCAATACTAGGTATACTGGAAAAAAAATTATATTAATGGTACCTGGGGCAAAAGGTGGGGGAGATTGGTTGGAAAGAGGCATGAGTGAATTTGTAGATTGATGGAAATGTTCTGTACCTTGATTGGGGTGGCAGTTGTATAGTGTGTACGTATGTCAAGAGTCATTGCACCCACTCATTCATGTTATAAGTTACATTCTAGTTAGTTTGACAAATATGAATTTGAGTAAAGTTTAAATTAAATTGAATGAACAAAAAATTACTTGTATGATACTGTTTTTGATAATTTTCATAGTAAATGTTTTAAGGGTTCATATGGCAGAAATGGATAAATATTTAGTATCATTCTGGCTTCTTAATTGTTCCATCTTGTAAAAAGTAACAAAATGAGATAGAATATTTGTTCTTATTTTTCATAGAATTTTTGTATAATTTTATTTAATCATGGTTAATTTACATGCATTAATATGTAATGATAGTGGTCATACAGAACTCAGATTCTCTGTGATCTTCCACAACTTTGTTGGACCATTCTTTCCATATTTAAAATATGAGACCTTTGTCTTTGTTAACTTTAGGATTACATTTCTGAACTTCTGTGATGTCTGTAGAATTAATTTGTTGAAGTAATAATCTTTCTGTTCTCTTTTGTTTTCATTTTATAAAACCTCCTAGAACTTGACCATAACCAACTTTCAGAATATTTGTTTTATTTTTGCATTTGTTTGATTTTTTTACAGCAAAGATTTAATTTACAAGATGCATACAATAAAACAAAATAAATTGAAAATATTTAAGAACAAAAGCAGAAATAAAAACTGAGAATATGACATGGAGCTAGGAGTGAGGTTGCCACTCAGATTACAAGCATGAAGTCCCATATGGACTTATGTTCAACTCCCACTTCAGTCCTTATTTTATGGCCTTAGACAAATTACCAAACATCTGTAATATCCATTCATACTTCTAGGGTACATTGAAGGATGAATAATAGGAATGTTAATTACTTTTTTGTAAATGAAGAAATAGGAAGACATGAGTTGAAATTATACTTCAGCAATAGTTGCCTGCCTTGTCATTTGCCAGCTGATTGATTTTGGGGAAGGTCACAGTACATACATCACAGTGTTTGTGACAGACTTTGGAGCCAGACTCTGTGGCTTTAAATATTTGCCCAACCACTTTCTTATATCTTTAATCTGTCACTTCATTTTCAATAATAAAATAAACATTTAAAAATAACTAGAATACTTCATAGGATTGTGAGGATTCAATGTGTTAATAAATGTAGAACAGAACAGTGTTGGTAGATAGCACTCACTGAGCGGTACTGTTATCCTTGTTGAGACTCAGTTTCTTTACTGTAAACTGGAAGTAGTAGCTCAGAGTTGTTAGAAGGAGTAAATGAGACAATAATTATAAAGCACTTGGCAAAGTACCTGCCACATAATAAGATATCACATGCTCCTGATTACTGTTTTTATTCTACATTGTATGAAGCTGAGTCACAAAGTCTGTTTTTAGCTTTCAAGTATCTCATAGTGAAAGAGAAACACAACCACTTAACAGTTTCCAAAGTAAAACCAGTTGCTTAGGAAAATACAGTAATTTCTGACATACTCTCTAGAGCATAATTTATTTTGTGGGTTTCTGTAAAGAAAACATATTACATCTTTAAAGCATCATTCATGTGAGCACAAAGTAATTTATAAAAGTGGTCTTCAGTGTCCAGTTTGGTTGTGTGGCTGTGTGTGATGATCTGACTTAATTCAAGGGTGGATTTTGCAGAAGTAGGGAATGGGTTGACCCTTAAGAATTTTTTTTTTTATGAAAGTTACTTTTTTTTGCTGTGCTTGGTAAATTGCAGTGAAAGTGTAGGACTGTTAGATTTGGAAAATTTGTTCCATTTTATATTTACAGTTTAAAAAAATGTTTTAAGTACTTATAATTGAGAAATACCGATTTGAAGTTTCAGTACCTTTTAAGCTACAAAAATCAGTATAACTTAATTTTTAAGATTTATTTATTTATTTGAAAGTCAGAGTTATAGAGAGGCAGAGGCAGAGAGAAAGAGAAGTCTTCCATCTGATGATTCACTCCCCAGATGGCTGCAACGGCTGGAGCTGTGCCCATCTGAAGCCAGGAGCCAGGAGTTTCTTCTGGGTCTCCCACGGGGATACAGGGGTCTAAGCACATAGGCCATCCTCTACTCCTTTCCCAGATCATACCAGAGAGCTGAATCAGAAGTGGAGCAGCCAGGACTTGAACTGGCACTCCCTGGGATGCTGGAACTGCAGGCAGCAGGCAGCCTTACCCGCTGTGCCATAGCACCAGCCCTATAACTTAATTTTTAGACATTTTTTATGGCATACTGCAAAAAAGAAATTTGGAGCACTTTACTGTTATCTAATTTACCGCTTTTTTTTTTTTTTAATGTTTATTTGTTTATTTCCTCTACTTGAAAGGTACAGCAATAGAGTGAGGGAGGGACAGAGAGATCTTCCATTCACTGGTTCACTCCTCAGTTGCCTGTGACAGCTGAATCTGGACCAGGCCAAAGCCAGGAGCCAAGGAACTCCATTCGGGTCTCTCATGGGAGTGTCTAGACCCAAGCACTTGAGCCATCATCGTCTATCTCTTGGAATGCTTTAGCAAGAAGCTGGATTTTAAGCAGAGAAGTGGGACTCAAACTGGCACTGTGATATGAGATGTGTGCCTCCCAAGCAGCAGCTTAACTTGCTGCCACAATTCCTGGCCCTGTTTACTGTTGTAAATGCTTTTCTTCTCACCACCACACCAAGAAACAAAACAAAATAGATTTTCAGAAAGCAACAATAGGACAAAGAATATTTTATAGGAAAGGGGGCTGGCCTTGTGATATAATGGGTCAAGCCACCACCTGCAGAGCTGGCATCCCATATGGGCACTGGTTTGAGTCCTGACTGTTGCACTTCCATTCCAGCTCCCTCCTTTGCACCTGGGGAAGCAGTGGAGGATAGCCCAAATGCTTCAGCCTCTTTACCCATGTGGGAGACCCGAAAGAAGTTCCTAGCTCCTGTTGTAGCCTTCTGGGGTTTGAACCAGAGGATGGAAGACCTCTGTCTCTTTGTCTCTCTCTTCCCTCCCTCCCTCTCTCTCTCTCTCTCTGCCTTTCAAATAAATTAAATCATAAAAAAGAAAGTAAGAAATTTCATCAAGGTTATCCAGATAATGCTGTTAGAATTGAGAAAAAGAAAATGTGACATTCCTTTTTAGTTTCTTCAAAGAAGGAATACTATGATAATTTACATGGAGTTTCTTAGATTGAAGTTAAATAATTGGTGTGAGAGTATTTTGGCAAGGAGAGCCCATTTAAAAAATTAAGGTGTGAAGTTAGCAAAAATACCTTATAGTTTGATCATAAGAGATTTGGATGAAAATGAAAGTTGGACATTAGGAAAAGATGGGTTCTCTCTCTTCAAAAGTAAAATTCCATAAAATAACTCTGAATATGCAGTCTTTCAATTTTAAAAAGTAAAATTTTAGTTTATGTATTTGAAAAGCAGACAGACAGAAACAGAAAGATCTTCTATCTCCTGATTTACTCCCCAGAAGCCTGCAACGGCCAGGGCTGTTCAAGGCCTAAGCCAGGAGCCAGGAACTCATTTGGGGTCTCCCAGGTGGGTGACAGGGACGCACATACTTGCGTCCTCATTGATTCTTCCTCCCATGGAAGCTAGAATCAGAAGTAGATCCAGGACTTGAATCTAGATATTACAGTATGTAATTATGTAATAAGAGTGTCCCAAGTGGCATTTTGGCTGGCACCGGGGCTCACTTGGCTAATCCTCCGTCTGTGTCTCCGGCACCCCGGGTTCTAGTCCTGGTTGGGGCACCAGATTCTGTCCCGGTTGCCCCTCTTCCATTCCAGCTCTGCTGTGGCCCGGGAAGGCAATGGAGGATGGCCCAGGTGCTTGGGCCCTGCACCCCATGGGAGACCGGGGGGAGGCACCTGGCTCCTGGCTTCAGATTGGTGCAGTGGCCATTTGGGGGGGTGAACCAACAGAAGGAGGACCGTTCTCTCTGTCTCTCTCTCTCAGACTGTCTAACTCTGCCTGTCAAAAAAAAAAAAAAAAAATGGCATCTTAAACACTGAACCAAATACCTGCCCTGTTAATATGTCATCTCTTAACAGCTAATTAACTTTATGTTTTGGTGGTACAGTTTACATGTTTGGAATTTATTTAAATCATGCCAATATTTAAACTAAGATGACCATAAATATAGCAGTATTCTAGAATTTATATATTCATATGTTAGGAGTGTGGAACCTTTTTTCTGCCAAGGGCCCATTTGGATATTTACAACCTCATTCACAGGCCATACAAAATTATCAGCTTAAAAATTAACCTTTTGTAGATTTATTCAATTTTGAGTCCCTCTTGCAGCTGTCTTGGCATAGGGCCAGACAGAATGATTTTGTGGGTCTTACATAGCCTGCCAGCCAGACGTTCCACACCACTGATTAAGTTAAAAAAAAAAAGTATATACACATATACCCACACACAGAGTTTCTTTCAGAATGCAAGAAAACAACCAGAAAATTAGTAAGAAAAGATATTATTCTATAGAAATGGATATATAAGTTTTTTTAGAGTCCATTTTAAAAAAATATTTATTTGAAAGTGGAGTGGGTAGTGGGGGGAGGGAAGGAAGAGAGGTAGAGATATCTATCCACTCCCCAGATGGCCCCAACATAAGGGGCTGGGCTAGACCAGAGTCAGGAGCCTGGAACTCCATCCTGGTCTATCACATAGGTGGCAGGGGCCAAAGTAGTTGGGCCGTCTTCTGCTGCTTTCCCAGGTGTACTAGCAGGAAGATGAATTGAAAGTAGAGCTGCCCAGACTGGAATTTGTTGATGTAATGCTGACATCCCAAGCAGCCACTTAACCTGCTGAGCCAGTGCCAGCCCCATATGCTTTTTATTTGAAGAAACACTTTTAAGTTACTCAGGTTATTATTCACCTTTTGGTTTTTATTATTATATGGTGTACTTTACAGATAATTTGTGACAAATGCTAAATTTTATATTGTCTTTATCTTGCTTCCTGGGAGATTTCATGTATTTCAATGAGATATTTGTTTAGATGTTTGGGATAAATATGAATAGATTTTAATGTTACCCTAAGAAAAGCATAAATATATCTAAGGACTTAGGGAAAAAGAAAGCAGTTGTGTAATTTAAATAAGTGTATGTGTATATATATTTCAAAATCAGATACAGGAGAATATCTCAGAGCTGTGAAGTTCCTGTTATGTCTGCAACTCTGAACTTCAGGGAGTACAAAGAATATTAGAAAGGGAAACCTACTTGTGAGTAGCTCAGTATTTCACAGACAAGTGCATTAGTACTTCTAAAAGCTAGATATTTGTTAATGCTATAGGCCAGTAAGACCCAAATTCTATGGGAAAACTGTTCTAAATGGGAGGGAGAAATTCTTTTTTTTTTTAATTTATTTTTTTATTTTTATTTTTTTGACAGGCAGAGTGGACAGAGAGAGAGAGACAGAGAGAAAGGTCTTCCGTTGCCATTGGTTCACCCTCCAATGGCTGCTGCGGACGGCGCGCTGCGCCAGCGCACCGCACTCATCCGATGGCAGGAGCCAGGTGCTAGGTGCTTTTTCCTGGTCTCCCATGGGGTGCAGGGCCCAAGCACTTGGGCCATCCTCCACTGCACTCCTGGGCCACAGCAGAGGGCTGGCCTGGAAGAGGGGCAACCGGGACAGAATCCGGCGCCCCGACCGGGACTAGAACCCGGTGTGCCGGCGCCGCAAGGCGGAGGATTAGCCTGTTAAGCCACGGCGCCAGCCAGAAATTATTTTTTAACCTCAATCTTTGGGAATGTTTCTCTGGGAGGGTGAAGGGGGGTTTATTGGACTTGGAAGAATGGGTTGGGTTTCAGGAGACAGCTTTGAAAAATGATGGCGTTTAGGCAAGAGCTTGAGTAAGGGCCCACCTGAAGGAAGTTCTGTTGTGCTTGGAGAATGGTGAACAGAAAAGTTTGACAAGAGTGCTAGCCCTGTGGGCCGAAAGAGTACAAATTGAGGCCCAACTTCCTCAGAAGTTTATTTTAGGCAAGTTCGGTGCAACCCCAGACCATACAATGTCATCTGTTCACACTGGTACTTTAGTTTTCTCGGATACAGTCAACTCAAGCTTGAGAAGAAACTGCAAAACCAAAAAACCAAGATGCATCTTAATATTCATTTGTTCAGCATCAAATAGTTTAAACAGGGCCAGCTTAAAAATAGGTAATAGATCCAAATTGACTGTGAATGAAAGTTTTTGTTTGTTTTTTAAGATTTATTTATTTATTTGAAAGGCAGAGTTGGAGAGAGAGAGAGAGAGATCTTCCATCCACTGGTTCACTCCCCAGATGGCTGCAGCTGCTGCAGTTGCAGCCAGGAACCAAAAACTTCTGGGTCTTCCATGTGGGTGCAGAGACCCAAGCACTTGGGCCATTTTCTGCTGCTTTCCCAGGTGCAATAGCAGGGAATAGCAGTAGAGCGGCTGGGATTTGAACTGGCACCCATATGGGATGCTGGTGTCACAGATAGTAACATTACCTGCCAGATCACAGCTCTGGCCTCACAAATAAAGTTTCTGTTTATATAAATGAATATGGCAGGGGCTGGCACTGTGACACACCAGGTTAATCCTCCGCCTGCAGCTCTGGCATCCCATATGGGCACTGGGTTCTCGCCCCAGTTGCTCTTCTTCCAATCCAGCTCTCTGCTGTGGCCTGGGATAGCAGTGGAAGATGGCCCAAGTGCTTTGGACCCTGCACCTGCATGGGAGACCAGGAAGAAACTCCTGGCTCCTGGCTTCGGATCCGCGCAGCTCCAGGCGTTGTGGCCATTTGGAGAGTGTACCAACGGAAGGAAGATTTTTCTTTCTGTCTCTCTCTCTCTTTTTATTTTATTTTATTTTATTTATTTATTTATTTATTTTTGACAGAGTGGACAGTGAGAGAGAGAGAGACAGAGAGAAAGGTCTTCCTTTTGCCGTTGGTTCACCCTCCAATGGCCGCTGCGGCCGGCGCACCACGCTAATCCGAAGCAGGAGCCAGGTGCTTATCCTGGTCTCCCATGGGGTGCTGTCTATAACTCTACCTGTCAAATAGATAGATAAAAAAAAAAAAATGAATGAATATGGCAGAATAGCCTTTTAGAAAGCAATGCAGGCCGGCACCGAGGCGCACTAGGCTAATCCTCTGCCTGTGGCACCGGCACTGCGGGTTCTAGTCCCAGTTGGGGCGCCGGTCCTGTCCTGGTTACTCCTCTTCCAGTCCAGCTCTCTGCTGTGGCCTGGGAAGCCAGTGGAAGATGGTCCAAGTGCTTGGGCCCTGCACCTGCACGTGAGACCAGGAGGAAGCGCCTGGCTCCTGGCTTCGGATCAGCGCAGTGCGCCAGCCGGAGCAGCCATTTGGGGGGTGAACCAACGGAAAATGGAAGACCTTTCTCTCTCTCACTGTCTAACTCTGCCTGTCAAAAAACAAAAAAACAAAAAAAAAGCAATGTAATACAATTGTAGCTAAAATCTGAGAGTGGGGAATGAGGATTTTTTTTATAAGATTTTATTTATTTTTTAGAGAAGCAGAGTTAGAAGGAGAGACAGAAAGAGGCTTCCATCCACGGGTTCACTCTCCAAATGGCTGCAAGGCGAGAGCTGGGCTGATGCAAAGCCAGAAGCTAGGAGTTTCCCCTGAGTCTCCCACGTGGGTGCAGGGTCCATCTTCTGCTTTCCTAGGACATAGCAGAGAGCTGGATCGGAAGAGCAGCAGCCTGGATACGAACAGGTGCTCATATGGAATGCTGGTGCTACAGGCGAAGACTTAACCTTAGTGTGGTAGTACTGCCACAGTGCCAGCCCCTAGGAATAAGGAATTTTAAACTCACAGTATAGCCACCAAAAAGTTTAATAAACCAACAGTAAAGGCATTTGACTGATCCTAGTTGTAACTGCAGTCTGTCAGCATCTTGTTTCTTTTACTTATATTTGCTGTGTGGGTTTTCTTTTTTAAACAAATTTTAGCTCAATTTCCTTGACTTATTGTTTGACACAGCACAGCAGAGACAGGGTGTGAACTTTCCTACCAATAGCCTTGTGTCTCCGTGCCTGCTCTCAGAACAGGGATATGAACTGTGTCCAGATGGATACTAAATTCTGTATACTCAGTAGCTTGAGATAAGAATCATTAAAACCCACTTTTTTGTCTCTCTTGGGAGAATGATGTAACTTGGGAATTTACACAGCTTGTTTTATGTCTACATATGGAAAGCTTTCCTGAACAGTACAGGGCCCATATACTCAGTGGTGGGAGAGCCACTTTACAGGTAAAGGACAGTGACTTTAGAAATGAACTGTTTTCTTTGGGATATTATTTTTAGCAAGACTGAGAAGTATTGAGAGATACCTATTTTCTTTCTTTTTTAAAATTTATTTTTACTCATTTGAAAGGCAGAGTAACAGAGAGGAAGAGAAAGAAAAAGATCTTTTATCTGCTGATTCACTTCCCAAATGGCTGCATTGGCTGGAGTGGCTGAAGTTAGAAGCCTGGAATTCCATCTGGATCTCTCATGTGGGTGGCAGGGGCCCAAGTACTTGGGCAGTCTTCAGCTGCCTTCCCAGTCGCATTAGCATGGAGCTGGATTGGAAGTGTACCAGCCAGGACTCAAACATACTCATATAGGATGCTGGCATTGCAAGCGGCGACTTAACCCTTCAGTGCTGGCTCCATGAGATACTATTTTCTTAATCATGAATTTTATTTTCTTGAATTATATTTAAATCATTTCACTCTGTACTCTATTTTCAGAATATTTTCATTAAGGAACCTCTGTAGACATAAAGCTGCAAAAGGATCTCAAAGATATAAACATAGTATGCTTAGAAACTCTGGGTTTTGTATCTAACTATATACTGCATAAATAAGAATATAAGATGTTAAAAAAAAGTGAGATTTGAAGTGGTTCTGACCTATATTCTGGGGTGTGAATGGTGATCTGAGAAGTCTACATTTCATTTTTTTCATTTTGTTTTTTTAGATTTATTTATTTTATTTGAAAGGCAGAGTTACAGAGAGGCTGAGGCAGAGAGAGAGAGGGCTTCCATCTGCTGGTTCATTCCCCAGATGGCCGCAGTGGCCAGAGCTGCGCCGATCTGGAGCCAGGAGCCAGTAGCTTCTTCCAGGTCTCCCATGTGGGTGCAGGGGCTTGAGGACTTGGGTCAACCTCCACTGCTTTCCCAGGCCATATCAGAGCGGAATCAAAAGTGGAGCAACCGGGACTCGAACCGGCGTCCATGTGGGATGCTGACACTGCAGGCAGCAGCTTTACTTGCTATACCACAGTGCTGGCCTCTATTATTTTTCATTTTTGTGTTAAACTTTGATAATACAGTAGTTATTAATCCATTTATATTTACATTGATATGAAAGATTGAAAAAAATCAGAAAAGACTATTTTTTAAGGATGTGTTTATTTATTTGAAGGTTAGTGTTACATAGTTAGAGGAGAGACAGAGAGATCTTCCATCCTCTGGTTTCACTTCGCAGAGGGCTGCAACAGCCGGTGGTTGGCCAGGCCAAAGCCAAGAGTCAGGAGCTTCTTCCAAGTCTTTCACGTGGATGCCTGGGACCAAGCAATTGGGCCATCCTCTGCTGCTTTCCCAGGCTATTAGCAGGGACTTGGATCAGAAGTGGAGCAGCCAGGACTTGAACTGGTGCCTATATGGGATTCCAGCAATGCAGATGGTGGCTTAACACTGCACCACAGTGCTGGCCCTGAAGACCTTGTTTTAGGTGGTCTCATTTCGAAAATTCTTTGATTACCTTACAATTAGTTAAAACTTCAAATAGCCTGATGTGAACATTTACTTAGGACCTGCTGTTCGCTGAACATTTGGCACTTTGACAGAGAAAGTATTTGCCTTTGAGTATCAGTTAATGATGTATGGTTGTAGAGTCAGAATACATATGAAACTGAAGAGCACTTATAAGGCAGTGATATGATACATTGCATATCACTTTGAAAACTCTTTCACTTCAGTTTTCCATCCTGGGTCAGTGATAGCATAAATGTATTTGGTGCATTCATTCCAGATAGGCAAGAAATGAAGCCCCTTTTGGAGAGGCATTTTCTACCTTGCTGTTTAGCAGTCTAAATGTCAGGGGAGAGTAATTGGGATAATTCTTGCTACTGTTTAGACTGGTAGTATGTTTAGAATAGTTCTTGGTATATAGATTGGAGCCATCACAAAAAGCCATTTCAGGACCATGCACAATCTTTTCAGTTTGTGAGATCTAGTTCTCAACAGCAATGAGTGTTAAGTAACAACATCAGTAAAGCTTAAGGAATTTACAAAGGAATTTTCTGAAAATGCTTTTCTTAATCATCACAGTGGGTAGGTGATTGAATTAATTTTCAGAAAAAAATTGGTGTCCCCTTATCTCTACCATTAGGATTGATCACTTTTAAATGAAGAATGTTAGAGTAATTTCCTCGTTTTCATAATTCATTTTCTGTCACATTCTGTTTTCATTTAGTTCTTCATAATTGGTTCTTCCTATTTTCCCTTCCTCCTACCTTTCCTTCCTTTTGTTTTTCTTGCTATCTTTTAAAAAATTTGCCAGTTAATACTTAAGATTATTTAGAATAACTCTCTTTTTGGATTAATCAGTTGTTACAAAGTTCTTGGAGCTGCATGAATGAAGAGCATATCATAAATGTGTTGTCATTATTGTTATACTGGTAATGATTATCACATCAATTAACATCAAGTATTTTCATGCTTATTTTCTGTTATGTGCTTCTTAGGTTCAGAATTTAACATTACGAAGCCAGAAGTTGGGTGTATTATCTAGCTCACAGAATGGTCCACCAAAAAGTACTAGTCAATCCCAGTCATTGACTATTTGTCATAACAAAACAACAGTGACCAGTTCTAAAATCAGCCAACGTGATCCTTCTCCAGAAAGTAATAAGAAAGGAGAGAGCCCAAGTCTGGAATCACGAAGCACAGCTGTCACTCGGACATCAAGTATTCACCAGTTAATAGCACCAGGTGGGATAAAACTTTTGTTGAAAATAGTTTCATTGTTCAGTTTGTCAGAACAAAATATGTGCACTAATTGAACAAGAATGACATATATTTTTTTAAAAAGATTTATTTATTTAAAAGAGTAACACAGAAAGAGATCTTCCATTTGTTGGTTCATTCCCCAAAAGTGACTGTATAGCCAGATTGAGGCCAAGCCAAAATCAGGAGCTTGGAATTCCATCCTGGTCTCTAATATAAGTAGCAAGGTCTCAGGTACTTGGGCCATTCTCTGCTGCATTAGCAGACAGCTGGATTGATAGGATGCTTGTAAAAAAACAAAACAAAACAAAACAAAAAAAACAGCTGTGGCTTAACCTGCTGTGCTACAGTGTCAGCCTGGACAGTTAATACTTTTTAAAATGTGAATTAATAAGTTCACAAAAGGTCATCTCAGTATGTAGCTTGAAAATAGAAAAAAATTAAAAACTCATTAGCTAAAACAAATTGTAATAATAAAATAGGTGTCTTTTGTTAATTAACATTTGATTAACATCTTCATTGTGCACTGTTCTCTCCTTACATTGATAAAGCCTTTTAGCTTTAAGAAAAGACTTGCCTATACTTAATTTGATTTAGTGGAATAAATTTAAGAGTCTTAAAAAGCAAATATATTCTTTTGGCTTAGAGTTATCAGTGGTGGGAGGAATTTGTCTCTTTATGACAATAAGGATTGTTCATTAATATTTTCTTTACCATGGTTTTTTTTTTTTTTTTTTCCATCTCCGATTTCATCTGAGAGAGAGATGGCAGGGTAATGCCCAGGTGGTTTTTCTTCTCATCAAGCTTTGAAGCCCGCTTGGTGTTCTCTCTTTTATTTATTTTTTTATTTAAGATTTATTTATTTGAGAGGCAAAGTTATAGAGACAGAGAGAAGTCTTGAATCAGCTGGATCACTTCCCAAATGGCTGCAATGGCTGGAGCCCAGAGCTGCTTCTGGGTCTCCCATGCAAGTTAGTCCCCTAAGCCGTTGTGACATCTTCCACTGCTTTCCAAGGCCATTCCAAGGGAGCTGGATCGGTCGTGGGTGGAGCAGCCAGGACACGAACCAACACCCATATGGGATGTCAGCACCAGAGGCAGAGGGTTAACCTACTACACCACAGCACTGACCCTGTTCCCTCTTCTTTCTACAAATAACCTTGCTGTGTAGCTCCAGCTGAAAATGTAGGGGCCATTCAGTGTGAGCTTCCTTCCTGTCTCTTCTATTCATTCCAGAATTTCCCAGAATTGAGTTTTCTTCACTTCTTCAAGTCAGCACCATTTGCTTATGTCATTGAACCCATCTTTTTAAACTACTCCTGGTTTTCTTTTGTAGTTACAGCATCTTTTGTCCTCTCAGACTGGATCTTTTCCTTAGCTTCTCAAGCATAATGAGATCACCCCATTCTTACTATCTCTATATGTTGCTGTACTAGCATAATTATAGTTTATTGAGTGTGATGAGCTGGGCTAAACACTGCACATATGCTCTGTAAAATAAAAATCTTCCTTTGTTCTGGCATCCTTATCAGGTAAACATCTTTCTGTCCTTTTTAAGCTCTACTTTTTGAAGATTTGTTTTACTTTTTTTTTATTTTTGACAGGCAGAGTGGACAGTGAGAGAGAGAAAGAGAGAAAGGTCTTCCTTTGCCGCTGGTTCACCCTCCAATGGCTGCCGCGGCTGGTGCGCTGCGGCCGGCGCACCGCGCTCATCCGATGGCAGGAGCCAGGTGCTTTTTCCTGGTCTCTCATGTGGGTGCAGGGCCCAAGCACTTGGGCCATCCTCCACTGCACTCCTGGGCCACAGCAGAGGGCTGGCCTGGAAGAGGGGCAACTGGGATAGAATCCGGCACCCCGACCGGGACTAGAACCCGGTGTGCTGGCGCCGCAAGGCGGAGGATTAGCCTGTTGAGCCACGGCGCCGGCCTGTTTTACTTTTTTTAAAAATTTTTAAATTTTTGACAGTGGACAGTGAGAGAGAGGACAGAGAGAAAGGTCTTCCTTCTGTTGGTTCACCCCACAATGGCTGCTGTGGCTGGCACACTGCAGCCAGCGCACCTCGCTGATCCGAAGCCAGGAGCCAGGTGCTTCTCCTGGTCTCCCATGCGGGTGAAGGGCCCAAGGCCTTGGGCCATCCTCCACTGGCTTCCCGGGCCACAGCAGAGAGCTGGACAGGAAGAGGAGTGACTGGGACAGAATCCGGCACCCTGACCAGTACTAGAACTTGGAGTGCTGGCGCCGCAGGCGGAGAATTGGCCTATTAAGCCACGGCGCCGGCCTGAAGATTTGTTTTACATAACTGAAGTCTGCTGTTTTCCACCTAAACCTATTTCTCTTTTTATGCTTCCTCTACATTAATATTGCCAATAATCTTGGCATCTTCTGATTCCTATACTTAGAAATTTCTCCTCATTTTGAGCCTCTGTAGCATTTTGTGCTCCTTTACGGTTCCTTTTCTTCTGTAGTTGTTGTTTTTAAAAGATTTGTTTACTTGAAAGGCAGTTACAGAAAGAGAGCGAGAGAGAAAGCTTCCATCTGCTGGCTCACTCCTCATGTGGCCGCTGGGGCTGGGGCTGGACCTGGACCTGGACCTGGTTGAAACCCGGAGCCTGGAACTCCATTCTGGTCTCCCACCTGTGTGGCAGAGGTTCAAGTACTTGGCTGTCCTCCACTGCCTTCCCAGGTACACTAGGGAGCTGCGTTTGAAGTAGAGTAGCCAGTGTCCATATGGGATGCTGGCATCACAGGTGGTTTGCTTAGCCTACTCTGCCACAAAGCTGACCCCTCTGTGGTTGTTCATATGCTCACTGATCTTAGGTTCTCTACTCAAACACTGAGCTGCTTGAGAGTAGGATTGTATGATTGATGCTTTTGTATGTGTCAGGCACTATTTTATCACTTTACCTTTATTAACTCTTCAGTCCTTTTTCAGATCCCCCTTTTTTTTCTTGTATCTTGATAACACTAAGTAGTTGTACCTTATATGAGCTTACTTATAAGTGGGCAGTATATATTTGATGGATTAATACCTCATTTATAAACCTTTGGATTTTGGAAATTATAGCACAGTCTTTCCCATTAGTGTTACTTAAGTGTCACTCAGAATTGTCAAATCTGAATTGTAGGTAAGTACTACAGGCTTTAACAAAACATACAAATTGGCCGGCGCCGCGGCTCACTAGGCTAATCTTCTGCCTGCGGCGCCGGCATCCTGGGTTCTAGTCCCAGTTGGGGTGCCGGATTCTGTCTCAGTTGCCCCTCTTCCAGTCCAGCTCTCTGCTGTGGCCCAGGAGTGCAGTGGAGGATGGCCCAAGTGCTTGGGCCCTGCACCCACATGGGAGAGCAGGAGAAAGCACCTGGCTTCTGGCTTGTGATCGGCGCAGCGCGCCAGCCGCAACGCATCAGCCATAGCGGCCACTTGGGGGGTGAACCAACGGAAAAAGGAAGACCTTTCTCTCTCTCTCTCTCTCTCTCTCTCACTCACTCACTGTCTAACTCTGCCTGTCAAAAATAAAAAATTTTAAAAAAACGTACACATGAATAAATCCATTTATAATACATGAGATGTGACTTTTTTTTATACACATCTGTGTGCCAGGCTCCACTCCTTCTGTCACTTGATAACTGGATTTTTGCATTGCTCTCTGAAGAATATACTCAGCCTCACACCATTATCTGGGCAGAATTGATGGTGTGGAGCCAAATGACTACTTAGAATGATTGCTCAGGGATAATTTCTATTGATTCCTATAAATTTGTTTCTTAAAGATTTATTTACTTATTTGAAAAGCAGAATTACAGAGAGGCAGAGAGAGAGAGGGGTCTTCTATCTGCTGATTCACTCCCCAAATGGCTGCACTGGAGCTGGGTTGATCTGAAGCCAGGAGGCAGAAGCTTCTTCTGGGTCTCCCACGTGGGTACAGGGGCCTAAGGACTTGGGCCATCTTCTACTGTTTCCCAGGCCACAGCAGAGAGCTGGATCAGAAGTGGAGCAGCTGATTTTCAAACCAGCACCAATATTGAATGTTTGCACTGAAGGCAGCAGCTTTACCCAACCCACTATGCCACAGCACTGACCCCAATTCCTGTAATTTTTATAGATAATAAATAAGGGTAGACTAATTTCCTTCCAAAGAGAATGCTGCCTTCAGAGAAAGATGGGAACTCTTTCAGCTTTAATTTAAACAGGAGATCTACTTTTGGATTTTCAGTCTAGCTTAACTTCCAGTACCTGGTTCCAGGTTGCTACATGTTTTTTCCTCTTTTCTCAATAGTGTGATGTCATCCTTATGGTTTGCTTTCCTCTGGTGGCCAATGTTTTATGTAATTGTGGAGGAGGCCAGTAAATCAAAACCACCAGAGTCTCAGGTCAGTTTCAGTTCCACATTCAGGTCTTAAATTTTCCATAGTGTTGTTGATTAGAAACAAAACCATGTGGCATGCCCTATACCAATTAACCTTTATACTACCAAACTTGTAGGTTTGTAAGTTTGTTCAGGCTCCATACTGCAGTTATTCAGAGCCAGTAATATCTTCTATGAGGAAACAGCTATGTTTTTTCTCCTTTTATTGGCAGGAATTTAATCTGAAGCTACGTGTTTTGAGATATCCTAAAATTTGTAATTTGTCCCTTTCCTTAATTGGGAAAACTTCCTGTGTTTATCATTTTATATGTAAAAAACTACTGATATTCTAATGTAGTATAGTTTGATGATTATTATAATGGAGATGATTATTGTTTCCTTACATGTATTTTTTAAAGTGGTAAAAGAATGAGTTCTCTTTATCATTTCTTCTTGAAATAGAATTTCTACTTCATGATAATTCTAATTTTTTTTCTTTTATTTGAAAAGCAGAGCAATACAGAGCTGAGGGAAGAGACTGACCTTGTTCATTAGTAGAGAGTGATTAATCGATTGATTGATTTTCCATTGGCTATTTCACTCCCCAGATGGCTAGGCTGGACCAGGGCAAAACTAGGTCTACCATGTGGGTGGCAGGAGCTCAAGTACTTGAACCATCTTCTGCTGCCTTCCCAGATACATTAGCAGGAAGCTGGATTGGAAAGATGCAGCCGAGACTCAGAACTGGTGCTCATATGGGATGTTGGCATTGCAGATGGTGGATTAACCTGCTGTGTCACAACACTGACCACATTAATTCTATTTTCAGTACATAAAATAGAATTTTAATCAAATGTCTGAAAATCATAAACTGTAGTAGAACTGAATTTTTAATAGCAATTTTTAGCTCTTTTATGAACCTTTTCTAATTGTTTTTGCAGACATTATTCAATGTATAGTGAGAAGGTCCTGTATTAGTCTCCTCTGGCTGCCATGATAAAATATCATAGACTAGGTGGCTGAAAACCCGAAGTTCAAAGTCTGGAAGTATTCAGTTTCTGCTGAGGGTTCTTTCTGACTGAAAATGGCCAGTTTCTTGCTAGGCCCTCATGTGACCTTTCCTTTAGTGCAGTTTTGGAGGGGAAGCTCTCTGATAGCTCATCTTATAAAGGTACACTAGTCCTGTCAGGTGAGGGCCTTTATGACCGCAAAAATGACCAGAATTGAGCCGATCAGGAGCCTCCTCCAGGTCTCCCACACAGGTGCAGGGGCCCAACAAGTTGGGCCATCTTCTACTGCTTTCCCAGGCCATAGCAGAGAGCTGGATCAGAAATAGGGCAGCTGGGACTCGAACTGGTGCTCATATGGGATGTCGGCACTGCAGGCTGATGCTTTAACCCACTGTGCCACAGTGCCAGCCCCCCTCTGTTATTTTCTTAGAGACCCCATCTCCTCACACAGTCTCATTGGGGTAAAGACTTCAACATAATGAATTTTAGAAAGAACATTCAGTGCTTAGCAGGGCCCTAGATTTAATTTGGAATATGAGTTTTAGACCCAGTGATTTCAGTTTCTTCATTTGTAATATGTTGTAACTATTGAATGAAAAAATGTTATTGTAAATAATAGAATATGTATTTGTGAGAGATATTAATCATTAATCTTCCAAATATAAGGCCACTCTGACAATAATGAAATGTTTATTAAGATCAGAAAAGTTGCCAGCGCCGTGGCTCAACAGGCTAATCCTCCGCCTTGCGGCGCCGGCACACCGGGTTCTAGTCCCGGTCGGGGCGCCGGATTCTGTCCCGGTTGCCCCTCTTCCAGGCCAGCCCTCTGCTGTGGCCCAGGAGTGCAGTGGAGGATGACCCAAGTGCTTGGGCCCTGAACCCCATGGGAGACCAGGAAAAAGCACCTGGCACCTGGCTCCTGCCATCGGATGAGCGCGGTGCGCCGGCCGCAGTGCACCAGCCGTGGCGGCCATTGGAGGGTGAACCAATGGCAAAGGAAGACCTTTCTCTCTGTCTCTCTCTCTCTCACTGTCCACTCTGCCTGTCCAAAAATAATTAAAAAAAAAAAAAAGATCAGAAAAGTTAACTAGAGCACTAGGGCTTTTCTTATACTGAGACATCAAATATCTTTATAATATTAAAAAAGGGGGGGCAGCATTAAGACATAGCGGGTAAAGCTGCAGCCTACTATGCCAGCATCCAATATGGGCGTTATTTCAAGTCCCAGCTACTTCGCTTCTGATCTAGCTCCCTGCCAGTGTGCCCAGGAAAGCAACAGAACGTGGCCCAAGTGCTTGGGCCCCTGTACCTAAGTGGGACACCTGGAAGAAGCTCCTGGCTCCTGGCTTTCCCCTGGCCCAGCCCTGGCTGTTGCAGCCATTTGGGGAGTGAACCAGCAGATGGAAAACCTGTCTCTCGCTCTCTCTCTAACTCTTTCACATAAACAAATCTTTTAAAAATATTGATTCTCCTTAGTTGTGGATTTTTAAAAATCTATTTTTATCTACTTGGAAGGCACATGACACAGAGAGAGTGTGCACATGAACTAGCTTCCATCTCATGGTTCACTCCCCCAGAGAGAGAGAGAGAGGGAGGGAGGAAGGTATCTTCCACCTCATGGTTCATTCCCCGAATGCCCACAACAGCCAGGAAATCAGAACTCCATTAAGGCCTCCCACATGGGTGGCAGGGACTTGTCTATTTAGCCATTATCTTTCTATTACCTCCTAGATGTATTAGCAGGAAGCTTAATCAGAAGTGGAGTAGCCGTTGTTCCAGTCAGCACTCTGATGCAGAGTGCAGGTGTCCTAAATGGCTGCATAAAATGTGCCACAGTTCCCAGTCCCCTTCATAATTATCCTGCAATGTATGTGCCTGTCAGCTGGGTTAATATAAAACATGTAAGCTTTGATGATCCAAGAAAAAAATAAATTTAGGTGAAAAGGCAGACTATTCTGTGAATTATCAGCTCATAAGATTTCTTACTGCTAGAGCTTAGAAATAATTGTTATTATAGTGTGGTTATAATATCCATTGCACTTCAAGAATAAGGTAAATTTAAATAGCTTCTTAACATTTTAAAAAATTTAATTATATAAAGGGAACAGATTGTATATACTTCATATATACTGTTTTGAGAATATAGTGATACTTTCTGCTTTCCCTTTTTCCTACCTTTTTTTCTCTTTATTTTTCTTTTAATTTTTGTGATGGTATATTTTCAATTTATTTTATAGTCACAAGCTTAATAAGTGATAACTTTGTTTATTGGGAGTCAGAGAAGAGAGGGGAGAGAGAGAGAGAGAGAGACCAAGTGAGCAAAAGAATGAATGTGTTCCCAGCTGTCCACAACATCTGGGGCTGGGCCAGGCCAAAGCCAGGCACTGGAACCCAGTACTGGTCTCCCACATGGCTGGTAGGGACCCAATTACCTGAGCCCTCATTTATTGTCTCCCAGGTTATGCAGTAGCAGAAAGCTGGAATCAGAAGAACAGCCAGGATTCAAACCCAGGCATTCTACTATTTGATGTAAACTTCCCAACCTGGTGTCTGAACTGCAGGACCAAATGCCTGCCCTGATAACTTTATTTTAAAAATTGAATTCAAGGGGCCGGTGCTGTGGTACAGTGGGTTAACACCCTGGCCTGAAGTGCCGGCATCCCATGTGGGCACCAGTTCTAGTCCCAGTTGCTCCTCTTCCAATCCAGCTCTCTGCTATGGCCTAGAATAGCAGTGGAAGATGGCCCAAGTCCTTGGGCCCTGCACCCATGTAGGAGACCCGGAGGAAGCTCCTGGCCCCTGGTTCTGGATCAGAGCAGCTCTGGCTGTTGGCGGCCATCTGGGGAGTGAACCATCAGATGGAAGACCTCTCTCTCTCTCTCTCTGCCTCTCTCTGTAACTCTGTCTTTCAAATAAATAAAATATATATATTTTTTTAAATTGGGGGCTGGCACCTTGGCTTACTTGGTTAATCCTCTGCCTGCGGCGCTGTCATCCCATATGGGTGCTGGGTTCTAGTCCCGGTTGTTCCTCTTCCAGTCCAGCTCTCTTCTGTGGCCTGGGAGGGCAGTGGAGAATGACCCAGGTGCTTGGGCCTTGCACCTGTGTGGGAGACCACAAGGAAGCACCTGGCTCCTGGCTTTGGGTCGGTGCAGTGCCAGCCGTGGCAGTCATTTGGGGGGTGAACCAACAGAAGGAAGTCCTTTCTCTCTCTCTCTCTCTCTCTCTCTCTCTCACTCTCACTCTCACTCTCACTCTCACTCTCACTCTCACTCTCTCTCTGTAACTCCACCTGCCAATTAAATAAAAAAAAATTGAATTCAAGTGAGCCTTTGCTGTTATGCTTGCAAAAAGTCTCATTTCCTTGTGAGTAAGAATAGGATAAAAATACCTACCTACTCCACGGGTTTTCTCTAAGTACAAATCAGAGACTTGTGAAAGCACTTGACCCTTGGAGGAAAGGCACTCTTTAGAAATCCAAGATTTTGTTAATTTACGTTTTTTGAATAGTTTATAATAAAAGCTATAAACACATTTATAAAGGGCTGACAAACTTAACATTAAATCTTGTTAATTTTCAGTGCTAGTTTAGTTACTATGAAAATTATTTTGTTAGATGATATTTTAGGCTTAATTTCCTTTTTTCTTTTTATGATTAGTAGATACATGTTGAACCTTCTAAATGCTGTTTCATCAGATGTTAGTTTCTTTAAATCAACATAATAATAATAACCAAATGCAAAAATAGTAAGAAAAAATTACTGGAAACATTTATAATATTGATGTCATAAATGTGCTTAAATAAAAAAATAAGTTCAAGGTTCTATATACAGTGTTTATCTTTTTTTTTTTTTTTTTAATTTATTTGACAGAGTTATAGACAGTGAGAGAGAGAGAGAGAGAGAGAAAGGTCTTCCTTCCTTTTGTTCACTCCCCAAATGGCCGCTGTGGCCGGAGCTACACTGATGCGAAGCCAGGAGCCAGGTGCCTCTCCTGGTCTCCCATGCAGGTGCAAGGGCCCAAGCACCTGGGCCATTCTCCATTGCCCTCCTGGGCCACAGCAGAGAGCTGGACTGGAAGAGGAGCAGCCGAGACCAGAACCTGGCTCCGGTCCCCTAGAGTGTTTATCTTAATAGTCTGAAATTAAGAAAAAAAATTGTGGCCTGTCTTTAGATCTGTTTATATTAGAAAAAAATTGTGTCCTGTTTAGGTCTGTATAGTTTTTACATGATGTTAATGTTTAGGCATTACTTCAGTTTTTCTTCTAGTCAACCTAATTTCTGTTCCTACTTGCGTAAGGAGAGATTTCTTTCTTTTTTTTTTTTTAAAGATTTATTTTTTTGAAAGTCATAGTTACAGAGAGGGAGAAGGAGAGGCAGAGAGAGAGAGAGAGAGAGAAGTATCCACCCGCTGGTTCACTCCCCAGATGACCACAATGGCCAGAGCTGCGCCAGTCTGAAGCCAGGAGTCAGGAGCTTCTTCCTGGTCTCCCACGCAGGTGGAGGGGCCTGAGAACTTAAGCCATCCTCTACTGCCTTCCCATGCCATGGCAGAGAGCTGGATCACAAGTAGAGCAGCTGGGACTCAAACTGGCGCCCATATGGGATGCCGGCACTGCAGGCAGTGGCTTTACCCGCTACACCACAGCACTGGCCCCACTTAAGGAGGGATTTCTCCAGCATCTCCCATTGTGTGAACATATGTACCAATATTCATATGCAGAAGAGTTACAAAATTGGGTGTGCTACTTATACTCATTTTTTCATATGTTTATTCCTGTTATAAGTGGCTCCTCTGTAAAGAAAATTCTGATACTATCACTTAGAAAGTGCTATGTGTTATATATATATATATATATAGGCTGAGGGAAAGGAGTAAACAAAATCCTTTATCTAGATTGCATGAGATTCTGATTACCTTATTCCACAAGCAAATCTGCAAGAGTTAGAGGCTTCTAAGCTTTAGCTCTTTGTTTTAGTGAAGATTTAACTGTGGTACAAGATTCACACATTGTTTTTGCTTCATTGAATTAGATTTTTATACAAAACACTTCCCAGGATTAAAATAATGTGGACTCTGTCAAGTCAAATGTAGACACTCATATGGGAAGCCTTATGAGTAATTTCCTTGACTATGAGTTGGAAGCATGTTTAGACAACAGATTAAAAAAGATACTTATGCATTGTATATATATTTCTCTGATATTGAAGTTATTCTTTATATACTGTACTTGTTCTATTATACTTTTTTCTACCCTGAAGAATTTCAAATGGATAAATGTTGCTGAAACTTAATGCAGCTATTCTGATGACCTATTAAGTTTAATAAGAATGAATCTTGTATAGGTTCAGATTTATGAATAGAATGTTTTAGGCAATTTTCTTTTGACATTTATCACAGTACAGCATATTTAAATTTTTGTAGTTTTCCTAGGAAAAACTCATTCAATTTCAAATCATCCTTGTCTAGAAGATTTGTAATAGAATTCTGGTGATTATGTCCTTCTGATGTGAAAACTTTGTTCCTTTAGATTTGTTTAAAAATGTCTTTGATAATTAGAAATCAGTACTAATTATAATTTTTTTTCTCTCACAGCTTCATATTCTCCAATTCAGCCTCATTCTCTAATAAAACATCAACAGATTCCTCTTCATTCACCACCTCCCAAAGTTTCGCACCATCAGCTGATATTACAACAGCAACAACAGCAAATTCAGCCAATTACTCTTCAGAATCCAACTCAAGACCCACCCCCATCCCAACACTGTATACCACTCCAAAACCATGGCCTTCCTCCAGCTCCCAGTAATGCCCAGTCACAGCATTGTTCACCAATTCAGAGTCATCCTTCTCCTTTAACAGTGTCTCCTAGTCAGTCACAGTCAGCACAGCAGTCTGTGGTGGTGTCTCCCCCACCACCTCATTCACCAAGTCAGTCTCCTACTATAATTATTCATCCACAAGCACTTATTCAACCACACCCTCTTGTGTCATCAGCTCTCCAGTCAGGGCCAAATTTGCAACAGTCCTCTGCTAATCAGGTACAACCTACAGCACAGTTGAATCTTCCATCCCATCTTCCACTTCCAGCTTCCCCTGTTGTACACATTGGCCCGGTTCAGCAGTCTGCCTTGGTCTCCCCGGGTCAGCAGATTGTGTCTCCAACATCACACCAGCAATATTCAACCCTGCAGTCCTCTCCAATCCCAATTGCAACCCCTCCGCAGATGTCAGCATCTCCTCCAGCTCAGATTCCACCACTGCCTTTGCAGTCTGTGCAGTCTTTACAAGTGCAGCCTGAAATTCTGTCCCAGGGCCAGGTGTTAGTGCAGAATGCTTTGGTGTCAGAAGAGGAGCTTCCAGCTGCAGAAGCTTTGGTCCAGTTGCCATTTCAGACTCTTCCTCCTCCACAGACTGTTGCGGTAAACCTACAAGTACAGCCACCAGCACCTGTTGATCCACCAGTGGTAAGCCCTTGGAAGCTCTTTGACTTTCTTGCTGAACTGAAAGTAAAAACTGTTTTCTCCTGTGCTCTGTTATGTTGCTAAATCTAAATGCCTATGAATTTTAAAAGCTTGACATTTCTATGTCAGTATTCTGACAAACATGCTATACGGACACACACAAAAAATGCCATTTGTTGTAGTATGGTTGCATGCTTGATAATTTGTGATGGTTATTAACATCCCTCGTTAATTTTATTACTATTTAAACAAATCCATCTGCTATCTTTACAGAGTTGATTTTTTTTCCCCAAGGGAATGCATTTGAACCAGTGTCATCTGCACAAAGTTTTTTCTCTTAAGGTGATTATCCTTCATAGATCCCTTCTGTTGGCTTGTATGTTTTTAAAGGTATGGTTTATTTAGCTGACCTTTTTGGTTGTATGCATTCTGAAGTCCTGGGCCTTGAGGGGATTTTGTCTCAAGGTGGAGGAGGTATGCTTGTATATTTTTCATAAGGTTGTGTTTGGTCATTAAAATTTTATTAAAATTTTTGTTCTAGGCAATAGTCCAGATTTGCGAAAAACATTAATTTTAGACCATTGGAATTATTAAGCTTCTAATTTTTTTAATTTTTATTAAGTCTGAAGGGAAATATATACTTAAAATATTGCTTGTTAAAAAAGCTCAGAAATCGCAGTGGATGAATTGAATTCTAAGAATGAAAAAAAATCCACTGAGAGAAGTTGTGAGTAATTAGGTTTGTGGTGAAATAAACCTCTGTGTTGCCTAGAAAGGAAGATTATCTTTCTCTAAAAGATTTTTAAAAATTTACAAAGTAATTTGTAAAAGTTGAAATGACATCTCAATGTTTAGTCAGAATCATCAAATTCATAATTAATTTCTAACTGAGAAAAATTTTCCTAGTGGGAAACTTTATATCAAACCTCATTAAAGAGATTCTATCACTTTTAAAGGCTCAGAGAGAATGGGGGCTTCAAAGTCTGCTCTTTAACATGAAACATTTTTGTTCTCAGGATGCAAATTTATAGATATTTTATTCTTGTCATTCTATATGATCTTAATTGGCATAAAGAGATTGAGTTTCACTTGTATTCAAAGCAACTTGACAAAAAGAACAACAAACATCTAGAGATAAGTTTGTTACCCAGTGGATTTTTGAAGCTTTTACAGTGGCTACTTTAACAAAAACACAGACTTAGGAAGCATATAGTACCTTTAAATAAACCATATTTGATTTCAATTTATTTTCTCACTTTCTAGTTCGGTGATTTGTATTTTTTCCTTGATTTTTATTTATTTTCATTTTATTTGAAAGAGACCAAGACCGAGAGAAAGAGAGATCTTCATCTACTCATTTACTCTAAATAACAGCAGCAGCCAGGGCTGATCCAGTTGAAGCCAGGAGCCCATAACCCAATCTAGGTCTTCCACCTGATTAGCAGGGACTTAGGTACTGGCCTGCTGCCTCTTGTGGGTGTGCATTAGCAGGCAGCTGGATTAGAAGTAGAGGAGCTGGGACTTGAGTTAGGCACTTTGATACGGGATAAGAGCATTTGATGCAGCATCTTAACTGCTGCATCAAATGGTCACCTCAGCAGTTTGGCTTTTAACAAGTGAAAATTAAAATTTCTCCATGTTATATTTTTCATATTTTTTAATTAGGGGACACTTTTGAGTTGCATATTTAATATAAAAATATAAAAAATAGCACTTTAGAAATAAACTAAATTCAGGCTAAAAATACTTAAGTTTCTGTTTTGTTGTTTTCTGCCCTCATTGTTTTTAAAATTAAAAAAAAAATTATACTTGGAAGATTTTTTCACCATAAAAGAATCACTTGCTCTGCTATCACTGACATGGTTCCTATGCTTGCTTTTGAGGTTTTCTTATTACCTTTTTTGAGTAATATAGCTTTTTTTATTAAATTGTTATAATTTTCTTTTACTTTGAACAAAATGTATTTTTTCGATCTATATGCAGTTCTTCACAAATTACACTTTTCTGATTGTTTCAAAT
Organism: Sylvilagus floridanus; assembly: GCA_949820135.1. Classification (NCBI taxonomy): domain Eukaryota; kingdom Metazoa; phylum Chordata; class Mammalia; order Lagomorpha; family Leporidae; genus Sylvilagus; species Sylvilagus floridanus. The sequence continues at coordinate 106,346,016 of OX463244.1, forward strand.
ACTTTAGTGTAAGGAGAAATACTTAAGAGATGCGAAATTTGGAACGATAGGGTGAATTGTCAAAATGAAATCAATTTTTTTTAAAGATCTATTTATTTTTTACTTGAGAGTCAGAGTTACACAGAGAGAGGAGAGGCAGAGAGAGAGAGAGAGGTCTTCCATCTGCTGGCCAACTCCCCAGAAGGCCGCAATGGCTGGAACTGCACTGATCCGAAGCCAAGAGCCAGGAGCTTCCTCCAGGCCTACCACGTGGGTGCAGGGGCCCAAGGACTTGGACCATCTTCTACTGTTTTCCCAGCCGTAGCAGAGAGCTGGATCAGAAGTGGAGCAGCCGGGACTAGCACCAGTGCCCATATTGGGATGCTGGCACCTCAGGCCAGGGCGTTAACCCGCTGTGCCACAATGCTGGCCCCGAAATCAGTGTTTTTAAAAAGATGTAAACGGAAGTTTTTTTTTTGACATGGATATAAATATGTTATGTTGAAGGTAGATAATTTAGAACTAATAAGCAAATGTTCTTCAGAAGGGAGACAGATGGGAATAATGAACTTTATTGAGGTAAGTTTGGCAGTCTTTGTTATTTTTGGAAGAGAAACAGAAATTGTGATGTGTAGTTTCTAATGATCTAGTGAGCAGAACCTCCACTTTGCTTTTTACAGTATTTTAGTTGCTGCATTTAGTTTAGTTTTTGTCTGCTGATTGTGCCAGATATCTGCGACAGATTTATTTTTGCCTATTTCTTTTTCTTAGTTTGCCTTTACACTGAAGAAAATATATATAGTTAGCTTTTGCTATAAAGAATGAATAGCATTTTACAGTATTCCTCGATGGATTATTTAAAAATATTCTGTTTCATGTTTTTTCTCCATCCTTTAAAGATCACTGTTTATTTATTTATTTATTTTTAGAGATTTTATTTATTTATTTATTCAACAGGTAGAGTTACAGACAGTGAGAGACAGGGAGAAAGGTCTTCCTTCCGTTGGTTCACTCCCCAAATGGCCAGTATGGCTGGCACTGCGCCGATCCAAAGCCAGAAGCCAGGTGCTTCCTCCTGGTCTCCCACATGGGTGCAGGGGCCCAAACTCTTGGGCCATCCTCCACTGCCCTCCCAGGCTACAGCAGAGAGCTGGACTGGAAGAAGAGCAACTGGGACTAGCACCCGGCCCCCACTATTTTTTTAAAAAGATTTATTTATTTTATTTGAAAGGCAGAGTTATAGAATGAGGAAGAGAAAGGGAGAGAGAGATCATCCATCCTCTGGTTCACTCCCCAAATGGCCTTATTGGCTAGGGCTGGGCCAGGTCGAAGCCAGGAGCTTCCTCAAGATCTCCTACATGGATGCAGGGGCCCAAGCACTTGGGCCATCCTCTGCTGCTTTCCCAGGCTCATTAGCCAGTAGCTGGATTGGGAGTGGAGCAGCCAGGAATTGAACCATCACCCGTTTGGGATACTCATGCTGCAGGCAGCAGTTTAAAATGCTGCCCAGCCCCAAAACTCATTATTTTTTAAAATAAAGCAGAACTCTGTACATAATAAACTTTGATTCCTTTAAAGATACTATAGCAGATGTTTGAATAGCATGTGATAGCATTCAGATTAAACATTTTAGTCTTTTTTTTTTTGACAGGCAGAGTGGACAGTGAGAGAGAGAGACAGAGAGAAAGGTCTTCCTTTGCCGTTGGTTCACCCTCCAATGGCTGCCGCGGTCGGCGCGCTGCGGCCGGCGCACTGCACTCATCCGATGGCAGGAGCCAGGTGCTAGGTGCTTTTCCTGGTCTCCCATGGGGTGCAGGGCCCAAGCACTTGGGCCATCCTCCACTGCACTCCTGGGCCACAGCAGAGGGCTGGCCTGGAAGAGGGGCAACCGGGACAGATCCGGCGCCCCGACCGGGACTAGAACCCGGTGTGCCGGCGCCGCAAGGCAGAGGATTAGCCTGTTGAGCCACGGCGCCGGCCAAACATTTTAGTCTTTTAAGAAAAGATATTCTTTGGGGAAAAAAGTAATATCTATTAAAGGAATGTAGATAAAATTGCACTGGCTGATGAATCCAAACTTGCCTAATAATTGAATTAACATCCCCACCACTAAGGCAGATTAATTATGGCTACAACAGTTGTGTCTGAGAACTAGAAAACTAGAAGTTTTTTGTTATTGTTGTTAACCCCAGACATTTTGGCAGATGATTTTTTCTATATTAGACATTATCATCACTTTTTAAATTATAATTTTCAAGAGCAGGTGCTAGCCAGTTGTCATTGTTGCACTGTATAATAATAGATGACTATTTTCATGTCTGAAATACAGGCATGAGGCAAAGGATGTCTCTTAGTAAAACAGGTTTCCTGGTGCAAGACTAGTCAGCAAATTTAACAATTTAGCAGATTTGGATCAACAGTTCTGGATAATACATTTGATATGAAGTCATCAGTAACAGAATTTTCAACTTTTAAAAAAGGCAAAAAAGATGTTAGTAGAGGCTTGGAAAGATTTTTATTTTTTAAATTATTGCTTATTGTTAGGTATTCCTTTATGGATGAAACTTCCTGGTTCCTTTCATTACTTAAGACTCATGCAGGTTTCATAAATCTTAATCATTTTTATGTTTAATTTTACATACTTCAAATCATCAGTTTTCCTCAGAAGTTTAAAATAATACAAATTAAATGTTAAATTTTTTGTGAATGCTATTTAAAGTAGTTTTTTTGCTTCACAAATTAGAGTATCAATTATTTTGGCTAAGTAACCATAAAAAAGCTCAAGGTCTCATAATTTAAGTAATATCCTTTGCACATAAAAGAAAAGAGGTAAACTATTTTTACTTAATTTTTAGTAACTTATTGTCTTTTATAAATAATGAATAAATAATAAATTATGACAAAATAACTGTCAATCTCTAGAAGTACATTTTGAAATTTAAGCCTTATGTTTAATGAAACATGAGTAAGAATTTAGTTATTTATAGCTAAATAACTGAGTCCATCTTGCTTCTGAATTATCATTTTTATAATTAATCATGTGGTGTCAATGTAAAGCTTAAGAACTTTTCCACATATATGTCGAACAGTATGAACTAACATCAGTATGTTATTAATGACTTAGAATTGTTTTAAGGAAAGGCATTTTCTGTTTATGATATTAGCATATGATTTAATTAGATTCTTGAGTAAGAACAGAAAATATAATTGCTTATTTTTGTAGATACTTGGATGTTACTTTTCATAATTTAATCTTTAATTCACATAATAACAATAAAGAAGAGCCGTGATATAGTCCTCCCTGACAGTACATTTACTGATATATTGTGTCATTTTAGAAATTTATTTAGTGAGCCTGTAAGAGATATTAGTATATTCTGATCTCCTGACAATTAAAAATTAACAAATTGGAGTATATTTCCTGAAATAGTTGCTTGATTATATAAAATTAAAACTATTTTTTGAATATCCAGACTTGACCCACATCTTTTTAGTAACTAGCAATTTTTGGTCTGTGTAACTGACCCACAGCTTACTTTCAGTGAAATACGATCAAGTCTTATGGAAAACTTGATTTGAGTGATTTCAAAGCTTTCCTTTTAACTTGTCAGAATAGTTAATTTGCCTTGTTTTGAAATTTAATATATTTAGAATTTAACTTTTAAAATAAAGTTGGGATACTTCATTAAATGTAGTTCTGGAAACATTTTAAGGCAGTATGGTTTGTCATTTCAGGTTTATCAGGTAGAAGATGTGTGTGAAGAAGAAATGCCAGAGGAGGCAGATGAATGTGTACGAATGGACAGGACCCCACCACCACCCACTTTGTCTCCAGCAGCTATAACTGTCGGGAGGGGAGAAGATCTGACTTCAGAACACCCTTTGTTAGGTGAGGAAATACCAAAATTTAAGGGATTTTTTTTTGTTTGTTAATGTTAGTAATGAGAAAAGTTAATTTTTTCACTATAGGTGGTGTTAAACGGTTACTATAGTTTCTTGCAGTAAAAAGGTAGATTAGATTTTGAGGTGTTTTTTTTTTTTCTGATGAAGAATTAGTTACAGACTAGATAATAACTATTTGCTTTCTTTGAAATTTCTTTCATAGTAAGGAAGTTTATAGTTTCAAAATTGTTTAATACCATCCGAATGAAAAACATACCGTTTCAGTCTTTTGATATTTAGTGGTTTGTACCAATGTGTTTCATGTGCCTATTTAGACTCATGTGTTGATCTGTTTCTAGCTTAAAAATGAGAATAAATCAAAATTATAAATTTTTAGAAAGTATAAGTTATGTCTATAAGTTATACTTTCTAAAAAGTCATAATACATTCTAAGTAGTATTTGATATTTTGCACAATTGATTGTGTTCTAGAGTGAATAAATGGTTTTTTAAGTATTTTTGAACACCTAACATTGCTTAAATTGTTTTATTAATACTTACAAGAGACATGATTAAAAACATTTTTTTTGCACTTAAGCTTTTAAATTTTTATTCACTACTTCAGTGCTACTGCCTTGTTCAGATAAATCTCCTGTATATTCCTCCTCACAGTTTCAAAGTTACTGTGACCCCTCAGTCTTTTACTGAAACAGCAGTCTACTGATAGTCTAATGTCTGGGTCCTAAAACACATGTATTCCACAATAATTTTTAAGATTTAGTTTTTATTTAAATTTATTTGAAAGAAAGATTATTTTTTAAAGATTTATTTATTATTTATTTGAAAATCAGAGTTACACAGAGAAAGAAGGAGAGGCAGAGAGAGAGAGTGAGAAAGGTCTTCCATCTGCTGGTTCACTCCCCAGTTGGCTGCAATGGCTGGAGCTGCGCCAATCTGAAGCCAGGAATCAGGAGCTTCCTCCAGGTCTTCCCAATGAGTGCAGGGGCCCAAGGACTTAGGCCATCTTCTACAGCTTTCCCAGGCCATAGCAGAGAGTTAAATTGGAAGTGGAGCAGCCAGGACTTGAACCAGCTGGCGCTGCAGGCAGCAGCTTTACCCACTGCGCTACAGCACTGGCCCCAAGAGATACCTTTTATCTGCTGGTTCATTCCTCAGTGCCTACAACAGCTGGGGTTGGTCAAGCCAAAGCCAGGAGTCAGGTACTTCTTCCCAGTCTCCCATGTGGGTGGCAGGGACCCAAGTACTTGAGCCATCATCTGCTATCCCCCAGGATACACATTGGCAGGAAACTGAAATTGGAAGGAGAGCTGGGACTCAAACCCAAGCACTCTGATATGGACTATAGGCACCCCAAATGGTGTCTTCACTGCTCAGCCAAATACTTGCCTTGAATATTTTATTTAGATAGGGATTGACAGACTACAGTTCTATATTCAAATCTTTTTCACTAACTTTTATTTTATTTCTTAAAATATTTATTTATTATTTTTAAAAAATTTATTTGAGGCCGGCGCCGTGGCTCAACAGGCTAATCCTCTGCCTTGCGGTGCTGGCACACCGGGTTCTAGTCCCGGTCGGGGCGCTGGATTCTGTCCCGGTTGCCCCTCTTCCAGGCTAGCCCTCTGCTGTGGCCCGGGAGTGCAGTGGAGGATGGCCCAAGTGCTTGGGCCCTGCACCCCATGGGAGACCAGGAAAAGCACCTAGCACCTGGCTCCTGCCATCGGATGAGTGCGGTGCGCCGGCCGCGGCAGCCATTGGAGGGTGAACCAACGGCAAAGGAAGACCTTCCTCTCTGTCTCTCTCTCTCACTGTCCACTCTGCCTGTCAAAAAAAAAAATTTTTTTTTTTATTTGAAAGGCATCTGCTGGTTCACTCGCCATATGGCCACAAAGATCTGGGCTGGGTCAGGCCAAATCCAGAAGCCAGGAGGTTCATCTGGGTGTGCCACACGGGTGACAGGGGCCTAAACACTGGGCTGTCTTTCACTGCTTTTTCCCAGGTAGTTAGCAGGGAGCTGGGCGGGAAGTGGAGCAGCTGGGACTCCAACCGATGTCCATATGAAATGCCAGTATTGCAGGCCATGGCTTTACCTGCTGTACCACAAAGCCGGCCCTACTATTGCCTATTTTTATATGCCTAGCTAAGGATATTCTATAAATTTTTGATTGATTGAAAGAAAATCTAAAATTCTCTCTCTCTCTCTCTCTCTCAATTCTTCTCCCTCTCTCCCTCCGTCCTTCCCCTTCTCTGATTTTCTGTCCCTCTCTCTCCCCTCACTTCCTCTGCCTTTCAAATAAAAATAATAAGAACATATACTGGGGGCTAGTGCTGTGGCATAGTAGGTTAATCATCTGCATGCAACTCCAGCATCCCATTTGGGTGCTGGTTCTAGTCCTGGCTGCTCCTCTTCTTACTCAGCTCTGTGCTATGGCTGGGAAAGCAGTAGAAGATGGCCCAAGTGCTTGGGCCCCTGCCCTAATATGGGAGATCTGGAAGAAGCTCCTGGCTTCAGACTGGCACAACTCTGGCCATTTGGGGAGTGAACCAGCTGATGAAAGAACTTTGTGTCTCTCCTTTTCTCTTTCTGTAATTCTACCTCTCAAATGAATAAATAAATCTTTATATATATGTATATATTTTCCATATAAACCAAATTATACTTATTGTAGTATCTTAGTCCATTTTGTGCTGGTATAGCAAAATACCACAGAATAATTTATAATAGACTACTTGTAAGGATTAATGTGTTCCAGTACTTAAAACAGTGAACACGTTACCTGGCATGAGTACTCAGCACGTATAATTATCTTTATGCATGAGCTCTTTATTTTGTTAGACAAAGCTTTGTCTACTCAACTGCTACTCCTAGATAGTGGGCGGTTTGGCCTTTCTACTCTAGAACAGGCAGTAAAGGGTTGGTGCAACCAAATGGGTAAAAATCTATCACAGGCTGTCATTTCTGTCTTATTGTGGTCCTTAGAGTTTGAAGGGAGAGAATCACCATGGTTCAGCCCAACATTTTGTACTTGACAAGTAGTGTGTGTGCCTCAGAATTAATATATGTAGAGCCCTGAAGAATTAAAAAAAAATACCAGACCAACAAAGAACATTTGTGTGAGTCTTATGCTTGAAGTTAAGGGTAATGACCTTTGCAATTCATTGGTATTTCGACTTATTTTGTGAATTTTGTGATTTCTTTTCATTTTTAAAGTATCTTCCCCCAACCCTTGTCCTGCCCAAACTATTTGGAATGTATAAATAGGAACATAGGGGATTTAATATCTATATAGTTTAAAATTGAAATAAAAAGACATTTTAATAATTATACCTAAATTGAAATTCTAAAACACTTTCATGTCTTGTGACAGTTTTTTTTTTTTTTTTTAACAGTTTTATTTATTTGAAAGACGTGCGGGAGGAGGGAGGGAGAGAAGAGGAGCTCTTCTGTCTGCTAGTTCACTCCCAAAATGGCCTCAGAAGCTGAGGCCAGGCTGAAGTCAGGCACCTAGTCTGCAGCTGCATCTCCCACATGAATGGCAGCATCTGCTGCTTTCCCAGGCACATTTATGGGAAGCTGGATAGGAAGCAGAGTAGTGGGACTCAACTGGGGCTGTAATGTAGGATGTAGGTGTCCTATGCTGCCATTTAACCTCCTATACTACAGCACCAGCCCTATTGTGGCAGTTTTTGAAACAAAGGTTTCAGTGATATATGTTGAGCAAATTGCCTTACGTAAAGTAGGGATGATAATTTATACCTCTAAAGGTTATTGTGTAGATTAAATTACTATGACAGTTTTTGAAAACACTTGATATTAACTAAAAGGGTTTATATTTGAATTGTCTTTCATATTTGCTGGACAAAATACTGGAGGTCAAAAAAATAACTTTTTTTCCCCCCAGAGCAAGTGGAATTACCTGCTGTGGCATCTGTCAGTGCTTCAGTAATTAAATCTCCATCGGATCCCTCTCATGTTTCTGTGCCTCCACCTCCTCTCTTACTTCCGGCCGCTACCACAAGGAGTAACAGTACATCTATGCCCAGTGGCATTCCAAATGTGGAAAATAAACCTCCACAGGCTATAGTTAAGCCACAGATCTTGACCCATGTTATTGAAGGCTTTGTGATTCAGGAGGGATTGGAGCCATTTCCAGTAAGTAGCATGCATATTTGTATTTAAAAAAAATTGCTCATGTAACATTAATTTTAAATTGTCTTTTATGGTTTTCCTATAAAAAGCCTTGTAATTTTATTCAAAAAGTTGTCAATTTTTATCTAGAATTCTATATCCATTACATATTTCCAAATACACTTCTGGAATTTTATGATAACTATTTAGATTTACAGGAGAAAAAAACAGAAAAAAATCTCAGGTTATAGGAGCATCATCAGTAAAATTCTAACCATGTTTTAGAGAAAGGTGGTTGGAAGCTTAGTCCAATGAAAGGACTAAAGTGATATCTAAAGTGTATAGTTTTTTAAAATACTGTCTTGTATGTGATACACTGTCAGCTTTAACATGATATGCAGAAAATATTAACTTCTCCATATTCTAATATATTTAAAGTCAGCTAATTGATGATTTATAATGAGCATTACTCCTAAATTTCAGCCTTCAGCCATATTTTAAAATGCTTTAAAATGTTCATCTCAAAATGGAAGTGCTCTGTCACTACAGATCTTAACATTTCAGACTAGGTTGTACATAACTTAAATGCCAACATCTAAAGATGTATATTTATTTTATTTATTTGAAAGAGCAACAGAACAGGAGGGTGAGACAGAGACACATACATACACAGAAGAAAGAAATCTTTTACTAGCTGGCTTACACTCCATGTGGCTACAGTAGCCAAGGCAGGACCAAGCCAAAGCCAGAAACCAGAAACTCCATCCAGGTCTTCCATGTGAGCAGTAGGGACCAGAGTACTTGGGCCATCTTCCAGTACCTTCCCAGGTGCATTAACAGGAAGTTGGGTCAGTAGTGACATTTTTTCTTAGAAAACAAATCAAAGACAAATACATATAAAACATAAAATACTTCTGAAGGCTTTTGAGTCACCTGGATTTTCAGTTTCATAGGTGAAAATCTTGTATTTTAATAGTTGGTTACCCAATTAGTTGCCTTTATGTTCAGTTTGCTGTGTGTTCAACCTGAATCTCCTAGAAGAATTCTTATACAGTGGATGGAGGAACAGTCGTTTCTCCCTACTCAAAGTAGGATGTGTAACTAGAAGTATTTGAATCCTGGCTCTGCTGCATGCTGTCTAACATTTATCAACTCTTTCAACCTTTCTGATCTTCATTTTGCTCATTAGACTGGTTAGGGTTGTTGTGAGAATTAAATGCATAAATTACTCTGTGTAGTTCTTGGCACTTACAGATTATAAAAGTAATTCTTAACACTTTTTTTCTTTTGAGATTTATTGATTTATTTGAAAAACAGAATTGTAGATAAAGAGGGGGAAGCAGAGAGATCTTCATCTGCTGGTTCACTCCCAAAATGGCCTCAATGGCCAGAGCTGAGCTGGTCTGAAGCCAGCAGCCAGGAGCTTCTTCTGGGTTGTCCATGTAGCTGCTCGAGCCCAAGGACTTGGACCATCCTCTGCTGCTTTCCAACGCCATTAGCAGGGAGCTGGTTCAGAAGTAGAGCAGCCAAGACATGAACCACTGCCTGTATGGTATGCCAGCATCGCAGATGGCAGGTTTACCCGATATGCCACAACACTGGCCCCCTTAGGAAACACGGGAAGCAGTTACATAATACTCTACTTTATGGAACATCAGAATTTGAACATTTATTTTTCCATTCCATTATTAGTACATTGGAAAATATTTTGAAAGTTCATCTAATCTGCTTTATGGAAAAACATTCATATTGTACGTTGTACTCATTTTTTCACTTTTTCAGTAGTTCTGAAAGGAATATCTTTGTATATAAATTGTCTACATTTTAAATAATTTTCTTAGCATAAATTCCTGGATTTAGAATTGTTGTAAGGGCTGGCACTGTGGCATAGTTACTAAAGCCACTGCCTGTACTGCTGGCATCCCATATGGGTGCCAGTTCGAGACCTGGCTGCTCCAATTGATTCCAGCTCTCTGCTATGACCTGGGAAAGCAGTAGAACATAGACCAAGTCTTTGGGCCCCTGTACTCAAGTGGACACCCAGAAGAAGCTCTTGGCTCCTGCCTTTGGATCGGCTTAGCTCCGGCCATTGCGCCCATTTGGGGAGTGAACCAGCAGATGGAAGACTTTCTGTCTCTCTCTCTGCCTCTGCCTCTCTGTAACTCTGACTTTCAAGTAAATAAATAAATCTTTTTTAAAAATAGAATTATTGTATCACGTTACATATATATTCATAGAGTTCTTGATATATATTGCCAAATTATTTTCCAGAAAGGTTTACATTTATTCATCCATCAGACATGTGCCCTTAGCATATTACCATCTTTTGTTTTTTAAATTTATTTATTTGAAAGATTTACACAGAGAGGTAGAGACAGAGATCTTCTGCCTGCTGGTTCATTCCCCAAATGGCCTCAACTGCCAGAGCTGAGCTGATCTGAAGCCAGGGGCCAGGAGTTTTGTCCGGGTTTCCCATGGGAGTGCAGGGGCCCAAGGACTCTGGCCATCCTCCACTGCTTTCCCAGGTGCATTAGCAGAGAGCTGGATCAGAAGTGGAGCAACTGGGACTCAAACCAAAGCCCATATGGGACGCTGGCACTGCAGGCCAGGGTTTTAACCTGCTGTGCCACAGCGCCGGCCCTGTTACCATTTTTTTCTAGGGGTAATTGCTATAAACCTTACTTGAAGTATATAAAATATCTATTTGAAATAAGCAAAGAAAAAATTAGCATAGTGTTATTGACTTTAAAAGTTCAATCATACTCTAAAGTTAAATGGAGAAATTTCCAGTAAGCTATTATTCCTCATGTGTAGCAGATATTGACAATTTAACCGGCATTCTTGAGGACTAAGATGTTCTAGTCATCCTTTTTTCAGATTAGCTAAGGGCTCACTACCAAATCAGTAAACGTTTTTGGTCAGAATTATCTGTGCTAGAAATCTTTCTAAAATAAGTAATACTATAACAACCAAGTATCCTGAGCATTAGTTAAACTTGTTGTTGATATTAACATTAGGCCGGCGCCGCGGCTCACTAGGCTATTCCTCCGCCTTGCGGCGCTGGCACACCGGTTCTAGTCCCGGTCGGGGCGCCGGATCTGTCCCGGTTGCCCCTCTTCCAGGCCAGCTCTCTGCTGTGGCCAGGGAGTGCAGTGGAGGATGGTCCAAGTGCTTGGGCCCTGCACCCCATGGGAGACCAGGAAAAGCACCTGGCTCTTGCCATTGGATCAGCGCGGTGCGCCGGCTACAGCGCGCCGGCTGCAGTGGCCATTGGAGGGTGAACCAACGGAAAAAGGAAGACCTTTCTCTCTGTCTCTCTTTCTCACTGTCCACTCTGCCTGTCAAAAAAAAAAAAAAAAGATATTAACATTAACATTTGAGGATTTTTCATTTATTTATTTATTTTTTAAGATTTATTTATTTGAAAGAGTTACACAGAGAGAGAAGGAAAGGCAGAGAGAGAGAGAGAGAAGTCTTGCATCCACTGGTTCACTCTCCAGTTGGCTGCCAAAGCTGGAGCTTCCTCCAGGTCTTCCCACTCGGGTGCAGCGGCCCGAGGACGTGGGCCATCTTCTACTGCCTTCTCAGGCCATGGAAGATAGATGGTTCAGAAGTGGAGCATCGGGGACTTCAACTGGTGCCCATACGGGATGCTGGCACTGTAGGTGGCAGCTTTACCCACTGCGCTATAGTGGCGGCCCCATCCATTTCTTTTGTAATTACAGTGGACTAGGTTGCTGAACTTTGAATCTGAAGACTTGGGTTCTGGTCTGTTTTGCCATTGTAAAGAAGTCATATAAATACTTTGAACATTAGTGTCCTCACCTATAAAATACATACAATAGTAATCTACTGGCAAACATTTAGCCTAAAGATGTCTATGTCCCATATGTGAGCCTAAAGATGTCTATGTCCCATATGTGCCTAGGTTTGATATCGCTCCATCTGCTGACTATAGACAGCTACCTGCTAATACAGATATTGGGAGACAGCCAGGATGGCTCAAGTGATGGGGTCCATGCCATACACATGGGAAACTTGGAGTGAGTTTCTGGCTCCTGACTTTGACCCAGTCCAGTTCTGGCCATGGAAGGCATCTGGGGAGTGGGCCAGGAGAGCAGATGGAAACTTTTTCTCTGTGTGTCTATATCTGTCTCTATGTGTCTTCCTCTCAAAAAAAGAAAAAAAAAAAAAAAGCCAATGATTTAGTTTGAGATTAATCAAGCATTATGCATGAAAAATTATTTTTTTTACAAAAGATTTGTTTTATTTATTTGAAAGGCAGAGAGAACTTCCATCCTCTAGTTCACTCCCCAGATGGCCACAACAGCTGTGCTGGGTCAGGCTGAAGCCAGGAGTCAGGAGCTGGGATATTCTTTCGGGTCTTCTATGTGGATGCAGGAGCCCAAGCACTTGGGCTATCTTCTGCTACCCTCCCTGGTGCTTTAGCAGGGAGCTGGATCAGAAGTTGTACAGCCAGGACTTTTACTGGCACCCATGTTGGATACTGCCACTGCAGGCAGTGGCTTAACCCAATTAACACCACAGCACCAGCCCTTGAAAAATAATTCTTGAAAGTTGTTACAGAAAAAAATCACTAATTTAGGATATTGGCTAGTCCGAATTTATTGCTGATATTTTATTTGTGTGGCATTCGTATGGAAAATAGTAAAGTTTCTGAAGGAGAAATATTCAACATCATACAGAATTTGAGAAAGTATTATTTGAGTAATATTTCCTAAAATTAAAAATCCTAATTCCTAAATACACTGGTAGTCATTGCCTTAGTTTTTCAGTGTTGGGCTGAACTAAAGATATACTTAACAGTGCCAGATAACTTGTAAATAGTATTAATTCTAAAGATAAGGAGTTGCTCAAATTTAAGTTTTTGTTTTTTTTTTTAAACTACTTGCCTAAACTGGGACACTGGGTGACATGTGACAGGGACTTTGAAGTAGCCATTCTGCTGATAACCAGAAATAAAGCATTTATGTCCAGATTGCCCAGCTCTCTCAAGGAATAACACACTTACCTAGTGAGTGGATCTGATCAGCTGAGCAAGTAATTTATCACAGATAACATTCACTTTAAGTTTTCTTTCTAGAGATTTTTCTTTTTTTTTTTTTAAAGGTGAGTCGTTCATCTTTGTTAATAGAACAACCTGTGAAAAAGAGGCCTCTTTTGGAGAATCAGGTGATAAATTCTGTATGTGTTCAGCCGGAGTTACAGAATAATACAAAGCATGCAGATAATTCATCTGACACAGAGATGGAAGACATGATTGCTGAAGGTTTGTGAATTTCACTTAAAAATACCCTGTGACTTACTGACTTTCCTTGCTTATAGTAGAATGTAATTTTTATTCTGCACTAGGAAGTATTCACCTATAACTTACACAATGCAGTTTGACTAAAATAATGGGGAAGATAACCAGAGTCTTAATGGTCAAATAACTAATTGAAAAAAGTTGCTGGTGTCAGTTTGACTTTTGAAGGAGTGTGGATGGGAATAAGTTCTGTCATAAAATATGAGAGAAAATTATTTAAAATTTTAGCATAAAAGTAACATTCTTTTTAAAAAAAATCATATTAAAGTAACAAAAGTCTTGTATTGAATTTAGTTAAAATTAGAGTTTCAAGATTTTTTTTTAATTAATTAATTAATTTGAAAGGCAGAATTAACAGAGAGAAGCAGAGAGAGAGGACTTCAGTCCACTGGTTCACTCCACAAATGGCCACAACAGCTGGAGCTGGGCCAATATGAAGACAGGAGCCAGGAACTTCCTCCCCGTCTCCCATGTGGATGCAGGGGTCCAGGGACTTGAGTTATCTTCTGCTTTTCCAGGCCATAGCAGAAAGCTGGGTCAGAAATGGAGCAGAAAGACTCAAACCGGTGCCCATATGGGATGCTGGCACTACAGGCAGCAGCTTTACCCGCTGTACCACAGCTTTGGCACCAAGATTGTTGGGTTTTATTTATTTTTTTTAAAGATTTATTTATTTATTTTGAAAGGCAGAGTTAGAGAGGGAGAAAGAACTTCCATACACCGATTACTCCCCAAATGGCTGCAGTGGTCAGAGCTGGGCCAGGCCAATGGTAGGAGCCTGGAGCTTCATTTTGGGTCTTCCACATGGATGGCAGGGCTCATGTTCTTGGGCCATCTTCTACTGCTTTCTCAGGCCCACTAATAGGGAACTGGATCGGAAGTGGATGAGCCAGGAATGGAACCGGTACCCATTTGGGATGTCATTGTCTCAGGCAGTGTCTTAGCATGCTGTGCCACAACATAAGCTCCATGGGTTTTAAACTTTGCACCTTCTGCTGTTTGATAATGAGAATTAGAATTATATCATGGATATGCTCTTCAATCAAGTGGCAAATACATTTGTTCAAAGAGAAATATAACACTGGCTCTCTTTAACATCAAAGAATTCTTTTTACCTCCCCCCAAAGAATCCTTTTTGTAGACGTTATTCTAATAATGAATATTCCATAAAAGTCAAAGTGGCATCAAAAATGGCTGAAGGAAAACACACCAAAATGATAAATTTTATCTCTAGAATTTGCTATTAGTTTTAAAAGATTTACTGATTTATTTTGAAAGGCAGAGTTAGAAGGAGAGACAAAGACAGATCTTACATCGACTGGTTCATTCCCCAAATGGCCATAATGGCCAGGACTGGGCCGAGTAAAAGCCAGGAGCATGGAACTCCATCTGGGTCTCCCACGTGTATGGCAGGGGCACAAGTACTTGGAGCATTGTCTGCTGTTTTCCCAGATGCTTTAGCAAGGAACTGGATTGGAAGCAGAGCACCTGGAGCTTGAGCCAGTGCTCCAGTATGAGAAATTGGCTTTGTAGGTGGCAGCTTAACCCACTGTGCAACAGTGCTAGGCTCCTAGTTTGCCGTTTTTTTAGCAAATGCTTGGTGGATTTTTTTTTTGGATGAGATTATGAATTACAGATTTAAAAACTATTAGCTATATTCTTCAGCACCATTGTGAGAAAATAGCCTTTGATATGCCGCAGTTCAGTGGATTCTCATAGTGGAGGGTTGAAATGTAGAGTTTTTAAAAGTGGACAATTCCTGTTCCTACATCTGTTCGTAAAGAAAACCATAATGTCTTTAAATCACTCATGTAAATAGATGACCTTCTTGCAGTGTAGCCCCTTGCTGTAGTATCTGGTGTACTTATGTTCAAATCAGCGCATCAACTCGGGAGGTAATTTTTTTTTTTATAACGCTTTTATTTAAAGAATATAAATTTCCAAAATACAGCTTATAGATTACAGTGGCTTCCCCCCCATAACTTCCCCCCCACCCGCAACCCTCCCCTTTCCCACTCCCTCTCCCCTTGCTTCACATCAAGATTCATTTTCAATTCTCTTTATATACAGAAGATCAGTTTAGTATATATTAAGTAAAGATTTCAACAGTTTGCCCTCACATAGCAACACAAAGTGAAAAATACTGCTGGAGTACTAGTTATAGTATTAATTCACAATGTATAGCACATTAAGGACAGAGATCCTACATGATATATTTTTTTAAAAAATTGATTAATTTTCTAGGCAATTTCCAATTTAACACCAAGATTTTTTTTCATTTTTAATTATCTATATACAGAAGATTGATTCAGTATATACTAAGTAAAGATTTCATCAGTTTGCACCCACACAGAAACACAAAGTGTAAAATACTGTTTCAGTGCTAGTTATAGCATTACTTCACATTGGACAACACATTAAGGACAGATCCCACATGAGACGTAAGTACACAGTGACTCCTGAAGTTGATTTAACAATTTGACACTCTTGTTTATGGCCTCAGTAATCTCCCTAGGCTCTAGTCATGAGTTGCCAAGGCTATGGAAGCCTTTAGGGTTCGCTGACTTCAATCTTATTCCGACAGGGTCATAGTCAAAGTGGAGGTTCTCTCCTCCCTTCAGAGAAAGGTACCTCCTTCTTTGATGGCCCCGTTCTTTCCACTGGGATCTCACTCGCAGAGATCTTTCATTTAGGTCTTCTTTTTTTTTTTGCCAGAGTGTCTTAGCTTTCCATGCCTAAAATATTCTCATGGGCTCTTGAGCCAGATCCGAATGCCTTAAGGGCTGATTCTGAGGCCAGAGTGCTATTTAGGACATCTGCCATTCTATGAGTCTGCTGTGTATCTCGGGGGGTAATTTTTAAAAGATCTTTTTGTCTATCTTTTTAACCCTAGCCTTCTAAAAAAAAAAAAAAAAAAAACCACCTCGCACAGCCCAGATACATAATGTTGGTTGTCATGGGTATTGTACTTTATCTGATTTTGTTTCCTCTAAATTCAACTTCTCAGTGATGTTTAAAATCTATGGAAATGTTTAGGTTTTTAACACAGACCCTGTCATGAAGTCTGTACGTTAGGGTCAAAGGCAGGAGCGATGAACTTTCTGCCACACTGTAAATTCCAAGTGCAAGCTTTAATTTTTCATTAGTAGCACTGAAAAAATATTACTGCATGGGTATGTTATAGTTCAGTTTTTAAAGTTTTCCAGGCTTCTTTGAGGCATACCTCATTGTTATGCGCACTGGTGATTTAACCATGCCCCTAGGTATCCTTTTTCTCCTGCATTTGATGCAGCCCAACAAAGCTTCTGTTTTGAAATAAATTTGACTACCCTGTCCATAAAAAAAAAAAAAGAAAAATTATTAGCTATATTCTTCAGCACCTTTGTGAGATTATTCTTGATTGAGTCTAAGTCCCCAGAATTGCTATAATTCAGTTTGATATAAAGTAGCATTTAGTATAATCAAGGATTTACATAAAAAGCAATTAACTTCTCTAATTATCCTCAATATAAAACAAACTTGAGCCTATACTATGTGCCTGTATTTTTCAAAACTAAGCAGAATAACATGCTGGTATGCAAAATAGATATTCCTTGCCCACAGTATTTCTATTCTTAGAAGGACAGCATCTCTGTCATTGTTGGTACCTTATAGACTGTTGTAGTGGATTTATGACTATTTTACTACTTGTTTGAACAGCAAAGAATGTTATAGTAGTATAAAATTTGAATTTGTACTGCTAACTTAACACTGAGTTCAATTAGACTTTTTTATTATTATTTAAGAGATGTTAGTCATGAAATGTTTCAAGTGTACATACATCTAATAATTTCCCCATCACCCAGAATCAGCATTATTGTCCAATTTTCAACATTAGCCGGCCACACTTGCTTCATCTATCTCTTGTTGTCCTCCCTTTATCCATCTCTCTACCTGCTTTGCTTTTTTCTTTCTCTTTCTGTTTTAAAGAAAATCATAGTCCATGTTCTGTTTCACAAACATCAAGTTGCATCCCTAAAAAAAAAAAATAAATTTTTCTTATAAGTTTGATGCCACGGCCGGCGCCGTGGCTCAACAGGCTAATCCTCTGCCTTGCGGTGCCGGCACACCGGGTTCTAGTCCCGGTCGGGGCGCCGGATTCTGTCCCAGTTGCCCCTCTTCCAGGCCAGCCCTCTGCTGTGGCCCGGGAATGCAGTGGAGGATGGCCCAGGTGCTTGGGCCCTGCACCCCATGGGAGACCAGGAGGAAGCACCTGGCTCCTGGCTCCTGCCATCGGATGAGCGCAGTGCGCCATCTGCGGCGGCCATTGGAGGGTGAACCAACGGCAAAGGAAGACCTTTCTCTCTGTCTCTCTCTCTCACTGTCCACTCTGCCTGTCAAAAAAAGAAAAAAAGTTTGATGCCACGTAATACATAACAGTGTTTTTTTTTGTTTCAACGAATACCTAGTTCATGTTCAGATTTCACCAGTTGTTTAAAAAAATATTGTATAGTTGTTTGTTTCCAGTCAGAATCCAAAGTACATTGTGCCTTCATTGTTATTAATTTGATTCAGTTGTCCAATACTGGCTTTTTGTCTGACAATATTTCTCATTTAGGATGGAAAGTATTACAGATAAAAGCACAGGGGCCCAGTATTGTGGCGTAGTGAATAAAGCCACCACTTACAATGCTGGCGTCCTATATGGGTACTGATTGGTGTCCCAGCTGCTCCACTTCGAGTCCATCTCCCTGCTAATGGCCTTGGAAAAGCAATGGAAAATGAGCAAGTGTTTGGGCTCCTGCTACCCACATGGGATACCTGGATAAAGCTCCTGGTCCAGTGCCAGCTGTGGCCATCTGGGGCATAAACCAGCAGATGGAAGATTGGCCAGTGTCTGTCTGTCTCTCTCTCTCTCTCTCTCTGCAATTTGCCTTTCAAATAAATAAATCTTTTAAAAAAATGATGGGCCGGCGCTGTGGCTCAACAGGCTAATCCTCCGCCTTGCGGCGCCGGCACACCGGGTTCTAGTCCTGGTCGGGGCGCCGGATTCTGTCCCGGTTGCCCCTCTTCCAGGCCAGCTCTCTGCTGTGGCCCAGGAGTGCAGTGGAGGATGGCCCAAGTGCTTGGGCCCTGCACCCCATGGGAGACCAGGAAAAGCACCTGGCTCCTGGCTCCTGCCATCGGACGAGCGCGGTGCGCCGGCCGCAGCGCGCCGACCGCGGCGGCCATTGGAGGGTGAACCAACGGCAAAGGAAGACCTTTCTCTCTGTCTCTCTCTCTCACTGTCCACTCTGCCTGTCAAAAAAAAAAAAAAATGATGATAGTGAAGGGATTCTTTTTTCCTTGCTGTAATAATATAACTGTAAGAAGTCTATAAATGAAGGTTCTAGGCTAAAACGTGTTTAAAATATGCCCCCTTGTGTATACACATAGGAGGAGCGTGGAAATCTGCTTTGGAAGCTTCCCAGCATATTGCGACTTTATGGTTTATAAGATAATGGACATACGGCATATGTTATTCTCTGCTAGAACCTGAAGAGTGTATGTAGAAAGAAGTAAAACACAACTTCCCTTTCTTTCTTTTTTTCTTTAAAGTATTATTTTATTTCTTTGAAAGACGGAGTTACAAAGAGAGAGGTAGAGCTGGAGAGAGAGGTCTTCTATTCCACTGGTTCACTCCCCAGATGACCACAACAGCCAGAGCTGAGCCATTCCAGAGCTAGGAGCCAGGTGCTTCTTCCCAGTCTCCCATGTAGGTGCAGGGGCCGAAGGACTTGTGCCATCCTCCACTGCTTTTCCAGGCCATAGCAGAGAGCTGAACCAGAAGAGGAGCAGCCAAGGACTCAAACCGGTGCCCATATGGGATGCTGGTACTGCAGGCTGGGGCCTTAACCCACTGTGCCACAGCACCGGCCCCCACAACTTCCCTTTCTTCCTTTCTTTCTTTTCTTTCTTTCTTGGACAGGCAGAGTTAGAGAGAGATAGAGAGAAAAGTCTTCCTTTCTGTTGGTTCACCCTCTAAATGGCCGCTAAGGCTGGTGCACTGAGGCCGGCGCACTGCACCGATCCACGGGTCCGAAACCAGAAGCCAGGTGCTTCCTCCTGGTCTCCCATGTGGGTGCAGAGCCCAAGCACTTGGGCCATCCTCCACTGTACTCCCGGGCCACAGCAGAGAGCTGGACTGGAAGAGGAGCAACTGGGACAGAATCCGGTACCCCAACCGGGACTAGAACCCGGGTTGCTGGCGCCACAGGCAGAGGATTAGCCAAGTGAGCAGCGGCGCCGGCCAACTTGTCTTTCTTTAAGGAGCTTTTAATCTAGTCTAGAATTTAAGATCTGTATAACAAAAAAATAGTTAAGGAACAACAAATTATACCTTTTAAATAAGTTATACAGCACCGTAAATTTAGAATTTTAATCTGGCTATGATTATTTCTAGTTTGGTGAATTTCTCATGCAGGTGAGATCTGATGTGGGTCTTGGATATTTTAAGATAACAAACAGGAAGAACATTTTGGGTTAGAACACCATAGATAAGTGCACTTGGACTGTGCTGGTGTTACAGATTAGGAGGACAGCACAGAGAAATACAGGGTTGGATTAGAGAAGCAGTGGAAAGTAAGACTGGCAACGTCAGACTCTGGAGTACCTTAGATAGGAGACAAAGGAGTGAAGAGTTATCTTGTTGTCAAGGGTATGGTTGCTGAAGAGTTTTAGGCAGTTGACATGAACCAAAGTGTTTTTTGAGACTTCGCTGGTCATGTGTAGGATCTTTACAGAGGTCTGGCGTTTAGTTGATCCCTGTAGTCATGATATGGAAAGGAAGGACATAACTTATGGGAGACAAGGCAAAGGGTAGTTGAACAGGACAGGATATCAATGTAAGGAAAGGAAGATTTAAAGGTGATTAATATTATATTTCATAGTGGAGAAATATTTCTTATATAAAACTTGCTGAAATTCTAAATAGTTTCCAAAATGATAATTTCAGTGTTTTGTTACTGTGTATATCAGTGGTTATGGGAAGTGCTACAGGGTGAAATGGTGAAGTCATGTAGTTAACATATAGTTTCAGTATAAGAAACTTCATGGTAGGAATTATTCGCATTTTAGAGGATAAATCATGGTTTTATTTAGACCACTTATGTAATCAATCTCTAGTCAGTAGGTTATGACTTATCAAAATATCTTATTAATCTCTCCTGGTAAATCACATATTTATCATCAAGCACACCCAAATCATCAATGATACATTGATTGTGGTTTCCATCTCATTGCTTTTTTTGACTGTGATGTTCATGTTATTTCGAGGAATTAAGAAATAATCCCCCCCAAAAAACTGGGGATCTATATTAGTTAAGATATAGGTTTGGTTACTCAGGTAGAGACTCAGAATAATATTTGATTAAACAAAGTAGAAGTTTAATTTTCCAGAGGTCAGCAATCCAAGGCTTAGATGGTAGCTTCATTTTGTTGAACACCCAAGCTCCTATGTCTTAGGTGTCTGTACTCTCATTTCCAATGCAGTTGATCTTCATAGTCACACGTTGACTAATGAGGTGGAGGAAAGGATACCATTTGGAATTTTTGAGTATTTCCATGCATATCCCTTTGATCAGAAATCAACCACACCTAGGGGTGTGGCCATGTTCCTAGTGTTTTGTTACTTTTGAGAGAAAAGTGAAGAATGGGTGCTGGAAAATTATGAAATTTCTTTGCCATAGAATCCTACTTTTATTAGCTGTATCAATAGGTTTTTGAACTCAGTTTTTCTCTGCAACTTTTCTTTTTTTTTTTAAGATTTATTTTTGGGGCCAGCGCTGTGGCATAGCAGGTAAAGCTGCCACCTACAATGCCGGCATCCCATATGGATTCTGGGTCAAGTCCTGGCTGCGCCACTTCTGATCCAGTTCTCGGCTGTAGCCTGGGAAAGCAGTGGAGGATGAGCCAAGTCCTTGGGCCCCTGCACCCACATGGGAGACCTTGAAGAAGCTCCTGGCTCCTGACTTTGGATCAGTGCAGCTCTGGCTCCAGTGGCCATTTGGTGAATGAACCAGTGGATGAAAGACCTCTCTCTCTCTCTCTCTGCCTCTTTGTAACTCTGCCTTCCAAATAAATAAATCATTTAAAAAAATTTTATTTATTGGGGCTGGCGCCATGGTGCACTAGGTTAATCCTCCGCCTGCGGCACCGGCATCCCATCTGGGCTCCAGTTCTAGTCCCAGCTGCTCCTCTTCCAGTCCAGCTCTCTGCTGTGGCCTGGGAAGGCAGTAGAGGATGGCCAAAGTGCTCGGGCCCATGCACCCACATGAGAGACCAGGAGGAAGCACCTGGCTCCTGGCTTCAGGTGGGCGTAGCTCCGGCTGTTGCAGCCATTTGGGGAGTGAACCAACGGAAGGAAGACTTTTCTCTCTGTCTGTCTCTCTCACTGTCTGTAACTCTACTTGTCAAAAAAAATTTTTTTTATTTATTTATTTGAAAGGCAGAGTTACAGAGAGAAAAGAAGGGACAGAAAGGGGTGTTCCAACCACTTGTTCAATCTCCAGGGGCTGGGCAAGGCTGAAGCCAGGAGCCAAAAGCTTCTTTTGTGTCTCCCACGTGGATGGTAGGGACCCAAGCACTGGAAGCATCGTCTGCTTTTCTCAGGCTATTGGCAAGGAGCTGGATCAAAGTGGAGCAGCTGATACTGGAACTGATGCCCATATCAGATGCTGGCATTGCAGGTGGCAGCTTTACCCACTGTGCCACAGTGCTGGCCCCAGCTCTGTAATACTTTAAATTTATTACTTTATTTTTTTGAAAGGCAGAGAAAATGAGAGATCTTCTGTATACTGGTTTATTTCCCAAATGACCTCAACAGGTGGGGCCATGTCAGGCCAAAGCCAAGAACCAGGAACTCTATCTGAATCTCCCATGTGGGTGGTGGGGTCTCTAATACTTGAGCCATCATCATCTGCGGCTTCCCAGTGCATGCATTAGCCAGAAGTTGGCCAAGTGGGATTGGAGAGCTAGGCACTCTGATACGGGATGGAGGTCTTCTAAACAGAAGCTTAACCCACTGTGCCATTTGCCTGCCTCAGCTCTGCAATGTTTTCTTCATAAATTTTTTAAAAAGTAGCCTTAGAGTATTACCTGATTTGTTAAAAAATATGATTGAACATTAGAAAGAAATTTTTTAATCTGTTAACATCCCTAACTTGTTTATTAGAAATAAAACTGACATTCCAGTTTTGTTGGGTTGTTAGTCTCAAGTCATAATTGGTAATTCCCCTCTCTGAACAATAAAAAACATTTCCTTCTCCTTTGTAAGGTATTCCAACGTGTTATCAGATAATGTTTATTGTCATGTTACTACTCCTGGAACAGAGTATCTTCAGTGGTGGTTCTGTCCCCTACAGACTTTTCATGGTCAGGTTATCTGCATAATTAAGTAAAAATAATACTCTTGGGCCGGCGCCGTGGCTCAACAGGCTAATCCTCCGCCTTGCGGCGCCGGCACACCGGGTTCTAGTCCCGGTCGGGGCACCGGATTCTGTCCCGGTTGCCCCTCTTCCAGGCCAGCCCTCTGCTGTGGCCCGGGAGTGCAGTGGAGGATGGCCCAGGTGCTTGGGCCCTGCACCCCATGGGGAGACCAGGAAAAGCACTTGGCTCCTGGCTCCTGCCATCGGACGAGCGCGTTGTGCCGGCCGCAGCGCGCCAACCGCGGCGGCCATTGGAGGGTGAACCAACGGCAAAAGGAAGACCTTTCTCTCTGTCTCTCTCTCTCACTGTCCACTCTGCCTGTAAAAAAAAAAAAAAAAAAATAATACTCTTGGAGGTTCTGTCATCAGCTAACTTGGGTCAGTGGATATTCTGAAGAGGTCTCAGCTATGTGAAAGCTATCACTAGGCTTTGGAAGGGGCAATTTTTATTTTACTTGAGACTGTATTTTCCTCATTGCTCGTAATTAAAGACTTTTGCTTCTAAAGATAGACCTGAGACTTTCCTTAAAATGGTAACTTGTTAATGATTTCATTATTCAGGATAATGTATTTAGATGTCCTACCAACATTAAATATTATTTCACAGTGTTTGTTTGTTTTTAGTAGTTCTTGCTGCCTTCAACTGATTTACTACTTCGCCATCTGCTTCTGCAGTAAAATGGATAATGTGTGTACCTGAACTTGCTGAATATACACCATCTCAATTTCAGAGTTGCTATTTGAACAGTCTTTGTTAAATAAATAACACAGAAAGAGCATATGTGGAGCTCATAGCTAGAAGTTTTATTTAGTTTAATGCTTTTGTTGTATATTTTATAATGACTTGGCAAAGGAATTTTGCAAGAAATCGGCAAAATATGGTAGGGCTAAGAATTTAATAGGGAATGTCAGCATTTTGTCGTGCAGCAGGTTAAGCCAACACATGCGATGCCTACATTCCATTATCAGAGTGCCAGTTTGAGTCCCAGCTGCTCTGCTTCCAGTCCAACTCCCTGATAATTCGCCTGGAAAGGAGCAAAAGACGGCCCAAGTACTTGGATCCCTGCCACCCACGTGGGAGACCCAAATGAAGCTCCTGTCTCTTAGCTTCAGCCTGATCCAGCCCTGGCCGTTGCAGCCATTTTGGAAGTGAACCAGTGGATGGACGATTTCCCTCCCTCACTCTCTCCTTCCCTCCCCATCTCCCTCTAACTCTGCCTTCCAAATAAATTAATTGAAAGGGAGAAAAAGAAAATTAGGGATGTAGGAGTAGGACAGTCTAATAGGGAGTGGTTGGAAATTATGAAACTATTATTTTTGAAAAAAAACTAAATTATTTTCATTTTAATATTTAACTAAAAGGGACTATTTTT
This sequence comes from Sylvilagus floridanus, assembly GCA_949820135.1. Lineage (NCBI taxonomy): Eukaryota > Metazoa > Chordata > Mammalia > Lagomorpha > Leporidae > Sylvilagus > Sylvilagus floridanus. Next base: position 106,370,168 of record OX463244.1, read on the forward strand.
AAATTTGTTATATATGCAGAATCTTCAAAATATTCATGGAAAATGTATATTATGAAAAAACTATGCCTGGATTTTAAAATTTTTCGCGTCAAAATGAACTGATATTATTTTGTAGCATGTATTAACAGGCTCTATTTTGATAAACTAAAAAAGATAAGGAACCAAATTGAAAAGAGCCCTTATCAGAGTAGCATGAATTTTGCTAAAATTGAAGCAAAAACAAACATCAAATTGGCGAGAATGGTAAAATCATTGATATTTTACAAAAGTTTATGGGGACAATGTCCCAGAGAAATCAGCAGTTTACAAATGAAACATGGCTTTACCAATATTATCCTGAAGACAAAGTACTACAGAGCAAGAGCTCTCAAGAGGTAGGAGTCCTCTAGTCAGAGCAAAAGAGGACCCAGAAAGGGCACAGGTCATGGCAACAATGTTTTTGGAGTGGTCAAGGCTTTTTACTTACTGACTTTCCTGAGGGCCAAAGAATGATAACATCTATTATGAGAGCGTTTGGAGAAAGTTAGCCAAACCTTTAGTAGAAAAACTCTCAGGAAAGCTTTATCGGACACAACTTACTCTACTGTAATGTTCCTGCTCATTTCTCGAGTCAGACAGCAGCAACTCTGCAAGAGTTTTGATGGGAAATCATTAGGTATCCACCTTACAATCCTCATTTAGGTCTTTCTGACTTTTTTGTTTCCTAATCTTTTTCTTTAAAAGCTTGCTTATTTATTTGAAAGAGAGAGAGATTTTTATCCTTTGATTCATTCCCCCAAATGGCTGCAATGGCTGGGACAGACCCAAGACAGAAGCTAGGAATTCAATCTGGGTTTCTCACATGGGTGCCAGGGGCCTAAGTATGTGTGCAGTATGCCTTCCCAAACCACATTAGCAGGGAGCTGGATCAGAAGCAGAGCAGCCGAGACTCGAACTGGTACTCTGGTATGGGATGTAAGTATCACAAGTCAGCTTAACCTGCTGCACCACCGTACCAGCCCCTGTTCCTCATCTTAAATCTTTAAAGGGCACCTCTTTTTCTTCAGTTACTAATTTAGAAACAACAGCATTGATATGACTAAATTCCCAGAAACCTCAGTTCTTTAGGGATGGACTGAATTGCTGGTATTATTGTTTACAAAAGTGTGTTGAACTTCATGAAATTTATGTTGAAAAGTAAAGTTTATATTTTTATTTTTTATGGTATAATTTAATTTTCCAGTAACTTTATGAAGTATATATACGGTATATATTCTGTAGAGTTATTTTACATGCTCCTCTAAAATCAGGCATATCAAAATTTCACGATTTTGAAGTCTTCCTCATTCTCTTAAGTTAGAATGAAGGGTTCCCTGCTATGCATCTCCGTAGCACCATGACCAAAATTCATGTGCCGCACTGTTTTTTGAAGGTTTTCTCCTGGATGGTAGTAGTTGAGTATTACTCATCCTCATTTCTCTTAGCATTTATAAAGTTGTTGCACATTTTGGACACAGTGGATTCTTAGCAAAATGAACTTTTAAAAATGTTGTACTTAACACAGAAAAAATAAATGATTTGATGCAGAAGCAAGAGGGAATTGGTGTAGGTAGGTAGGTAGTTATCATTGAAGGCTTTTGTATTGCTCTGCCAGACTCAGAATTAAAGAGCCATTGATCTGCAAGCTGTATCCAAGCAAAGTAGAGGCTAAGAGAAAATGTTGCACAATTCAATTTTTGGTATCTTTTTCCTTTGTTTACTTTTTTTTTTAGAGACATTAGAAGAAATGGACAGTGAGTTGCTCAAGTGTGAATTCTGTGGGAAAATGGGATATGCTAATGAATTTTTGCGGTCAAAACGGTTCTGCACTATGTCGTGTGCCAAAAGGTATTTCTGTGCTCTTGAATTTTCTAAACGTTAAACCAATAACTAACTGTAACAAAACTAAAAAACCTAGATAGTTTATCAACAAACTTAGGAATTATAATACAGAATAATAATATAAAGAAGCATTATTTAGAGCTACTTTGTTATTTAGTTACTAGATTATGCTCTCTGAAAGTTATGTATTCATAACATTCATCAGTTTTATAGTATCATCTATTGAAGAAACAAATGCTCAGAATGCCCCCTTTGAAATGATAGAATTTATATAATACTAATCCTTAAGGTATTAAAACAATATTTAATCAGCATTGTTTTATCAGTATAGAAATACTGGTTTTACTTTGTTTTAAAGTGTTTTCATTTGTTTGAACCATTTCCTCTCCTTTTAAGGTTTCTAAATGAAACATCTGTAACATAAGTTCCCTACATTATCAACATTAGCAGATAGCAAAATACCTGTCTTTAACAGTTTCAATAGTAGTTGGTATAGGTAAATAGTATCTTGGACTACCCATGTTTAGTTCATATTTTAAAAATTTACTCTGGTTCTGAGTAACACATCGTACTAATGTAGATATTTACTGCTGAAGCTGAATTGTATGCACAGGTTAATTATTTTGAAATTTGTTCTTTGTTAAAAAATGATTCAAGAAATTTAAGATCTTAATTGTATGTATACTGGCAGTTAAAAAAAATTGTTTTTATTTGGGAGGAGGGTTTCTTATCTGCTGGTTCGCTGCCCTATATGCTTACAATAGACATGGGTGGGAGCCAAGAACCCAATCCAGGTCTCCCATGTGGTTGGCAGGAACCCAGGTACTTGGTCATAACCTCTACCTCCTAGGTCTGCATTAACAGGAAGCTGGAATTTACTTTCAGGCCAGGGATGTTCTGATGCTGGATGCAGGCATCCTAATTGGCTTCCTAACAGCTAGAACAAATTCCCACTCCTACCCAGGGAATTTCTTTCTTGAATATTTTATTTTGTATGGATGCCACCAAAATATACTTAGTAAATCCCAAGTTAAATAAGTAATAGAATTATTTTCCTCTAAAAGTGAGCTCATTATTTCATTTGTCAATCTGTTGTTCAAATATTCTTTCATACTATACACAGACCTAATGTCAAATTGTGTAACTCATATTTTAGCTTGAATGTTGTAGTTTGCATATACCACAAAAAGAATGGTGGCTATTTGATTATAAGTGATCAGAAACTGAAAACTTGAAAAAGAGTTGCTTTTCAGGATATTTTAAATTTCCTGACTATTTCCAAATTTCAGGACATTTAACACTACCAGCTTTCCTCCCAGAGATGACTGCACACATTGTTAAAATTTGTGTGAGTCTCTAGGGGTTTGGGCCCTAACCCAGGGGAAAACAAATGAGAAGGAGGAAAGTATAAATTAATTTAGGTCAAGGAACTGCTGGTGTTTCTATGTTTATACGCTTAGTTCTCTGTCTTACCAAGATGTTTAGGGGCTACAATCAAGTACAAAACTAATCTGTCTTCTTTTCTGTTCTCAATGGGTACAGTAGCTTATCAGTTGATATAAATGGAAATCACAAACGTATATTGCTGAACCCAGAAGTAAGCATATAATTAACACAGCAGACATTTTTTTAATTTATTTTTATTTTATTTTATTTTATTTATTTATTTTTTGACAGAGTGGACAGTGAGAGAGAGAGAGAGACAGAGAGAAAGGTCTTCCTTTGCCGTTGGTTCACCCTCCAATGGCCGCCGCGGTCGGTGCGCTGCGGCCGGCGCACCGCGCTTGTCCGATGGCAGGAGCCAGGAGCCAGGTGCTTTTCCTGGTCTCCCATGGGGTGCAGGGCCCAAGCACCTGGGCCATCCTCCACTGCACTCCCGGGCCACAGCAGAGGGCTGGCCTGGAAGAGGGGCAACCGGGACAGAATCCAGCGCCCCAACTGGGACTAGAACCCGGTGTGCTGGCGCTGCAAGGCAGAGGATTAGCCTGTTGAGCCACGGCGCCGGCCTATTTTTTATTAAATATTTTATTTATTTATTTGAGAGGTAGAGTTACAGACAGTGAGAGGGAGACACAGAGACAGAGGTCCTCCTTCCGTTGATTCACTCCCTAAATGGCCGCAATGGCTGGAGCTGTGCTGATCCGAAGCCAGGAGCCACGTGCTTCCTCCTGGTCTCCCATGTGGGTGCAGGGCCCAAGCACTTGAGCCATCCTCCACTGGCTTCCCGGGCCACAGCAGAGAGCCGGACTGGAAGAGGAGCAACCAGGACAGAATCTGGTGCTCCGACCGGGACTAGAACCCAGGGTGCCGGTGCCACAGGCAGAGGATTAGCCTAGTGAGCCATGGCACTGGCAGCAGGAACTTTTAAAATTATTTTAAGGTAAAAAGAAGTGGCCATCAGGACACTTTTCTGTTTTGGGAGGAAAGTAGTCTATTCATTCTTATTTCTACTTCTTGATATTTTCATTAAACAGATGGGGAGAGTTTATTTTGGAATCTATATACTTGTCCTAGAATAACTATTTCATTGGTAGACTTGATTGGGACTTATTCTTGTAATTTTCTTAGAGCAAAAGAATTTTGAAAATAAGAAATTAGAGTTTCATAGGAGAGGACTTCATTCATGGAAAATTAATCAAAGTTTATATTGGTACAAAAATAGCCTGAAATGCATTCATAGCTTTTTCCTCTTTCTCTCCCTCAACCAGTTTGTTTATTTGAAAGGTGGAGAAACAGGAGAGCAGAGAGCTATTTTCCATCTGCTGGTTCACTCCCCAAATGGCCACCACAGCTGGGGCTGGGTCAGGTGAAAGCCAGGAACCTGGAACTCCATCTGGGTCTGAAGTGGATGGTAGAGGCCCAAGTATTTGGGCCATCTTTTCTATTTTCCCAGGCACATTAGGGAGCTGGATGGAAATGTAGCATTTGGGGCCAGTTTCTTCATAATATGCATTTTCCATGAAATTTTTGACTACTACTTGTATTTTTTTTTTTTAGTCTTTTCGCAGCTTTTCAGAAAGTTGCTTCGTAATTAATTTCCCCTCTTTTTTCTAGAGACTGTTTGGTATACTTGCCCAGGCCAAGTTCTTCCTTTTATTTATTTTTTGTATAGCCCCTGAGCTATGGATGGCTTTTTAAATTTTTAGGTGGTTGGGGAAAAATGGAAAGAATATGGTATGACCGAGTGACAGAGAGGCAGAGGCAGAGAAAAAGTCTTCTATCTGCTAGTTCGCTCTCCCAAATGGCTGCAACAGCCGGAGCTGGGCCAATCCAAAGTCAGGAGCCTGGAGCTTCTTCTGGATCTCCTACAAGGTTGCATGGGCCCAACGACCTAGGCCAACTTCTACTGCTTTCCCAGGCGATGGCAGAGAGCTGGATCAGAATTGGAGCAGCTGGGACTTGAACCCATATGGGATGCCGGCACTGCAGGCGGTGGCTTTACCCACTACACCACGGCACTGGCCCCTTGATGTCATTTTAAAAATGTAAAAAGAATGGTATTTTCTGATACATGATAATGATGTCAAATTCACATTTCTTTTTAAAAATTACATTGTAATACAGTCATGCTTGTTCAGTATTTCTATGGCTACTTTCAAATTACAGTGGCAGAGTTGAGCACTTGTGCCAGGGATTTGTGTGACAACAGCAAAACCTAAAATATTTACTGTCTGGCCTTTTGTACATTTGCTAGCCCTTATTTTAGCATTATAATTAAATTATACTTATTTATTATATATAATATATATTTATATATTATATAATTGAGTTATTATAATTAATCCATTATATGGAATATGATTACTTTATAAAGAACTGTCTTAAAAATATCAAATAAAATATTTTGATAAAAGTAATAAAAGTATTTCAGTTTTAAAGAATGACAGTGTGACTATTTGGTCTGGTGGTAAGATGGTCACATCCATATCAGAGTGCCTGGGTTTGATTCCTGACTATAGTTCTTAATTCCATCTTCCTGCCAGTGTAGACCCTGGGAGGCAGCAGGTTGATGGCTCAAGTAGTTGGGTCCCTGCTGCTGAGTCCTGGATTGAGTTGTTGATTCCTCGTCTCGATATGGCTCAGTCCTGGCCATTGGACATTTGGAGAGCGAACTAACAGATGGAAGCTCTGTTTGCCTCTTGCCTGCCTGCCTGTCTGTCTCTGTTTCTTCATTTTTAAAAAAAGTATGTAGTTCTAATTTCCTAAATGGCAACAATGAATTCCTTGTGTATTTTTGAAATCTCAAGTTTACATTTTCAATCTGTGATTTCAGTAATATTTGAAACATCTTTTAATGGCTGCTTGTGATCCTCCCTGCACTGTACTAACCTCTTTTTATTAATCACTCTTCAAAAATTATTACTTGGGGAAATAAATTTGCGTAAATATCTAAATGATTGCAATATAACTTTCACCCTTCTGGAACCTGGATTTTTATTTATTTATTTTTTGCTGCTATGAAAATTAGTCATCCTCTGTATTTTGCAAAAAGTTCTATCAGGGAGCCGGTACTGTGGCATAGTGGGTAAAGATGCCACCTGCAGTGCCAGTATCCCATATAGGCACTGGTTTGAGTGCTGGCTGCTCCTCTTCTATTCCAGCTCCCTGCTAATGTGCCTGGAAGGCCAAGTGCTTGGGCCTCTGCACCCATGTAGGAGACTCAGAGGAAGCTCCAGGCTCCTGGCTTCTGCCATTGCAGCCAGCCATTTGGAGAGTGAACCAGTGGATAGTAGAACTCTTTCTCTCTGCCTCTACCTTTCAAATAAAGAAATAAAAAAAGAAAAGCTCTACTATCATGCTACAGTCAAGAGAAAATATCTATACTTTATTATAGGTGTCCAGTATTATCTTGAGGAATAGTCTGTAGTATACACAAGTCCACTTTTTTTTTCTTTGAGAAGTAGAGTTACAGGGGGAGGGAGAGCAGAGAGAAAGGTCTCCCATCCGCTGCTTCACTCCCCAAATCGCTGCAACAGCTGGAGCTGGGCTGATCTAAAGCTAGGAAACAGGAGCTTTTTCCAGTTCCCCATGTGGCTACAAGGGCCTAGCCACTTGGGCCACATCCTCCACTGCCTTCCCAGACCATAGCAGAGAGCTAGATCAGAAGAGGAGCAACTGGAACACAGATCAGCACCTATATGGGATGCTGGCACCACAGTGGATGCTAAGCCTACTAAGCCATAGCACTGACTCCACAGAGGCCACTTAAAAAAAGCTTTTATTTATTTATTTGAAAGGAGTGAGAGGTCTTCGACCCATCATTTACTCTCCAAATGACTGTAACAGCCAGGGCTAGACCAGGCCAAAGCCAGGAGCTAGTAACTTCACCTGGGTCACTAATGTGGGTGGCAAGAATTCAAATACCTGAACCAGAGTCAGCCACTTTCCAGGCACATTAGCGGGAAGCTGGATCGGAAGAGGAGTAGCCAGGACTTGAACCAACACTTGAAAGTGGAGTGCTGGTGTCTCAAAACAGCAGTTTAACCTGCCACACCACAATACCAGCCTCACAGAGGCCATTTCTTGACCTCCAGCATAAGCAAATTCATTGAACACATGTGGTTTACTTTATCAGGTATTACAGTCCTCATGAAGTCTCTGCTAATTACTGATTCACAATTGCACTTTGCCACCATAACTAAATACTCAATGGAGTGTTTGATTTATCATTTAATATTTTTTCTTACTTGACTTTCTTAGGTACAATGTTAGCTGTTCTAAAAAATTTGCACTTAGTCGTTGGAATCGTAAGCCTGATAATCAAAGTCTTGGGCATCGTGGCCGTCGTCCAAGTGGCCCTGAAGGGGCAGCAAGAGAACATATCCTTAGGCAGGTCTGTAGAAAACTTGCTTCACTGTACAATACCCTTTTCAGAGACGCAAGGAAAGTGCAATGCTGTATTTTACTTGTACTACATTTTCCAGCTTCCAATTACTTATCCATCTGCAGAAGAAGACTTGGCTTCTCATGAAGATTCTGTGCCATCTGCCATGACGACTCGGCTGCGCAGGCAGAGTGAGCGGGAACGAGAGCGTGAGCTTCGGGATGTGAGAATTAGGAAAATGCCTGAGAACAGTGACTTGCTACCAGTTGCACAAACAGAGCCATCTATATGGACAGTTGATGATGTCTGGGCCTTCATCCATTCTTTGCCTGGTATGTCATTCACAACTTTGGCCTTACTAGTTTTCTCGTGCATTCACACACAGCAATGTTGTTAGATCCATCCACACCTTTTGCACAAAAGGACTAAAGAAGTACTGTGTATATGTATAAATTAAATGGCATTTGCTATTGAAATGTGATCTGTTTCCTCTTGCTTATTCCCTCAGCACAACTGGGTATTTTCTCATACCCCCCCAAGTCGATAAAAACTGACTAATCCTGCTTCTGCTGTGACTCCTCAGCCGGTGAAGATATTAAAGGTGCTCTCTTCTCTTCAGTCTGATTTCTCTCGAGAGGTCAGTAGAGAGATTGGATCAGACACTTCTTCCCTTCCGCTCTTCTGTATTTCTATTCTATTTCCTCCTCATTTTCTAATTTTACCTTTTTTAAAATTAAATAAGAGAGACTGATTTTTTAAACATTTTTGAAAGCTAATCAAACATTTTAAAATATGGTAAAGTTTTGGTTTCTTTTTAAAAAAATCAAGCTGGCTCTTTTAAAGGAAGCTGTATTCTTTGATTCTTTTCAATAAACATCAAGAGCACTTCTGAAATTTTATTTTTTCAAGTAGACAGCTGAAATTCGTGACATTCATTCTAATATGGAGAGCAACTTTCATATTTATGTTTTCCTTCTGTAACTCTCATTTTGATACTCTTTCCATCAACTTAAGTCTATCTTTTTTTTCTTTAATGCAGCAATAATCTTTTATATTCACTTTTTCCAAGGCACTTGTTACTACACAGTTAGACCTTTGCTCATAATGAGACTCACACTGATTATATATATTATACAGTATATTTTTTAGAATCAGCAAGTCCTTATCATTTATCACTTTGATCTTATGAATATGAAAAATTAAATTTTGTTCCCTCTTGATTTATTATGAATCTCATAATTTCTCTTGATACAAGTTTTCCAGGACACATCTTATTTAAATTTGTCTACTAGGCTTATTGAAATTGAGCTAATTAATTAGCTATTATTTCTAATTAATCTTTCTATGAAGGTGACCAAAGTCTTAGATGTGAACTTACTAATATATTGTACAAAAAAATACTTAGAAATGCTGGCTTTAAAAAAAAACTGTCACGCATTTTACCTTATGTACAAAATTCTATGAAGTTTTATTTTATCAATAGCTTGTTTTAGAAATGCTAGATTTTAAAAAAGAACAAGATATGGTCACTTTTAAAGAAAAGTAGAATTGTTTAAAAAGAAGATATTTTCTTTATGCAAAGATTTTTAAGTGTCTACAAAAGAAAACAAATCTGAGGTTGTTCCAGACCATTGGGCTTAGAATATGATGTAAATCTAATGTATTGAAGAATGGTGATTCTTCACTGGTTGTGGTTGTTATACATAATGAAACACAGTTTGTAGACTAGAATAGCCAGCTTGAGAATTAATGTTGGAGTCTGCTAATCATCTAGGACTGGACTTGGGTGCTGTCATCTTCAGGAGTAGTCTCAGTCTTCCAACTAGGGCATATGGTCTGTTTGTGAGCCTGGTTTCTCATTTGTGAGAAATATTTCTTTTTTTCTTAGAAGATCTGATTTATATCCTGAGGAAAGTAATGGCTCACATAATTAACAAATAATAGATACTGCTGATTGCTCCTATCAATTCATTTCTTGTTTTAAAGGTTGATTTTTTTCTCAGCATTATTTGCTACGTGGGTACTCTTGGCTACATTATTAGAATGAAGGCTAACTCCTTCATCTCATTCTTGCTTCATTTGAATTTAAAAAAATATAAAAACAGCTTAGTGTTAAACTGGAGATGGTTGTTTTATTGAGTTCATCTAGACACTTAATTTTGTTGTCTGTTATCACTAAAAGGAGACTACTTTTAGAATTTCAAACTGCTTGGTACTGTTTTAGAGTCTGTTTAATGTAAGCCTGTTTTTCTTTATTGATGGCACTGGGAGTATTTCCAAGCTGCTTTGATAGGTCAAATAACAAAGATTATTTGTATGATCAATTATATCACTTTTCAGAATTTTTTTCTGATTAATGCCTGTAGCATAAAGTAAATGAATCTCATATCAGAAAATGGCTTTATCTTCATTTCTTTCTGCTCCTTTGGCCTTTGTAAATTTCCCTTCTGAGCCTCTTTGAGGTTATTCAGAGCTGTTCTCCCTTCTCCAGTAGTCTACTCCTACATTTTTCTCATAGAATGAACAGCTTGTAAAGTTTGTAATCTCTTTTATTTCTCTTCATTGAAGATAAGCTTCCTTCCCTCTCTAGGCAGGACACCTGTATTTAATCTTAAAAGTGTTCTCTTCTCCTTATGTATCATCTTGTTAACTGTCCTGTGGGTCGTGTTAGAGCTTGTATGCAGTATGCCCACATCCCAGAGCTGTTCCCAGAGTCAACAATTACTGTCTTCTGGTTTTTGTGCATTAAAAAGTTCTCTACAGGAACAAGTCTTATTTTTCAATTAACTGCAAGTTATCTTCAGTTCTTCCTGATCTGGCGAATTGCCTTTTCCAAAGATCAGTTTATTCTGTATTTATTAATCTTTGAAACCATACTAGATGAACTTTCTCTGTAGGCATGTAAAATAGGATTCATTCAAAAATACATGACCACTTACTGTTTCTGTAATACCAATTTGGGACTTAAGTTTTTTAGTATTAAACGGCAAGTGTTATTTTTCATCAACCTTACTGAGGTCAGTTTTTGTGCAGGGTGTTTCTATTTTGGCTCTAGCTGGAGAAGTTACTGGATACTTGGGCAGTTCAGTTGGGACCCATGTGCAAACGTCTACGCCAGTACTGAGAGCTGTACTGCACCAGGCCGGCTGGCTGACTGCATCCCCTGGTGTATGTTTTGTACATGTTCTTGGGACTCCAGCTGTTAGACATGAGGCAGTACTAATCAGCAGCTCAGAGAACTTCAGCTCTGTATACCCGGAGCATTTAAAGTGTTTTTAAAATTTGTTTTCCCCTATTGAGTTTCTGGAAGCATAGTTGCTTCTGCTTTTTTCCTCTTTTAAGGCACTTTATGTTTTTATTTTCATACTAATGTTAACTATACTTTTTTGTGGCTGGCTTAAGAAAATTGTGATCTAAAATTCTGAGGATGATGCATTCCTAGTTTATCATGCTGTTTCCCCCAAACAGTTTTTGTTCTTTATTATTTTGTTAATGCATTAACCATACACCTACAAAGAAGATATCTGAAGAAGAATCTTACAATACAGAGAAATACAAATATACTATATATTGTCCTCATGGAGAATTCCTTGTTTCTATTCCCAAATGTAGCTCTTATGGTCCTCATTACTTCTCATTGCTCCTGTTTTCCAAATCTAAATAAGTTCTACCCTATCTTTCTCTTCTCTTCTTTCCTGTGTTCTTGTAAGTCAGACTGAAGAGAGAAGAACATTAGTTGTTTCCTAAAGAGAAGGATGAAGTCACAACTAGATGCAAGATTAGTCAGTTTTGTCTGCCCAGTTTTGTTGAGAGCTACCTCTGGGAAAAGAAAAGGGGCTTTTCTGTGGTGAGTAATCCCATTTCAACTATATAGTTTCTTTTACATGGTGAATGAGCAAAACCATAAACATTGAGAGGTTATTGAAATACATTTTAGCTTTTAAAAGTCTGAGAAATTACTAAAATAAAAAACTGAAAATCTGAGTGCCTTTATAGGAAACAATAAAGTGGAAACTAACAGAGGACATTGGAAAAGAAATAACCAAGAGAAAAGATGGCATACAGCTGAACACAGGGAAACGTGTATTACTCTGACAGCTATTTTTCTGTAGCTGACTGTATTTTTGTTCATTGTTTATCATTTATTCACTCATCCAGTGCTTTACTTATTCATAAATATTCACATGTATTTAGCACCTTTAGTACTTTGTAACTGGTGCTAGATTCACTAGGAAAATATCATCATATACATAAGAGAATGATACATTTATGGTAGAAAGGCTAATCATTTCTAGCAAAATTTTGGTATGTAAAAGTGAAATATGGCCATTTCCATTTTTCATTACTCTTTTGTGTTTTGCCTTAGGACACTGATTTGAATAAAACAATTAACTTTAAGCTGTTTTTACTTATAGGTTCATTTTTATAATTTTATCAGAAAGCTTCTATATTTTTATATTCTCTCCTCTGTTGGCTCATTACCATCCCGTGTTTCCTCTCCCTTAATAGAGGTATTTATGGAGTAGCTTAGATGTGCCAAATTTGGTAGACAGTAAAAACATTTGAGGTTCAGGTAAATACTCATTACCTGAGAAAATACCTGGCTTAAATGAGAGCTAAATATTGGTTATTGGACGGGAGATTACCTATCAAGCTCCTAATTTCGATATGAATTTGTTTTCTTCTTAAAAGTGGAGATGAGTCTCCTGATGTCGGTATTTGAAGTTGAAATTACAGGTTGGCAGTGTAACAGCATTTCAGCAGCACTGCAGTAGACTGATACTACAACCTTGAAGAGTTTGTTCTGTACTGAGTGAACAATGATGATATTTCAGACATCCTTGGCAATAAAGGTCATAAATTCAAATAACAAATAATGAAAGTAGTCCTCTGTACTTGAGAAACTGTTATGGGATTATTATTTTTTACAACAGAATATTTTATTCCTCTGGGCCAATGTGTGTAGGATATATTAGACAAAGATAAATTCATGAGGTATAACCAACCAGTTTATTTCTCTTAAGGTCTGTTAATACAGACCTTTTTTAAAGTTTTTTTATTTGAAAGGAAAATGCCCATAGCAGCCAAGACTGGGCCATGATGAATCTGGGAACACAGAGCTGAATCCAGAATTCCCATGTGGGTAACAGAGACTCAAGACTTGACCAGCCATCTGCTGCCTTCCATGGTGCACTAGCAGGAAGCTGAGTTAGAAGCAGAGGCAGACCTCCAGACCGGGCACTCTGAGGGGATGCAGGCATCTTGAGCAACATCTTACCCACTGCACCAGATGCCTCCCCAGGCCTTTCATACGTGTGACTTGCTTGGAGGTGGCACTGTAGACCTTTTCAGGAAGGAACTGTTGTATCTGGACTGCTCACTCGGTACATTTTTACCTGGCTCTTACTAATTATTTTTATATTATGATTTTTAGAGGAAGAATTTCAAGTAAATTACTTTACCTGGATTTCAAATCAATTCTTATTTTCAGAATGCCAACACATACTGTCTTCCAGGGTGAACCTAAGACTACCATAAATGAATTTAATTTGTTTCTCAGTCTGTATTTCAGATTCTCAGATCCAGTGAGAACATAACTGTGACTGTTAGGAATAATGTTAATTATTGTGTATTCAATTCTGACTTCTTCCTTTGATCAAATTTCAGGCTGCCAGGATATTGCAGATGAGTTCAGAGCACAGGAGATTGATGGACAGGCCCTTCTCTTGCTAAAAGAAGACCATCTCATGAGTGCAATGAATATCAAGCTAGGCCCAGCCCTAAAGATCTGTGCACGCATCAACTCTCTGAAGGAATCCTAACAGGAACCTGAGGTTTTGATATAACAGCCGTATTACTCTTCTCAAACAGACTTGTAAGGTAAAGGCTTAACTCGGCCTGGAATATTATACTTTTCGTGGTGGATAGCCAAGCACATTGGGATTTCTGCATCAAATGCTGACATTTCTACAGATAGAATAATTCATCATACCTTTTCATTATTAGCCAACATTGGTAAAGTTAATTTTGCAGATTACATGCAACATTAAAAGACTTGGTAGAGAAGGCCATGATATTTTTCAAAGAAATGTGTTATACCAGATAATTTTTTAAAAGTAATGCTTATCATTAATATAAAGAATCCTTTTAAAACTAACTTAATAATTTACATTTCTCCTCTTCGTATTCGGTTTTCTTATACATTTTTCTACCCTAGTAGTTTTCTAAAAGTTGTCATTAGAGATATGTTGTGGAATGACTTACAAGTCCAATGACAGAATCATGCAGTGAAACATCAGTGTGCATTTTAAAAAACATGTCTTTTAGACAAATGCTATTAAAAAAGAATTGCGTTCTAGCATGAATAACACTGATTTAGAGGTCAGAAGAATTGGTTTCTGTTCTAAACTTGAGTTTCAGTTTCTGTGCATTGAGAGCAGATGTTCTCCTAGGAGGTCAGTTTTTCCTCCCCAGAGGACAATTAACAATACTGAGAGACATCTTTGGTTGTCACAGCTCAGAGTTAATATTGGGGAGCGTTTCTGCTGGTGTCTCCTGAGTGGAGGCCAGAGAGGCTGAGTATGTTACAGTGCACAGGATAGCCTTCTGCCACAGAGGGTATCTGGTCCAAAATGTCAGTAGCGTCCAGATTGAGAAAACTAGATGTAAAATGATGTTGCTCTTTTCCACCCAGAGGGACATTCTAAAAAGGCAACAAGGAATATATATACAATGGGACTGTTATTTAGGCAGTGTTAATATTCTGATGAAGTACTTTATCCAGTTTTATGCATACTAGAAAATGGAAAAGAAATCCCTAAAGCTGACTTGTAAAATAAAGACTAGCATACAAATGATTTGACTCTGAGAAAGGAATACTTTATATTATCTTTCTTATCTCTCTGCTCCTCTACACTGATGAAGGCATAATCTAATTATGCTATGAAGCAGCGCACTCTTTCTGTCGAGGAAATGGTTGGTAGCAGATAGATTGCTCTGTGGAATTTTTCTGATGAATGTGCTGGGTCTAGCTAGAACGCACATTTCTTTTTCCTTTACTAAACTGTTGCATGCTTCCTGCAAAGCACTTACCGAGTGATTTCTGCTGGATGATCGGATCTGATTTTATATGTACATGCTTTAGGGAAAAAAATTAAACAAAACCTTCCCTTGAACAGTTCTATGGAATTATGAAACTAAGCCAGAATTGTTTGTAGGAACCCTAAGAACATTGTAGTCCTAGATATGAGAAACTTTTGAGATTATGAAGGTTTTGTTTTCATCTTTTCCTGTTTCTTCTATGTACCATGTGCTTGAGATAGTTTGCTGATTGCAGGAACATACAGTGGTATTTGGCGGAAGTTCAGTAAGTGGGTAAAGAAGAGTCCGAGAGTTTCATTTTCACTGCTCTTTTCACAAAAATTGTGTTGAGCTAGTAGAAGACTAAGATGTCACTAAAGACATCACAGATATTTATCTTTTGGCTTTGTGTACATTAGAGAATGTTGATTATTTTTATACAAAAATACAGCGGGTAATTTTTTTAATCTCTAGATGCCTCTCGTTTGAATGTATGCTTTGTGGGATTCTTTGTGTAGTAATGTTTAAAAAGAGATGTTTACTGATAGTTATGTGTAGGATTAGAAGGTTTAATATAATGTAAGGCTCATATTCCAGACCTACAGTAGGTTGTAGTCTATGTTACATATTTCTTTATATCACATTTTAATTACTGGACTGAACTTTCAAGGAATGGTCAGTACTCAGTAGTCAATTTTCATTTATTAACAGCTAATCATGATTGACAAAGTCATCACATGCTCGACTTTTCCCCTCATCTTGCAATTTCAAAACACAAAAGCAGGACAGGCATTAGTAAGAGAGGCCCCTGCATGAAGGAGGGAGGTGCAAAGGAGTCTCCCCTGGAACAACAGCTTTGTCACAGATAATCCACAGTTATTACAGCACTGTTGAGGATAGGCACCCCTGGCGGTAATAGTTACCCCTGAAACCATTTTATTTATAGCCTTTAAGGTACTAACTTCCAAGTGTGTTGTAGGTTCTCTTTTTATTTACTTCCTCTGGGAAGTTATTCTGCACTTATGAAATGCCTCTGTGCCTAGCACAGACCAGAAGGGGCTTATAAGAAGAGTTGCTATTGGAGAATGCCTTATAATCTGAAATCTTACAAGTGGTCACAATCTCCTGTTGTCCCCACTCAAAACATAGCCAGAATACATACTTGCTGTTTTGAGTAGTTTTATTTATAAATGGCTCATTTGCTGTCAACTTTTTGTTCTTTTCCTGATGCAGCCATTTTGTAGATGATGTAATCGTCTTCATTTCAGAGCTTCAGCTGTGTGATGGGTATGCAGCTGACACTGCACGTCCTCCCCTGTACTGAGTTTTCAGCACTGTTTCAGGATGGTATAGGTAGGGGGGGCACTGTTCCTTTCCTTTCCTTTCATGTTGCTAACTGGTTTAGATTCTGATTGGTTAAAGGATGGCAAGCAGAAAAGGAACATGGCAGGTTGTTTTGCTACTTAAGTTTGCATTTTCTAGTTTCTTTACATCTTTTCCTGTTGAGGGGGAAAAACTGTGTTTGAAATTTTATGTGCTTTAAGCTTGTGTTCCTAGGAAAGTAAACAGAGAACTTGTAAAAATTTTTATATAACATTAATATTCATCAAGCCTTGTACAGGCATGTGTAAACACAGCTATGCAGCTTTGATGTAATCAGTATAGTATGAGACAGTGCTATTCCCCAACCTGTCACCTTTACAGTGGCACAGAACTGTTTCTATGCTGATACCTTTAGGTTTGCTATGGAATTTTCTAAATAGGACATTTTTTCCATCATAGTTGAAGGGCTGGCACCTAGGAGTAGAGAAAGTGGAATGGAAGGAAAGAAATGCTAGTGCCAAAGCTTGAGAAGGGGAAAGAGGCAGACAGGGAGGCCTGCCATCTTTATTAGTTGTCATGCACTTCAACACTGAACAAATTTCTGTGCTTTTGAAGTGAATATTCATGCCTTACCTAGTTTAAAGTAGCATTTATTGTTTTCATAGGTATCCCACTGTTAATTTGTGTTTCCTTATCTGGTGAAGCATTTAAAACTGTGAAACAATATGGTAGCCATGCCTCTGAATAATTTTTGTGATAGTTAATCTTCATATAGCACATGTAAAATCGTAGTCAAACACCCATTCACAGATACAAATCTTTGATTGTAATCTGTCATTTTGTCCCACTTCACTGGCTTGTTCAATTAAATATTTTGAAGCCCATTAGTTACAATTTTTATGGTTTTGTTATCACTGTGGCACAAGAATGACAGGGAGGCCGTGTAGGTTTAAGTGTTGGGCCATGTTTACAAGTGCACAGTTTTAGAAAGTGTAAACTGAATGAAGCTGACCTCACAGCCATATCCAGTAGATGAAATCCTCAGCTAGACATTTTTCACTGGTAGAGGCTATTTATTATAGTTTGTGGTTTGAAAACTCAAACGTGCTGCCTCTTCCATTGAGTATTAGCTAATGGTAGAAAAGGCCTCACCTCACTACCCCTAATACCTCCTCAGCTCCAACCAAACTGCATGAAAACTTTATTACAGACCTTTGCCTCAAAGTCCTTAGAGACTTTTGTAAAGGGGCCAATTTTAGGAGGGGAGCAGCTGGGGCAGGACTTTATGAAACCCTGGGCAGTGGAAACTGTCCCATCTATGCAGAATGTGTGCCCAGTTGGTTTCTTGTGCACAATACACGTATGAAACTAGAGGAGCCATGGGGAAGGTTTTCTGGGAAGAAGGTTGGGGAAGTGGAGGAGGAGATAAATAGAAGAGAAAAAGCATTCCAGACCTTAGAGGATAGCACAATTAAGTGAAGCTGTTTAGTATAGATTATGGCTTTCATCAATAGTTTGACATAATAAATCACTGCTGGATCCCAGTCAACGCTGTAGTTTTTATATGTCAAGATTTACCTATAATCAGATGCACTCTCTATCTTGCAAGCATAGATACTGATAAGTTCTAGTGATACAAAAGTTAATGATAGTTGATTTCTGAAAAAGGTGACAGCTGTTACAGTTGAAGAATAGTTGTCAAAAACTTAAAGGCTGATTCTTATGAGTTGTCAGAATTACAAAGGCAGGTTTCCATTTTCAGATACCACAGCTGAACCAGTCTTGTAGATTATTACAAAGAAAGGCATTTTGAGATAATATCTTATTTGTTCAATTGTGTCTCAGTCTAAGAATTGGGTGACTAAGAGCTATAGGTTTCTCTTTACTAGTCTGGATTTCCGTGAAAACAAGCCTACCTCTATTCTTTTGTGCACAGCAGTGGGGATCATGAAATGAACTATTTAACCCACATTCATTAATACTGGCATTTTGTAATCTACTTAGAGCATTTGATTTTATTTCAAAGGTTGTGATTCAGTACAGATAAGCACAAGCATAGTGTTAGGAAAAGTAAATATGCAATCTTCCTGAAACTTCATTTTGACCCATTTAAGCTATATACATCTTTAAAAAATTCTTTGGGGTGATACTCCTCTTTTGTTAGAAGTTCATAAAATTTATCACCATATAGTTTCCTTCATAGCAGCAGAACAAGCCATTTCTTTAGTCAAAAAATTTAAAATTATATTATTCCTTGAAAGGTTTCTAAATTTTTTAAATTCCTGAGTTTTGCATATTATTTTTAGAGCTTAATCTACTGTAAAACTATACTACGAGAAAGCTTTATTTGAGAGTTATAGTAAGGCTTGAATGCACATATTATTATCACCATCATATTCTAGAGAAAACATCTGGCTTTTTCTGAACTTACTTTAGCAAACGTACATTGAGAGGGAGTCCACGCCCTCCTTTTTCTACCCGAAACCCAGCTTCTCTGCAGACTTCCCTCTCTGAGAAGGTGCGCACCCCTCACCAGTGTCATGTTTATGGTTTCTTTTGGGAAAGGTTTTCCACAAATGTCTTCTTTCTTTTTTAAAAAAAATGGCGTGTAGATATTGAATTTTATTAAAAGATGACAATTTTAGAGATATTAGAGAAGAGGTAAGAATGAGCATTTGGCTAATACTCTAAAAATTCTTTTTTGCTGCCTTTCAAAAATGTAACTATTGCTTTGTGATACTGAGTAGTATTCAGTATGAATCTAGAAGACAAAGTGTGCTGCTGAAAAGTAGTAATGAATGAATTTTACTTTGGGAGAACCAGTATAATTTTGAAGCACTGTTATGCTACTGGCATAATTTTAATTAGAGAATAATATAGTAAGTCCTTTTAGACTGCCTATTCAAATTAACTTCATAATCATTCTTTAACTTTTAAAAATTTTAGCTAAATATCATAAGGGTTAATAGTAGCCATTATTTATTGGCTTTAAAGCTATAGTTTATGGAATAGTACCAGTGTTAATTCCATGTTTCATGGAGCTTAAATTGATGGCATGAAGAAGTTGGTGTTTATAAGAGAGTGGTGGAGCCTGAAATAAACATCAACCTATTTTAGAAAGAAGAAGTTTTTAGTCTTGCTTCAAACCAGATGTGTCCAGTGTTTAAAATATTTGTTTGGAATGCTTGTCTTAAAAGTATTTTTTCTTGAAGTATTAAATAATGAGTAAATAACCTAGTTCAGTAGTAAGTGACAGGTTAATATACCTATTGAATTAACATGATGAGTAAAAATAAAACACATTGGTCTAAAGATTGGGGTTTTACTTTGTTGGTTAAATAGTAATGTATGACACCTTGGGCAATGATTTGGCTTTTAACCGCCTCTAAATATACAGTATGGTGCCTCCAGTACTCACAGTGTTGATTTTGGCTTAAGGTACCCCCCCCCAGCTCTAAAACTATAATGCCAGACCATATAATGGGACATTTTTAAAGTTGTTCCTACTTGGTTTTCTTTCCCTTTTTAATGCTTCATTTTATACTTAAGAGCTTTTGCTAAAAGATATTTATGAAGCAGATATTTCCTGGGCCATCTACAGTCTTTGTTCTCCTAAAGATTAAGGCAGAAAATTCAGACTAGCAAATGAGGTTTTTCTAAATGCTACATATTGGCTAACCACTGACCATGCGAACACATAAGAATATTGTCATTGATGCACCTAGGCATTCATTTATAAAGCAAACAATTTGAATCCTTACATGTACAATGTGGGTAGTGTACATGACTTAAAGAACTGGTAATAAGTAAAATCTTCCCAAACAAAATTCATTGTGGCTTAAGTAAACATGGACATAATTATTACCTAATATACTGACTGTGAACTTGGAATGGGAGGAATTTTTTTATGCATTGGCTAGATGACAGCTAAGTGGTCTGAATTAGTCATACCACAATTTCTATAACATGGTTCACACACTAGACATCAAATGACCATTATGTTTTATTAGGTTACAAAATTAAAGTTGCCTAACTTTAAGGACTTAACATTTTGATACTCTTGTAGTAACCCATATTCCACAGCAGTATTTGGACACTTGATTCTGTTCTAGAGTTATTGTTGTATGCGACGTATAGTAGAACGAAAGAAGCTGGTGTTGATTTACTGTACATTTTTATTTACAAAACTTTTAAACCCAATATTGAAAATGCAGCAACTTTTCAAAACCGAAATATCTCAAAGGTGATCTCTGGGACAGGTTTGGGTTTTGTTTGTTCTCAAAGTAAGAAAGATCACACAAAATAAATTGTATTATAAAATTATTAGAGATGCCCAGCTTTTTATATGTGTAAGCAGCAGTATTTTTAGAAAGTATATTTACTGCATAGGAAAAGGGTATCCTGTAAAATGTGGAGCTGGTAAAATGCAAAACGGTCCCATGATGAAATGCCAAGTATTTGGGAAGAAAACATTAAATGGGAGAATGAATCATTAATTGGGTAAAATTTCCGTCTTGTGCTGGAATTCTGTGACCCACACTGTAATTCCTGTTGTAACAGCTTTAACTATTAATAATCAGTTGGTAATAACATTTTTCATAAAGACAAAAAATGAGAATATATTTTAAAACCTTTTGTGCATCAAAGTGACAGCTTTTAAAGGAGGAAACTATCCAAATAAGTGTTGGATTAGAATTTACATTAGAATCTTTCAAACTGACTGAAAACAGAAACACTAACGTGTAAGTAGCCAGTCTGGATTTTAAAAAACTGTCCCATGGTTAAAAATTACCTTTATAGTGTTTTAATTTTTTTAAAGTGTACCTAAATTTTCAAATATTTTTGCTGTTAAAATCTTTTGCATAAATGCTTTTTTATATGTAATTTTAAGTTTTCAAAAGTCAACTGAATATGTGTGAAGATAGTATAACTTTTCTCTGTATTACTTCCAAGTTGGGTAACTACATTCCCAATCACCTCACTTAAAGGCTTATTATTCTTTTTGTTTTTTCCCATATGGAGGGAAAAAAAGTCAAAGTAAGTTCCAAAAAAACTACCCCCAGAGTAAGGCTTATGCCTGTAGTGAAGGTTGGAAGCTGTAGATAGCAGTGCACAGGAATGGATACCAACACTGGTGGCAGGCATTTCAAGTCTCCACTAAATTCCTACTTTTTGTCGTCTTTTAATGAAAGGTAAATGGTTGTGATAAACTTTGTTGTTGTTTTAATTTTTGATGCTTCAAGTGCATGGTTAACTGATTTGTAAAAGCTTCTTCCTTTTGGTTCCTCCCGTTATTCTAAAGTAGAATTTTTATATTATTAAAATTTCAAAAGATAATCTACCCAGGATGAACAAACCATCACCAAGGGGAAAAACTTTTTTTTTAATCTTTACAGAAAACAAATGTTAAGATTATATAATAGATGTATTCTTTACATTGGCTGTTGTATTAGAGTTCTCACAAAAAATGAAATAGTTTTAGTACTCTTAGCATTAGAGTTTCTTGATTGGTGTCTATAGCTAGTTTAAAAATGTATATCCTGAAAATGAAGTTAATTTTGCATCAGAGCACACCATGATCTATGTAAAAAGTGTCCATTTGGTGTATTTTTTTAAAAGAGAAAGCACTTTCATATTACGAGTAGCATGTGTATGAATTTTAGATTTTCCTATTTGTTGTGTCTTTATTCAGTGAAGTAAACTTGAGCATTCAAATGTTTGTTGATGGCAACATTAACTATTAAATTAAAGCACCTTATACTCTGCTGCTTAAACTTGCTTGTAATTGCACCTTTGTTCCCTGCACATTTTCACATAGAATATTGTTGTAACATTGCTCCATGTGGGTCTGGATGGAAGATTCATGGGCCTCCAGGATCATTTATTTATATTGTTTATATTCAATAATATATTGTAGACCAGTTGTAAGTTCATTTCTTTACAAATAAAAGCCTCTTCCATTTGGCTGTCTATTGAATAATTTCTTTTTTTTTTTTTTTTTTTTTGTTAATGAGACGTAAGAAATCTTCTAAGTAAAGTAAAAAACTTAGGGACTTGGAATAGTTAAAAATGCTTCTAATTTAAAATCTGCAAAAAATATTGCTAATAAAATTCAATATATTTTTAAAAATTCAGTCCCATTTTATGGTCAATTATTAGGGCATAACCTTCAGAAGAAAAACCAAGTGAAGGGGGCCAGGTTTAGACTTTCTGAACTGTTTAAATATTCTGTTGTTCTCTTGACTATAGGATTATTTCTACTGAATGTTGGCTACAACTGGCTTTCTATGCATCTGGTTTTTATATAGCAATGTGATTTTGTTGTTGTTCTAAATGTGCCATCCATGTTCTTTATTCAGTGTCTTTTGTTAACAGATCCTGCCCACTGGATGGACATATGAATCAAGTTAGGACAAACAATCATTCCCTGAGATTTTATATTTGAAGCTAGAGGATGCTTTAAGCTGGTGCAATGGTTTGAGTGTTTTTCTGCCAAGGGTTCATGTATTAGGAACTTTGGCCTTGCCATGGGCATATTGAGACGTGGGTGTAGCAAGAGGTTGCAAGACTGGCCCTCCCTGGGCTCTGGCTTCTTGTCTCATCATGTGATCTCTTCCCTCTTGCCCAAGCTCACATGTTCTGATGCCATCTGCCATGACGTGATGTAGCCAGAGGGGCGCAGGGCCTTCGCAAGAGGCAGCACTGTGCTAACTTTCAGCCTCAAAAAGTGTGGGCTAAATGAACTTCTTTTCTATGTAAGTTAACCCAGCCCCAGGTAAGTTAACCCAGCCCCAGGTATTTATTTCATCACAGTAATGAAAAACTAACACAGCTGGGATAATAGTTCTGAGCTTTGGCAGCCAGAACGTCCATCAAACAAAACAAACTGATAGCCCAGAGAGGTTCTTCTAATAGCTTACCCTGTCCTTTTTCCAGTATTCAGCTTTTCAGGTTGGAATTACAGATGAGTATCCCTTATCCCTGAAATGCCTGAGACCAAAATGATCTCGTATTTTATAGTTTGTCAGATTTTCGAATATTTACATAGAATTTACTGGTTGAACATCCCTAATCCAAAAATATGTAATCTACTCAGTTTCAGGTTTTGGAGCATTTCAGAGTCACACATTGGGATGCTCCACCTGTACTTGGAACTCAAAGGACTCCTAATTATCTCCCAGCATTTCCCAACTTGTCCTTCAATGGCTAATGCTTACTGAAAAGACCTGTGAGCTCAAGTAAATGGATTTCTTCACTGTGGGCCTTCAAAGCCTTAGAATGTTCATGGGCATTGTGCATTTTTGAATGAAACAGCTTTATTTCCATTTGACTGAAACAGTCTGCTCTTTTGCAAAACAACAAATGACTGGTGAAAGGCAGGGTGGTGTACTGTAAGGAGCATGCAATCTAGAAGCCACACTTCTGGGTGTTGGTCCAGAAGGTTGATCTTGAGTATCTTAATTTCAATGTTTTAATATATTCATTTGTCATAAGGAGGGAGAATAACAGTACCCATTAGAGTTGTTGTGAGGATCAAATCAGTTGCTGCACGTAAAATACTTAAAATAGTGCCTTCCTAAGTCTTTGCTGCTTCATAGCACTGCTTATAGTGCATTTTCCAAAAAACCGGATGCTCCCTGTAGATTGTGAGCTTACTTTAGTGGGCCACAACCAGCACTTAAAAAAATGACAGCGTAAAAATGCACCTGCGTCTGCAGCCACATACTGGCCTTCCAAGTTCAGAGGTAAGACCTGAATGGGAAATTCTCACAGCGACTCTACCTCGAGTTGTGGTCTATTCTCGTCTACTCGCCTGAGGCTTTTCTACTCTCATAAAACTCATAGTACTAGACACTAACCATAATTCCTACTTAAGGCTTTTAGTCTCTACGGACACTGTGTCTGGGCAACAGTGGGTATGAGTGACTACTCAACCTGTTTCCCTTCTACAGGCTAAGCCATGGGCTCTAGTGGGCGCTTGGGTGATGACGCCACCTTCTGCTCCCATATCCTCTCACTGGTCAGACTGCTGGGATGCAGGGACACTTAAAATCCACAGATCTGACTCTACAGGTCGCAATGGGAACTTTTCTCTAACTGCATTCTGTCCGATTCTCCTCTTGGTAACCTTCTAAGTCCCTCTCAAATTGGCTCTAGCCCTCAAACACCGATGCCTTATCTTTCTCTGTAGTCAAGCATGGCCCATGTATGACCTTACCAGTCAATCAAAATGGGCCCCTCCTTGGTGGCGCGTTTGGCCCTGAGGGATCAGCCCAAAGTCAGAGTGGTTTGACCCTGATATCATTCAAGATCTTTATCACTTCTGTGAGCGTTCAGGAAAATGGAAGGAGATTCCACATGCTCAAGCTTTTCTATCTTTGATCTAAACCTTCTAAAAAGACCTGTTCCTGAACACATGGCACTCCCTCTCACTCCCCTCTCTCCTCTCTTTTCCTTCTTCACCCCTTCCCTCTGGTCTGCTGGGTTTTCCCCCAATAAAATCTTTCCCTTAAAAAAAAAAAAATGCATCTGTGCTTAACATGTAAGGGTAAGTATTGCTATGGCATACATATTTCTGTACGTGTATAAGTAAATAATGTGGGTCATGTAAAACCATGTGCCTTAATGTGTCAAAAAATATCAGTAAAAGGCACTAATTCTGGATATGCTGTTAGATTCATGCAACATATATTAGCATTTACAAATGAAATCAAAGTTTACTTCATAAAGTGACTTGAGATTATTTTGCTATTTTATTTCAGTGGTTCTTAATGGGGGCAGTTGTGCCTGCCCACCCACCATGAGAGGTTGGGCAGTGTGTGCAAACAGTTTATTGTCACTGCTGGCACCTGGGGGCACAGGGCAGGGATTCTGCCAAGTATTGCTACAAAGCCCAAGGCAGATCCTGCAAGAAAGAATTACCCAGCCTCAAATGTTAATAATGCTGAGTCTGAGAAACGCTACTGTACTTTTACAGTGTGGTATTTGCTGATGTGATTATGATTTGAGATGCCAGTTCATGATACAGAGTTGTAACTAAAAATGAATCAGGTAACACTCATTGAAAGAGACAGGGTTGCTACTCGCAGTTCTGTGTGAACTCTTCCCTACGTTAAGGTTTACACCAAAATAATCTTGATTTTCTTGGCTCTGAATTTGATAAAAGGTTTATTTAACTTTACTAAATTTGCAGTGAAATTTTAGAATTACACAAAATTTTGCACTTAATAGTTTTTTGGGTGACAAACATCAGTGTGGCCAAATGTTAACTCATTTCATTTTTGAGTTAATAAATTAGTATTTTTAATATACAACATTTGTGAACAAGTCTAGAAACTTCCTGGAGTTGTATTTTTGAAAGAAAACACTTTTTCAGGCTATATCTTTTGCAGTACTGATAGTTATTAAAAAGTATCGCAGGAGAAAAGAGCAGTTCATATCATTCTTTCCCTTAAGTTTCAACTAATTTTAACATGGCAACATATTAACATGTGATTATTGATATAGGCTTTTCAATTTGCTCAAAATTATGGACTATAAGTGGAATAAAGCAGCATTTCCAGTTGACAAATGGATCCACGGGTAATACAACATCTCTTAAATTAAGCTTGTGACAATTAAACCAGTAAACTGTAGCAATGAGGAAGCTATTGACCAAGTACAACCAGGGAATGTTCAAATCCATATATGCTGGTATCTGTACTTTCATTAAAAGAATGATTACTTGAAGTAGGACAAATGGTAGCCAGGTGCCAAGAAAACAGACAATGAGTTTGGACAATAGTACTTTTTTAGAGTTCACATTATAACTAGAGTGGGATGAAAAAGGAAAATACAGGATAGTCTCATTCATATAGGAAGTTATTCTAATAGCCTGTACCAACGTCATAACCTCTGACCAAGAGCTTATAAAAGCTGCAAGTAAAACCAGCACCATGGCAAAGGCCAGCCAGTAACTCTGACTGCTGATGTAGAAAGGACACTGAAAAGAAAAACCATTCTGTGTCTTCAGGCTTTGGTCAATGGATGGATCTCCCAAAACATAAGCTAGGACTGAACTCCAAGTTATAATTACTATAAAGAAATAAAGTAATTTTTGACATTTAAATGACAGCGTGGTGGTTTTAGAGAAATGTAGGCAATAGTCTATACAGGCTATCAGGAAAACTGGATAATGCAAAAAGCCATAAGTAAAGGAAATAATTTGAGTAAACAGGCAGATGTGGTATTTAGTAAACCGAATGCCCAAAAGTACAAAATCCCTGTAATAGGATATAATGGAAATATTCACCAAAAGTAAAAGATCAACAACTGCTAGAGAAATACAAAAACATCCCATAAAGTTTTCATGGGTGTTTTTTCTTCTCATTGCTAGCGTGACGATGTTTAGAAGTATTTTCACGAGTATGATCAAGAACAGCAGACAGTTAGCATCTAGGGGCTGGTTTGTCTGATGTAACTCATACTGAACAGCACAGTTCTCTGAAGAAAGAGCGGTCATTTTTAGTTAAATTTCAAGAAGACCTGCTGAAATACAGGTCACAACACTGCTTCGCTTTATTTTCCATCCCTGCAAAAAAGAAGGGGGGGGGGAGAAAATATTGATGTTATCTTGATGCTATCTATCTCTACCTTAAAACTGTACAAAAGCACCCTTATTTCTAAAATGTAGCTTAATGCAATCATTTCTCCCCAAACAGTTGATGGAATAAATAGTAATTCTATTTCCAAGAAGACTTACAGAATAAAACACGTTCAAGAGGAATTAATGTGTAAACTTTGGTCGTTTTGAGGCCTAAATGGTCAAAACTCCCAGATATTTAAACCAAAATGTTATGTATCAATTGCTAACTTCTAAGTATAGGCTTAATAACTTAGAGATAAGAGAAGTACTTTTATCTATTAGAGCCAAAACACATACCTAACATACCAGCTTGATAGGAATATACAAAATAATTGCTGATAACTCTTGCCCCAGTCCCATTCTGACTCCACATTCCCCAAACACCCCTTTGTAAAGGCTACGCTTAGGGGGCCCTGTAGAACCTCCAAGTTAAAATCTTTGCGCTTCAGACAAAGATAATTAAGCTGAAAATAGCAGAAAGGTAGAGAGAGAAAGAAGGATTTACCTTAGGGATGTGACTTTTTAGGTGATAAAGCCTGGAAGAACAAGAGTATAAGGAAGAGACTGAGAACATTCACAAATGGGAGGTAAATGCAAAATAACAGGAGTTGAGGCTTGAATGATGACCCCATTTGAAATCAGGGAAGAATGGCAGAAGAATCAAATTCATCCTTAAAAAAAAAAGTCCAAAAGGTATTGCTGTTCAAAGCCCAAACAGTAACAAACGCATCTATATATGTCAGCAACTGGAGAGGGGTTAAAAATACATACATCATTGTGCACTGTTGCGTGCACCCATTACAACTATTTCTCAGGATAGGAGGAAATCTTCATTTATACTCCATGTTTTCTATACTTAAAAAACGTGGTAAATTTCCACAATTTGTGAAATACAAGTTTCAAAATTATGCAGTAATATGTCAGATAAAGATACACACATCTATGTGGTAGTATTATGTTTGTAGATCTTTTTGTAGTTTCAACAGAGTTTGGAAATACAAAGTGAAGAAGCTGAATTTGCCTAAAAGCAGATCGCTGATGGCTACACAGTTCCCAAGGGAGTAGTGAGGTCATTGAGGATAAAGAATTCAGTGTTGACAGAGTGAACCCTTTCTCTCATGGTCATATAGCTACTGTGTCACAAGCTTGTTATTAAGGTACACAAATAATGTATGTCTCAATGCATGCTCGCTCACTCACTCTCACATACACATACACATATAAATTCCTAAGCAAACTTCAATCAGGTTTATTTTGGTGGAAAAAAAATTTGAAATCCATGCACAGCTTTTTTCCCCACAAACTGAAGACACCTTGTATAGGTATAAAGTGACTGGTCAAAGTACTTGCCTATATGCAAACATCCTACAGCTTAACTTGACCCCATCTGAAAAAGTTCCATTCCAAGTCTGAGATACAAGGGAACAGAAACCTAAGCTGCCAACTTGACAATGCCACTTCTTGAAAGTGGTGTTTTTCTTGGATAAGGAAGCTTAGATAGAATAGGGCCATTTGAGATTTTCCTCCTGCCCCCTTAAAAAATCAAAGACCCTTTATTGATTTAAAATAGGGGTGAGGTAGGGAAATGTCGTAGGTTCATATTCATAAAGACCCACTTTTTTTTTTTTGACAGGCAGAGTTAGAAAGGTCTTCCTTCCGTTGGTTCACTCCCCAAATGGCTGCTACAGCCGGCGCACTGTGTTGATCCAAAGAAGCCAGGAGCCAGGTGCTTCCTCCTGGTCTCCCATGCGGGTGCAGGGCCCAAGGATCCAGGCCATCCTGCACTGCACTCCTGGACCACAGCAGAGCTGGACTGGAAGAGGAGCAACTGGGACAGAATCCAATGCCCCAACTGGACTAGAACCCCGGGGTGCAGGCGCCGCAGGTGGAGGATTAGCCTAGTGAGCCGCAGCACAGGCCTAAAGACACACTTTTAAAAAGCTATCTTCAAGATTAAAAAAAATGGTCTGTATCAAATGATCTTAAAATTTGGATTCTACTCAAAATCCGAGTCAGGAAAGGTAAGTAGGCCCCATACAAGTGGTGGTTTCACTCCACTTCACTGACTCTCACAGGGGAAGGCCAGAACAACAGGGCAGCCCCTCCAGGAGGACTCTTCATGTCACCAGAGCGAGAGAAAGCCGCAGAGGAGCAGCAGCAGCTACAGCCACCGCGGCAACCAGAAGCTCTTAGAAGATGAGGAAAAGGAGACAAGTCTGAAATGGAAAATGTGAGGGAATCACAGATGGAAGAAAAGAAAATAAGACCAAGGGGAGATATGCATGAAGAACAAATTCAAAGGAAACAAAACAGCCAATATGAATAGCACGATCATGGAAACCAGTCAGTGCTTTCCCAGAGGAGGCAAGTTTTATACTCTGACCCACTTCCCCAGTAGATCGCTAAAACTACTCAAAATGGCAATATTTTGTTCCTTAAACTGGTTCCCAGGACAAGACAAATCCTTTGGTAAGCTACCTGTCCCAGATTTTCCCTTCAAAAGGAATTCATTGGTTTTAAGACTTGGTACTTTTCCTGCATGATGTTTTGAACTACTTAGGAAACAACTCATGAGCCCCATGTCTAACCTAAAAAGTTACTGCTCAAGGCATCTTGTCTCTTCCCTGGCCATGCTTGGTGGTCTGGCTCGGTCTGAAAGCATTCTGTACTCTGCTATTTAGAATGCAAATCAATTCCAACACACCATACTTACTCTGTCTCAACTGATGATCTTCCTATTGCGTTTTCGTTTTACTGCCATCGATTATGTTACTTTGGCTCCTTGCATTTCATTTTTCCATACCAAAATGCCATGTGAGGAAGTTCTGTATGAAAAAAAAAAATCCATCATTAATAGCCATCACTGGAGTCTGGTGTGACGGCTGTGTAGAAAAACTCTGTATAAGACTGCAACTAACTGCTTATATAGAATTCTTAGTTTCTTTTCAGCCAAAGGAAGAAAAGGGTACTTAGACTGAACTTCACTGGTGTGGGCATTGTGCAGCAGGGTAGGTCCCTGTGTCAAATGCCTACATCCTGTATCGGAGTGCTTCCCCTCTGGCTTCCTACTAATGCATTATGGGAAGCAGCAGATGATGGCTTAAGTACATATGTTCCTGCCACCCACCCAGGAGACACAAATGGAGTTCTAGGCCTTTTTTTTTTTTTTTTAATGTTTATTTGTACCTGCTTCAAAGCCTACCAAAGACTGCAAGACGTTAGTGCACACTACAGCAGGATATGAAGAAACCTGCAGGCAGTTCTGAGCCTCTGATTTCAGGACAATTTTTACATGTGAACATACATGGAAAATTACTGTGTTTTCTCAAAAAATTGAGAACAAGGTGGAACAAGATGGTGGCTAAGACATGCCAGTGGCCAGCTGCCCCATTTGTGTGTGTCAAAAGAACAAGAGAAGCCAGGTGCGAGACCCAGTACATGGTTTACAACGATAGTAAAACATCTGAAGAAGGCAGGAAGAAAAGACTGGTGCGGGTTACCCCTCCCCCATTTCCAGATACCACAGCGTGGAGAGACAAGCCTCTCAGGAGCAGAAAGGAATTAAGTCGAGTAATTGTCAGTTGCAACCCACTACATGACCCACCATAATAAAAACTAGTGCTTGCCAGAGCCCCACAGCTCCTGTCCCCAGGCCTGTACCTGTAAATTGTCTTCTGACCCTCCTTAGCCAAGTGGCCAAGGGACTGGTCTACCACCCCTTCCCTACCTTCCAGCAGACCACAGAGCAAGACTCGAGGCAATGGGTAGGAGGGTGGGAAAGAGAATTTGAGATTTTGCCCTGGAGCCAAGGCCAGCACCTGATAAAGTGCAAAGGCTTCTGCCTGCAGGCCACTGCTCACAGATGGGAGCCTCTGGAGTTGCTCCAGCAATAGGCAGAGATTTGTGCCCTGATGGGACAGGCTCCTTTTTGGCAGGCAACCCCACCAGCCTCACATGGGCTTTGTGTGCACTGCTGACTGTATAGGGCCTGAGTGCGACCCAGCTTAGTGTCAGTCTGGGTGGCCAAGGAGTTGCCTTTTCCACTCCTCCACTAACCTTGGCAGACGGTAAGGAACCATAGGACTGTATCTTGGTGTCCAGTGCAGAGCTGATAAACACCCAACACTGGGCAGATCCTGATGGTCCCTTTCCCCAGGCCAGTACCAGCAGGCAGCCTCTGGATTTACATTCCAGCCATTTAGTCCTAATGCAATGCAGTGCTGTGAGGAAATGAGATCCAGGTGTGATCTAGTGATCACAGGAATGAGTGCCTGGGTGCTCCCACCCATCCCACCCCTGAGGGAGGCTTGTAGGGACAAACTCCCCACTCTGAGCAGCACATAAACTGCTTTCAGGCAGGTCTAGGCTCAGAGAATCACTGACAGATGATAATTTCTAAAACTCAAATAGGAATCTTTGAACTGAACAGTCCACCAAATGAAGTAAAATCCCAAGAGGTACCAATAGCAGAACAGATGGAAACAGGAAAGAATCCATGAGCTCAAAGACTAAAAGCAGAGAAGTTGAGTAGGCATTGAGACATGGTGTCCCGAGAGGCAGCTCAACCCACCAGCACGAAGATCCCTGTCTCTGTCTCTCTGCCTTTCAAATTTTTAAAAATGCATAGAGAGAAATCAAATGAAAAAAACATGAAAATTTGGGGACGTTATGAGAAAAAGTAAATATCTGAGTTACTGGGATCCAAGAGGGATATAAATATTCTAAGGGGGTAGAAAGCATATTCAAAGAAAATAGAAAATTGCCCGAACCTACATAGAGACACAGCTATTCAGGTCTAGTAAAGTTAAAGGTTACCAGCGTATTCAAGTCTGTCCCCAAAACATCTAACCAAGCTCTCCCAGCTTAACGACAAGAAGATTCTCAAAGCTGCAGGAGAAAAAAGAACACTTACAAATGTCCCAGTTTGTGTGGTGCAGACACTGAAGCAGAAACCTTGAAAGCCAGGAGGAAGTGAGATGAGACTTTGTGGTACTGAAGGGAGAAGACGGGAGGAGGAGGAGGAGGAAGAAAGCCAATTTACTAGCCAAGTGTAATGTACTCACCAATGACATCCTTCGTATATAATGAAGAGGTAAAGACGGTCTCAAAAGAGACCATCCAAAACAAGCCACCAGACTTGTTTTACATGAAATGCCAAAGGGAGTTACTCAAAATGAAAGACACTGAGTAGTAAGAAGATCTCGGGGCAGATCACTGGTAGAGTAACTGTACAAACTCATAGTCCTCTAACAGTAAACATGGTGTACCTTTAATATGGGGGGGCGGGGCAAAGTAAAATCGCTAACAATTGCATTAACATGAAAGAGACATACAATACAGAAAGATGTAAAATGGGGATCAAAAATTTGTGGGGATGGATGGAGTGTAAATTTATTACCTTTTGCTAATATCTTTTGTTTCTTGCCCTGTTTTTATAATCAATGTCAAGTTGTTTCCATTTCAAAACAGCTTGTATAACCAAATGTTTTCTATAAGCCACATGGCAACTACAAAGCAAAATTTTTAATAGACAAGGACCCACAAAACATGACTAGAATCACTTAAGCACAAAGGAACAGTATATGAGAAGAAGAAGAAAAGGTACTATAATCTAGAGAACAAGTATCAAAATGGCAGCAATAGGCCAGCACTGAGGCTCACTAGGCTAATCCTCCACCTGCAGGGCCAGCACCCCAGGTTCTAGTCCCGGTTGGGACGCTGGATTCTGTCCTGGTTGCTCCTCTTCCAGTCCAGCTCTCTGCTGTGGCCCAGGAGTGCAGTGGAGGATGGCCCAAGTGCTTGGGTCCTGCACCCGCATGGGAGACCAGGAGGAAGCACCTGGCTCCTGGCTTCAGCGCAGCGCGCTGGCTGTAGCAACCATTTGCAGGGTGAACCACTGGAAAAAAGAAGACCTTTATGTCTCTAACTCTGCCTGTCCAAAAAAAAAAAAAAAAAAAGTCCATAATAAAATCTTACCCAGCAGTAATTATCTTAAGTGTAAATGGACTGAATTATCCAATCAAAAGAAACACAGTGAATGGGTGAAAAACGCTGCCTACAAGAAATTCACTTCTGGGGCTGGTGTTATGGGGCAGTGAGGTTCCGCTGCTGCTTGTGACTCCAGCATCCATATCAGAGTGCTGGTCTAAGTCCCAGCTGCTCCACTGTCCCAGCCCCATTAATGTGCTTGGGAAAGCAGAATGGCCTGTACTTGTGCTTGGACCCCTGCCATCTGTATGGGAGTACAGGATGGAGTTTCTGGCTTCTGCCTGGCCCAACTCTGTTGTGGCCATGTGGAGAGTGAACCAATGGATGGAGTATCTCTCCCTCCCTACCTTCTCCTCTATTACCCTGCCTTTCAAATAAATCTGTTTTTTAAGAAACATCACACCTCTAAAGGATATACACAAACCAAAAGTGTAAAGATAGATTAAGATATACATGTAAATGAAATTAGAAATACCATAATCCTTATCTGATCAAATATACTTTGATTCAAAAGAAGTAAAAGGATGGGGCTGGTGTTGTGGTGTAGCAGGTTAAAGCCGCCACCTATGATGCTGACATCCCATTTGGGCACTGGTTTGAGTCCTGACTGCTCCGCTTTTGATCTAGCTCCCTGCTAATGCACCTAGGAAAGCAGCAGAAGATGGCCCAAGTACTTGTGCCCCCATACCTACATGGGAGACCCAGAAGAAGCTCCTGGCTCCTGGCTTTGGATGGGCCCAGCTCCAACCATTGCAGCCATTTGGGGAGTGAACCGGTGGATGGAAGATTCTCTCCCTCCCTCCCTTCCTCCCTGTCCCTCCCTGTCTCGAACTTTGCCTTTCAAATAAATAAAGTCTTTTTTTTTTTTAAATGGCCATTTAGGGAGTGAACCAGCAGATTCTACCTCCCTCCCTCTAACTCTGCCTTTCAAAAGATAAGTAACTCTTAAAAAACAAAACAAAATAACTTACCTCAACATCATATAGGCCATATAACAAGTCAACAGCTAACATAGTAAATGGCAGAAAAACTGAAGCCTTTTAAAATCTGGAACAAGACAATGTGGCCCATTGACACCACTTCTAGTCAACACAGTACTGGGAATTCTGTTCAGAACATTTAGGCGAGAAAAAGAAAAGGCATCCCAATTGGCAAGGAGAAAGTCAAATTATCACTATTCAGGTGATACGATTTTATGCATATGAAATGCAAGACTCCACCAAAACACTTTTAGAATGAAGAATTGAGCTCAGTTGCAGGATACAAAGTCAACAGTAGTGGTGCTACACACTAAGTGAATCATCATAAATGAAATCAAGAAAATCCCATTTTCAATGGCCATACACACACATGCACACAGCGCAGAAATCAGTTCAACCAAAGAGGTGAGCAGTCTGCAATGAAACCAGAGAACACTGATGGCAGAAATTGAAGATGACACAAAGCAACGGAAAGACACTGTGCTCTTACAGTGTGCATACCATCCAAAGCAATTAACAGATTCAATGCAACCCTTATCAAAATACCAAAAACATACTTCGCGAGAAAAAAAAAACTAGAAAAAACATTACTCAGGGCCAGCGCCGTGGCTCAACAGGCTAATCCTCCGCCTTGCGGCGCCAGCACCACCGGGTTCTAGTCCCGGTCGGGGCGCTGGATTCTGTCCCGGTTGCCCCTCTTCCAGGCCAGCCCCCTGCTGTGGCCCAGGAGTGCAGTGGAGGATGGCCCAGGTGCTTGGGCCCTGCACCCCATGGGAGACCAGGAAAAAGCACCTAGCACCTGGCTCCTGCCATCGGATGAGCGCGGTGCGCCGGCCGCGGCAGCCATTGGAGGGTGAACCAACGGCAAAGGAAGACCTTTCTCTCTGTCTCTCTCTCTCACTGTCCACTCTGCCTTTCAAAAAAAAAATAGAAAAAACATTACTCAAATTTGTATGGCCCCATAAAAATCCCCAAATAGCCAAAATAATCTTGAGTGAAAAGAAGAAAACAGGAGCCATTAAACTCCCTGACTTTATTTATTTATTTATTTAGACAGGCAGAGTGGACAGTGAGAGAGAGACAGAGAGAAAGGTCTTCCTTTTTTTTTGCCATTGGTTCACCCTCCAATGGCCACTGCGGCCGGCGCACTGCGCTGATCCAAAACCAGGAGCCAGGTGCTTCTCCTGGTCTCTCATGCGGGTGCAGGGCTCAAGGACTTGGGCCACAGCAGAGAGCTGGACTGGAAGAGGGGCAACCAGGACAGAATCCGGCGCCCTGACCAGGACTAGAACCTGGTGTGCCGGCGCCACAGGCGGAAGATTAGCCTATTGAGCCATGGCGCCGGCCTAAACTCCTGGACTTTAAATATTTCACAAAGCATGGGGCCAACACTGTGGCAGTGTGAGTTAAGCTGCTGCTTACGATCCCGGCATCCCATACTGGAGGCCAGTTCAAACCCCAGCTTCTCAACTCCCCATCAGGATTTCTACTAATGCATATGGGAAGACAAAAGAAGATGGCCCAAAAACTTGGGCCCCTGCCACCCAAGTCGGAGATCCAATGGAGTTCCTGGCACCTGTCTTCAGACTGGCCCGGACCTGACTTTGTGACTATTTGGAGGAGTAAGCCAGTGGATGGAAGATATTTCTTTCCCTCCCTCTGCCTTTCAAATAAACTAATCTGTGAATCAGTACATAAGATATATCACAAAGCAATTAAACAGCGTGGTGTTTGCATAAGACATGTGACCTATGGAACAGAAGAGAGACCCTAGAAGTAACCCCATGTATTTATAGCCACTGATCTTTGACCAAGGTGCTAAGAACACGCACTGGAAAGAGAGAGAGAGGAGTCTTCCACTGCTGGTTCATTCCCCAATGGCTGCAATGGCCAGAGCTGGGCCGATCTGAAGCTAGGAACAACTTCTGGGTCTGCCACGGAGGTGCAGGGGCACAAGGACTTCAGCCATCTTCCACTGCTTTCCCAAGCCATAGAAGAGAGCTGGATTGGAAAAGGAGCAGCCAGGACTCAAACCGGTGCCGACACAGCATGCCGGGGCTTTAACCTAGTGCGCCACAGTGCTGGCCCCAGGACAGTCTTTTCAATAAATGTCCCTGAGAAAGCAGATGAAGGAAACTAGCACATGGTCTGACCATATAGACAGATCAACTCAAAGTGGATCCGAGATAAAAAAATAAAATCTGAACCTTAGTAAAAGAAAATGTCATTCAGGACATTGGAATGCTAAGAATTTTTTGGATCAGACCCTAAAAGCAAAGGAAACAAAAGCAAAACTATACAAATAGGATTTCATCCAGTTAAAAGGCTGTTGCACAGTAAAAGAAACAACATGTGTGGAGAGAACCTGTAGCACAGGAGGAAATACTTGGAAACTGTAAGTCTGTCAAATAGGTATTAACCAGAATATGTAAGGAACTCAACAGCAAAACGCTCCACAAATAATCCGCTGAAAAAACGGGCATCGGGCAGGTGTTTGGTGCAGCAGTAAAGTCACACCACTTGGGGGCAGGCGTGGGGCACAGTGGCTGTGTTGCTGCTGGGAGCACCCGTATCCTGTATCAGTGCCAGTTCAAGTTCTGGCTCCTCTGCCTCCAGTCCAGTTTCCTGCTGTTCATCTTGGGATGCAGCAGATGGCAGCTGAAGTAACTGGGTCCTTGCCACCACGTGGGAGACCCACATTAAGTTCTAGGCTCCTGGCTTCAGCCTGACCCAGCTCTGGCTATTGTGAGCACATGGGGAGTAAACCAGAGGATGGAAGGTCTCTCTCCTTCTGACTCTATACCTTTCAAAGGAATGAAAATAAAAATAAAGAGATAAGATACTGCTGTAGATGTCCACAGCCCGTAGCAATAGTGAGTTTTGAGCCTTGGCTCTGCCTCGGATTCCCTCTTCCTACGTTTTTCAAAGACATACTGATGGCCAGCAGGTGCGTGGGAAAATGCTCGGCTTCACCACTCATCAGGGAATTGTAGCTCAAAACCGTGATACCATCTCATCCATTTAGACTGGCTATTGTCAAATAGACAAAGATAACAGGTGCTGGCCAGGGTAACCCTGCACTCCGTTGGTGGGAATGTAAATTACTACAGCCATTGTGGAAAAGAGATTCCTCAAAAACTAAAACAGAGCTACCATGTGATCAAGCAGTGTATCCCAGGGAAGGAAGTCAGCCTGTCAGTCTCTGCACTGCTGCGTTTACTGCAGGACTGTTCCCAACAGCCAAGCAATAGAAACACCCCAAGTGTCCATCAACTGCTGAAAAGATAAAGTGCATACATATCCACAATGGAATACCATCCGGCCATAAAAGGATAATCTTGTTAGCACTCATACGGATGGAACTGGAGGTCATTATATTCAGTGAAAGCAGCCACACACAGAAAAACAGGTACCATCTGATCTCATTCATATCTGTTAATTTGACCTCATAGAAGTTAAGAATGTAATAGTGGATTTTATAGGCCTTTAAAAAAATTGTTAGAGAGGACCAGTGCTGTGGCATAGCTGATGGGGCCACTGTCTACAGTGCTAGCATCCCATATGGGTGCCAGTTCGAGTCCCAGCTGCTCCTCTTCCAATCCAGCTCTCTGCTATGGCATGGGACAGCAGTGGAAGATGGCCCAAATGCTTGGGCCCCTGCACCCGCGTGAGAGACCCAGAAGAAGCTCCTGGCTCCTGGGTTTGGACTGGTGCAGCTCCAGCTATTGTGGCCATCTGGGGAGTGAACCAGTGATTGGAGGACCTCTCTCTCTCTTTCTCTTTCTGCCTCTTTAACTCTGCCTTTCAAATAAAATAAATACATCTTTTTAAAAAATTCTTAGAACAATCATAGAAAGTGTAATTTTTAACTGTTTGGAAGGGGCTTCGGATTAATAAATATATTTCTCTTGGGCTAGAGTTGAAGTTCAACCTCAGGTTGGATTTTTTTTTTTTTTTTGACAGGCACAGTGGACAGTGAGAGAGAGGAAAGAGAGAGACAGAGAGAAAGGTCTTCCTTTACCGTTGGTTCACCTCCCAATGGCCACAGCTGGCGCGCTGCAGCCGGCGCACCACGCTGATCCAATGGCAGGAGCCAGGTGCTTCTCCTGGTCTCTCATGGGGTGCAGGGCCCAAGCACTTGGGCCATCCTCCACTGCACTCCTGGGCCATAACAGAGAGCTGGACAGGAAGAGGAGCAACTGGGACAGAATCCGGCGCCCAGACCAGGACTAGAACCCAGTGTGCCGGCGCCGCAAGGCGGAGGATTAGCCTATTGAGGCGCCAGCCTCAGGTTGGATTTCAAAGATCCTGTTCTTAGTACGCCATAATTTTGCAATAAAAGTGCTTAACAAACTATCAGAGAACTTTAACCCAATCGGACAAAAACTCACAAACAAGCAAGCAAGGGGAACTTCCCTGAACCAGACAGTGTCTGCAGAACCCTACACGTGCACTCATGCTAAGTGATAAGAGTGATCATTTTCCACAAGACCCACAGAAGTGCAGGGGCGTCTGCTCTCCACTCCTACTCAACAGTTCATTATTATTATTTGAAAGAGTTACAGAGGGAGGTAAATACCAAGAGAGGGGGAGAGAGAGAGAGGCAGAGAGACCTTCCATCAGCTGGTTCACTCCCCAAATGGCCACAACAGCCAGAGCTGAGCCAATCCAAAATCAGGAGTCAGAAGCCTCTCCCAGGTCTCCCATGCAGGCAGGGGCCCACGGACTTGGGCCATCTTCTGCTTTCCCAGACCATATCAGAGAGCTGGATCGGAAGAGGAGCAGCCAGGACTAGAACTGGCGCCCATATGAGATGCTGATGCTTCAGGCCAGGGCTTTAACCCACTGCACCACAGCGCCAACCCCCCCCACTCAACATTTCATCAGACGTCCTAGCCAGTACAATACGGCAATAACAAGAAAGTGCAAGTTGGAGCAGGTGTTGTGCAGCGAATTAAGCTGCCTCCTGGGACAAGTGCGTCTCCTATCAGAATGCTGGCTGGAGTCCCTGCTACTCAGCTTCCCATCCAGCTCCCTGCTACTGTGCCTGAGAAGCAGCAGATGATGGTTTAAGTGCTTGAATCCTGGGGACGCATGTGTGAGATGGGGATGGAAGACTCCGCTCCTGGCTCTGGCCTGGCCTGACCCAGCCACAGCTGTGGCAGCCATTTGGGAAGTGAACCAGCAGAGGGAAGATCGTTCTGTCACTTTGCCTTCCAAATAACCAAATAAACAAGTTTTTTAAAAAGCATGTAGACTAGAAAGAAAGATGTACAACAGTCTTTACTTACGGCTGATATGACCATTACTCAGAAAACCTAAGAAATCTATGATAGGAGCTCTAAAACTAAAAAGTGAGTCTAACAAAGTCACAGATTAATTTTTAAAAGCTGGGACTGGTGTTGTGGTCCAGCTGATTAAACCACGATTTGAGAAGCCAGCATCCCATACAGGAGCACCAGTTCAAGCCCTGGCTGCTCCGCTTCTGATCCAGCTCCCTGCTCAAGTGCTTGGGCCCCTGCCTCCCACTTAGGAGACCCAGAGGGAGTTTGAGGCTCAGCTTCAGACTGGACCAGCTCTGGCCATTGTGGCCATTTGGGGGAGTGAACCAGTAGATGGAAGATTGATCTTTTTCAAAATAAAATTTTTAGAAAAATTGTAAAAACTTCCTATATACTATCAATAAACAACTGGAATATGAAATTCTAAAATTATTTATAGTAGCATAAAAAATACGGAATACTTAGGGATAAATTTGGCACAGCATGTGCAAACATGGTATCTTGAAAATTTAAAACACTGCAGAAACACTAGTGAACTACCTGAACCAGAAGTCTGAGCAAGGTTTTTGGTAGAAATATGCAAACTGATTCTATATCTGATGTGGGAATGAAAAGGACTTAAGACAGCCTAAATAATTTTTACAAAGAACAAAGGTGGAGGATTTATAGAACCTGATTTTAAAACTTGCCAAGAAGTTATAGAAATACAGACTCTAGTTTTTGCTTAAGGATTATTTGTCCTATAAGTCATTCATTCATTCAACAGGTATAGCGCATCCCATTTGTTGGTCCACTCCCCATATGCCTGCAACGGCTGGGGACTGACCAGACTGAAGCTGGGGAGACAAACTCAATCCAAGCTTCTCATGTGGAGCAGAAGCCCAGTTATCTGAGCCCTCACTGCTGCTTCCCAGGGTCTGCATTAGCAGGAGGTTGAAGTCAGGAGCTTGGAATCAAACCAAGGTACTAAGATAGGGCATCTTACAACCACAGGCTAAACTCCTGCTCCTGCCATAAATCAGAAGAGAGTCCAGAGAAAGACTCACATATTTATGTTAAGCTGATTTTCAACAAAAGTGTAAAGGAATTCAATGGGAGAAAGGAGACCTTGCTTAAAATGGTGTTAGAAAATCGACAGGGGCCGGTGCTATGGTGCTGTAGGATAAGCCTCCTCCTGTGGTGCCGGCATCCCATATGGGTGCTGGTTCGAGTCCTGGCTGCTCCACTGCCGATCCAGCTCCCTGCTGATGGCCTGGACACAGTCTCTCTGCACTCATATGGGAGACGTGGAAGAGGCTCCTGCCTCCTGGGTTTGAATCAGCCGATCTCTGGCCATTACAGCCATTTGGAGAGTCAACCAGTGGATGGAAGAATGCTCTCTGTCTATGCCTCTGTAACTCTGCTTCTCAAATAAATAAATCTATCTTTAAAAAAAAAAAGAAAGAAAACTAATATCATTACAAAAGTGAGAAAACCCCAACCTTGACCCTTTTCTCACATCATACACAAAAAATAAACTCAAAATGGATCATGGGACTAGATGTAAAAACGGAAATTTCTAGAGATAAAAAGGAGAAAGTCTTTGTAGTTCTGGGTGGGTGTATCAGCTTCCTAAGACTGTCCTTAACAAATTATTCCTGGTGGCAAATTTCTTAAAGCAACACATGCATTCACTCTGGGTCTGGAGGCCAGAAGCCTGAGACCAGAGCTCTCTCCGAAGGCAGAGTTAGAGAGGGAGAGACAGAGAAAGAAGTCTTCCATCTGCTCGTTCTCTCCCCAGATGGCTGCAACCCCTGGAGCTGGGCTAGTCTGAAGGCAGGAGCTCCATCTGGGTCTCCCACCTGGGTGCAGGGGGCCATCCCCTGCTGCTTTCCCAAGTGAATTATCAAGGAACTGGATTGGAAGAAGAGCAGCCAGGAATCAAACTGGCACTCACATGGGATGCCTGCATCGCAGGTGGCTGCCTAACCCACTGAGCCACAGTGCCAGCCCCAAGAAGGCAGGTACTTTCAGATATGATGCATGCACACCTGTGAACTGATGAGTATGACTTCTTTAAAAATCAGAGTTCTCTTTGCAAGCACAGTTAAGAAAATCAAAAGGCAAGGTATAGACTAGAAGAAAATATTTAAATATCTCATAAATGAGTTGGAGCCAGAATATAAAAGGGGTCTTACAACTCAATAATCAGATCATCAGTCCATCAGTAAAATGGCAAAAGACTTAAACAGACACACCCCCAGCACAGCTAAAATCCCCAAGACTGGTAATATGTCCCGGCAGGCAGGTGGAACTGGTGGATGGCTCGGCCACTGCTTCGGGGAGTATAAAATGGCACAACCACTTTGGCAAACCGTGTTGGCAGTTTCTTATGAGGTTAAGTATTCAATTAGCATTTCACCCAACAACCAACCCCCTTTTAGGTATTTACCCAACAGGGCTGAAAACACAAACAGGTTTGTACACACACACGTGGGGAGTTTATTCAGCAGGCCCTCATGCCAGAAACAAGCCTAATGGAAACGGGAGAACAGATGAACAAACTGTAGTATAGCCATAAAACAGAACACTCCTCAGCAATACAATGGAACGAAGTACTCATGCGTGCTAGCCCCAGATAAAGCTCAAAAGCCTGCTGAGTGAAACAAGCCCAACACAAAAGAGTAGAGACTGTGTGATTCCAATGATAAGGAATTCCAAACTGACAACACAAATCCGTGAGGCCAGACAGATCATCAGTGGACACCGGGCCAGGCTGGCGCAAACCGGCACAATGAACCTTACGGATTGGGTTGGGGGAGGGGGGATGTGGTTCAAAGTGCACACTTGTTTCAAAATTCAAACTATACATTGAAAATGAGTCTTTTGGTGGCCGGCGCCATGGTGTACTAGGTGAATCCTCCACCTGGGGTGCTGGCATCCCATATGAGCGTCGGTTCTAGTCCTGGTTGCTCCTCTTCTAGTCCAGCTCTCTGCTGTGGCCTGGGAGGGCAGTGGAGGATGGCCCAAGTGCTTGGGACCCTGCACCCATGTGGAAGACCAGGAAAAAGCACCTGGCTCCTGGCTTCAAATCGGCGTAGCTCTGGCCGTAGCAGCCATTTGGGGGGTGAACCAATGGAAGGAAGACCTTTTGCTCTGTCTCTCTCTCACTGCCTGTAACTCTACCTGTCAAATAAATAAAATCTTTAAAAAAAATGAGTCAATTTATTTTTTTTTAATGTTTACTTATTTGAGAGGTAGAGTTACAAAGACAGGGACAGACAGAGAGAAAGGTCTTCCTTCCGCTGGTTCACCCCCAAGAAGGCCGCAGCGGCCGGAGCTAAGCTGATCTGAAGCTAGGAGCCAGGTGCTTCTTCCGGTCTCCCATGCAAGTGCAGGGGCCCAAAGACTTCAGCCATCTTTTACAGCTTTCCCAGGCCACAGCAGAGAGCTGGGTCGGAAGAGGAGCAGCCGGGACTTGAACCAGTGCCCATATGGGATGCCGGCACTGCAGGTGGAGGCTTACCCCACTTCGCCACAGTTCTGGCCCCCAATTTACTTTTAAGATGTTTATTCTCACAGTAAGGAATATGAAGAAAACCTGGAATTAATTTAAATGTCTAATGATAGGAAACTGGCCACCTAAATTATGATGTACCTTCTAGGGAAAGCAGCTTTTTAAAACAAACGTTGTCGGGCTGCCACTATGTACTAGTAGGTTAAGCCTCTGCCTGTGATGCTGTTTCAAGTCTCGGCTGCTCCACTTTCCATCCAGATCCCTGTTAATGCACCTGGGAAAGCAGTGGAAGGTGGCCCAAGTGTTTGGGCCCCTGCACCCGTGTGAGAGCCCCAGAAGAAGCTCCTGGTTCCTGGCTTCGGATTGGCCAGCTCCAGCCGTTGTGGCCATCTGGGTAGTAAACCAGAGGATGGAAGACCGCTCTCTGTCTGCAGTTCTGCCTCTCAAATAATTATTTAAAGGAAAAAAAAAAGTACAGTAACCTCTGCTCCCC
This sequence comes from Sylvilagus floridanus, assembly GCA_949820135.1. Classification (NCBI taxonomy): domain Eukaryota; kingdom Metazoa; phylum Chordata; class Mammalia; order Lagomorpha; family Leporidae; genus Sylvilagus; species Sylvilagus floridanus. The sequence goes on from OX463244.1 coordinate 106,413,118, forward strand.
CTCATACTGCCTCTAACATAACAGTGAAATCAAGCGATCCCCTGAACTAGAATGAATAAAGCAATGTAATTTGTGATGCTGAAGACAGCAGAGAACCAAGTCACAGTTTTTTAAACTGGTAAACACTAGAGAAGTAACTTTTCCTGTCTTTCATATACAAACTGACTCATTTGTGATCAGGTCGTGAGAGGAGGTTTTATTGTTATAGAAAGTTCTCTAGTTAATAATAAGAAGTGGTAAAGTTTGGAAAGCTCCACTTTGCAAATCCTTGACGCACTACTAATTGAGATGGGCCGGGATCATCCAGGACTATGACACTCAGAGAGAGAGGAGAAAAACACATCACCAGCTGGGAAGTAAAACGGCCAAGAATATTAGACGTTGGTCCAACCTATAGATTCAACCACTGAAAAACATGTCAGATGACACCCTGGGTTTGGTCACCAAATGTTTCTTTCATAAACTGTATCATCGACACAAAAGATTGAGGGTTAAGATGAACAACTGGGGCCAGGTACAGACACGTTTATAGACCAGGAAACCGCCTCAAACTCACACAGGGTCTGCTTTGTGGGAACAGGGATCGGTTAATCGGTTAATGGTTATTCTATTTGTAGGTTTGGAAATGTTATTTAAGGACTTATCTTGTTTATTTAGTGAAAGGCAGAGTTACAGATAGGTGGGGAGGGAAGAAGACAGAAGCAGAAAGAGAGAGAGAGGTCTTCCAAGTGGCTGCAATGGCCAAGGCTGGGCCAGGCAGATGCCAGGAGACAGGAGCTTCTTCCAGGTCTCCCACACGGGTGCAGGGGCCCAAGCACTTGGCCTATCTTGCACTGCTTTCCCAGATGCATCAGCAGAGAGCTAGATCGGAAGTAGAGCAGCCAGGACTCGACCTGCACCACATGGGATGCTGGAGTCGCAGGCAGCAGCTTTACCTGCTACACCACAACGCCAGCCCTGGTTTGGAAATTTTTATAACTTAGTTTTAGAGGCATAAACCTCCAAAGATGCAGGAATGGTAATGACTGAGCGCCTTGCTGCACGAAGTGCAGTGTGAGGAGCAGGAGCACAGGTATCACGAAGGAGACGACCCCAGTTCAGGCTGGAGTTCAGCCCACGGAATTAATGTCCCTTTTTAATTTAATCCTTGGGAATCACGTACCCTGGACAGACAGAAGCCAGCAGTGGAGGAAGCACAGTGACAACTTAATCTTTGCCTCAGGACCCTCAAAGGACTCAGCAACTGTTGACTCAAGTCTCCTCAGAAAGGGATGCCAAGATGGGGTGACAAATAGAATTCCTTGCAAATGAAGTAACAGACAGATCCAGCTCTCAAAGACAAAGCGCAACTCCCTCTGCAGCCATGGGGTAAGAATGGACATGTTCTCCTCTGGGACAGTGAAACAAGGAATCTTTGGACTGTGGACACGGCTGAGGATAGACAAGAACCCTATTGAAAACAGGGAGACAAAGTAAAAGTACATATACTAAAAGGTGAGACTTTGGACCAGCACCGTGGTGTAGCAGGCTAAACCTCCGCCTGCGGCACCAGCATCGCACATGGGCACCAGTTTGAGTCTCGGCTGCTCCACTTCTGTGTGATCCAGCTCCCTGCTGTGGCCTGGGAAAGCAGTAGAAGATGGCCCAAGTGCTTGGGCCCCTGCACCCGTGTGGAAGACCCAGAAGCTCCTGGCTTCACTCTTTACTCTTCCTACTATTAACGCTGTAACTATATGAATGTCTTAGGTATTCAAAATATCCAAGAATAGAAAAATAGAATTAGCCACAAAGTGGTACAACTCTCAACTATATAAACACTTTAAGTATTCAGAGTTTCTTTTTTTAAGGCTTATTTATTTGAAAGTCGAGTGACAGAGAGTGAAAGCATCATTCACCCACTGGTTCAGGCTGAAGCCACAAACCTGGAACTCCAGCCACATCTTCTACATGGGTGGCAGGGACCCAGGTACATGGGCCATACCTGCTGCCTCCCGGTGCCTAGAGCAGGAAGCTGGATGGGAAGTGGAAGAGCCAGGACTCCATCCCACTCTCTCTGATAACAGAACACTGGCATCACAAGCAACAGCTAACCTGCCGCACTGCAATGCTCACTCCTTCAGTTGACTTTAAAAAGCTTTTCAATCTTTAATGAAATAAAATTCCGGATAGTTCCAAGATGGCAGATTAGGGAGGGCGCCTACTGCTCTAGCTCAGGAGAAGATAGTTTTAAAAAAAGTGGAGAGAGTGTAGTCTCAGGGAAGAGTTAGGGAGAAAATGGCAGAAGAAACTCTACCGAAATTAGAGGGACACAGTGGACCTACGTGGAGGGCGTGGGCGCCCACAGCTCGGGATTCCAGGAGCTGAGAGCCTCTGCACCAGCGCTGGAAAGTGAGGTAAGACCAGACCGCAGCAAACCAAGCCACTGGCAAGAAGGCTGTAGGAAAAGCCTAGAGGGAACCTGGCTTGGAACCCCATGGGGGACAGTGTACCAGCCAAACTAGAGGAGGAAAAAGAAAGGACATGACAGACACCTTTCTCCCCGATCACTTGACAATGGCAATCTGGAACAAGCCGATAGAGCAGGTGCCATTTTGGACATACATAACAACTGAGCCAGGCTCGTGTCTGTGCCTGGCAACCAGCCGAGTGGAGACTCCTGACTCTTGTGGGCAGAACAGGACACTAGCTGTGTGAGGCTTCTGTACTGGGACTGTGAAAAAAAAAACAAAAAACTGAGGGTGTGTAGGAGGACTCACCAGTGTGGCAGGGACTTTGAGCAGTCATGGTAGGAGACTCTACAAGCTCAGAGTGTCCTGGTTACCTGGTGAGAGACATTGCTGGGGAATCTGAACTTATACTGAGGACTGCACAGATCCTTTGTGCAGTCCTTGGAACAGAGCGGATGAATGTTAGATGTACTGGGGCTAGCACTCAGGCACTGGTCTCCTTTAAGGAGAGGAGCTCAGCTGAACAGAATAAATTTCCCTTCTGATTAAAAAAAAGAGAAGATTTACTACACCAAACCTGGGTGTGTCACCTTATGCACACCCTGAACTGAACTGAACAGAGCTCTCTGGCTGCACCCACTATCAGCCTCTATTCACTGAAAGCAGACATTCCACTTATCTACAGAGTCATAGCACAAAGATAAAAACTTCCACAACAACAAAAAAAAGAAAAAGAAAAAAAGAAATCAACTAGTATCTCCACAAATGCCGAATAAAAAATTCAACAACTAAGAAACAAGAATAAGTAAGGCAACCGAATACCCCCAAAAGAACACAAGAGTTAAATACTAGATTGTGAAGATGATGAGATGGAAGAAATACAAGAAGTGGAATTCAAAAAATTGATCATAAGATTACATAGAAGTAATCAGAAGCAAATGCATGAACTACTGAAATTCATACAGGACGTGAAAGAAAATTTCTCCCATGAAATTGAGATCTTAAAGAGAAATCAAAATGAAATGAAGAAGTCAATACAACAAATATAAAATGCAGTGGAGAGCCTTAACAACAGAATTGGTGAGGCAGAAGAAAAAAATCAGATGTAGAAGACAAAGCAAAGGAAAGTATACACAGTCAAACCAAAGACAAGAGGAAATTAGAAAACTAAACAACACTGTGAGGAATCTACAGGATACTATTAAAAAAAAAAAACCCTCAATATACAGGTTCTAGGAGTTCCTGAAGGCATGAAAAGAGAGGATTAGAAGGCTTCTTTAGTTAAATAGTAACAGGAAAATTCCCTAGTTTGGAGAAAGAGGTACATCCAAGTACAGGAAGCACACAGAACTCCTAATAGACAGGACCAGAAAAGATCCTTGGCATGACACATTGTAGTCAAACTCATCACAGTAAAACATAAAGATTCTAAAATGTGTACAAGAGAAACATCAGCTTACTTTCAGAGGACCTCCAATTAGACTCATAGCAGACTTCTTACAGGCTAGGAAACCTTACAGGCTGAGAGAGAATGCACAGGTATAGTCCAAGTCTTAAGAGAAATAAACTTGGGTGCTGGCACTGTGGCTCAGTGGTTTAATGCCCTGGCCTGAGGTACCGGCATCCCATATGGGCACACACCAATTTCCCTGAGAAACATTGACGCAAAAATCCTCCACAAAATTCTAGCCAATCGAATCCAACAACACATCAGAATGATCATCCACCCAGACCAAGTGGGATTTATCCCTGGTATGCAGGGATGGTTCAACATTCGCAAATCAATCAGTGTGATACATCACATTACCATCTGTTGAACAAAAACCGCATGACTATCTCAATAGATGCAGAGAAAGCATTTGATAAATTGCAAATGATTAAAAAATCTTGGTGTTAAATTGGAAATTGCATAGAAATTAATCAATTTAAAAATATATATATCATGTAGGATCTCTGTCCTTAATGTGCTATACATTGTGAATTAATGCTATAACTGGTACTCCAACAGTATTTTTCACTTTGTGTTGCTATGTGAGGGCAAACTGTTGAAATCTTTACTTAATATATACTAAACTGACCTTCTGTATATAAAGAGAATTGAAAATGAATCTTGATGTGAATGCAAGGGGAGAGGGAGTGGGAAAGGGGAGGGTTGCGGGTGGAAGGGAAGTTATGGGGGGGAAGCCATTGTAATCTATAAGCTGTATTTTGGAAATTTATATTCTTCAAATAAAAGCACTATTAAAAAAATACAACACCCTTTCATGATGAAAACTCTAAGCAAATTGGGTATAGAAGGAACATTCCTCAACACAAGGCAATTTTTGACAAATTCATGGCCAGCATCATATTGAATAGGGAAAAGTTAGCATTCCACTGAGATCTGGTACCAGACACAGATGCCCATTCTCACCATTGCTATTCAATATATTTCTGGAAGTTTTAGGCAGAACCATTAGACAAGAAAAAGAAATCAAAGGGATACAAATTGGGAAGGAGGAAATCAAACTAAAAAAAATCCACTAAGAGACTATTGGAACTCATAGAAGAGTTTGGTAAAGTAGCAGCATATAAAGTCAATACGCAAAAATCATCAGTCTTTGTATATACAGACAATGCCACATATGAAAAAGAACTTCTAAAATCAATTCCATTCACAATAGCTAGCTACAAAAAAATCAACTTGGAATAAATTTAACCCAGGAAGTAAAATCAATAATGAGAATTACAAAACATTAAAGAAATAGAAGATACAAAAAATGGAAAAATCTTCCATGTTCATGGATTAGAAGAATCAGTATCATCAAAATATCCGTTCTTCCAAAAGCAATTTACAGATTCAATGTAACACAATTCAAAATGCCAAAGACATTCTTCTCAGATCTAGAAAAAATGAAGCTGAAATTCATATGGAGGCACAGGAGATCTCTAATAGCTAAAGCAATTTTATACAAGAAAAACAAAGACAGAGGCATCACAATACCAAATTTAAAGACATTTTACAATTATAATCAAAACATTCTGGTTCTGGTGCAAAAACAGATGGATAGACCAATGTAACAGAAACACTAGAAATCAATCCAAACATCTACAACCAACTTATGTTTGATCAAGGAGCTAAAATCAATCCCTTGAGCAAGGAGAGTCTCTTCAACAAATGGTGCTAGGAAAACTGGATTTCCACATGCAGAAGTATGAAGCGTGATCCCTACTTTACACCTTACATAAAAATCCACTCAACATGGATTAAAGATCTAAATCTATGACCCAACACCATCAAATTATTAGAGAACGTCAGAGAAACTCTGCAACACCTAGGCATAGGTAAAGACTTCTTAGAAAAGACCCCAGAGGCACGGGCAAGCAAACCAAAAATTAACAAATGGGATTACTTCAAATTGAGAAGTTTATGTATAACAAAAGAAACAGGAAAGTAAAGAAGGCAACTGACAGAATGGGAGAAATTATTTGCAAACAATGCAACTGATAAAGGATTAATAACTAGAATCTACAAAGATATCAAACTCCACAACAAAACAAACAACCCACTTAAGGGATGGGCCAAGGACTTAGACATTTTTCAAAAGAGGAAATCCAAATGGCCAACAGACACATGAAAAAGTGTTCAAGATCACTAGACATCAGGGAAATGCAAATCAAAACCACAAGGAGGTTTTACTTCACCCCAGTTAGAATGACTTTCATACAGAACTCAACAAACAGTAAATGCTGGCAAGGATGTGGGGACAAAGGCACACTAATCCACTTTTGGTGGGAATGCAAACTGGTAAAGCCACTATGGAAAACAGTTTGGAAATACCTCAGAAATCTGAATATAGTCCTACCATACAACCCAGCTATCCCACTCTTTGGTATTTACCTAAGGGAAATGAAATCAGCAAATAAAAGAGTTATCTCCACCTCCTTTTGTTTATTGAAGCTCAATTCACAATAGCTAAGACATGAAATCAACCTGAATGTACATCAAAGGAAGACTGGATAAAGAAATGCTGGGATATGTACTCTATGGAGTACTATACAGTGGTTTAAAAAAAAAGAAATCCTGTCATTTGCAACAAAATGGATTCCAATTCTAGAAAACATCATACTTGATGAAATAAGCCAGTCCCAAAGGGGCAAATACCATATGTTCTCCCTGACCTGTGACAACTAATGGAGCACCTAAAAGGAAACCTGTAGAAGTGAAATTGACACTTCGAGAAGCAATGACTTGAACAGCCCTTGTCTTGACTGTCAAGGAACAGTTTATTATCTTTTATTATTTTCTCTTTTTACTTAATACCATTGGTTGAACTCATTATTTAACATAGAATTATTTATAGGTATATAAATCCAATTGAAAAAAAGATACCAGTAAAATATAAGAGTGAGACTAAGAGATGGAAAAGCTGTACAGTTCAGCACATATTCCCAAGGACTTACCCCTAAGGATAAAGCTAAAAATTTGCCATGGGACTCCAAATCCTATTAAGCTGGGTGGTACTAATGCTATCTTACATGTTAAAGAGATCATATTAAGTGTGTAGTTGATCATGTAGATAGGCTTAAGTGTAAAAGGGATCACGTGAGAGCAAGTGTCTGGTAATAACAATAGATAGAATTAAAAAGGAGAGAAAGTTCCAACATGGAAAGCAGTCCACACAGCAGACTCATAGAATGACAAATGCCTTAAACAGCTCTCTGGCCTCAGAATCAGCCCTCAAGGCATTCATTTATGGCTAAAAAGCCCATGAGAGTATTTCAGGCATGGAAAGCCAAGACTCTGTGGCAAAAAAAAATTACCTAAATGAAAGATCTCTGTGAGTGAGATCCCAGTGGAAAGAATGGACCATCAAAGAAGGATGTACTTTTCTCTGAAGAGAGGAGAGAACTACTTTGCTCATGGCCCTGTCTAAATACTAACGGAGTTTGTGGACTCAGAAGGGCCATAGCCTTGGCAGCTCATTTTAAAAGCCTTGGGTAGGGGGCAACACCATGGCACAGTAGATTAATCCTCCGCCTGTGGTGCCAGCATCCCATATGGGTGCTGGTTCTAGTGCTAGATGCTCCTTTTCCAATCCAGCTCTCTGCTGTGGTCTGGGAAAGCAGTAGAAGATGGCCCAAGTCCCTGGGACCCTGCATCCACATGGGAGATCAGAAAGAAGCACCTTGCTCCTGGCTTTGGATTGGTGCAGCTCCGGCCGTTGTGGTCATTTGGGGAGTGAATCAATGGATGGAAGACCTTTCTCTCTGTCTCTTCCTTTCACTGTCTGTAACTCTACCTCTCAAATAAATGAATAAAATCTTAAAAAAAAAAAAAGAGCCAAAGAGCCTCAGGTGATCACTGACATCATAAACAAGAGTGTCAGTTAAATCAACAGGAGTCACTGTGCACTTGCTCACCATGTAGGACCTCTGTCCTTAATGAGCTGTACTATGACAATTAACTGTAAAACTTGTTTTCAAACAGTACTTGTGTGTCTGTGTAGGTGCAAGCTGTGGAAATCTTTACTCAGTATAGAGTTGGTCTTCTGCATATAAAATTAAAAGGGAATCTTAATGAAGAATGGGATGGCAGAGGGAATAGGAGGTGGGACAGGAGGTGGGATGGGAGGTGGGACGGAGGTGGGGTGGGAGGGTGGGTATGGGGGGAAGCACCACTATATTCCTAAAGATGTACCTATGAAATTTGTATTCATTAAATAAAAGCTTTCTTTAAAAAATTCCAACACAGAATTCTAGACCAAGCTAAATGGCCAATTAACTGAATATAAAATAAAGCCATATACTGAAAAATGTTTGCCTCACACAAAGTTCCTAGGAAGCCAGTGGAAGCTACTTTCAATCCAAAGGGAGGAATAAACCAAGAAACATGGGATCCTGGAAACAGGATGCATCAGACGAGAAAAGAAGGACCCCAAGTGGGAGAAGACAATCTGTGTATCAGATATAAAGCCACAATCTAAGCCGGCGCCGTGGCTCAACAGGCTAATCCTCCGCCTTGCGGCGCCGGCACACCAGGTTCTAGTCCCGGTCGGGGTGCCGGATTGTGTCCCGGTTGCCCCTCTTCCAGGCCAGCCCTTTGCTGTGGCCCAGGAGTGCAGTGGAGGATGGCCCAAGTGCTTGGGCCCTGCACCTGCATGGGAGACCAGGATAAGCACCTAGCACCTGGCTCCTGCCATCGGATGGGCGCGGTGCGCCGGCCGCAGCGCGCTGTCCGCGGCAGCCATTGGAGGGTGAACCAACGGCAAAGGAAGACCTTTCTCTCTGTCTCTCTCTCTCTCACTGTCCACTCTGCCTGTCAAAAAAAAAAAAAAAAAAAGCCACAATCTAAACTACAACAGGACACATGGCTATGAAAGAGATTTCTACAAGAAAATAGAAATTCTGAGTTTCTTTAAAAGCATAGGGAGAGATTTAACAGAAGTGAAAATTGTGGGCCTGGATGAGTTCAGCAGTTCAGTACATAGAAAACAAAGACTGGAGCAGGTGTCATGACATAGCCAGTAAAGCTGCCACCTGTGGCACCGGCATCCCATTTGGTGCTGGTTTGAGTCCCGACTGCTCCAATTCCAATCCAGCTTCATGGTAATGTGCCTGGAAAAGCAGAAGATGGCCCAAGTGCTGGGCCCCTGCACCCAGGTGGGAGACCCAGATGGAGCTCCTGCCTTCGGACTAGCCCAGCTCCAGGGGTTGCAGCCATCTGGGGAGAGAACGAGCAGATGGAAGATTTCTTTCTCTGTCTCTCCCTCTCTAACTCTGCCTTTCAAATAAATAAATAGTTATTTTTTAAAACTTTTAGTTAATAAATTTAAATTTCCAAAGTACAACTTTTGAATTATAGCGGCCTTTCCCCCCAAAACCTCCCACTTACCCACAACCATCCCATCTCCCACTCTCTCTCCCATTCCATTCACATCAAGATTCATTTTCAATTATCTTTATACACAGAAGATCAATTTAGTATGTACTAAGTAAAGATTTCAACAATTGACACCCACACAGAAACACAAAGTATAAAGTACTGTTTGAGTACTAGTTATGCTGTTAATTCATATAGTACAACACATTAAGGACAGAGATCCTACATGGGGAGTAAGTGCACAGTGACTCCTGTTGTTGATTTAACAACTGACACTCTAGTTTATGGCGTCAGTAATCACCCGAGGCTCTTGTCATGAGCTGCCAAGGCTATGGAAGCCTCTTGAGTTCACCAATTCCGATCATATTTAGACAAGGCCATAGTCAAAGTGGAAGTTCTCTCCTTCCTTCAGAGAAAGCTACCTCCTTCTTTGATGGCCCGTTCTTTCCACTGGGATCTCACTCAGAGATCTTTTATTTAGGTGTTTTTTTTTTTTTTTTTTTTTGCCACAGTGTCTTGGCTTTCCATGCCCGAAATACTCTCATGCGCTTATGCCTTAAGGGCTGATTCTGAGGCCAGAGTGCTGTTTAGGGCATCTGCCATTCTATGAGTCTGCTGTGTATCCCACTTCTCATGTAGCATTGTTCTCTCCTTTTTAAATTCTATCAGTATTAATAGCTAAAAATTTTTAAAGATTTATTTTTATTTATTTGAAAGACAGTGTCACAGAAAGAGGCAGAGCCAGAGAGAGAGAGGTCTTCCATCCACTGGTTCTCTCCCCAAATGACTGCAATGGCCAGAGCTGAACAGATCTGAAGCCAGGAGCTTCCTCTGGGTCTCCCACATGGGTGCAGGGGCCCAAACACTTGGGCCATCTTCCATTGCCTTCCCATGCCACAGCAGAGAGCTGGATCAAAAGTGGAGCAGCTGGGGCTTGAAACATCACCCATGTGGAATGCTGACGCAGCAAGCCAGGGCTTTAACTCACTGTGCCACAGCGCCGGCCCCGTAAGTAAATCTTTAAAGTAAAAAACAGAAAGGTGCTGGGGGAGGGAGAAGGAGAGGGAGATGACAACCAAAAGGAAAACAAAAAGTATTCAGGAAAGGAAACATAACCAATGTGTAAGGCACAGTCAACTCTGGAGAGATGCTGCAGACTCCTAATATCGTTAGCAGTGAGTAACGTTCTGACCACGATGATAACGTAGTTATCTACGCAGCACAGGCTCATGGGTACGTGATAGTGGTGGTGGGGCTCACCAGCAGTGTGGAAAGGGTCTAAGGAATCATGTTCCTTTTAGTAGGCCAATAGGTAAAGCTTAACAGTGACAAAGATAAGCATATAATCGTGCTACTGAAGATATGAGGGTAAAAACTGAAACAATCAGTAGAAGTGGTCTACGGGGAGCAGGAAGAAAAATGGCTCTCCTCTCCCCCACCCCCACAGGAATAAACCCTGGGGCCCAACTAGATAAGCCTTTGAATAAGTGGGTAAAAAATGAAATTATAAAGCTAAAACATGGTTATTTGATCTTAAAACAAAGACTGTATTTCACTTACTTTCGGGTACAGTGTTCCTTCATTTCTTTTGCTATCTTTTAAGTCAGGATGCTGATGTATGTTGCAGTCTCTGTTGGCCAGGTGGTGGCTGTGAAGCAGCTGTCACAACCGAGTCGGGGTGAACTCAGTGGTTACTCAGTGGACAAGTACAAACACTCAGTATTTTGATCAGCTGCCATTTAAGAACCACCTGAGTAGTCATGGTTGTCTGGAAGTCTGTTGGCACCTTCTGGTATGATCTGGAAGCTGCAGGATCAGATCTTGGCTTGGGGGAAGAGGCACTGTGGTGCAGAGAGACACGCTGCTGCTTGGGATGCCTGCATTCCACATTAGAGCGCTGGGCTGAGTCCTGCCTGCTCTGCTTCCTATCCAGCTTCCTGCCAACGAGCCTCTGACGGCTGTAGATGTTGGCCCACTGGGCCCCTGCCACCCATGTGTGAGACCCTGATGGAGCTCCTGGCTGCAGCCTGGCCCAGCCCAGGCACCGCAGGCATTCTGGGAGCGAACCAGTAGATGGAAGGTATCTTTCCCTCTAACCCCCTCTGTCTCTCTGCCTTTTAAATTAAAAAAAAAAATGTGGCTTGAAGAAAATCCTAGATATAATAATGGTGCACTCTTAAAAAATTTCATTGGAATATAATTCACATACAGTTCATCCATTCAACGTGTAAAATGCAAAGGCAGTGGAACATGTCTAAACGTGCCAATGCTGTCAATGGCCGGGATGATGGTATTATGGGGGAAATGCAGGTACTGAAGTCTATTGCTGAGGAAAGTTGAGCACTCAATGTGAAGGCATTTTAGGAATATCTTAACCAATTTATTTTGCTTATTTTGTCATAATAATGAACATAAAACATACAGTCAAATAAATTAACAAACTAAGCCTAACGGCACTCTTTCAATGAAGATGACAAATTTAAGTTCAAAATAAAACTGCATTACAATTTGGCAAGATGTTTTCCTTTTTAGTGGTACATAAAATCATGTCTTAGAATTGGTGGCATGTTAGGTTCAATGAAACAAAAATAAATCTCATAAAATAAAAATATATATTTTGGGTAAAAAAATAAATTATCCAAAGATACTTTGGGGCTGGGTTAAAGCCCTGGCCTGAAGCACTGGCATCTCATATGGGCACCGGTTCTAGTCCCGGCTGCTCCTCTTTCAATCCAGCTCTCTGCTATACCCTGGGAAAGCAGTAGAAGATGGCCCAAGTGCTTGGGCCCCTGCACCCGTGTGGGAGACCTGGAAGAAACTCCTGGCTTCGGATTGGTGCAACTCTGGCCATTGCGAACATCTGGGGAGTGAACCAGTGGATGGAAGACCTCTCTCTGTGTCTCTACCTCTCTCTGTAACTCTTTCAAATAAATAAATCTTTCAAATAAATAAAATTTAAAAAGATACTACATAACTATTAAAAGTCATGTGTTTGAGGACTAGTTAATGAGTGGAGAACTTTCAATAATGTAAGATGTAACAAAAAGAAGCAATAAACTAAACCATGTATGCTGCAATTCAACTTTGTTTATATATAGACTGCATGGAAATATTACAAAGTGTTAACAATTGTTATCTTAATTTTATCTTTACACTTTCCCACTGTTTGAAACTGTGATATTTTATTTTAGAATGAGATAGCCATTTTTCTAACTATAATACTATCATTTTATCTATTAAACAATAACGATGCTGTCCACATTAAAATTTTCCCAACTATCCTAATATTGTCATTTATGGTTTTTAAAAAACAAATCAGGGCCGGTGCTGGGGCTGTGGGGCTGGCATGCCATATAGGTGCTGGTTCAAGCCCCGGTTGTTCCTCTTCCGATCTAGCTCTCTGCTATGGTCTGGGAAAGCAGCAGAGGATGGCCCAAGTGCTTGGGCCCCTGCACCCAAGCTCCTAGCTTCAGGTTCCCTGCTTCGGATTATCCTAGCCCTGGCGTTGTGGTCATTTGGGGAGTGAACCAGCGGATGGAGGACCTTTCTCTTTCTCTCTCTCTTTCTCTCTCTCTCTCTCTCTCTAACTCTGTCTCTCTCTCTCTCTCTCTGTAACTCTGTCTCTCAAATAAATAAATACATTAAAAAAAAAAAAAAAGTCCAAGACCCGGCCAGCACCGTGGCTCAATAGGCTAATCCTCTGCCTGCAGTGCCGGCACACTGGGTTCTAGTCCTGGTCGGGGTACCGGATTCTGTCCTGGTTGCCCCTCTTCCAGGCCAGCTCTCTGCTGTGGCCCGGGAAGGCAGTGGAGGATGGCCCAAGTGCTTGGGCCCTGCACCTGCATGGGAGACCAGGAGAAGCACCTGGCTCCTGGCTTCGGATCAGCGTGGTGCGCCGGCTGCAGCAGCCATTGGGGGGTGAACCAATGGAAAAAGGAAGACCTTTCTCTCTGTCTCTCTCTCTGTCCACTCTGCCAGTCAAAAAAAAAAAAAAAAAAAAGTACAAGACCCCATCAAAATCTTACATCTAGAATAGTTTGATTTATTTTTTTTTTTACCTTTTTAAGAGTGTTGGCCAGTTATCTTGTAGAATTTCATCCAATTTAAATCTATTTGCTTCTTCAATGTGAGATCAACATTTCTGGCAGAACATCACCCAGATGGTGGCCTATTGTATCATTCTGTCTCACTACTGGGCACGTAAGGTAAGATCACTCAATTGAGGACTACTGTCCTCTATTTTTGAGGCTCAATAATCTCTAGACTAATATTCTGAGACTGCTGGACCATCCTGTTCCATAATAAAGTTTCATGAACAGTTTTAGCATTTATTTCCCATCCTTGCCTAAGTCAATTATCACATCAGGAGTTATAAAACAGTAATTTCCCAGTTGTACAACTCATCTGGTTTTATGAGCTGGCAGGGTTTCTTTCTGGAAACACAGGGCACTTGAAAAAGTTTATGGAAAATGGAATTAAAAGCTAAAATTATTTTGGTGCAAAAAATTTCTTAAAGTTATGTGCACTGGGGTCAGCATCATGGCATACCAGGTGGGGCCGCTGCCCCACCCAGCACCAGTTCACATCCCAGATGCTCCACTTCTGATCCAGCTCCCTGCTAATGTGCCTAGGAAAGCGGTACGAGATGGCCCAAGTGCTTGGGTCATTGTCACCCTGTGGGATTCCCAGAAGAGGCTTGTGGCTCATGGCTTTGGATCGGCCCAGCTCTGGCTGGCCATTGTGGACATCTGGGGAGTGAAACAATGGATGGAAGACCTGTGTGTGTGTGTGTGTGTGTGTGTATCTCCCTCTCTCTGTAACTCTCTCAAATAAATCTTTTTTTTTTTTTTAAAGTCTAAGACCCAATCAAAATCTTACATCTGTCTTATTTTTAATCTGGAATAGTTTCTTGTGGGTTTTATTTTTTTATCTTTTTAAGAGTGCTGGCCAGTCATCTTGTAGAATATCATCTAATTTGGATCTATTTGCTTCTTCAATGTGAAATCAACATTTCTGGCAAGAACATCACCCAGATGGTGTCCCGTTGTGTCAGCTTAACCTGCTGCACCACAATGCTGGCCCCTATCATTCTTGAATGATGGTTTAGTTTGTATTAATCTAAGTTTAAGATTGTACTGTCTCTGTTCTAAATCCTATTATTGATGAAAAATATGTTGTCAATGTAACTGCTGTCTCTTAGATGTATGGCAGATATTGTTAGCTGCTATCCAAACTTCTGTCCCCTTCTTTTTCCCGGGCACCTGGCTGATCTGGGTTTTCAAGCCTCTCTCGCATGGCCATATGACTTATTTCCAGCCAATGCAGTGTGAGCAGGTGCGACATGAACCACTCTGGTACTGGGCTCATTCCCCACTCCTGGGGGCAACCTGAGCCACTCCACAGCATGTGGGCAGCTGCCCTTTGCTGGGTCCCTATGTGTGTGCACAGCCAGCCACTGACCTGAAAAACCCAGCCTGGACTAGTGCAGGAGAGAAGTACACCTGCATGGGGTCTGAGGTATCTGGGGCCTCTTTTCTATAGCACTAAAGCCCCACCCTATAAAGGAAAGTTCTCTCTGGTCTTTTTTCATATTCCTCACCTGTTGCCTTTCTATGTCCCTGCTTTGTATTTCATAATTTCCATTAAGCATATGCTTTTTTCCTCAAGAATTATAAACATACTTATTTTACTGTCTTTTCCAAAAGTCTTGAGCATTAATCTCATTTACAGTGAGTTTGTTTCCTTTACAGTGTTGCTTGTTGAGCAGTTTTTAAACCGAAGTTCATGCCACTTCCGCTTGCCAGCTCATGTTGATGAAGAGTTTGGTCTTAGTTTCCTCCTCTCTCCCCCTCTCTCCTCTTCCCAAGGTAGTTTTCAGTGCTTCCAGCCGGGCTCTCAGGACCCTTCCCAAACCAGGGCATTCTGCGCTCTGCTCGGCTGGGACCAGACGCTAGGCCAGGACAACAGCCTGGCTCAGCTGCGTCCTGAAGCTCTGCTCCATAATGTCGAACAGCCCGTTCTTCCAGTGCCGCCCTCTGTTCAAGCCTCCTCTCTCCGTCCCATGGGGACAGGGGAGTTCTGCCAGCAGGGAGCACGGCTCCGACTCCCTGCTATCCGAGCGCGTGGACGCTTCCACGCTTCCCGCCTTGTTCCCAGGAACCCGAGTGCCTGGGGGGCCCTGAGAGGCCTTCAGCGTGAACCTGCTGACTCCTTCTGTGCCTCCGTGCTCTTTCTGGGTGACCGGGATGACGGCAGCCCAGCGAAGTCTGCTCGCTCACCCTTTCGTACCGTCGCTACCTCTGCTAGTGTAACTCCTGCGCCGTCCTCCCTAGCTGTCTAAACGCTCTGTCCAGCTCTCCTGCTGTCCCCTAAGTTTTGTAAAGTCTTCCTTATGTATAGCCTTTGGCTAAACATCATCCTTGGAAGTCTTAATCAAGATCGAAAATGATGAGATTGGTTCACACTGCGTCTTCTGCCTGCTCTCGTTACCGCGAGGATTCTTAACCAGAGCAGGGGTTTCTGAGACGAGGTCTTCTGCACAAACCTGCAGCACAGCTGCTGGGATGGCTTAACTCCCTCACGGCTCACCACGGCCCAGGGGCTTTTTCTGCAAGAAGAGGGGCAAAGCCAAGCCTTCTGCACCTTCAACTCAACTTGCAAACTTAAGTAGCCTTCATTTGACTTTGTCCACCTGATTAATGCGCAGTTTATCTAAGTCATTTTGACTTGTTTCCAGTATATTCTTGCATACAAATACATACACTAATACACCACCAGTCATGGATTCAAAAACCCGGTCCCGGACTGACCTCTGAGAGGGTGAGTGAGAAGAATTAGCCTCTTCTATCACCATCTGCTTGCTAACGTCTCTGAACGACTTTCCAACCCTCGAACCATGGTCTCATCTGAGCTAAACTGTTTCCCTGAGCTGTTGATGATGATGATGTTATTCATAATCAAATCAACATGAGGAAGTTAGATATATGTGCCCCGCTTCCTCCAGATCCTTACAGTGTTCTTATAAAAATTAGGTTACACTGGCATGATTTGTTTTTCCATAGAGCTACCATTAGTTTCCTCCCAATGCTTTATATTGGCTTGCACATTCACATTCTGCTGGCATATTTTCACACACCCCTCTGACACAGTGCGACTGTGCCATATTGCAAATTCTATGCCTGTATTCGCCTTTTCATCATTTTAGTGGGAAGAGATCATAAAAGCTCAGTGTCCAGAATTAAGGAGATCAGCTTGGCCTAGAAGTCACTCAGGTACTGGATATTAAGAATGTTATCAAATAAACAGGAAGAAACCTAAGGACCTCAACGAATATGGGAAGGGCTTCCTAAGAGCAACAGTTAAAGGACTGCATGAATGGGAGCTGCTCCAAAGTAGGATGTGCTAGCTTGAGAGCTAGAAATGTTCACGACACTGCTGACACACTCACAAGAGTTCAGTCTGCAACAGGCCTTCCAAACTTGACATGGCCTCCTGGTTCTCCCTGCCTTCTCCTTCATTCTTTTTTAAATTTTTTTTTCAAAAAATTTATTTAGAAGGCAGAGTTACAGAGAGAGGGACACACACACACACAGTGGTGGTGGTGGTGGTGGGAGTGGTGGTGGTGGTGGGAGTGCTGCCATCTGCTGGCTCACTCCCCAAACAACAGCAACGTCTGGGACTGGGCCAGGAGCCTCAAAGTCCACCTGGGTCTCCCACGTGGGCGGGGGGGGGGGGGGGGGCTGCCTTCCCAGGCACATTAGCAGGGAGCTGCATCAGAAGCTGTGCAGCAGGCATTCGCTCTGGTGCTCCCATAGAGGACGCTGTCCTCGTTAAGTGGGGACTTGACCTGCTGCACTCCAACGCCAGCCACTGCTCCTGCTCGTAATCATAGAAAGGCGCTCTCTGAAGAAACCTTTTTTCTCCCCATGTCACACATCATTCAGTGTCACACTGCTAAAATCCCATGTGTGGGCATGTCCCCCACATGGCAAGCATTTCTCCAGGGGGCAATTTCATCATTTTTTAAAAGATTTATTTTATTTACTTGAAAGTCAAAATTAGAGAGTGAGAGAGGAAGAGACAAAGAATGATCTTCCATCTGCTGGTTCACTCTCCAAATGGCCGCATCAGCTGGGGCTGGGCCAGGCCAGAGCCAGGAGCTTCATCCAGGTCTCCTATGTGGGTCAGGGGCCCAAGCACTTGGGCCATCTTCTACTGCTTTCCCAGGTGCAGTGCAGGAGCTGGATAGGAAGTGGAGCAGCTAGGACTCGAACTGGTGCCCTTATGGGATGCCGGCTTTGCAAGTGGAGACTTAACCTACCACGCTGCAGCGCCAGCCCCAAAAAAATCATTTCTGACGCCATCTACCCAGATAGAGCACTGGGCCCACACAGGCTGACGGCTCGGTCCCACGAGACTGCCTCTCACTTCAGACGCCAACTGCATGTACAGTTGTGACCTCTGATTCTGATTGACCAGCTATGTAACTCAGGGGTCCCGTGACCTCCTCCTCAGGCTCAATTAATGTCCAATTAAGCTCATCCAGCCCCAGGGAATGCATTACTTAGGCTGACTGATTCATCATTGGCTATGGGTGATCAACGTGTCCCTGCAGGTCAGTGGGTAGGACTAAAAGTTCCAACCCTGTGATCACAAGGGTGGCTCCAACGGCAATCAGGGCCCTGTGGAGGTGGCCCAGGAGACCAACTTGAGTGACCTCATCAGAACAGAGGTGCTCCTGTCACCCAAGAAATACCCAGATAGGAACTCTGTGTCAGAATCAGTCAAAGACCAACTATTAGAACCAAACATCCGGGCCTGCGCCATGGCTCAACAGGCTAATCCTCCGCCTAGTGGCACCGGCACACTGGGTTCTAGTCCCGGTCCGGGCGCCGGATTCTGTCCCGGTTGCCCCTCTTCCAGGCCAGCTCTCTGCTGTGGCC
Source organism: Sylvilagus floridanus (assembly GCA_949820135.1). NCBI lineage: Eukaryota > Metazoa > Chordata > Mammalia > Lagomorpha > Leporidae > Sylvilagus > Sylvilagus floridanus. The sequence goes on from OX463244.1 coordinate 106,431,369, forward strand.
CAGGAGTGCAGTGGAGGATGGCCCAAGTGCTTGGGCCCTGCACCCCATGGGAGACCAGGAGAGGCACCTGGCTCCTGCCATCGGATCAGCGCGCTGGCTGTGGCAGCCATTGGAGGGTGAACCAACAGTAAAGGAAGACCTTTCTCTCTGTCTCTCTCTCTCACCGTCTACTCTGCCTGTCAAAAAAAAAAAAAAAAAAGGACCAAACATCCTCCTAGCGCCCATATTTCCAAGGGTTACTGCAACTCTGCATCAGGAACTGGGGACACCGGCCAGCACCTAATTCCTGTTATTTCATAGTAACACAGGCTTCAGCCTGCAATCACCTAGAGTTGCCATCAGAAATCTGTGCTATGTACAGTTCCTCAGATCTCACTCAGTCTCTGGTTTCTGCACATGGCTCCTGGGATGACTCAGCCACCACAGAATTCACACTGGGGCACTGCTCACGCTCAGCTCTTCGTGTTTGCTGAAACTGTGGCCGTCATCATGGCTGAGAAAGTGCTCCAGGCCCACCACCCAAAGGAGATCCATTTCTCACCACTGGGTGCGGTGGCCCACCCAGCCTTCTCGGGCCCAGTTTTCTCCTAAGTCCTTAACAACAGTTCTCTAGATTGAGGCCAGCCTGCCTGTTTAATTTTCATCCTTTCAGCATTCAGATAATACAACAGACAACAAACACATCTTCTGAGATTGATTTTTTTTTTTTTTAAAGCATAAGACTAACGGTGCGACCAGCATTGCGGTACAGTAGGCTAAGCCTCTGCCTGTGAAACTGGCATCCCATATGAACACCAGTTCAAGTCCCAGCTGCTCCATATCTGATCCAACTCCCTGTTTATGTGCCCAGGAAAACAGAAGATGGCCCAACTGCTTTGGCCCCTGCCACCCACCTGGATGACTAGGTTGGAGTTCCTGGCTCTAGCTGTTGCAGCCATCTGGGAAGTAAACCAGAGGATGGAAGATTTCTGTATGTCTGTTTGTCTTTCTCTCTCTGTAACTCTTTCAAATATATATAAGACTGTCTATGCCATACCACCCTGAACATGCCGATCTCATCAAATATACATAAGACTAATGGTGGGGGCCAGTATTTTGACATTGCGGGTTAAGCCTTCACCTGCAATGCCAGCATCCCATATGGTGTCAGTTGAAGAGCTCTCTGCTATGGCCTGGGGAAGCAGCAAAGATGGCCCAAGTGCTTGGGCCCTTGCACCCACATGGGAGACTGGGAAGAAATTCCTGGCTCCTGGCTTCAGCCTGGCCCAGGCCTAGCCACTGCGGCCTTTTGGAGAGTGAACCAGCAGATGGAAGGTCTCTGTGTCTCTTCCAAACTCTGCCTTTCAAGTAAATAAAAAATAAATCTTAAAAAAAAAAAAAAGACCAATGTTGAGGATTTAAGAGACACTAGTTCACTTCCCACACCAGCTGTAAGGGCCAGAACTGGGCCAATCTGAAGCCAGGAGCTTGTTTTATATATATGCACAAAGGAAAACAAACGAATAACCACCATTTGAGATGCAGAAAAATCTTGACAAAATTCAACATCCATTCATGATAAAAGAGCTGTCAGCAAGCTAGAAATTCCATTTCCTTACTCTGCCAAGGAACATATGGGAAAAAAATCTATGGCTGTCGTCAGACTTCATTGTGAAATGCTGATCATTTTCCCTCTAAAACTGGGGACAAGGCAACAATATCTGCTCCCAGCACTTCTTAAAAAAAATCTATACTTCTGAGGAACAGTAGTTTTTCTACTTACTACTTGGTGAATTCTTATTTATAGGAGGGTTAAGCTTGTGATTATAAAGTAAACTGAAAGTATGTCATTGCAAACATTAAAATAAGAGGGGCCGGCACGTGGCACAGTGGGTTAAAGCCCTGGCCTGAAGTGCTGGCATTCCATATGGGCACCGGTTCTAGTCCTGGCTGCTCCTCTTCTGATCCAGCTCTCTGCTATGACCTGGGAAAGCAGTGGAGGATGGCCCAAGTCCTTGGGCCCCTGCACCCACGTGGGAGACCAGGAGGAAGCCCCTGGCTCCTGATTTCAGATCAGCTCAGCTCCAGCCATTGCAGCCATTTGGGTAGTGAACCAGTAGATGGAAGATCTCTCTCTCTCTCTCTGCTTCTCCTTCTCTAACTCTTTCAAATAAACTCTGTCTTAAAATAAAAATAAATCTTTTTATAAAAAAAGAGAAAAATAAGAAAGGAAGGGGCAGGTAGGGTGGGAAATATTATGTTCTTAAAACTCTACATAGGAAATACATGAAATTTGCTCCCTTATATAAACAAATACAATTTTAAGAACATTTACTTATTTGAAAGGCAGAGGGACAGACAGAAACGGACAGAGAAAGAGATCTTCCATCTGCCAGTTCATTCCTCAAACAGCCACATGGCTGGGGGCTAGGCCAAGCGGAACTCCGTCTGGGTTTCCTACATGGGTCATCTTCATTGCTTTCCCAGGCACATTAGCACAGAGCTGGATCAGAACCAGAGAGACCAGAACTCACACTGGTGTCACTCTTGTGCAGGATGCAGGTGTCCCAGTTGTGGCTATGCCACTCAGCCACGACGCTGGCCTCTACGCCCATCTCTGCTGCTCAGCACTGCAGGATGTCCTAGCCTCAGCAAAGATAAAGTAAAACTATTTGATAAATGGCAAGATATACCATATCTATGGCAAAAAAGATTATGCAAATGAACCCCAGACTGAGAGATTCAAGATACTGTCAGCCCTCAGTATCTGTGGCTTCCATATCTACAGAGTCAACCAAACACAAATCGAAGAAATATTTTTTAAAAATGCATCTACAGTGAATATACACAGACTTTTTCATGTCATTATTCCTTAAACAACATAGTGTAACTATTTTCTTACTATTTATACCCTACTGGGATATGTATAGTTCTGATCAAACCCAACCAGGCTGTTATAAAAAAAAAAAAAACTAACAAGCTAATTCCAAAACATGTATGAAAACACACAGAGCTAGGACAGCCAAGAGTTTCTGAAAAAGGGATGTGCATTGTGACGGAGCTGGTCAAGATGCTGCGTGGGACTCCCACATCCCACTCAGAGCGCCTGGCTGGAGTCTTGCTGCTCTGGGTGTTTCCCATCCACCTTCCTGCTGACTTGCTTGAGAAGGAGCAGGGGATGGCCCCAGGGCTTGGTTCCTGCCACCCATGTGGGAGACCCAGATGGAAGGGAGTTCCTGGTTCCTGGCTTCAGCATAGTCTAGCCCTGATTATCCTGGGAATTTGGGGGATGATCCAGCAGAGGGAAAATCTTTCCCTCTGTCATCTCCCTCTCCTTTTTTTTTTTTTTTTTTTTTGACAGGCAGAGTGGACAGTGAGAGAGAGAGAGAGACAGAGAAAGGTCTTCCTTTACTGTTGTCTCACCCTCCAATGGCCGCTGCGGATGGTGTGCTGCAGCCAGCACACCGTGCTGATCCGAAGCCAGGAGCCAGGTGCTTCTCCTGGTCTCCCATGGGGTGCAGGGCCCAAGCACTTGGGCTATCCTCCACTGCACTCCCTGGCCACAGCAGAGAGCTGGCCTGGAAGAGGGGCAACCGGGACAGAATCCAGCGCCCCGACCGGGACTAGAACCCGGGGTGCCAGCGCCGCAGGCGGAGGATTAGCCTAGTAAGCCGCAGCGCCGGCCATCACTCTGCCTTTCAAATAAATAAATAAATACATTTTTTAAAGTTTATAAAAATAACAAAGCTTGAGACTGATTTCAAGACTTTTTTTTTCTTTTTTTACTTTTGACAGGCAGAGTGGACAGTGAGAGAGAGAGAGACAGAGAGAAAGGTCTTCCTTTGCCGTTGGTTCACCCTCCAATGGCCGCTGCTGCTGGTGCGCTGTGGCCAGCGCATCGCGCTGATCTGATGGCAGGAGCCAGGTGCTTCTCCTGGTCTCCCATGGGGTGCAGGGCCCAAGCACTTGGGCCATCCTCCACTGCACTCCTCTGCCACAGCAGAGGGCTGGCCTGGAAGAGGGGCAACCGGGACAGAATCCGGCGCCCCGACCGGGACTAGAACCTGGTGTGCCGGCGCCGCAAGGCAGAGGATTAGATTTCAAGACTTTTATAAACTACAGAACCCAAGGCAGTAGGGTCTTTGCTGAAGAACAGACAACAGAGAAGAAAGCGCTGTGGTGCAGTAGGTCAAACCTCTGCCAGCAGTGCCCACATCCCGTATGGGTGCCAGTTTGAGTCCTGGCTGCTCCACCTCCAATCCAGCTCCTTGCTAAGGCACCTGAGACAGCATCAAGTCCCTGGGCCTGTGCCACCCACATGGGATCCGGATGAAACTCCTGGCTTTGACCTGGCCCAGCCCTGGTTGATGTGGCCATTTGTGCAGTAAACTGTGGATGAAGATCTCTCTCTCAGTCTCTGTCTCTCCCTCTCTCTCTAACGCTGCCTTTCAAATAAATAATTCTTTAAAAAACAAAGTGGCTAACTGGATGAAAAAGAAAGCAAACCAAAACCTTAACCCCACCTCACACCATAAACTCAGACTAATTTAGGACGGATCACAGGACTAAATATGATGTAACTTCAAAAAGTTCATGGAAAAGTGGACTTAAAGATCAGTTTATTTTGGTACAAAAAACTACATCCATGTAGTATTTTTGTAATACTCACGTTCATGAACTCTTTGAAGACCCCTTATAAAAACTAACATTCTCGACAGAAAACCAAGAACATCTCTATAACCTTAAAGGAAGTAAAGAATTCTTAAGCAAAAACATTAACAGCTCCAAACATGAGGGGGAAAACTGATAAACAAGATTCATTAAAATCTTGTTAAGAAAATGAAAAGGCGGGGTTGGCGCTGTGGCACAGTAGGTTAATGCCCTGGCCCGAAGCACCGGCATCCCATATGGGCGCCAGTTCGAGACCCGGCTGCTCCACTTCTGATCCAGCTCTCTGCTATGGCCTGGGAAATCAGAAGACGATGGCCCAAGTCCTTGGGTTCCCTGCACCTGTGTGGAAGACCTGGAAGAAGCTTCTGGCTCCTGGCTTCAGATTGGCACAGCTCTGGCCATTGCGACCATCTAGGGAGTGAACCAGAGGATGGAAGACCTCTCTCTCTCTCTGCCTCTCTTCTCTCTGTGTAACTCTGACTTTCAAACAAATAAATATATCTTTTAAAAAAAAAGAAAATGGAAAGGCAAGAAACACATTATCTAACAAACAACTTTGTCCAGGCTACTAGACTACTCACACAGAGTGCTACAGATGAACAGCAAACAGGCAACTGAAAACAAAAATGGGCAAATATTTGAGAAGACACTTCAAAAGGAAAATGTACAGGGGCTGTCATGGTGCTGCAGCAGTTATGCCTCTGCCTGCCACACTGGCATCCTACATCACAGCACAGGTTCAAGTCCCAGCTGTTCAGCTTCCTGTCCAACTGCCTGCTAATGTGCCTGGGAAAAAAGCAGGAGATGGCTCAAGTGCTTGTGCCCCTGCTACTCATGAGTGAGACAAAGGGGAGGCTCCTGGCTTTGGCCTGGCCCAGCCCTGGCCATTGTAGTCATCTGGGATGTGAACCAACAGATGGAAGAATTCTCTGTCTCTCCTCATCACTCTGCCTTTCAAATAAAAACAAAAAATGTGCAGATGGTCAATAGCATTCAAAAAGCTGTTCAATAGCTTGTCATCAGGAAAAAGCTAATTAAAACCATGACATATAACTTCACATACACCAGAATGGCTAAAATAAAAAAAAAGTCACTAACATCAAATATTGGAAAAGATGTCCAGTACATGGAATTCCTATATATTGCTGTTGGGTGTATAAAATTGTACTCCCCTTGGAAAATAGTTTGGCTAACTTAAACACACACCTTTCCCGTGATTCATGTTCTACACTCCTAGGTATTTACCCAGAGAAATGAGAACATATGTCCACAAAAAGCCTTGTTTGAGATAGGCAAAAATACTTTTAAAATTAATATTAAAAACACACCATAAAAAATAAGTGACTTACATTTCATAAAAACTGAAAATTTTTTCTTTAAAATGTACCATTAAGGAAAAGTCAGAAGTGGAGATAAGATTTTACATCATGTGTCTGATATGCACTCACATTCAGAATGTGTCTTAAAGTTCTTGAAACCTAGTTAGATGATTATAAGTAACCCAGTTTAAAAATGGGCACAATGTTTAACATTTCACCAAAGATGAACACGGAACATGGAAAGTTACAAAATATTATTAGTCATTAGAGAAAGGCAAATAAAATTGCAATGAGAAAATTATGTTCCCACTAAAATGGCTGTAAGAGAAACAGTTGGGGCCAGTGCTGCAGCTCAATAGGCTAATCCTCCACCTGCGGCGCCAGCACACTGGGTTCTAGTCCCAGTCAGGGTGCCAGATTCTGTCCCGGTTGCTCCTCTTCCAGTCAGCTCTCTGCTGTGGCCTGGGAAGGCAGTGGAGGATGGCCCAAGTCCCTGGGCCCTGCATCCGCATGGGAGACCAGGAGAAGCACCTGGCTCCTGGCTTCGGATCAGCGTGGTGCGCTGGCCACAGCGGCCATTGGGGGGTGAACCAACGGAAAAGGAAGACCTTTCTCTCTGTCCACTCTGCCTGTCAAAAAAAAAAGAAAAAAAAAGAAAAACAGTTGGGGCTGGCACTGTGGCTTAGCAGGTTAAGCACTGCCTGTGATGCCGGCATCCCATATGGGTGGTGGTTCAAGTCCAGGCTGCTCCACTTCTGGTCCAGCTCCCTGCTAATGTGCCTGGGAGAGCGGTGGAAGATGCCCAGATGATTGAGGACCTGTACCCACGTGGGAAACATGGCTGAAGCTCCTGGCTCCTGGCTTCAGTCTGGACCAGTCCTGGTAGTTGCAGCCATTTTTGGGGGGTGAATCAGAAAATGGAAGATCTCTTTCTCCCTCTCTCTTTTCAAATAAATTAATTTAAAAAAACTAATGATATCAAATATTCTTACTGATATTAAATATGTGGAGAAATCAAAACACTTAAACACTGTTGGTAGGACTCTAATGCTGTACAGCCACTTCTGGCAAACAACCTGGTAGTTTCTAGAAAAGCTGAATATAAACTTAGCATATGAACACTCGAGAGAAATAAAAATCAGGTTCACACAAACACTTGTTCCTAGCAAATTATGTAGTTCATAGCAACATTATTCCTAACAGCCAAACCTAAAAGCAATTCAAATGTCCATCAACTGGTGAGTGGCTGAATAAAATATGGGATGTCCATAAAATTGAATGCAGGAAGCATTCCCTTCCCCTGAATGTCAAAGTTCCCCATGACTACTTAAAAGGACAAGGAATTAGAACTTATGTTACCCTCCGTGATAAGGTAAAACAAAGCCTCTGCCATGTTTGCGTTTCTGGCCTGAACCTCAGTTCACTTTCGTGTTTCCCTGACAGGCAAACAGGAACCTGCATCCCTGACTGCAGATCATAGTAGACAGCCCTGTTTAAAATGATGAAATATTCCCAATGCTTAAAATGCAAATGCTAGTTACCAGCACCAGTATTACTTTCCCAAGTTCAAACCTTGCAGCTGTACAATTTTGCACACTAATGGCCAATCAGGCAGCGTAAACCCACAGAGCCTGTGTCAGGATTTCATCGAATTGTCCTAGCCCCTCACAGCCTTCCTATGAGGCGTGCTTAGCCCTGGCCTACAGGAGCACTGGGTGCCCAGGGGCCCCGGGCTGGGCTGGGAGGCCGTGCCTGACTACCACTCCACTTTGCCACCCCAAGCTCCTCCTCTAAGCCAGAGCAGTTTATATCCACAAGAATACCATGCAGGGATTTTAATCCTCAAACCACAGAGCCGAAGCCCTGGGTTCAAAGCCCCAGGCTCTGGCCCAGTTCTCGCCAATCCCAAAGCTGCTGCTGTGCCCGCTGGCATTTGTCACAGCGAACGCGTCCATAAGGCCATGGGGCAGCCCAGATGGGCTGCACTGGGCCCCTTCAAGACAACGTCGTTGGCACGGAGAAGCATTTGCACCCTGTAGTCTTTCTCCTGACATTATGGAGTGAGGGACTCCTCCACACAGAAGTGCACTTAAAGGAGGTAGGGTTCCAACCACAGTCAGCCAGCCCTGGCGATGGATCCTTGCTCCAGGCAGGGTATGGGATAAGCATTGACTTGTGCCACCTCAAGCTCACAGCCCTAGGAGGTAGCTACTATTAGTGCCATTTTGCACAGGGGTATAGGGCAGAGGTTAACAGAAAAAAAAAAAAGGTCACTGTCACACGACTAGGTGGAAGAACTAGAAATCCAACCCACAAGCCCAAGCCTGAGTGTGTACTGAAGACTGCTTGGCTACGCCTCTGTTTGCTCTGGCTAATAATCAAACAACCCACTTTTCCTTGACAAGGGAGTTAATCATCTCCTAAGACGGCCACACCCACAGGGCTGAATCCAAGGCTCTCCAGCAAGCACCCAATGCACCTGCTACAAAGCACCTCCGCCTCCCAACTTGCTTCTCTTGGTCCAAACCACTCTCTGGGTAACGGCCTCAAATCACCCCTGCCCCAGGCTGTTTTGTGATGCTTCCTCTTCCTAGTCTCTCCCACCTCCAGCCCCACCCCACCAGAGATCTACATAAAAACTCTATGCAGAGGCAGAGGTGACAACAGCTGTCCCCAAGGCACCTCTGTGGAAAATTTCAGGAGGAAATTAACTGGCCCGTGGGTGGCCTTGCAGAACCCCCTCCACAACTGGAGGAAGGACGGGCGCCCCAGCTCCTCCTCCAAGGGGGCTGTGCCCAAGCGCTGCTTAGAGGCACATTTGTCATTTGCAGGAACACGGTGGGCACAAGGAAGGGAGAGAGGAGACATTCGCAAGTTCTGGGAAATCCCAGAGGGGCCGGGATCCAGCTCAAAGGAGGATGGAAACCCAAGCCACAACCTGGGGATCATCTGGAGCCCAGTCAGGCTGCTTAGAGGGGGCGGCCCTCTTGTGCCCGAGGAACACCCTGGGGAACCCCCACGCTGTACAAGAGCCATCTTCTCAGAAGAACCGATCAGGCCCGTCTTTTCCCTAACTGCCCACACGTGTACCCCCACCTTCACTGCACTGCAAGAGGAGACAAACTGGCAAGTTGTATAGTAGTAAGTGGACAGGGTATGAGAAAAATGGCAGAATTCACATTTTTCTTCTAAAAAGTTTCTAATTAATAAATTATTTGAAAGGCAGAGTGATATAGACTCTCTCTCTATATATATATATAGTGTCTACAGTGATATATAGAGATCATCCACCTATTAATTCACTCCCCAAATGGCCGCAACAGCCGGCTCTGCCACGCAGGTGCAGGGGCCCAAGCACTTGGGCCATCTTCTGCTGCTTTCCCAGGTGCATTAGAAGCACAGCAGCTGGGACTCTAAACAGCACTCTGCTATGGGCTCTGGTACGGAAGCACTTCCTAAGCGGTGGCTTAACCCACTGTGACAGCCCCTGAATTCCTATTTCTGGCAGAAGCACTGCAAAGCAAACATAAGCCTCTCTACATTTCTTTTATTATCTCGGTTTGGACGGAGGTGTTAGACAAGGAGTTAGAAATTAGCCCATGTGTGTGAGAGAAGCGCCTGAAGACCAGCACCTGCCTTGGAAACCCCAGGAGCCCAGCATCTTGCACTTCCAAGTCCTGCTCAGACCCTGATAACCTCCCAGGGGGTCCCAGCCCCTCCCCCAAGGAAAGCTCCCAGAATTCTCTGTCCTCAGGACCAGATGGGTTCCCTGACCTGGTAACATGGGGCAATAAACCTTCACAGAGGCCCTAGGGAAGCCCCCCGCTCTGCCCAGTGCCAGCACCTCTGGGGAGGAATCCTTTCACCAGGGTTCCCCATCCTTTGTCCTGGAGGAGAGGGGGAGAGCGGTAAAGAGACTCCCTTAAAAACCTAGGAGTCCAAACAAGGAACGCGGTGCCCTCTGCTCTCCGCTGAGCCGCCCGCCTGGCCTGCCCAGCTGTGTTCTCTCCATTCAGCCATGTAACCTCCTGCTCCCTCAGTCTGAGTGACTGGGCCTGGGCGCACTCTATCCGTTCCTGCCGTTCTAACAGATGTCCTAGCCTTAATAAAACCTATCACTTCGCTTGAATTCTCTCTTGCGTGAAGACAAGAACCCCACAGATCCACAGCCTTTCCTCCGGTGACGGAGGCACACGGAAGGATCTCTCACCTCAGAGACAGGGCAGTACAAGTGCAGTGCACCCACGTCCAGGAGCAGCAAGGCCAGGGAGGCTGCAGCCACCTCCTGTCCCTAAACAGCTGTCCCTAAACTGCTCCAGGCCTGCCTTCAGGAATTCTGGTGGCAGAGTAGTTGAAATCTGATTTTCCATGCCGCCTCAGCATGATCAAAGTGTGCAAGGGTCCATTGGTAGATGCAGACCATGCCCCCGCCCCCATCCCAGGGCAGTGAGGTGTGGGGAGGAGAAAGTCCGCCTGCACTGCCTACCCTTGGGCCTGGGTGTGTGGCTCTGCTGCCGGCCTAAGGTCACAGCACACCCTCTCCAGGCCACAGAGCTGAGTTTGCATCTTGGTGTTACTTTTTCCCTAGCAGCAAGCCTTAAGCACACTATTAGCCTCTCTGAGGCACAACCCCCATCTGCAAAATGGGCCACAAACATCCAATTTAGAAATATTTGTGAGGATTAAAAACATGTATCCTCTTAACATAAACGTTGCTTTTCAGGGCAGGTGTCTGGCACAGCGGTTAAGATGCCACTTGGGTGCCCACGTGCTGTATCAGACTGCCTGGGTTCAAATCTCACCTACACTTCCAACTTCCCGCCAATGTGCACCGTGCGAGGTGGCAGGTGACAGCTCAAGCAGTTGGGTCCTTGTCACCCACGTGGGAGACCTGGGTTGAATTCCCAGCTCCTGAGTTTGGTCTGCCCAGCCCTGCCTGCTGCATGTATTTGGGGGAGTCAACCACTAGATGGAAGATCTCTGTCTCTCTCTGCCTTTCAAATAAAATTTTTAGAAAGTTAAATTTCCTTTCACTATACCCCTGAAGAACAACTCAGCTTCTGTAGAGTTCAATGTTCCCCCCTGTGAAAAACAAAACAAGGGCCCATCACGGAGGCGAGCAGAGCGCTTCCACCGTGGGACAAGGGTGCTGACTTCCCCGCCGGCACCCTTCCCTCTTACTCTGCGTCCCTAGTGCGTTTCCAGCCTTCCGTAGCGCAAAGCAGGGAGAAGACGCCATCACACCTGTAATCCCTTAAAATGGAGGCTAGCAACCAACGCCTCTGACACGGGAAGCATTAGGTCACCCGCTGGTCACCTGGGGGCCGGCAAGCTTCCTTCCCTTCTCCAGGCTCTCCTCTGAGGGGACTGGAGAGGAAGCTGAAGGTAGAAAGGCAACTCACCCAACAGTTTCATATCTCTGGCTCACACAGACAACTGCACCGCAAACCAAATAATTTCACTGAGACGCCATAAAGAAATCAACCGCGGTGTTTTTCGGGGCCAGGGGGATTTTTCTTGGCTCTCTCATTTTTCCCCCTACACACGCAATGCAATACGCTCTGGGGCATTCCGGAGCTGAAGGCAAAGACGCCTCTCCACCAGTGGCCCACACGGCAGGGGCGGGGGGGGGGCTAGGGGATGCGCGGGACACTGCAGCTTCTGACTGTCACAGATGGCGGTTACTGCGTTGGCTGTCTCCCTGAGTCAATGAGACATCACATTAGCTGACCATGAAGTGGCAGCAGGTGTGAGTTTCTCTGGCGGGCGCCACCTCCCCTTCCTCCCTCGCTGAACTTCAGTAGCTCCCTCTCAGCATCACGGCTTTTCCAAATCACTCATCAAGCATGACGCAATGAGGAGGAATGTTAGGATCAATTTGGAGCAGCAAAAATGCACAAGTTGAATATACAGCTGTTCATCCCACCCCCACCCACACTCCGGTTCTTGAAACAAGATGTGTAGGAGTCCATTATGTGCTGAATATTTACCACTGGGTCCCGCAGCCGACGCAGTCAAGGGAACACAGCAGAACGCGTTAGCTCTCTTCCGGGTAATATCCAGGTCTCCACTCAGCTCCTGCTTCGCTTTTCTACTGTGGTTTTTTTTTTTTTTTTTTTTACCGATGTCTACGGTGCTCCTGGAAGGAGCTTACCCGGCTGTATTCCCAACTTCTGAAGTGCAGAACTTGGAAAGGCCCTGGGGCAAAGCTGCTAACATTTTATACAACCCGCCCGATGCGAGGCAGCTCAAGCCCCAGGCTGGCTACGGCCCTTTGTATAGAAACAGCTGACCCAGCATCCACCTGCATCGGATCTGCTCAGCTGTGCCTTGCTCAGCAAACACCCCGCACAACCCAGGGAGAGAAAAAAGGGAGGGGTTGAAGGCTCTTTAGGAAAGGCAGCCTTGACACCCAGTTTACAAAAAATGAGAGTCTCCTGCAGGACGTCCTGGAATCTAAAATCACCTGTGGTGCCATAGCTACCTCGTGCAAAACAGCTCCACAGGTGGTGACGGCTGTACTTAAAGGAAGGCACACACAGAAACGGGTGCAGTAGCAATTCTGCAAGGACTGCACTGGGACTTCCAAACACATCGGGCAGCGTCAACAGTGAATGAGTGACAGCCGATCGCCTCTCACGTTGTCCCCCCATCCCCAGCAGTGCCCCTAAACGGGGCTGTTCTGAAGCAACCCCCCAACCTGTACTTGAGCTTCAGTCAACACCTCTAGGAATTTTAAAGAACCCTTGTCATGATACAATTACCGAAAACAAAGCTGACATCCTTAATGCCATCAAATAACAGGTGCACATCTCCACCATCTAATTTTTTTTTAAAGTTCTTTCAACAAATGAATCTTGATGTGAATGGAAGGGGAGAGGGAGCGGGAAAGGGAAGGGTCGCGGGTGGGAGGGAAGTTATGGGGGGGGAGCCATTGTAATCCATAAGCTGTACTTTGGAAATTTATATTCATTAAATAAAAACTTAAAAAAGTTCTTTCATCAAATTAGGATGCAACCAAGGTCCACACACTCTATTTCCGCCTTGTATCTTAAAGTCCTGTCCCTGTGCGTTGTACAGTCCCTGGCCCTCTGGCATCTGCGAATACCTCTCCTAACTCTACTCCGGAGATCAGAAACGCTGCCCAGTACGTGTGTGCGTTTGTATGTAAATTTATAAATACAGAGCACATGGCAAAACCATTTCACCCGAGGCAAAAAACCCTGAGAGCCAAACCCTCATTCATGAGTCCCCTGCCACCCTTCCCGGTGTGGGCTCTCGCAGGGACTCGAACTCACCCGAGTCTGCCGCACACGTGTGGGGCCAGGCGGGTGCGGCTGCCCCCGGCTCAACCCTCCTCCGCAGGGCGGGTAGGTGAGGTCGCGTGCGGGGCCAGCTGGGCAAGGTGTGAGAAAAGGAGTTTCCGCTGTCGTTCCGGAGGGCGGTCCCGGTTGAGATCCAGAGGGAATTCTGACCCAGCTGGGCTGGTCAACAAGAAACCTACCAGGTCGTCACGGCCTCTGAGAACAAACAGCCCTGCAAAGCCCGGAGGCTTAATCCCCGGGGCTGGCGCGCGGAGACGCCGTCCCCGACGCCCAGGCCACTGCAGGGGCCGCCAGGGCGCCCCGGCCAAGGCACGTGCGTGTGTGTACGTTGACTGCGCGCACGCAGGACAGCGGAAAGAGTCAAACCAAGCCCCCTGGAACGGCCCGTGCCGAGGGTCTGGATTGGGTGCCCGCCCACCCCGGGTCCCTGTCCCCGAGCCCACGACAGACTACAGTTGCAGAGGCTGCGCAGTAACCCGCGCCCCGAAACAGGAAGGCTGGCGCCTCCGCCGCCCCGCGCCGGGATCTTTCTAAGTAGCCGAGAAAGCTCAGGAAATTCCTCCCCTGCCCGACGCGCGCAGCGCCCCGCGGGGGACCCCTGCAGCCGCGGCCCCGCACTCACCCGCAGTTGGCGCTCGGCGTCGGGGGTCGAGGGCGCCCCCCACCACACTCGCCGCCGGGGCACCTGCTGCGTCCGGCCCCAGGTGACTGCCAGAAGGAGGGGCGGGAGCCCGGCGGGAGCCCGTCCCCGCCCCGCCCCGCCCCGCCCCGAGCGCTCCGGGGGCGGGGCTGCGCGACCCGGGACCCCGCCGCCTCCCCGCGGCCCGCGAGCAGGAACCGCCGGCGTCCACGCCTGGCGGCCTCCCCGCGCTCGCCCCGGCTGCGCGCTGGCGGGACATGGGTTTGAGGGTGCCACCTGCCGGCAGGCTGGAAAATGACAGGTTGGGGTTGGCAGAGGGTCGCCCCCTGGTGCGGGCTGGGGGAGCCGCCGGGCGCTTCCCGAGACCCCAGGCCTTAGGTTGCAGCCCAAGGAGCTCCGCATCTTCCCAGCAGGCAGGGCGGGCAGGAAACCTTGCGGGACTCAGTCTCTCTTCCGACGCCACAAATTTCTATGGCTGTGGTCTCCAGACGAGGGTACACACAGGGAGACGGAACTCACAGGGCCCTAAGCAACCGCCCGGAGTGCACTATGAATTCAGATTTTAAATTAAGTCTGCAAATCGCACCCTGACATTGCACTGCTTTTTTTGTGTCAACAGTGCTAATTGGTTGTGGTCATTCAAGATATATTTGTTGAGCACCTCCGACTCGCCAGTCATTTCAACAGTTAAAATACAGCACAGCTTCCTCGCCCTCCTCCTCTTCATGCAGAGCCTTGCACGAAGGGGTGGCCTGGGCCTCTCTTCAGCTCCCGGGGGAGTCGGACTGGCCTGGCACACAGTTGTCGCCTGAGGGTACAGGAGGGCCCTCCACCAGCGCCGGAAGGTGGGAAAACACTTCCTGGAGCCAGGCTGAGCCGTGACCTGCAGGGTTGTGTGAGGTGCTTGATCTGAGACAGAAAAGGCAAGTGGCTCAGTGTAACCCAGAAGTGGGTACGGGCCAGGTCAAGCTCTTAACAAAAGCAAAACGGCCGTCATCTACGGAGTGTACAGTTGAAAGCAGGGGCTGCTCATAACTGCTTCAAACTAGCCTCACACTTAGCCTGCCAGGTAGGGTTATGGCCTTTACAGAGGGCACAGTGGGGCCCAGGAAGGAGGGGCACCTTGATCGTGACGTAACATCAAACTCATAGTGTATTTCCTAGACTGTATCTGCTCTGCTAAAATTTTTAAAAGAAAAAGAGCAGAAATACACGCTTGTTGTGACAGTCATGAATTATTACTGGTATGCTAATTTAACAGAGGTGCATATTTCTATTTAAATCAGAACTCTTTTTTAAACGTAAATTCTTTCAGCGCTTCCAGCTTTGTACTTTTAATTGCCAATCAAGATATTTTAATGGGCCAGAAACATGTTTTTGTTGAAATTAAATAACATTAAAATTATTTAAAAATAATTAAAAATGATTAATATTATTTGGGGCTCAGTAGGTTAAATCCTCCACCTGCGGCGCTGGCATCTCATATGACTCACTCCCCAGATGACCGCAACAGGCAGAGCTGCACCAGTTGGAAGCCAGGAGCCAGCTTTTTCCGGGTCTCCCACGTGGGTGCAGGGGTCCAAGGACTTGGGCCATCTTCTGTGGCTTTCCCAGGCCATAGCAGAGAGCAGGATCAGATGTGGAGCAGCCGGGTCTCAAACCAACACCCATATGGGATGCTGGCACTGTGGGTGGCGGCTTCACCAGCTACAGCGCTGGCCCCTTGCTTACTATTGTGCTCAGCACTGTTTTGGGAGATGTGGGGTGGGGTGAAAGGAACACACAATTGTAAATACAAAAACTCTCACTGAGTGCCTTTGATGGGAGAGGAGTTTGGCACGCATTACCCATAACCCTCCCAGCATCCCTGCCAAGTAGACACCATTCCACACTTTATACATGAGGCAACTGAGGTTTGGAAAAGTTGTGGAACTTGGCCGAGGTCTGAGATGCTCCTCAAGTCCAGTGTTTGTCTCTAATGCTTGTGGTCCTTCCACCATACAGTATGACAGTACTTCAAATAGGTCACGGGAAACAGAATTAAAAGATTAATTTATTTTGGTGTCAAAATTTTTTTGAAATCCATCCCATAAAAGAACTTCATGAGGCTGGTGCTGTGACATAGTGAGTGAATAACCCTAGCAGTAGTTGTGCTATTTAGCTGCTTAACAACAGTGAAGCCATTTTAAATGCCCCAGTTTTATCATAAGCAACTTTAGCAAAAACTTTCCTGGAGTTAGGGCCGAAACCATAAGTTATGGAGGGGCAGCTGTGGGTTAAGATAGCACCGCCTCGGTACCTAGCCGCCCCCCCGGGCAGCTGTGGGTTAAGATAACACCGCCCGGCATCCAGCTGCCCCTTATCGGTGGGGCAGGGCGGCAGCGAAATGTCTCCTGCCCGCTCTTACTCCGTGGTCTTATCAAACCCCTGTAACCCTCCCCGTAACTTTGCTTTTCTTCTGCTTCTGTACTCCTGCTTCTGCAATTCCCCCACCCGGGTATATAAGTGTCCCCCAGACACTACCGTGTACGCTTCTCCGTTAACCCGCTGCGTCGGGTGTGGGGCAGCGTCCATGAGCGCTCGTGAAAAATAAAAAAAACCTCCTCTTGCAAATTGCATCGTCTGGTCTGAGGATCATTGAGTCTGGGGTCGCGTTCTGAAGGACTTTAAGGGGATTGGGGTCCTTCAGTGAGTAAAGCTGCAGTCTGTGGTGCCAGCATCCCATATGGACGCTGGTTCAAATCCCAGCTGCTCCACTTCCAATCCAGCTCTCTGCTATGGCCTGGGAAAGCAGAGAAAGATGGCCCAAGTCCTTGGGCCTGTGCACCCATGTGGGATACCTGGAAGAAGCTCCTGGCTCCTGGCTTCAGATCGGCACAGCTCCAGCTGTTAAGGCCAATTGAGGAGTGAACCAACATTTAGAAGACCTCTCTCTCTCTCTGCCTCTCTGCCTCTCTGCCTCTCCTCTCTCTGTGTAATCTGACTTTCAAATAAATAAATAAATCTTTAAAAAAGAAAAAAGAACATATAGAACATTGAAAATGGAATTAAGAAAGATTAGTTATTGTATTGCAAGAGAAATTGAAATGCATGCATACTTTTCTTCACAGGATGCTTCATCCATGAACTTGGTAAGACCCTGAGCATGCCCAAATATAGCCATAGTCACTTGTCTTAGGGGGATGGCTGGAACTGCAGGACATCATGTTGAGTGAAATAAGGTGGACACAGTGAGACAAATACCTGATGTTCTCCCCTAAATGTGGGTATCAATTTTTTTTAAAAAAGATCAAAAAAGAAAAATGCCTGTGTGTATCAGTTTTGCAAATGAAGTGTTCTGACCAACATTTAAAAACATTTTTTTTAAATCCAAGCATACAAAAGGTCTCCCAAAAGTTCATAGAAAATTAGTATCATGAACAAACTGTGCATGTATTTCAAGGTATTTTTACACCCAAAAACTTACCTTTTGATTCCATCTCTCCCACAGATTTTTTTGAAAGTCTTTTATATTGACTGGAGGGCAGATGAAGACATTCCAAAGAAAATCCTGGCTGCTTCACAGGTGAGCTTCTCCCATGTGTACCAAGGCTGGCTGACAAGCATAGTTTCATAGTCCCAGGCTATTGCTAATAACATGCTGCCTGGAAGATAATACACGACGATTCTGAGCCGAGCCAAGCCGGTTCAGCACCTCCATCATCAAGAGACACAATTATCTCTGAATCGAGTTACGCTATCTTTGCTCACATGGTATCTTAACCCCTTAAATCCAATTACCGGGATGATGTTCTATCGTTTTATGTGTTCCTTCCCTAGAGGTCAAGAATATTATTGTTGTGAGGTCAGCAACAGACAAGATAGCTAGCATTTTCTCTTCCTCGTTGAAACTTCTATGACCATAGAAAATGACTGTCTTGTCAAATATTCACATACCTGCATATATTCATCTTTTACATCTAGCCAGGTAGTGAGACAGTAAAACATATCCATGATAAGTTCGCTTCAATGATATAAGGTGAAATGTAAGGGCAATTTCCCCCCTAATTTTTTTTATTATGGAAAATTTTCAGTATTCAAAAAAAAGAGAGAGAAAAGAGCAGTACAATGTGCCCTGGTGTTCCCATCACCCAGCATGAACAATTATTAACGCTCGGCCGGTCCTGTTTCACCCACACCCACCCACTTCCTCCCACATGTTTTGTTCCGCAAAAAGCTCTAGACTTCGTTTCATTTCACCTATAAATATTTCAGTATGTATCTCGAAAAGATAAGGATTCTTTGGGGGCCAGGAGTTTGGTCAAGCATTTCCTGAGAAGGTTTGTGAGGAACATTTGCCAAGAAATGGCTCCGATGTTTTGCTAAAAGTTGCATTTCTCCTGGGAGAAGGAGAGGAGCAAGATCAGAGGCTATGGGGAGGTTGACTGCAAGAGCTGGCAGGTGAGGGGTGAAAGGCCTTGGTAATATCAGCGCCCCCTAGGGGAAGCCAGGCCTGTATGAAAACCAGGACTTTGGGTTTGGGACCAGGCTCTTAGTGGTTGGCTTTCTCAGTATTTGCTGAATCTCTCGGTGCTTTTTGCTGATTCTGAGGTGGTGTTTAATGAAACTCAGCAGAGGTTGGGACTTGGTAACTACCTTTTGTGCCTGCCTGTGAATAGTGTCTTTTCTTTAGGGCCAGCTCACTATCAAGTCTATTCAGGGAAAGTAGCTGCAGGTCTCCTAGGGTAGAGTGTGCACAGGGCTTATCCCCACAATACGTGGCACAGCACTCAGCCCACAGTAGGTGCTCAGAAAATGCTTGTTGAAGGAAGACAGGGAGGGAGGAAGGGAAAGCAACAAGGAGTAAATAATAGAATGCCAGACTGTTAGAAATGGTCAAATGTAACAGTAAACAAGACCGCAAGTAGGGGCCAGGAGTGGGGCACAGCTGCTTAGGCAGCTACCTGTGGTGCGGGCATCCCATATGGGCACCAGTTTGAGTCCCGGCTGCTCCTCTTCCCACCCAACTCCCTGCTAATGTGCCTGGAAAGCAATGGAAGATGTCCCAGGTGCTGGGGCCCCTGCACCCACGTGGGACACCCAGATGGAGGTCCACGCTCCTGGCTTCAGCCTGGTGCATTCTGGGCCACTGTGGCCATTTGGGGAGTGAACCAGGAGAGGGAAAATATCTCTCTCTCTCCCACATGAGAACAGGGACCCAAGCACTTGGGCCATCTTTCACTGCTTTCCTAGGCCATTAATAGGGAGCTGGATGGGAAGTAGAGCAGCTGAGACACAAACCAGCACCCATTTGGATGCCAGTGCTTCAGGCTGTAACTTAACCTAATGCATCACAGCACTGCCCTATAAGGACATCCTTTTACATAAAATATCCTCCTAGGTCAGACTCAACAATGAAGAGATGAGTAATCCAATTTGCAAATGGGCAATGGTTTGAACAGATATTTGTCCAAAGATACACAAATGATCAGTAAGTGTAAGAAAAGTTGCTCAGCATCATTCAGAATTGAGGTAGTGAGATTCAAAACCACAATCATGTATCACTTCATACTCACCAGGATGGCTATGATATTAAAGATGTGATGATAGGGGCTGGCACTGTGGCATAGTGGGTAAAGCCGCTGCCTGCAGTGCTGGCATCCCATATGGGTGCCAGTTCAAGTCCCGGCTGCTCCACTCCCAATCCAGCTCTCTGCTCTGGCCTGGGAAAGCAGTAGAAAATGGCCCAAGTCCTTGGGCCACTTCACCTGCATGGAGACCTGGAAGAAGCTCCTGGTTTCTGGCTTCAGATTGGCCCAGCTCTGGCTGTTGCTGCCATCTAGGGAGTGAACCAGCAGATAGAAGATCTCACTCTCCTCCCTCTTTCTGCCTCTCTGTAACTCTGCCTTTCAAATAAATAAATCTTAAAAAAAAAGATGTGATTGTAAAAAGTATTAGTGAGAATGTAGAGAAATTGGATCTCTCATTCACTGCTGGTCAGATTGAAAACAGTTTTCCAGTCCCTGAAAAAGTTAAATATAGAATTATCCTATGACCCAACAATTCTACTTCTAGGTATTAACATACTCACAAGAATTGGAAAAATATGCCCATACCAACATTTGTACCTGATTGCTCATAGCAACTTTATTAATCAACACAGAAAGAACCCAAGTGTCCACAAATTAATGGATGAATAAACAAAATATGGTATAACCATGCAATGAAATACTATTCAGTAATAAAAAGGAATGGATTATGGGTGTATGCCATAATATGAATGAATATTGTGAACACTATATTAAGTGGATAAAGCCAGACACAAAGGATGGATCACATATTGTATGATTCCATACATATTAAATTTCCAGGATAGGCAATTCTATAAAAAGGGAAAGTAGATTTAGTGGTTAATAGGGACAGATGACTGCTAATGGGTACAGGTTTTTGGCTTTTTTTTTTTTTTGAAGGGGTGAAAATGTTCCAGAATGAGATAGTAATGATGCTTGCATAATTGTGCGAATATACTAAAAAATTACTGAAGTGTACAGTTCAAAAGTGTGAATTTGACAATATGTGGATCATAACTTTAAAAAAAAACCAGAGAAATAGAACATCTTAAAAATTATTCCACATGGAGCAAATGGACTTGGATTATTTATTGATTGCCTCCCAACAGCCATTGGGTGAAGGCTGCTCTTGGAAATTCTTACATCTCTGGAGCTTGTGGCCTGATTCTGTATGGACTTCAGGAGCCAGAGAGAGCCTTCAGTCAAGCTGTGCATGTCGATACTTAGAAGTTGGATTCAGATATTTTCAGGAACTATCTGTTTCAAGATGGATAAGTGAAAAGTTCCCTCTGACTCATGGGTAAATGCTGCCTGTCATTTGAGGTTATACAGTATTGACTTCTTATTGCTCTGTCCTCACATAAATCAAAAAGAGTCCTTAAACATGAAACCTGGGGCAATATAAGGGGTTTCCATGAACTTTTTATGATTCAATTTATTTTGAGATTAACCATAATTAGCTTCAAATAGTGGAAATCAAACCTCACTGGGATGGCTGAAAAAGACGACTAATAATAAGTATTAGTGAAGACATGTAGAAATTGGAACCCTCATTCATTATTGGAAGAAGAAATGGAGTTTATTATAAAAGTGTAAGTGGCCCCAAAACTTACTGGAAAATCTGAGGCTTAAACCGTGGTAAGTAGTAAAGGAAGCCACACGGTCGGAGCCGAAGCCAAAATCACAGCGCAGGACTGACTGGGGAGGACCGTTGCTCCTGGAACAGGCACTTCCAGCAGTACAGGCTTGCAATGGTTAGGGTCTAACACTATATTTTCTGGATGAAGGGGGGATCAGGCAGGACCTTTTAATCCAGGGCTACCTGGATCCAAAGCCCCACACTCTCTCCTGTGGGTTTCCAATTGCTTTACAAGCAAAATGGATACACAATGGCCGAAGGATAACTCATGGTGCCTTAATGATGCCGGATGGGATTTGGACAGTGTCCCCAAGTACCCCAAGCAATTGAAGTGGCATTAATATGAAATGAAGCCATAACCTGCAATCAAATCGGTGTCCCCAGCAACTTAGGGCTGAGGTTGCCAGGAAATGATGTTTGCCAAGAGCAACCACACCGTGGTGAGCAGGTAAATGATTCACACCCCAGAGACAATGTGCTCAGAGCCTCAGCCCCTCCTGCCTGTGCTTCCACTCTCCAGCTTGGATTTTCTGGGTCAATTCCAGCTGCTTCCATTTTTAAAGCCCTTGTTTCATCCTTTCTTTTTACCACATGTTTTTCTGTCATTAAACCCTCCTTATTGTCTGTCAGCTTATCAGAGATCTTTGCACAGTAAGCTGTTCTGAATC